>OX438909.1:18452246-19690348 GCA_949316265.1 Diarsia mendica | reverse complement strand
TTCGCTTTGCCCAAGAGCGGGGGGGGGGGGGGGGGGGGGGGGTCATTTGATGATTTTCCACCCACCAAAAAAAAAATACCTAGTTTTTGTATCAAAAGTTTTACACTTTAATTTTGCTTCCCCATACCTTCTGCTTCTTTCGTATAATGGGCTTCATCTCATAAATTCATGACGAATATTATCATATCATCACATAGTACAATATTGACTTTAATAGACACAAATATTGAAACGCAACGTTTTACAATATTGCTAATTGATTAACAAAACCATAATGTCCTAAAAAAGCACACAAACCGAGATGACGGCACGGTTGGCGCAGTGGCTAAGCGATTGGACTGCTGCGCTGCGTGTCGCGGGTTCGATCCCCGCACGGAACAAATATTTGTATGGCCTGCAGATAGTTGTTTCGGGTCTGGGTATTTGTGTATGTGACTTTCTATGTTTGTGAACGCACCCACGATACAGGAGAAATTCCTAATGTGGGGCAACGTTTTTAAAAAAAAAAAAAAAACCTTTTCTATCGAATTCACTTTACGTTCCCCGTCTTTATGACAAGTAGTACATTTTAAACTATCTTGTTTCAGATTTATATTCACCAAACCTTACAACAGGACGGACGTACTGAACTCGTATACTTTGTGAAGTTTAACTTGTAAGTTAGCCTGATGATGATCTGATGTCCACCTGACACATCTCAGCGAGTGACTAAGTGCCCTTTGTTCAACCGTGTCAAACGTTTTTTCATGGTCGATGAAGGCCAACACTCATCATCATCTGACTGCCTATGTTGGGGTTGGCTTCCAGTCTAACCGGATGCAGCTGCATACCAGTATTTTACATGGAGCGACTGCCTATTTGGCTACCACAACCCAGATAGTACAGGTAATACGATATCCCTTTTTTTTTTGGTGGGTCGAAAATCATCGAATAACCCCCCCCTCGCTCTTGGGCAGAGCGAAGGGGAGTGTCAGACTTCTACCGACTAAAAACCAAACCCATGTTCCTTCTTCGTCCTTGTGTCGGAGCCGCGTTAACCTTTCGATAGTCCACAGCCCCGATGGGAATACGATATCCTTTGGTAATACTTGTGGTCAGTCATTCAGGGCACTGACTACCTGTAACGACGCCAAAGGTTTATACAAGGTGCAGTTTTGCATCCGCGTCGAAGGAGATGGCTAAATACAGTTTGGAAGACTGCCTATGCATTGTCTAAACATGGTACCTTGCAATGTGCAACCCTGGATATCTGAATATTAGTATCTCTTTTAAAAAGACCTTTCGGGAGTTGATCATATCTTGAAAATTCCGAAAATAGAATCGTGTGACTCCTACGTCAATACGTTTATAAATCTGCAATCAAATAACATTGCTATGAACTTTTACTTATGCATTTAGATGTATTTGCGTTAATATTGATGTATGTATTTGTATATTATTTTAGACTAGCGACCCACCCTGATTTCACATTGTGGTTCTTGAGTTAATATACACAAAAGGCTAATAATTGTACCATATTTAGGAGCTTGTCACAAAGGAATCAAAAAACTGGCCAAGTGCAAGTCGGACATGCACATGAAGGGTTCCGTACCATCGTAGTTGTGAAGCCCCCAAACCAGTAGAGTAGGCAGGGCTGTTCTACTGGTTTGTATAATACACGTTTGGCGTACAAAATCGATGTTCTGTTTACTTACCACTTCAGTTACTTCATCAGCAGTTTTCTTGTATTGAGTTTCCTTCTTCTTCTCTCCGGATAAATTGTATATAAATTCATTTTGCAGCCAGAATTTCTGAAATCTTACTACTATAAGTTCTAGACATCCCTCAACCGCTTCCATATATTTTGGATAAAACTTCTCATGTGCGGTCCTTCCAAAAGTAGTCACTAAAATTAAAAACTTTAGGTATTATTTACTCAGTTCTATAATAAAAAGTACATTTAAAAGGGAGATTAGATTAGACGAGCATAGAGCTGGAGTAAGAGTGAAGGTTTGGCCACATGGGTAGGTATGACATACAAACATACAGAGAACTAGCAGACGTAGCTCTTAGCGTTGGGAAATAAGAAACTCTCGCTTGTAAAATATATACATAATACAGTATTAAGGCGCGGTCCCACCGCGGCGCATGCTGTGCACGGGCACGCGGCGCATTTTAGCTGCGTGTATTAATTTGTTTGGCCACGTGGGTCTACGTTTCCACTGGAGTACACGAATATGACCCACGACTATGACTAGCGTGGCACAGCGCACGGAGAGGCTACGATATAACACAATAAGCGATTGTACACCGATAAGCGAACTGTACATAGTCGTGGGTCATATTCGTGTACTTCAGTGGAAACGTAGACCCACGTCGACCGTGTTGAGCTATGTAACCGCCTATTCGAGCAAGCCACGTATGTATCAATGACGTCAATTCATGCGTAGCCTCTCCGTGGGTTGCAGTGGACACAACCACATACATTTTCTTACAAAGCGAAGCTTACTACACGTGCGTAGCCTCTCCGAGGCGCGGCCCCACCGCGGTGCACTGCAACCCACGGAGAAGCTACGCATGAATTGACGTCATTGATACATGCGTGGCTTGCTTGAATAGGTGGTTACATAGCTCAACGCTGTCGACGTGGGTCTACGTTTCCACTGAAGTACACGAATATGACCCACGACTATGCACAGCTCGCTTATCGATGTGCAATCGCTTATTGTGTTATATCGTAGCCTCTCCGTGCGCTGTGCCACGCTATACATAGTCGTTGGTCATATACGTGTATTCCAGTGGAAACGTTGACCCACGTTGCCAAACAAATTAATACACGCAGCTAAAATGCGCCGCGTGCCCGTGCACAGCATGCGCCGCGGTGGGCCCGCGCCTTTATAGTAAGGGAGCCCATGTTGCTAAATGTGGTCTTATATTAATCTGACGCGCTCGAGTAAATTCTAAAATATCTTCTAGAGCTCTCCTACTAATACTGTCACATAAAACAGCTGATTGGAGAGACAGTATAAGTGTAACTGAACTTGTTTTTTTAGGGTTTCGCAGCCGAATGGCAAAAAACAGAATCCCTATAGATGCATCATGTCTGTCCGTCCGTCTGTACGTCTGTCTTTCCGTCCGACCGGCTGTCCGTCCGTATGTCTCAGTCACTTAATTCGGGAACTATTAAGACTATACCGTTGAAACTTGGTAGGTGGATGACTGTATTCTTTGAACCGCTTTCCGGTTTTAATACACAAATAAAAATAAAAAAGATTAAGGGAATGACTATTAAAGTAGCTATCTAGCTCGCGAGGTTGTTGTAGTGTTAATCAAAAAACTATATAAAATTATGTGTCAAAATGAAAACAGAATTAAGGTAATTTAAGCTCAGCGTCGCGAACTAGCTCAGAATCTAGCGACACATCTACACATCAACTTTTCATCAAATATCTATAAATCTCAGAATTTTCTGTATATAGTAAATGGAAGAATAATAGTTTATTTTAAGGATTTTATTTAAAAAAACCGTTATTTTTTATTTTAAATAAAAATATTACTTTTTTGATTACCGTAGGAAATTAGTATGGTAGAAAAACTTAATTTCTTCTTTTACTCTTAATATTTTTTTAAGGCACGCGGCGATAAATTTTTTTTTTTTTAACTATAGTCCTTTAAATAACCTGCTATTCTTCTATTTACTATATCAGAAGGTCATCGCAATTCCTAAGCCAGGTATAGCAGCGGACGATCCTAAAAACTTTATTTATTTATGTACACACAAAATACAAAAAAAAAACTTTCGCCCTATCTCTCCACTATGTCAAACGTATTTAATAAACTCTTCGAGAGACTGCTGCTGGACCGTCTTACGGGCGTCATTGACAGGAAAATAAACCCCGAGCAAGCTGGTTTCAGACATTAAGTCTTGCAGTAACCAAACTCTTAAAGTGGTTCAACATATCGAGGATGGTTTCGAGAGCGGAATGGTCATTGGTTTGGCTCAAACGGCTGTTGTGGAAGGTGGAAAAAAAATCAGTGATCACAATTTCATCCACATAATTCGAGAACTTCTCAACAACCGCCGATTTCGAGTCCACCTTCTCTCTGAAAAAAGTCGTTGGAGAGCACAAGAAAACGGCCTACCTCAAGGTAGTGTCTTGGCACCGCTCCTATTCAACATTTATACGAACGATCAGCCATCCAGCCCACACACCTCTCGTTTTCTTTATGCAGATGACCTTGTCCTTCCCTCGCAAGCCACCACCTTTGAAGAGGCTGAGGTGTCCTTGTCTGATGCTCTAAGTGATTTAACCACGTACTACCACGTTAACTCACTCAAGCCGAAGCCGAGTAAACGCAGTCTTGCGTAGTCCATCTTCGCAATAGAGAGGCGAGCTGCAAACTCAACATCGTTTGAGGTGGGGTATTCATCGAGCACAGCAACTACCCAAAATATCTAGGTGTTACTCTAGACAGCAGGTCGTTTACATTCAGCAAGAACTGTAATAATATCAAGCAGAAAGTGCACTCCCACAACAATCTTCTACAACGACTGGTCTCGTCAAAGTGGGGTGTTTCGCCTGACGTTAAGATGATAACTTGGCTGGCGCTATCTTTCTCTGCTGGTAAATTTGCGTTCTCCGTGTGGAGGCGGTCAACCCATGTAAAGTTAGTGGATACAGCTCTTAATGAAACGTGCTGGATCATCACTCGTTGCCTTAAAAACCGACCCCGGTACAGATGCTGTATTGTGCCACCCACCCGGACACGAGTTGTCATGGCTGACCTGGAAGTCCTTAAATAGACTCCGGATACAGGTTGGTCGAAGCAAGGAAAATCTGTTTAAGTGGAAATTCATAGATGACTCTGCCCTGGACTGTAAATGTGGTGATAACAGACGATGGTACACTTGACATGAAAATGCTAAACTCGTCGCAAAATTTTGGGCTGACTCAATTTAAATTGTCATCGACACGCTAAGAAGATATCAGAAAATTCTCCTTTGTTTTTTTTTAGATATTTGATGAAAAATATCCCTAAAAACATCAATAGAAATATCCCTAGATGCTGTTGATGTGTGTATATCCGTCCTATACGCTCTTCATTGCTCGCCAATTACTCCTTTCTAGTTACTATTCCTACTCGTTTGTCGCTAGTTTCACACTCACAGTAAGATGTTCCCAGGGATAGCTGCTTCAAATATGGCGTAGGATTAAACTGTCCTTTTCCAACGTGACATTCTACAGCTCTCAGGAATGCCTTAGACTGGCAGTTAAACTCTTCGAGAAAGCTATTTACAATACGCAGACCAAAATTTGATTTAAGCAGTTCCCGGTGACGGCGCCAATGAGCTCCTGAATATAAAAAAATACATTTATCAACAAACATAGCACCAACACACATTTAACTAACATAGTTTCTGTATTCTGATACATTGGTGTTATTAATTAGTTAGATAATAGCTATTATTATAGCTAGCTCATCGTTCCACTCACTTCCACTGCTGAGCTAAGGCCTCCCTCCATTCCTTCCAACGGTCACGATTCTGTACAACTTCCTTCCAGTTCTCATGGAAGGCATCCAGTTTGTCCCGCTATCTTCTTCGTGGTCTGCCGCGATCCCGTGGAACTGTTTCAGGATCCCAATCCTAAGCTTTATCAATAAATTCATAAGCTAGTAATAATATAAGAACAATAATAAAAAAAAAAAAAAAAAAAAAAAAAAGCCTTTTATTTCCAGCATACAACAAGAGCAGTAGGTAACTTAAATTCTAGTTTTATTTATAATATTTTGTGTTAGTAAATTAGGTTTAGTAGTATAAGAACAATAGTGTCTTAAAAATATTTGATGAAAATGTAAGAAAAAGTGCTGCGACAGTTAGTATTATGAAGATTTAGATTTAGATTATATTAATTATAAAATTTAAGTTTGCTACTTTGCCAAATATGAATGACGCTGACTATACCTATTTGTTATATTGTTCTGTTGTTTGCTTACCAGATCCAGTAATAAGACCACCCCCCAGCATAAATTTTGCAAAGTCATGCAAAAAATGTTTCTCCAAAAAGACATTGGCCGCTAAAAGGCCATCTTCAGGATCTGTTAGGACTGTAAAAATAAAGGATACGGGATAAGGATACGAGGAGGACGTAACTAATTAAATCAATAACTCAAGGCGTATCCACCACAATTTCAAGTTTTGTTGTTGCCCACCCTTTGAAAACGTTCGGAAAACCAATTATTACCGTGTACCTATTTTATCCTGTGTGTGTGTTTTATGTATCTATTACATGTGCCTTAAATATAAGAAGCAAAATTTGCGTGTACTATAAATTAGATACACCTCTGCCTAATTTACCACTTCGTTTGCCGATATGGTGAAGAAAGGATCGAGTGATTACGTTCGACCAATCAATTTAAGTTCCGTGGCAGTTTATCCCAATGATAAATTAAAGTCCAGTGTGGTATGTAATATGATGTGCAAGCTTGCAGTAATAGCTTGCAAGTAGTTTACGTAGAATAGCAAGTAAGTATTATGTGTAAGGAGTCAATAAATGGATCCCACGACATACGGACGTTTTCATTTTATGCTCCGCCTAACTGGCCTAACCCTCAGCCCAATCCTACATGGCGACCCTGCCAGGATTTTGGCAACAGAAGATGCCATTACTTCAATCACGTTACGGCGTTATCTAAATATCTACATGGACAATAAACGTACCTAAATCAAAATGTGTCGCAAAAAAAAAAAAAAAAGAAGTGAAGAAAGAAGACAAAATTATAGAAGAAAGAAGATAAAATTATAGAAGAAAGAAGATAAAATTATAGAAGAAAGAAGATAAAATAATAGAAGAACGAAGATAAAATTATAGAAGAAAGAAAATAAAAATAACAGAAGAGAGAAGAAAAATTATAGAAAAAAAAAGAAGAGAAGATTGAAAAAACAAATTATTTTGTCGGAGGAGTCCAGGGTATTCCCGGCTCAGTTACCTGTGGTGTCCAGGGTATAGCCCGGCCCAAGCTGCCATTCCAGAGGATGAGCCAAGCAGACACTTCAGAGGACAAGCCAAGCAGCCTTTCCAGAGGAAAAGCTTAGCAGCCCATCGAGACGGACCAACTCGATGAAAGGTATGAGTGTGGTACTCATGAAGTGTAAAAATAGACTTTATAATTATTCATGGAAAGACTTATAGAAATATATGAAAGTTTATTAGATTTATGTGTTAGTATTAGAAAATTAGGCCCAAAACGGCGAGCCGAAAAAGTAGGACAGAAAAAGTTTCAGGAGGCTGATAATTTGTATAATGAGTATACATTAGTAATTGAATACGGACGTATACGTAAAAAGGAATTAAATTTAGATCCATCAATATCTAACGAAATTGAGAAAATTTATACAAAAATCTTGGGTTATAAAGAGGTAACAGATATTTCAGAAAGTTCGTCCGATGAATTTTTAGATTTCGAGGAAAGTAAGACAGCATACAAAATGGAGAGTTTTAGTTTAAAAACGGCTAGTACTTTGATTCCAGTTATGGACGGAAAGGAAGAAATAGTAGAGAGAATAATCAAAGGTATAGAAATGTATGAAAGTTGCTTGAAAGAAGAAGCTTGTAAGAAATTGCTAGTTTTATTTGTGTTAAAGACTCGTCTGTCAAAAATAGCGAGATTAAAACTGAAAGAAAGTTACGAAACTGTTTCTAATTTAGTAAAAGATTTTCAAACTTATCTTCTGACAAAAAAATGCCCCAACTCAATAATGACACAGATTAATAATATAAGTCAAAACAACTTGACTATAGGCGAATACGGAGAGAAACTAGGAGATTTGTTTACCTCCCTTACCATAGCGCAAGCAGACGGAAACCAGGCAGCCGTCGAGATACTAAGTCCAATAAACGAAAGGTTAGTAGTTAAAAGATTTGCAGATGGTCTGAGAAACCGTCGACTTAGTACTATTTTAGCAGCAAGAAATTACAGTCAATTGAAGGATGCAGTACGAGCAGCTGAGGATGAGGAGCAGTCACTTCCCGGAACCTCAGGTCAGGATGCCGTATTATCTTACACACGAGGTAGAAACTCAAGGTACAGTCGGAGTCGCGGAAACTACCATCGTGGGCATACTACTCAATACCGTGGAAATCCTTCTCACTACCGAGGTAACAACGCAGCCCAGCATTACAGGGGTCAGGGGCCCGCACAGCGAGGTTATTACCGTGGCAGACATTACCAACAGCGTGGATACTCTACGCCGCCCAATAAAAGTTACTATAGAAGTAACAGGGGTTATTACAGAGGTGCCAGGCAGGACAACGTAAATGTTGTCACAGTGCCAAAAGAGGAAAAGGATAAGGAGGAAAATTTTGCTCAAATTTTCGGAGCAACTAATTACAGTTTAGTATGTAAAAGTCTCGATTTTATCTATTTTTACGCTGGCAATCAAAAACTAAAATTTTTAATCGATACGGGTGCATCTATTTCATTAATCAACAAACAGTCGGTAACACGCGAAACAAAATTATATAGCGATCAAACAAGCATAAAAGGTATCGGTGGGAAAGTACAGACATATAACTTCGCATACATATCTCTGAAATTAGAAACCGGTGTACAATTTCGTTACAAGTTTTATTTATTCGATAATATTCCATGTGAATCGGATGGAATACTCGGTCTAGACTTTCTGAGAACTTATAACGCTGACATTGATTTACCGACAAACGTACTCAGCTTACAATTAAAGGATAAAGCGCCGCACTATCACATTGAAATACAAAACCGTCAACCTATTCATACGAACTCGGAAAATTATTTGCTTATTCCAGGTCGAAGTGAGTCTATCCACTATATCGACATAAACAAAAATGTTTACAAAGAATGCGTTTTACAGCCTAAGCAAATAAATGACAACTTATTCATAGCAGGTTGTATTTTTCAGCCAAAACGAGGTAAAGTTCCAGTAAAAATTTTAAACACAAGTGAAAACTTAATAAAAATACCGAAATCAAAATTAATACGTAACGATGATTTAGAGTATTTAGATAACTATAATATTTGTTTATTTAATAAATCAGAAACGGGACTGGAACGAGTGAAAACATTATTAACGGAACTAAATTTATCACATTTAAATTCAAGCGATAGAAAAGAATTAGAAATAATTTGTGCTAAATATTCAGACATATTTTTCCTACAAGGAGACAAACTAGGTACAGCAAATGTAGTAGAACAGTCAATAACAATAAAAGCAAATACGATGCCCGTGTCTACGCCATATCGTTTGCCTCAATCATCAAAATCGGAAATTAATAAGCAAGTTAAAAAAATGTTACAGGACAACATAATAGAGCCCTCCAGCAGTGAGTGGAACAGTCCTATTCTTTTAGTACCCAAAAAATCAGATGGAGAAAAGAAATGGCGTTTAGTAGTGGATTACCGAAAACTTAATGATTGTATCCAAGACGATAAATTTCCACTACCAAATATTAGACTCTCTTTCAGGAAGTATTTGTTTTAGTCATTTAGATCTACAGCAAGGATTTTATCAAGTTAATTTAAAACCAGAGAGGGATATCACCAGTTTTTCGACTAGTGAAGGTCAATATCGTATGAAGCGCCTTCCTATGGGTCTCAAAATATCACCAAATGCATTTTCTAGAGCCATGTCAATTGCCTTGTCGGGACTAACATTTGAGAAATGTTTCGTTTACTGTGACGATCTAATTGTATTCGGTAGGACAGTAGATATACATAATAAGAATCTTATGGATGTTTTCGATCGTTTAAGAAAAATGAACCTTAAGCTAAACCCAGCAAAGTGTGAATTTATGAAAACTCAACTACTCTATTTGGGTCACGAAGTTTCAGCTAATGGTGTATTACCAGATCCACAAAAAATTACAGTAGTTAATAATTACCCAGTACCAAAAAATGCCGAAGAGATTAGGCGATTTGTTGCATTTTGCAACTATTATAGAAAATTCATTCGATCGTTTGCAGAAATTACAGCACCACTAAATAAATTATGTAGAAAGAACGAAACTTTTGTATGGACAAGTGAGTGTCAAAATAGTTTTGACATTCTCAAAGCAAAGCTAATTAATCCACCAATTTTGCAATATCCCAATTTTTCAAAAGAAAATGAGTTCATACTTCAAACGGACGCATCTAATATGGCAATAGGATCGGTCTTATGTAACAGCGATCTAAGACCAGTAGCTTACGCCAGTAGACCACTAAATAAAGCAGAGTTAAATTATCCAACGATACAAAAAGAACTTTTAGCAGTAGTGTGGAGTATAAAATATTTTAGACCTTACTTCTACGGAAGAAAATTTACTATTCTAACGAATCATAAACCTCTCATCTATCTATTTGGAATGAAAGATCCATCTACACGACTCTTAAAGTTTAGATTACTATTAGAAGAATACGATTACGATATTAAATACATAAAAGGTACAGAGAATAATGTTGCTGATGCATTGAGTAGGGTTACGACAAACCTTGTACAAAACATTATACGCCCCCATGAAATGAAGTACGTGGTGTGCGGAAGACAAAAAATGGCGGTGTTACTCGTATTATCAGCACCGAGACCAAACAGGATGCTGATAAACTCAAGCAGGCAGTCCAGATTTCTACATCAGGTCTCACCGCCGACGAGCCCATTAAGCGCAAACCACGTATTACGATTGTTGGAGTGCCGACTTATTTTGACGGATTCAGGTTTGTGTATGAACAGAACATCGCCAATAAGTTTCTAGGGATGTCACTGGAGACCTTTTTGGATGAAGTTAAATTTAGCCACAAATCCGGGAAGAAAGATGCATCTACCTGCAATTTTATTATTGAAATGCCAGCCAAGATACGTAGAGCATTAATATCCCAGGCAAGGCTTTTCATAAATTGGACTTCTTGGCCTGTTAGAGACTTCACCTTGGTCACCAGATGCTTCCATGCCAACAATTTGGTCATGTCTCAAAATCGTGCAGAGAGGTAAACTCTACGTGTGGTCACTGCGGAGAAGCTGGACACTCGATGACCGAGTGCGTAAAGAGAGCGGACACACCCAAATGTGCAACGTGCTCGCAATTTAAAAAACCCAACAATAATAAAACTGGTGATGTTGAGTGCCCCGCTAGGAAAATAGCAGAATATCGATATATAAACTCCATCGACTACGAGGGTGCGTAGAACGTCATAACTAAGGTGAAACTTCCGTGTTTGACGCATATTGCTGACACAACATGGCAATAACAGACCACTGCGCTGGCGGCATACTTACCATAGTTTTTCATTGTCTAAGCACTTTTAGTCACTAGGTGCAAATGTCCAATATAAACAAGAGTGTCTCGAATGTGTTTTGCAACCTAATTTTTAATAGGGGATCGGACAAAAATAAACGAATTAATCCGTCAGATAGATTTCCAAAAATTATTGGACACGTATTTTTTCTTTTTTCACGTAAACTTAAAATGAAGACGATACACTGCTTCGAAAACTCGTGTGACGTCATATGATAGTACATTTTGACGACACAAGTGACGTTTCAAGCCCCACTCCAAGATCTTTGACGCGTTTTATCTTCGTCATTTTTTATTGATTTGATAAAACAAAAAATACGTATTCAATATTTTTCGATAATCTAACTTACGGACTAAACAGAATCATATTATTTTGACCCAGTCCGATCCCCTATTCTGCTGACGCAAAAAATTTCGTGTAGTTTAGTTCTAAGTTTAGAGTTTAAGTAAATTAAAATAATTGTGTCATAAAGTAATGTTAAAGAGTAAATATGAAAACTATGGTCCTACATATAACATATTGTTAGAGCCCCTTCAGCCTGTGGTACAGGATTATCCTAGTACAGGCATCTAACATTATTAGACCAACATTTTTAGTTTTAGATTTTTATTGTATTTACCTTGTGTGTTTTTGAATAAAGAATTATTATTATCCCAATCCTTCGGGTATTACAGACGTGATATTATGTTATGTATGTGTGTCTCATTAATAAGATAATTATCAATATTAATTTAAAAACTTTGAATACACACATTTTACTCATGTTGTTCGATGTGCAGCCCTATCTTCAAAAGTCCTTGAAATGAGCTTTTTTTTCTGATACAAGCAATACATTAGGTAGACCAAAGTAATAAAATAACTTACCATAATAAATACCACCTGCAACTTTTGCGTAAATGATGTCCCCTTGTTGTAATGCGTACTGTGTGGCAGATTTCATTAGTGAATATAAATCTGAAAAATAGTATAAAATCCAATTTTATTTATCAAACTCGGTGATTATAGTTACTTAACTCTGATAGAACACCCCTTTTTGCCTGACCCGGGAATCGAGTCTAGGACCCCACGCTCAGCAATTACGCTTGCGACTACAAGACCAACGGAGCAGAAGGTTTATATAAATACACTGCATGTGAAGCTACAATTTTTATTAAAAATAAATTTATATGTTTGAAGTTAGGCAGGAAATAGAATTCTAATTTCTTGAATGTCTCCGACAAGTTTCGACCAGCTTGTCGGCGCTGGTTTGGCACAAAATAAAGAGAAACCTGCGCGGATAGGTTACGATAAGCGCCGGTGGCCAACGTTGTACGTGTATAGGTAAGTCAGGAGAACTTTATATTTGAAATCAATCAGTAAGTCTTACATGTAATACATGAGGTATCTTGCATGTCATCACGTTTCCGAGATATAAGCTATCAGAGTCAGAATTTAAATACTCAGGGATCAGTGCAACTTTAATTTAATTAGCCACACATACTTTTCATACATCATCATCATCATTAGCCATAAGACGTCCACTGCTGGATAAAGGCCTCCCCATAGAACACCATAACGAACGGAAACCTGCCGTTTGCATCCACCGGTTGCCCGCGACTCTCACGATGTCGTCGGTCCACCTGGTGGGAGGCCTACCAACACTGCGTCTTCTGGTTCGTGGTCCCCACTCAAAAGCCTTTCTTCCTCATCGGTTGTCGGTTCTTCGAGCGATGTGGCCTGCCCATTGCCACTTCAACTTGCATATTCTGAAAGCTATGTCGGTGACCCTGGCGAAATCGAATTTCCTCATTACGGATTTTGTTACACAAAAACCTCCTAGTATAGCTCTCTCCATCTCTCCAGCCATCGAGCAACGAGCTTCTCTAAGTCTTTGGACGAAAATATATCACGGAGTTTCCCGAACCCTGCTTATCCGAGTTGGATTCTTCAGGTGACCTCTTTGTCAAAGTTGGATCTGCCTAGTTTAACAGTTTGTCCAAGGTAGACATAACTATCGCCAACTTCGAGAGTATCGCTCCCTAGAATTACCGCTACGGGTGGAACACGGACATTTGACACCCACATGTTGAGAAACGTTACTGAGGTCTCTGAGCATTGTGTTCATATCCTCCAGCAATTCAGCCATGATGACTATATCATCGGCAAAACGAAGGTGAGTGATATATTCGCTATTGATGTTGATGCCGAATCCGTCCCAGTCCAAGAGTTTGAAAACATCCTCCAATGCATATTTTGTGAACAGTTTCGGAGAAATAACGTCTCCTTGTCTCACGCCTCTTTGCAATTGGATTAGTTCCGTGCTCTCGTCCTGTAATCGGATCGACATAGTGGCGTTTCTATACATAGGTAAACTTCAGCACTTCGATATCGAACCACCTATAACTATAGTCGCTTACCTATAGTCTATACGGCACCGCGGTCGAAACTGTACCACTGGTGCGGTGGTGCTCTTCTTCAAAAAAGTGACAAGAATTATATACCCATATCACTCCTGAGCCATGTCAAGCTGTTCTTGAGGGTCATTACGAACCGTTTCGAACGCAGGTTTGATGACTTCCAGCCTCACGAACAAGTCCACATTCATGCTCTCCGCCAGATCAAACAGAAGACTGAGAATAAATTATAATCAGCCATTATGATTTATGTCTAGCGTTTGTGGACTATGAAAAAGCCTTCGATTCAATCGAAACCTGGGCGGTGGTACAGTCTCTTCTCATACAACCTAATATTAAAAAAAAATATTAATCAACAGAAAAAAATCTCCTGGATCCCGCAACGAAATGAATGCGGCAGAAAATAATGAATAAGGGAAGAGTAGGGAAATGTAATTTGAAAAAAGATCCAGTATTTAAATCATAAATGAACTCATTAAAATTCATGCGAAAAAAAGTACGTAGCAAAAATTCATGGTAATTTGTACATCATACAATAGGATAATTAGTTTTAAGCAGTTAATTAATCTATATTTAGAATGATAATTATGAGCTCTAGAAGATGTGCGCATGTGACAACTACAATAATTATAAACAAAAATTTAATCTTAACAATTTTATGCCAAAACGTAATTGTTTTTAATATTTTTAAACCTAATTATAATGTATTTTTTTTAACTAGCCATAGGAGTTTGTTAGTATTGGCCGAACGAAGAATAAAATTGTGGCAGATAGTTGAAGAGTTACAGATTAGTAAAGAGTGAATTGGAGAAATTTTACACCGAAATTTACACATGAAAATAATTTGTGCCCGTTGGGTACCGCGATTGCACACACCACTCGACAAACAACGACGACTGGCGAGTTGTAAAGATTTTTTGGAGTTGTGTTAGAATGATTTGGACGAAATTTGTAACCGCGTTGTGACAGAAGACGAAACCTGGTTTCGTCAGTATGATCCGGAGTCCCAACAAGAGTCTATGCAGTGGATTAAAAAAGGAGAAAGACCAACAAAGAAGTTTAAAGTGGAAAAGTCGGCCTCTAAGATTATGGCGACCATTTTTTGGGATAGCGAGGGAATTTTATTAATTGATTACTTGTCTAAAGGAACTACTGTGAATGGTCATACTACGCCAATTTATTTGATCAGGCACGTGAAGCAGCCGTAGGTACAGAAAAGACGTGGCAAGTTGGCGCGTGATGGAATGTTGTTTCTGCAAGACAACGCGCCGTTCACACCGCTCGCGTTGCGAGGGATGCCATAAAAGCCACTGTATTCGCAGAAATTGACCATCACCCATATAGTCCGGAGCTGGCTTCTAGTGACTTTTTCCTTTTTTCAAAATTGAAAAAAAAATAGGTAAAAAAACTTTTTAAGTTAAACGGTTTTATGTTAAACATACATTGCAATAGTTAAGATAAATGTACTAAAAACCAAAAAATAATAAAATAGAAAACCGTGGGGCACGTCAATTGTCTACAAATTATCGACTTAATTATTATTATTATGATTTCAATCAACGATTGTAGACAATTGACGTGCCCCACGGTTTTCTATTTTATTATTTTTTGGTTTTTAGTACATTTATCTTAACTATTGCAATGTATGTTTAACATAAAACCGTTTAACTTAAAAAGTTTTTTTACCTATTTTTTTATTTTCTTGTTTTTAGTTTTTATTTCGCATTCTGTTTAAAGGGGCCGCCATCTTGGATTTTAATTTTATATAGTATATTGTATTATACTGGTTGAGCACTTTCATTTGATACCCATATTGATGGGATCGATAAAACCTACGTTAACCGCCATTTTGTAGCGGCCGCCATCTTGTATTTCAATTTTTTATAGTATATTGTATTCTGCTTGTTGAGCCCTTTCATTTGATACCCATATTGATGGGATTGATAAAACCTACGTTATCCGCCATTTTGTAGCGGCCGCCATCTTGGATTTCAATTTTTTATAGTATATTGTATTCTGCTTGTTGAGCCCTTTCATTTGATACCCATATTGATGGGATTAATAAAACATAAATAAATTATCCGCCATTTTGTAGCGGCCGCCATCTTGGATTTCAATTTTTTATAGTATATTGTAATCTACTTGTTGAGCCCTTTCATTTGATACCCATATTGATGGGATTAATAAAACATAAATTATCCGCCATTTTGTAGCGGCGGCCATCTTGAATTTATAATGATAATGAATAAACATAATTGTATTGTCACCAAAATCCAATGTGTGTACAAAATTACAGATTAATCGGTTGACTGAAAGTGGGTGAAATTTGAATTACTAAATTTGATCCAAGAAAAAAACAAACGGGGTGAGCTAAATAAAACCGTTTAATAATAAAAAGGAGTTACGGGGGCGAAGATTTTCGGATGACAATGAGATGAAGTCGGCCGTGGAGAGCCATTTTCAAGAGAAATCTTCAGAATATTATTTCAATGACTTAAAGGCATTATATTCACGGGGTCTACCTTTTTTAGCAGAATTTTTTATACCCGAATTTTGTTTTGCTTAACAGTGGATGGCAGAAACTTCATTTCGCAGTAAATCATTATAATTGCATGGCACATGTGTGAGTACTATAAAGCCCCTTTTTACATTTTACATTTAGTTATATTTTAGTGACGTTGCCCTGGTGGCTGAGAGAATGTCATGCTCACTCAAATGTCTCGCTGATGGTGGCGGGTGTGTCGGATCATTTAGTTCCCTTCGAAATGGTTGAGTTAGATGGTGCTGATCCATGCGTCATGTTCGTGAACGGGCGCTGTCAGTGGAGACTGGTCATTCCTTAGTTGCCATGGTGTAAATATATTTTTCTTTTTGATTTGTTTATTATATCTTTTTACTCTGGACGCTCTTATTTTGCACGTCTTGCTACATAGTTCTCACATAATATACCATCTCAACATGAATGATATAATGTACCAAGATTTTGTAACAAATTCTAATTTAAAAGAGTGTCCATGGAGTTTCTTGCCCGTTCTTCTTCATGAGATCTACGTTAGGGAACTGGCAACTACAGTACTTTCACAAGTTATTATGCCTTGTGATTGTGACTGTAGCGTAGGAGTGCAATGCGTCGTTTCGGGAGTTGCTGCGTCGGGCTGCGCGGCGCCGGATGTTACCGGCGGCGGCGAGTGGTGTGGGAGCGGGGGCGCGCGGTGGCGTGGGCCGTGGCGGCGGGTGTGCGGGGCTCCGGGTCGCGGGGCGGCGGCGGTTGCACGTTGCGGCGTGCATTCGTTGTTCCGTGATTCGGGGTCTCGAGCATTCGTTGTTGCGGTTTGCGTCGCTGCGTGCTTTCGTGCTCGCAGTGTTCGTTGTTGCGGGCATTCGGTGGCGTGTGGTTCGGCGTGGTGGCTTTCGGGATGACGCATTGCACTCGTAGTTTCGTTCTTCTTCCGTCCTTCTGACATTCAAAAGTGCCTGTAATGGCTTAATTGAAATTGAAATAAAATATTTGAGTTTTATTTGAGTTTGAGTTTGAATCATTTGGCATAGGTACACTCATTTACCATAAATTCAAAACGCATAATTTTGTAAGTCAGAATCATCTTTGAACATAAACTTCATTCCCAGAACCATCATTTCGCCGAAAATTCATAATCAGAATCGTCTTTTGGCACGCATTTCATTTCATACATACGTGTAACATGCAATAATAATAATAATTATTATTATTATCAGCTCACCCCCGATAAAATTTCTAGCTGAGAACATGAAATGTATGTCAAAAATAATAATAATTATTATTATTAATAATAATAATGACGTCACTCATACATGCAACGCATGTACTCCATGACGCGCACTCGCTTCGCTCGCATATAGTGCCGGGCCTCCGCCGGCCTCCTTCGTCGGCCTACGGCCCGGTGCCCATGCCGCCCATAAAGGATACTTTCGCGAGACGGTCGTTATACCTTATAAAAATCTACCAAATAAAATTCTGCCATCTTAATGCTAATCTAAATACTAGAGTATTCTATTAAATAATTGTTCTGCCATAAACACATTCGTTCAAAGAAGAATATGCCAAGTGTGTTATGCCAAATAAATTTCGGAGCATCAAGTTTCTGTCAGATAGATGGTACCCGTATTCACGATGTGAGAAGTGTATTTCACTTGAGGGGATAACATTGAAAAATAAAAAATATAAAACTAAACTTTTCTCTTATTAAGTACCCTAGGCCGCGAACTTATCAGCCGCCCACAGTACCTTGAAAATTCAAGAAAAAATCGTGCAATTCGGGAAAAATACAAATAAATTGCATAAATGCATTTTTTTCATTTAAGAATTTGATACATTTTATCAATTATTTTTATTGACTTTCAATGTGGCGTCTCGCTATTTAGGTACTCTCTGGTTCAAAAACAAAGACAGTAATATACCATCATCAAGGAACATAAAACAGTTTTCAATCGTCCAATTACCTACTTTAAATGGGCTTTGTTTGGTAGTATAGCACAAGAATGTACACTTGTTGCAACACACAACAAAAATCCGCCAGGGGGATAAAATGTCATTTTGATTGAATATTGACGTTTGACATGACTGTGTATTTCTATCATATCTAAGAACTTATAGACAAACTGGAATATGCACGTGCAACTCAAAACTGTTCCGAGCAAAATTACCTCGAAAGTGGATGTCATCTCTTTCTAACATAGTGTCCAATATTTTTGTACTTACATTTGGAACAGTTATTATTGTTTTTTATATAACTTCCTAGCACCTGCCCTACCACCGCATGCATGTGTAGCAGTTTATTCAAAATTACGAAATATAAATAACTTTTTTGGAAAAAAAAAACAACCCAAAAACACCGGTGACATTTGTTTGTTTGATTTGGGTTTTTTTGCCACCGACTTCAGAAGCTGATTTTTCTTTTGAAGTTTATTTTTCACTTTTTGGTGTTTTTGAAGTCGGTTGTTTTTTTTTTGAAAAAAAAGTTTTTTTATTTTTTCATTTTTAGTTGTGTATCTTATAGAATTAATAATTACTATGAAACCTATGCTTGTATAGCGTCAGAAAAAGCACGAAACACGTAATACGTGACCATGTTTGAGGGTTGCCCTCGATTTCTCTGGGATTCCATCACCACGATCTGGTTTCCATATCATGGCTTTGTATAAAATTAGGGACCTAGAAGAAGAATTAATTCATGCCAATAGTCGTATCTTGACATTACAAGAAGAAAAAGAATGTACTCAGGTTCAAGAAACAACCCACCTTTATAATGAGTTATTAAACAGTAATTGTGACCCCCGGTGTCCCCTAATAACTATTGATTTGACTGATGATTCATTAGTGAAACAGAATTTTAGAGTTAGCAACAAGAAAATTAAAAAATATGCAAAACTCAATAGAATAATTAAAAAATGCTATCAATTTAGAAAACAACATAAACACTTTTCTAAATATATTCCAATGAGAAAAGAGCGTGTTGACTTAGTTAATAAGTTAAATAATTATGAAATAAAATTAGAAGATAGTATAAAGATTTATGAAATTGATACTCAACATTTGCAGTCTGAAATACAAGTTCTTCAAGACTCACTTAAGTCCCTTTCTAGTAGATATCTTATCTCTCAGAACCAAATTAAGGAACATATTCTTGCTGCAAATGTGTTGGTATCGTGTCAATGTAGTTGTCCGTCAGATCCCATCCATGATACTGTCCAGCCTGAAGGAATGGAGGACCCATCCCAGGCTATAAATTCATTTCAGGACAGTATTCTCAACCAAGAAACAGCTGAAATTGCACAAGAATATTTAGAAGTGGTACAGCCGGAGATTTATGATGGTCAGGATTCTTACTCAATAATGTTCTCAGATAGTATAGGAAGAGGTGTAGGTAAATTAATAAGTAATAACCTGAGTTATTCCCATCAAAATCATTGTATGCCAGGGTCAACATACCAACAGATAGTGGCCTCAGTAACTAAAAATGTTTATGATATAAATACTGATCTAACTATATTTGTAGGAAATAGCTCAAAAATTAAAATAGAAGACATCACAAACTATGTAACTGAGTTGTTAAAGTTGAAGTGTCGGAAAATAATTTTGTGTGCTTTTCCATACCTCAAAAAATTGTCAAGTAGGAAAAATAATTATATTCACATGCTAAACAGGCATGTTCATTTCTTAGTTGGTCACTATAGTGACAAACTTATTTACTTTGATACCAACAGTTTTGTTGATAGACTTAAGTTGACTCGGGGTAATGTGTATCTACCTATTAGTTGTAGACACAAAATAGCTAGGCTATTAGTTTATAATATTCACTCAGACATAAGTAGTATGTCAATGCGTAGTTCCATAATTAACACGGCCAATATTAGTAATTATACTAATAATTCTTTTTACAATGTTTTAAATTTTTCTTTGGACAATCCTTGTGTAACTTTAGACGATTCTCGAGTGGGTTCCAATAGTAGTAGGATTTCATTGCCTGATAGCATGGGAGTCTTGGGACGCACTCCGGATAATTTAAACTAGTTAGTAAGACAACAGAAGATACTAGTACCATTAGTGTTATACCAAACCATAACAATGTACCTTCTGGCTCTCAAAGACCTAAATGTAAAAAAGGGGCTAAGCAGAATGACTTGCAATTATTTCATCAAAATATTCAAGGTTTCTCTTCAAAGCAACTTGAAATTGAATTGTTTTTAGCAAGAACAAAGTTTGAAATTGTTTGTTTTACTGAGCATTGGTTATGAGACTATGAGATGCTAATTAATTACGCAAATTACAGTGTGGGAAGTTGCTATAACCGTAAATCTAAGATTCGTGGGGGTTCATTAATCTTAATTAAAAATTGTATTAAATTTAAAACTCGTAGTGATATTGTTAATCTATCTGTTGAATATAATATTGAGCTGTCTTGTGTTGAGCTCGATAAGCATATAATAGTGTGCGTTTACAGACCCCCAAATTATCAGAACTACTCTATATTTGAGTCAGTAATGGAAGATGCTTTAGCAAAACTTGCTACTAGTCATAAATCTCTAGTTGTCTGTGGTGATTTCAATGTAAATATTTTAGACAAAGATTCGAATACCAGTAGATTTTTACATCTTTTTAAATCATTTAACCTGTTAAACGTGTTTTCAGAACCAACCCGAATTACTGCAAATTCTGCTACATGTATTGACAATGTTTTTTGTGGTTGTGAATACTTGGATAAGTCCATTGTAAATTACCTACCTTCTGATCACAGCGGTCAATCCGTAGTTTTCGAGTCCTACACACCAGTACAAAAAATACAAATGACATCTAGACAAATAACACCCAGCAATTTAAATAAGTTTAATGATAATTTAATTAGTAATTTAGGCATTCCAAGCCAAATTATTGACAATGTAAATCTGTTTTATGAGGAATTCTTTTCGGTGATTCACACCGAGTTCAATAATACCATAAAAACGAAAACTAAATCTATTTGCCCTAAGTTTATGTTCAGTGACTGGGCAACAAAGGGCATTAGGAAAAGTAGGGAGCGATTGTTTGAGCTGTACGGTCTTAAGCCTTACATTAACTCTGAAACTTTTAATAAATATGTTGCTTCTTACTCTAAAATTTTCAAAAACGCTTGCAAAGTAGCTAAAGCCCTATTCATTAGCAACAAGATTAAATCCGCCGATAATAAAATAAAGACGGTTTGGAAAATTATCAATAGTGAAACAAATAGAAATAAAAAAATTAATAATGATATCACTCTAGAGACTTCACGTGGCCTTTTAAATTCTAAAAACGAAGTTGCTCAAGAATTTTAGATTTCTTCACTAGTATCCCACTTAAAACTACTGAAACCTTAAATTCATCACCCTTGCTTTCTATTGAGTTACTTAGAGCGAACGTTTCAGCCTGCCCGGTTGAGTTTCAATTTAAACATATAAACCCCATAGCAGTCATTAAAGCTTTTAAGGAAATTAAAGTCAAATTAACCGAAGATCTATGGGGACTGTCGATTAAAGTTTGTCAAGCTATTATTGAGACTGTAGCTCCGTATTTAGCCTTAATATTTAATTTGTGTGTGGACCAAGGAGTCTTCCCGGACTGTTGATTGTGTTAAGGTTCACTTTTATGTGTATGGGATTTTAGAATGAAAAGACGTGTGTCCGACTACAAGTATATTGAGCGACTCGTTTACCCGCTTACAAAGAATATTAAATATATCTGTATGACATAATATACTTAGCTATACCTAAGTAGGCTCACACCTACTACATTGAACATAATACGTCACAACATACCGCCCACCAAAAGGCCTGTAGGTCTTTTAAGAAACAATGATTTAAAAAATGTTACATACTATGAGATTATCACAAAACAACGTTATATAAATCTATAGGTGGGGGTCTGATATTAATCTTAAACATACATAAACAATTACTATCAAAATGATTAATGCATTTCTAGAGAACATAATTAGTTTAAACAGTGTAATGTAAACCAGTAAACAATAATTTTAATTCGTCTTCTAAAAACACTAAAATATAATTAAGTTTCATTTAGAGGCAATGGACATAATTTTGTTACAGTTCTTTTTGTTATGGAACTACCACTTTTGACACTATAAACCCTCGTAAAACCGTCCGGACCAGGGTGCTTTTCTTTCATGAGGTAAGTTTGCATGTCTGAGGCGACCGCCCACCCTGACTTTATGTTTATCATCAAGATACGGGTTAAGGGATCGCAACGGACTTCTCCTTTTCACTTGTTTACTTATCTTTAATCTTTCTATTTCTTCTGTATATTCCTCTTCTTGAACTCTTTTTATACAAATTGTCAGTGCTTCTTCTAATTCTTGTGTAGTTATTCGTTTATTTATATTCATATTGACTTTATAGTTCAAGAATTTTTTGCAGTAACAAACAACCTTGAGTAATTCTGGTAAGTTGTTGAATTTCTCAAATTGTGCAGTTATAGATTTCTCTTGCTCTTCTGTGCTGAGGTGAGTAATGACTTTCTTTGTTTTACTTTCTATGTCTGTTTTCATAACTTCTTGTTTACTAATGTTTATTTCCTTTTCAGATAACCAACCTGGGCCTCTCCACCACAAGTCACATTTCTTCAGTTCGGATAGTAACATTCCTCGAGAGGCTAAGTCTGCGGGATTATCATTCGACTGTACATGATGCCAACGCGTATTATTTAGGTTTTCTGCGATTTCAACGACGCGGTTGGCAACAAACGTTTTCCATCGATTGGGATCACCACATAGCCACGCTATAACTATGGAGGAATCTGTCCACGCATACATATCTGAAGTTGGAATTTTCATTGCTTGCCCAATTTGTTTCATAAGCTTGGAGAGAAGTAATGCACCACACAACTCTAGTCTTGGTAAGGATATTGTTTTCAGGGGTGCTACTCGTGTTTTAGCAGCAATGAGGTTTATTTCAACCTTGTCATTTGTTTCAATTCTTAAGTATACAGCTGCAGCGTAAGCTCGTATTGAAGCGTCACTGAATCCATGTATTTGTATTTTTATTCTGTTTGTTTCTGTTGTACCAAGCCATCTGTTTACTTGTACATCGTTCACACTAGCAAAATCTGATCTTATCTTATTCCACTCTTCACGTAATGTTTCACTTATGTTTTGATCCCAATTCACCTTTTCGAGCCATAGTTTCTGTAACAGTATCTTTGCCATTACTGTACTCGGTGCAATCCAACCAAGTGGATCGAAAAGTCTTTGTATGTCAGATAAAATACTTCGTTTCGTTACATAAGTACTTTCAGATGTTGGTAAATTCAGGTTGTATTGGAATGTGTCTGTTTTCAGGTTCCACACAATCCCCAATGCCTTTATTGTTCCATCGAGATTCAAGTCTATATGTGCGTTGGTTGACCTTTTTTCTTCATCTATAGACTTCATGAAATTGATATCGTTAGATGACCACTTCGTGAGCTGAAAACCGCCCTTTTGTAGTATGTTTGTGACAGATTTGGCTAGAGAAGTTGCAGTCTCAGCATCATCAGCGCCATCAAGCCAGTCATCCATGTAAAAATTACCCTTGATGGATTGTACAGCTAGTGGTTGGTCCCTTCCTTCATCATCAGCTGTTTGGTGAAGTGTCCTTACAGCTAAATACGGTGCAGATGCTGTACCGAATGTGACCCTCATCAAGCGATATTCGTGGAAATCATCAATCTCATCGGGTCTCCAGATAACTCGCTGGAAGTCTGTGTCTTCAGGAGTCACCAATATTTGGCGATACATTTGTTTGATGTCAGCCATGAAGCAAACACGCTTCATTCTCCATTTCATAATAAGGTTTCTTAAATCATCTTGCAACTGTGGACCCACCAATAATTCTTCATTTAGTGAAATGTTGTTTGTACCCTTGCACGATGCATCGAAGACAACGCGAGTTCGAGAGGTCTCCTTATCAGTACGAACTACGGCATGGTGAGGTAAGTAAACTGACCTTGTTTCTTTTTCTCTTTCAGGTATCTTCTCCATGTGTCTATTTATTCGATTTTATTATGTAATGCTAATTATGTAGTATTTGAATTGTAGTTTTTTATATTTTATATTTAAATTTTGTTCTCACCTTTTATTGTGAATGTTGTGCATGCCTGTAAGTGATCTATTTACACAGCACAGAAGACTTGCGATTAATTGTGACAATCCTTGTAAATATTTCGTTGGTGTGCCTAATAAATAAATAAATAAATAAATAAATAAATGTGTCCTTGTTCTATGTAATCATTTATAACTTTTGTATATTCTTTTTTCAGGTCTGGTGTCTTCTTAAACTTCCGCTCCAGTTGCAGGAATCTTTGTTTTGCTATCTCCTTTGTGTTTCCTTCAGGTGTTTGTAACCCTGTACTCGTGCTCGTTTCATTTAATAGTGGACTGTAAGTTTTGAAAGGTAATTTGACTATGTACCTTCCTTCCTCATTTCTAGTTGTGGTTTTCTCGTAGATATCTTCACAAAGTTTATCTTCTTTTGTTAAATGTCTATCCTTGTCAACCTCTATTTCCCATATCGACTTCAACATTTCGTCTACGTCAACTTGGTGATGCATCACAAGGTAAGTATCATTTTGTGGCTTTTCATAGATATCTCCGAAAATAATCCAACCCAGGTTTGTTTTCTGTGCAGTTGGAGTACCTGGTGGACCCTTAATTAAATCTGGCTGTATAATCTGTGCGTATTCCTTGACTCCTAATAGCAGATCTACAGAACCAGGTGTTAAGTAACTTGGATCAGCCAAGTTAAGCCCGACGATGTGAGGCCATGATTGATTGACTATTGTTTTGGTGGGGATCTTGGTGGTCAGTTGTTTCGACATCACGTAGGCTTGAATTGGTAAACTATAGTTATGGTCCCACTGTGATCTTATATTAAGCTGTACCACGTGTTTTATCTCTGTTCTCGAAGATCCCACTCCTACAACAGTTCCCTTGAATGGTTGTCGCTTCAGTTTCAAAAGTTGAGTCGCTTTCTCGCTTATGAAAGTAGCTTGAGAACCCTGGTCTATTAGCGCGCGTAGTGAAATGATATGTCCCTGTTCATTAGTTGCTTCCACTACAGCAGTCGCTAACAGTGCTATTCCATGTCTAGATGTGTGATGCGACGCGATCACTGTGTTCACTTGAACTGCTTCCTTCTCTTCAGCTACATGCTGTGAAGCCAACGGTTGTGAGGTGCTCGGTGTAGCCGCTGCTTCTGTGTTCTTAGTCTCATGTAGTAAAGAATGATGACGTCGATGACATTTCTGACAGGACACTGGTAGTTTACATCTCTTTACTGAGTGTCCAAGTTTAAGACAATTAAAACATAAATTTTGGTTCAGAATCAGAATCAGAATATCATTTATTTGCCTACTTTGTGTTACAAAAATATCTCCGTGGCCGGTGGGCCGTGCAGAGGTGAGTCAGCTAACTTCAAATTCAAATTCAAATTCAAATCGTTTATTGCAATCCATAATGTACATTTTTACAGGTGGTATAAAATAATTTTAGACACAATTATGGACCCTGTCGGGCACAGCAATTTTCTATATAAAATAATTAAAATTATTAGAAAATAATTAGAGTAATTAGAAAATAATTAGAGAGAGGAAGAGCGCTTTGCTTCTTTTATTTAATATTAAAGTTGGTATTATTTCTATACCTATCTTATATCTAATAATCTATATATCTATATTTATTTACTTATTCTACTTATTAATATTATAGCAGTCTATCTATTCTTTAATTATTAAGTTAGTTATTATTAAATTACTTATTTGTTTATCTACTTGGTTTCAAAAATTTTGTTTTAATTTTATTAGTACTTACCTAGTTAAACGTTTTAATTATGTATTATCATCGGATTTATCTGTTAAATATTCGTGTATTGTATAGTAGCTTTTTTTAATTAAGTATTGCTTTAATTTATTTACAAATATATTGGTTTTCTTTTGTTGCTTTATGTTTTCTGGTAATTTATTATATATTTTTATGGACATGGAATATGGACTAGATTGGTGTAGTTTAAGACTTATGTCCTAATGGATCTGTGTTGGCTGTGTTCTGTTAATTCGCAATTGTTGAGTCTATACAAACAAATTACGTGTTTTATCTGTTTAAGTTGTATGCTTACAGTTTTGCAGTGTGGCATTATTATTATTTTTAACTTAATTCAATACAATTCAATTTAATCAAATTCAATTCAATATAATTCAATACAATCCAATTGAATTCAATTCAATTCAATATAGTTTCCAAATTCAATTTAGTTCAATACCTATCATTTAATTTAATTCAATTTTTAATTTCCAAATTCAATTAATTTCATTTCGTTTCATTTAAATTCATTTAATGTCATCTAATTTCATTCAATTTTCATTTAATTGATTTAATATAATTTCATTAAATTTAATTATATTTTTCGTTCAGATGTAAGATTTTGAGGTTCTTTATTTTTTTTTACTGTCGTGGTTAGCCATTGATATGCGAGTGTATCCTGTTTATAGTCTCCATCAGCATCATCAGTGTCTGCTGCATTTGCGTCTGCATCTGAAAGAGGCCCTCTAGTGTAAGACCGCCTATTGGCGGTGGTACTTGTTCTGTTTGTTGTTGTGCTGATTCTTTTTGTGGCAGGGGTGGAAATTGCTTTGTATTTGTGACATCTGCATATTTAACTCCCAGTCTTACCACTGAGCGTTTAATTCTTTCCTCTCTCTTTGTTTGCTTGGCTTCTGCTTGTTCCATCTGTCTAGCTATCACTTTTTTGAATACGGGGCATTTGGCGTTATTCGCGCCGTGGTCTTCTCCTTTACAATTTCTGCAGACTTTTGTCGTGGTACCCTCTAGCGTGGTAATAACTATCTGTGGTTCCTCTTGTTTGCCGTAGCACGATTGTTTTGAGTGATCGAATGCATAGCATTTCTTACACTGTACAATGTGCTTTGGGTTTTCTCTAAATGGTTCGACTTTGATGAAGGGTGCGCAGAAGAATTTTCTTTCCGAGGTTTTGAAGTTCTCCAGGAGATCTCTCGATTTGTGTTTGCCATCAAAAATGAGTAGGTGTATTTTACCTGCATTTCCGAGTGGCTTAATTGCTGTTGGCATAATTCCGATGCAGTCTGCTATCTCGTTAGCGATGGTCTCAATGGATTCTCCATAAGTCTCATTTTTGAGCACGAGCTTGGTTGCCGATTGTCTATCCGCTTTCGGTTTTGGTGCAATTACTCTGGTTATCCCGCAAGCTTCAATCGTAGAGAGTAAGTTTACGCGCGCTGCCGCATTATCCGGGTTAATTTTTATTTGACCTCTCATAACGTTGAGCGTTGAGCTGTTTTTCGCTACTGATTCTCTTATTTTCTTTAGTGTGTCTTGATTCTTAATTGCGTTTTCATCCCTGATAATTATATTAGGGATATGGGTGTTTCTCTGTGTGGGTGTCGTATAGTTAGATAGGCTTGTACGCTGTCTTTTGGCTCCTCTAGTTACCACTTGATACGTCTCTCGGTTACCTTGCGCAGTGCGGTTGTTGTCACTCGTTGGTTTTTGTGGTTTAGACTTATCTACAATAGGGGATCGAGTAGGGCGTGGAATTGTCCAAGTCTCCAGCGTTGTCTGTACTTTGCCCAAGACCTGGGACCTTGTTTGTGTATTTTGGCCTTGGGTGTAGTCTACAATCTTGTTTGTAGTGGGCACAGGACATGCGCGTTCGCTGTCTCTTACCCCTACCGCTCGAGTATGCGGGGCTTGTTGGATGGTGGGGAGGTCCGACACTCCGTCGCTCATTTCCGACCTAACTCCGTGCACCTGCAGCGGCACTTGGGGGAGTTGCTGGCCCACATTCACATAGGTACTTGGGGAAAGAAGCGTTCTAGAGGCTTCCATGTTCTGAATAACTTTCCTTCCGCGGTTAATATTCTTCTTTCTTGATTTTCTGGCAGCTAAAGGCAGTTCCTCGATTTGTGAAACAAATTCAATGAGTGCACACTGGTTTTTTCCGCACTTACAGATAAACCATTCCTCGGATGTGAAGGTCTCGATGGGTATGGTAATCAATTCCTTCTTTGTTTTACAGCTGATACATGGGCGGATGTTTTTCACGCCAGTCTTTAGTCCTGCCGTGTAAATTGTTACTGAAGACTCAATTTTTAGTGTGCCGTTATCATATTTCGGCTCTGCTTGAAGCGCAGCCTTGATAAGAAAGAATTTCATACATACTTTGCACTGAATCTTCTTAGTGTTCATTTGGTTTATAGCCCACAAAGGAGTGTCCATCCGGAAGGTACTTCCACATTCCCAGCACTGCACTATGTTTTTATTAAAGTCAGATAAATCTATAAATTTTGGTTCTTCACATATTCGGTTCGCTCATCTAATTTCATATCAATAAATTTCTTGCAGTGACACAGTGTGTGGTTTTCTTTGCACATGATACATGTCTTTTCTGGACGTGATGTGGCAACATGATAAGAACGTTCTTTGACTTGTTTCTCTTTTGTATTATTGTTAGCTGCAACGCCGGTAACCAACTCCAAGGTGCGGAACTTGGACTCCATGAAGTTCTTTAATTCACTCCAAGTAGGTAATGCTTCGGTGTCTTCCTTATAGGTATATTCTTCCCAGCCCTTATGTGTTTCTGGGTCAAACTTCTGAACGAGCAGAAATATTATTATATGATCCCAAGAGCCTGTTGTTATTTTTAAATTTTCCAGGTTATTTAGGCATTCTGTAGTAGTATCCAGTAAGCCCTTTAATTGGTTGGCTGATTGTGAAGTCATCTTCCTCTGGTAAAATAATCTTTTCATGATACAGTTTAATATAATGCGTCTGTTACCATACCTTTTATTTAAAACACTCCATGCAGTTGCGTAATTACTCGATGTCACCTTTATATGGGTCAATAACGCCTCAGCTTCTCCACTCACACTTGTTTTTAAATAATGTAATCGCTGTACATCACTGAGGTTATTATTTTCGTGCACCAACGAAGTAAACAAATCTTTGAAAGTCGGCCATCCTTCATAATTTCCATTAAACTTGGGTAATTCAATTTTCGGTAAATGCACTATATTCTGCGATGAATATGCTGTGTTCATACTCGAGTTTCGGGAATCCATGTGTGACGACTCCGCTAACGACGTAAGCATATCTTTCAAATCACCTTGTAATGAGCTATATAATTCTTCATAAACAAAGAATTCTTCGTTCAAAAAGTATGGCAAAATTCCTCTTTGTTCTTTGGGTGTTATCTTAACTAACCCGTCATGAGCGTTCTTGAATGACGTCCAATACTCATCAATAATTTTCACACGCGCTTCTATATAACCTTTTGTCAGTCTTGCTTTTGGGCACTTCTTTAAGTTTGTTTGCGTTTTTTGTATTAAATTAGCACCATCTTCCAATACAGCGAGATATTGTTGTTGTTCTTTTGTAGTACTCATTGTTGTTGTTTCACTACACTTCACTTAAAACTTCCAAAATGTTCGTAAACTTGGTAATCTTCCGTAGTAGCGCTAATTACTTAGTTGCAAACATAAATTCATAACTGTGTTCATAACAGTCCAATAGTACTTGAACGAAGTGTTTTTTCTATAGATCCTTATCGCTGTGGAATGCGGTTCTTTTGTGCAAACGACCAGATGTTTGCCCGCTCTGTAGCTGCTGCGTTCGGCTCGAATACGACCATATGTTGATTGTGTTAAGGTTCACTTTTATGTGTATGGGATTTTAGAATGAAAAGACGTGTGTCCGACTACAAGTATATTGAGCGACTCGTTTACCCGCTTACAAAGAATATTAAATATATCTGTATGACATATACTTAGCTATACCTAAGTAGGCTCACACCTACTACATTGAACATAATACGTCACAACACCGGACCTTATGAAATACAGCAAGGTAATACCACTTTTCAAATCCGGTGACAGTAAAGACACTAATAACTATAGACCCGTATCCGTTTTGCCAGTTTTCAGCAAGGTGTTTGAAAAGGTAATGCTTAATCAAATGCTCATCCACTTTAACACCAATAAAATCTTACATGAAAAACAGTATGGTTTCACCAAAGGACGTTGTACGACTGACGCCGGTGTCACCTTATTAAAACATATATTTACTGCTTGGGAAGAGTCACAAGATGCCATAGGGATCTTCTGTGACCTCTCGAAAGCATTTGATTGCGTCAACCACGAAACCCTTCTCATAAAGCTTGAACATTACGGTTTAGGGAAACTTGCGCTCAGTTTAATGAAATCGTATTTAAACGATAGACATCAGCAAGTACAAATAAATGGTGTCAATTCAACGGGCTTAAAAGTAAGTATGGGTGTGCCACAAGGTTCGATATTAGGTCCCTTTCTCTTTTTAGTCTATATTAATGATCTACCCCATTTATTTAAAAACCAACCTGAAATGGTGTTGTTTGCCGACGATACTTCTTTAATATTTAAGGTAAACAGACGTGCCACAAATCTTGATGACGTAAATAACGCCCTACTGCAGGTTCATAATTGGTTCACTGTCAATAATTTGGTCTTGAATGGGAAAAAAACGAAGTGCATAAGATTTGCTCTACCAAATGTCAAAAGTACTGATTGTGGCATACTATTGAATCAAGAGACACTAGAATTTGTCGATGAAACTGTTTTCTTGGGGATAACGATTGACTCGAGGCTACAGTGGGGTCCGCATTTAACATCTCTTGCAGGACGGCTGAGTTCAGCAGCATATGCTGTTAGGAAAATCCGCCAATTTACTGACGTAGATACCGCGAGACTAGTCTATTTTAGCTATTTTCATAGTGTTATGTCATACGGTATTTTACTATGGGGACGGGCTGCAGACATCGAGTCTATATTTATTCTGCAGAAAAGAGCTATTAGAGCCATATATGGTCTACGAAGGCGCGATTCTCTGAGAGAGCTGTTTAAGGAAATTAACATCATGACAGTACCTTGTCAATACATATATGAAAACATCATGTACGTTAGGAAAAATCTGCATTTGTTTAGTAAAAGAGGTGATAGACACCACTATAATACGAGAAATAGGGACCAACTAGTTCAGCCAGGTTTCAGGCTAGTTAAAGTAGACTCATCTTTCATGGGGTACTGTTTAAAATGTTACAATAAAATACCCCCTCACATTCTTCAACTGACTGAGACGAAATTTAAAACTTGTGTAAAACGCACACTATGTAGGCAAGCATACTATAAGTTGGGGGATTACATTGATGATAAAAATGCTTGGCTCAATGCTGGTCCTGCTCCACAACCTTAGGGGCAAATAAATCGACTATCATGTGAAGTTAGTGTAAAAGGCTGCAGAAGATTGTAAAAATATCTTTGCATTGTATAGATTCAATGTCTTAATATTGTATAATTGCATGGCACATGTGTGAGTACTATGTACCTACTATAAAGCCACTTTTTACATTTAGTTATATTTTATTGACGTTGCCCTGGTGGCTGGGAGAATGTCATGCTCACTCAAATGTCTCGCTGATGGTGGCGGGTGTGTCGGATAATTTAGTTCCCTTCAAAATGGTTGAGTTGGATGGTGCTGATCCATGCGTCATGTTCGTGAACGGGCGCTGTCAGTAGAGACTGGTCATCTCTTAGCTGCCATGGTTTATATATTTTTATTTGATTTGTTTTTTATATCTTTTTACTCTGGACGCTCTTAACTTGCACGTCTTGCTACATAGTTCTCACATAATATACCATCTCAACATGAATGATATAATGTACCAAGATTTTGTAACAAATTCTGTTTTAAAAGAGTGTCCATGGAGTTTCTTGCCCGTTCTTCTTCATGAGATCTACGTTAGGGAACTGGCAACTACAGTACTTTCACAAGTTATTATGCCTTGTGATTGTGACTGTAGCGTAGGAGTGCAATGCGTCGTTTCGGGAGTTGCTGCGTCGGGCTGCGCGGCGCCGGATGTTACCGGCGGCGAATGCTGTGGGTGCGGGGGCGCGCGGCGGCGTGTGCCGTGGTGGCGGGTGTGCGGGGCTCCGGGTCGCGGGGCGGCGGTTGCACGTTGCGGCGTGCATTCGTTGTTCCGTGATTCGGGGTCTCGAGCATTCGTTGTTGCGGTTTGCGTCGCTGCGTGCTTTTGTGCTCGCAGTGTTCGTTGTTGCGGGCATTCGGTGGCGTGTGGTTCGGCGTGGTGACTTTCGGAATGACGTATTGCACTCGTAGTTTCGTTCTTCTTCCGTCCTTCTGACATTCAAAAGTGCCTGTAATGGCTTAATTGAAATAAAATATTTGAGTTTGAGTTTGGTACCACTCTTGCAATATCTCCGTTCCAATAAAAAAAAATCATCAAAATTGGTTCATAAACGACGAAGTTATTCGCGAACACACTTAGAAAAACGAACGAAAAATGTTCATAAATTATAAAAAAACCGGCCAAGTGCGAGTCGGACTCGCGCACCGAGGGTTCCGTAAAAAAAATATATTATGTGATGTAACTAAAAATTTATGGTTTTCGTAATTATTCCTTTATCTATGCTATAAGACGTTGCTTCGTACCAAATTTCAAGATTCTGAGTTCACGGGAAGTACCCTGTAGGTTTTGATTCCCTTGCGAGTGTCGAAAATTTGCGGCATAAACGGGAGTATCTTGATGTAACTAAAAATTTATGGTTTTCGTAATTATTCCTTTATCTATGCTATAAGACGTTGCTTCGTACCAAATTTCAAGATTCTGAGTTCACGGGAAGTACCCTGTAGGTTTTGATTCCCTTGCGAGTGTCGAAAATTTGCGGCATAAACGGGAGTATCTTTTGATCGCGTTGACTTAGAAGTTTGATTTTTTCACAGCTCCAAGAGACCATAGACTTGAGTATTTGATATGAATTTCAGCTTGATACCTCCACGCGTTCCTGAGAAAAAAGGTCTTGACAGACAGACAGACAGACAGACGGACAACAAAGTGATCCTATAAGGGTTCCGTTTTTTCCTTTTGAGGTACGGAACCCTAAAAATGGTCATAAAATGAAAAGTACTGGGCCAAACCATGCTAAATTTTTATGGGACCAAATGGCAACTATTCCGCATCAAACTAAAAAAGAATCACGTAAATCGGATCATAAAAAAAAAGAAACATACTGATCGAATTGAGAACCTCCTCCTTTTTGGAAAGTCGGTTAAAAATAATCCAACACAATATTCATAAAACCTATATTTTCCGGTATAATGATATTAAAAAAACCAGTAACGTGTTAACCTGTGGCTTTCTATAGGTTCCACAGTTTAAAAAAAAACTGTTTAGTGTAACTTTAGTGGTAGGTCTAAGATGTGACAAATATTGTGTCCTAAATCATCGAATGACTCCTATCCATCGTCGGTTCGAACAACCCACAGACCCAACAGGCGTCTGCGCTTGCGAGCCTCTGCAATGTTGTTGTTGAGGCGTGCGTGGAACACGAACGCGCCGTCGACAAGGCCTGTCATCATCTTAAGACGGTCGGACGGTAAGGTAGTCCATTAAGCCGCAATTATATTTAGCCCGCGCCGCGTGTCGCCACGCTGCCTGACGCAACGGCGGGTTATTATATTTGCGTGTCGTGTCGCCACGCGGCCTCACTAGCCCGTCGGAAATAGACAATAAATTCGCAAAGCGTGATGTAGTTCTGCATTTTTGGTATGTTGTATGGGTGTGTTAGGGTAGTTTAAATTAAAAAATGCAACTTCGAAAACCTTGTGGAAAATGAGAAAATCGAGAAAATTTTCGAAATTTGTGGTGTTTTTATGGTATTTGCCTTGCATGGCCAAAACTATGCATTTTTTGCGAACGATGTTGTCTACAAGTATAAACTGTATTCAATAACCTACAATTTGAGTCCTATTTTGGCTCTATTGACCCTATAGAAGCTAAGCTAGAACACTTGAAAGATGACCAATTTTTCTCGAAAATAGCTTTTTCTCGATTTTTTTGACATATTTCGTAAGATATTCGCAAAACTGCTTGTTTTACAGAAAAGAATAACCAAAAATATTTTTAAGTACATATTTAGCTACCATCACTGTATAAAACGAGGTCTGTGAGACCTACAGTTCACTCTTAATCTTAATAAAACGCGAAAACCCAAATAATTTACAGAGTCAAAATAATATAAGTATACAGGTTTATTGCAAATTAGACAGAAATTTTATTAATAGCTTGGAAGGTCTTTTACATTCATACCCAAAATTCGGTTACTGCCGACCAGCCAAGTAGGTGTCAGACTCACGCACGAAGGGTTACATATCATTTTCTTAAAAAAATTGCAAAAAGATACGTTTGTTGAATGGAAGCGTTTAGTATTTTTTTTACAGTGTTAACAGAAGTATATTATGATTGATGGTTTATGAAATACAGCCTGGTAACATACGGACAAACAGTGGAGCATCCAGTTTTGGATACGGAACCGTAAAAAAGGCCATTGACTATGAATTGTTCATAGTCAATCTTCGTTTTTTCCGGGGTTGGGATTCCTGTTCCTTGTGATGATGGGGAAGATCAAAAAGAACGCGTTCATGGTCTTCCTCTTGTTCGTGTTCCTCTTCATTATTCTGAGGAAGAACTTCTTTTTCGTCTTCCTCTGAGTCATCCCCAATGGATGCTGTGTTGTTGCACGACTTCCCTCCACAATTCAAACAAAGAGCTGAGCATTTCAGCCCAGCTTTTAAGCAGCTGCATGCCCCTCTGAATTCCTTTTTGCATTTGCAGGCTATCAATTTTAGAAGCTGGGCTGGAGCTGGCTCTTTGTTTGTTGTGATCGGGATTAGGCCACGGGTGCTGATTTCCCAGCCCCACTTGGTGGGATCCTTTTCTACCCCCAGCCACTTTTGCACTTGGTGGTAGGTGCGAAAGGCATGAAAAGCGGAAGCTTCGGTAGTAGGTGGCAAACGTGCGAGATTCGTTTTTGCATTTGCCGCTGTTTTCACAAACAACGTGAATCTCAGGTAATGCAGTGTCTGAGTACTCGCAACGCCTCCGTATAGAGCTACCAGACACTTTTCACCAGCTTCCGCAATATTTTCCTGCGTTGCATCTGGCTGAAGGAAAATGGTAGCCAAGTCTACAACGTCCTGCCTTTTCTGAAATAGACCCCACAATTTCTGTTTTCCTTGCCAAAAAAGAGCAGACGTGGTATCACATCCCGTGAAAGCGTGGATAAACAGTTCCATTTTATTGGGCATTTCAACTTCTCCTCGGTTGAACGCGTTAGTGGTATATTGAACGCACCCGGCCTCGTTTCTATTGCGCCCACGTTTCTGAAAGCGCAAGTTCTTGACATCAGTACCCAAACCACAGAGGAGAACAAGCAGGTCTACATCCTCTCCCACTACGATCACTTGGGCGTTGCTCTTGGTCTTTTCTAACGCCATTAAAATGATGTCACGGTCAGCGTCTTCCTTTGCTATCCTCGTTTCAATCCCTTTCTGAGATAATGCAGTGCAGATATATTGAATGAGACGTTCTTTGTTTCGATCATTATTAATTACAACCAATTATTAATTACGATGTTAAGCACAAATGTTAGCTTGAATGGTGAATTGGTGATCTACACATCAGAGTATGGGTGTTAACAAACGACAGAAACAATAATTCTAATATTTGCCTCTAAAACCCATTTTAACTATTTCATTGTTTTGAGATTGTGAGTGACCTGTTAGTCTTACAGACTTCATTTTGGGCTCTTATAAATGCTTAATAAGTACTTAAAAATATTTTTGGTTATTCTTTTCTGTAAAACAAGCAGTTTTGCGAATATCTTACGAAATATGTCAAAAAAATCGAGAAAAAGCTATTTTCGAGAAAAATTGGTCATCTTTCAAGTGTTCTAGCTCAGCTTCTATAGGGTCAATAGAGCCAAAATAGGACTCAAATTGTAGGTTATTGAATACAGTTTATACTTGTAGACAACATCGTTCGCAAAAAATGCATAGTTTTGGCCATGCAAGGCAAATACCATAAAAACACCACAAATTTCGAAATTTTTCTCGATTTTCTCATTTTCCACAAGGTTTTCGAAGTTGCATTTTTTAATTTAAACTACCCTAACACACCCATACAACATACCAAAAATGCAGAACTACATCACGCTTTGCGAATTTAGAATGATTTTCTGTCTATTTCCGACGGGCTACACGAAAAATCGTCTCAGTCAGTACAGTGGTGGCCTTTGGAGTAAACGTCTACAATGTTTTCTTCAGACTCGGTTAGGGATTTTGAAGAAAATCTAGCGTACACATTCTCACGACTTCTATTAATTCGTCTGACATTTTTCACGTCCACGTTCTACGTCGCCACTCGGCTGTCTGCGCGTGTTCACGCTTTATTATATTACACTAGACCCGACAGAGCTGACGCGTCACAACCCCCACCACCGACCCCACGCCGATCGAAATCGCTCGGTCTGCGTGGCGTCAGCAGGCTCTGCGACACGCGGGACGGGACTAATGTAATCAATCCAATACTAAATGTATGTAACCGATAGCTTACCCACGCGTTGCGACACGCGGCGTGGGCTAAATAAAATTGCGGCTTAACTCACTGTTCACAGGCCCATGCCTGTGGCGACTAGCGACATCTATCGCAAAACCTGCGTACTAACGAGAATTCCTACATCGCGCTATCAACATTATCCGCGAGATAAGCGTATAAAGGAGATCCCGACTTACATATGTCGGGCAGTTAGCCCACCGGACACAACACCCGTCCGGTCGGAGGATCCTCCCTTTTCTATGGGGGATGAGGAACTTTACACTCTGTTCCTCTACCCCCCAAACTGGCGACCCCGAGCATGAACGTCAGCGCAGCCTTCGTGCAACCACTTCATACGTCATCATCACTTCCCCTACGCCTTCGAGCAGCGAGTCATACCGTCAGCCAGCACCGATGGCTTCATGGGCTATCCTGACCACCAGCATGCAGCGGAAGCGCATTTCTGGTTATCACCCCCAGCAGCCTCATCAGAGACCTTGGCACAGTACACTGCACTTCGGCCCTTCTCTCCTGGTCGACGCAGCAGCCAGCCACTACGCAGCACTGCACACTCCGACCCACTGGAGCATCACCGCAGATAGTTCCGACTCACCGAAAACTATGCGGCATTCGGTTCCGACTCACTGGAACCTTCCATTGACCGACGCCCGGAGCATCTCCCGCTGCGGTTGGGACCTCCTTCACTAGCATCACTGCATCGCAGAAGGGGGTGACGGCATCCCATTCCCTCTCACCCCAGACCATGGTTTGAACCAGGGCCGAACGCGAGAGATCGCCGCCACCAATCACCGCTACGAGAACACGGTGGAGCTCCGCCCCAGTGGAGCAGACCTCCACGGTGTGCTCCACCGTGTCCTCCAGCGGATCCTCGCAGTGGAAACAAAATTGCCGCGAATCCCATTTTATTTCACATACAACTTGACACTGACCGGGAAATTGCAAAAAACGTAAGAAAATTCGAATTTCTGCTACCTCGTCGCCTTCACTTTAAATGTTTTAGTTGTGATAAGTTGAATGTTGTGTTTTTTTTATTTGGGACTGCAGAATACCGTTGACCCAACTTAGAATTCAATCCAGTAATCATCATAAACTCGGTGCAAGATATCGGTAAAAACAATACCTACCTGAACTATTTTTGAACTCGTGAAAAATAGAATAGCACTTACTGGTTTGGTCAGTAAGCAGCAAATGTGTATGTCCTATGATGGGCAGGTACCCAGGGTAAGCTGATGGCAGTGGATGGGCATGTGACTCCACAAACCTCGCGCGCCAGTATACTAGTGCGCAGATCCATGCCAATAAGCACACCGTCACTATAACCAACATGGTAAACACTATGCAGTTCTATTCGCAGCGCCTTTTTAAGTACTAACTAGTTCTCAAGCAAAAAAATAATTAGACTGAAATATTATAATTACTACTAGTTGTTAGTCCGCGACTTCTGGCGTGTGAAATTGAGTATTTTTAACCGAGATCGTAATCGTACATGATTGTTCTGTTTCATGATCACGTGTACGAGAATTTGGTAACTTTATCAAGCCTGCAAGACACCGTTGAAGAGCGAGCGTGAAGATTTCTAGCGGTGAGCGTTTTTTAATTTATTTTTTGCCACGGCTGAGACAGAGTCTTATGTCGATTGTAAGGACGCTACTGTTACCTCAGGTGAGGTAGCAGCAGCTGGAATGCCATTGCGCTGTCCACCCTTTTATCCGGAGGAACCGGAATTGTGGTTTGCGCAGCTTGAAGGCCAATTTATTTTGTTGCGAATAAGCAGTGACACGACAAAAATTTATTTTACTTCCACTCAACTTGATGCTAAATACGCTATGCAGGTCAAAGATATTATCACCAATCCACCTGAGGCCAACAAGTACGAGAAGCTGAAGACCGAACTCGTACGTCGGTTGTCAGCGTCGCAAGAAAAGCGAATTCAACAGCTATTATTATACGAGGAGTCAGGTGATCGCAAGCCGTCCCAATTCCTAAGGCACTTGCAAACTTGCTTAGCAGGGCCATCAGGGGCGGCTGAGTTGGTCAAAAGCATTTGGACTAACCGGCTACCACAAAATATACAGACTGTAATTGCCTCTCAAATTGCAGACCTACGAGTGGAACAGTTAGCGGAGATAGTGGATATAGGGTGCACGAAGTCGCCCCGATGCCACCACAGGTAGCGAGCACTTCCGCTACTGCTGCTGATTCTTCGGACCTAGCGAGGCAGGTGAGCGAGCTCCAGAAGCAGGTAGCGTCACTTTTGAACAGCAGAGGGAGACAACGCTCACGCTCAAGGCCTCGTGACAACCACCGAAGGTATGTGCATTCAAAATCCAGGCCACAACAACCACCTCCGAATCACCCACGCTGCTTTTACCATTATACGTATGGGGACAAGGCACGAAAGTGTACACAACCCTGCACGTACAAGTCGGAAAAAACGAGGGGGGAAGTAGCGGCTAACGACTACCCCTCTTCATCAGGCCGTTTATTTATTACCGACAAGACGTCTAAAATGCAGTTTTTAGTGGATACCGGTTCAGACTTATGTGTTTTTCCCCGATCTGCCGTCAAGAGGCCATGCAGACAGTCTAAGTACGACCTAGTAGCCGCAAACAATACAGTTATTAACACATATGGTCCCATACAACTGCATCTAAACTTAGGACTCAGAAGGAACTTCAGCTGGAATTTCACAATCGCGGATGTTTCGAAGACTATAATAGGAGTAGACTTTCTTAGTTTCTATAATCTGTTGGTAGACTGCCAGAATCAACGCCTGATCGACAACCTTACTTCCCTATCAGTTCCTGCTGCACACTGCAATACTGTAGATATCGCTTCCGTGAAGGCAGTCGTAGGAGACTCAGTCTATCATCAGATCAGAATACGCTGCAAATTAGTTAAGGGAGCTACATCTGCCAACAAACTGTTTTACAGTGTGGCAGAAGTAATATGCCATGTAACACGAAATGTAACCATGAATAAACGATTTTTCATTTTTTTTTTCACATCAGGACGACACCAGGCCCACCTGTAGCATGCAAGCCTAGATGCCTAGACCCTTCTCGACTGCAAGCTGCTAAGAAGGAGTTCGAGAAGATGCTTGCAAGCGGTGTAGCACGGCGCTCTGAGAGCCCTTGGTCAGCGCCACTGCATCTTGTGAAGAAGAAAGACGACGAATGGAGACCATGTGGAGACTACAGGGCACTTAACTCGTGGACAATACCTGACAGGTACCCCATTCGTCACATACAAGATTTCTCTCACCAACTAGCAGGCTGCACCGTGTTCTCAACCATAGATCTTGTCAAGGCCTACAACCAGCTTGCAATAAACCCGGAGGACATCTCTAAAACAGCCATAACCACTCCATTTGGGCTGTTTGAATTCCCGTTCATGACCTTCGGTTTGAGGAACGCTGCTCAAACATTCCAGCGGTTCATCGACGAAGTCCTCCTGAGCCTAGACTTCTGCTACGGTTACGTTGACGATATACTAGTATTTTTAGCAACTGCCGAAGAACAAAAGGCACATCTACGCCAGTTGTTCGGTCGTTTAAAGCAGTATGGAGTCGTCATCAACACAGCCAAGTGCAATATAGGACAACCAGAGGTTACTTTTCTAGGGTACAGTGTCACAGCCGAAGGCATACGTCCACCACTATCCAAGGTACAGGCGATCCAGGAGTTCCCTTTATCCAAAACGGTGAAGGAGTTGCGAAGATTCTTGGGAATGATAAATTTTTATCGCCGATTTGTCTCAAACGCAGCTCAAATTCAAGCACCCTTAAACTCAGTTCTTTCTGGCCCCAAGGTAAAAGGTTCACATCCCGTTCAAATGACTCCAGAGCTGCAGAAAGCATTCGACGATAGCAAATCGTCGCTGTCCAACGCAACACTCTTGGCACATCCAGATGCTACTGCTGAACTAGCAATCGTGACGGACGCATCAAATACAGCCATAGGCGCAGTTCTTCAGCAACGTAAAGGTGAAAACTGGCAGCCACTAGCATTCTTCTCACACAAGCTACGCAACGCGCAGAAGAAGTACAGCCCGTACGACCGAGAGCTTCTAGCAGTGTACGAGGCCATCAGATATTTCCGTCATATGGTTGAAGCAAGAATCTTTGCTATCTACACAGACCAGCCGCTCATTTTTGCCTTTAAGGCAAATAAGGAGAGTCTGCCACCAAGGCAGTTCCGATACTTGGACTACATTGGCCAATTCACAACTGACCTAAGGTATCTCCCAGGCAGTGAGAACATCGTCGCTGACGCCTTGTCACGCGTGGAAGAAGTATCACCAGCTATCAACTACGAGAACCTTGCACGACTTCAGGACAATGATCCAGAGCTACGAAACATCTTACTCCATGGTTCTTCACTAAAATTGGAAAAGGTAGCATCTTCTTACAATGGAAACTTACCCATCTACTGTGACACCTCCACACAGGAACCTCGTCCTTAGATCACGCCAACACTGCGAAGAGAAGTTTTCAACTCACTGCATAATCTTCATCATCCAGGGAAGTCTACTACAGTGCGACTGGTCTCACAACACTTTGTGTGGCCAGGGATACGCAAGGACTGTAGAGAGTGGGCAAGGCAATGTGTCCAATGCCAGGCGTGTAAAATCACACGCCACACTAAATCTCCACTTTCCTCATTCCAGACCCCATCATAATGCTGTTAAGTGCTCTACTAATTTTCACCTCCATGCAAATGATTTATTTATTTATTTTCATACAGTACATTTATATAATTTTTACAGGTCTTAATTAAATTTGTGATCATCTATGTCTACAGTTACCATAGTTGCTTACTTGGAAGTTAATTGTTAAAGTTATTGAAATTTCTATTGAAGCTTTTTATTTAAATAATAATTCTGGTTATAAACCCCCAACAGTCGCTTTTCAAGAATTTTAAGATCCGTCTATTGAACTGCCGATATTTACACCTCGTATAAAGACTGCAGGATCTTCGTGAGCTTTATAATTCAGTAATTGATTTGAAAATATTTAAATTATTTATTAATTTTGATTATTATGTATGAGCGAGCGATGCCTCAGGATGTGGCCGTCCATTTTGCCCGACACCACACTCAGAAGTTCAGAACCATGTTGGTGCTAGGTACCCTTTACCCGAGACCACAGGGAGGCCGTTCTTTTGCGAAGCACCATCGGGAAACCGTCCCTCAATGAAAGAAAGAAAGAAAGAAAGAAAATAAATTTATTTGTCACACGCCACAAGTTCACACAACAAAAAATATAAAAATTAAACTAAAAACGAAACAGAAAAATAATAATATTGTGTGTCTCGCGGCTGCGCCAAATAGGCCCAGCAGGGCTATTGGCTATCTCTGTTGACAGTTGTTTTGATTATCACTTTCGCTCTGTGTGCTTTCATTAACTGTCAAAAGGTTAATTTGGTATCGGCTATGACCAGTAGTACAACGCGTATGACGTCATCGGAGACCATTGTCGTTGATAGTCACTTTAACTCATTTTGACAGAAGTTTCTGTATCGATATTTTTAAAATTGCGATTGTCTAAGCTTATTTGACATTACATTGTTTATACACAGAGTTTAAAGTGACTTTCGTGAAAGACGCTTCTCAAGGGTAGTGTTTTATGATGATTTATGACGGTTGATACTGGTACTAGTTTCTATAAGTCCCGTATTGTTGGAGCTACTAAAGATTTTATAACTATATTTGCATTATCTAAACTCAATCTCCTTAATATTATATATTCCTTGATATAATTGCATAGCTCATATTGTGTGAATACTATGTTACAATATAGAAACCTGTACCTATTTTCTTGAATTTGGATTTTGTTTTTACAATGATGGTTTTTTGAGACAATCTGTAAAATATTCTTTAGGTAGTTGGTGAAGTGTAATAATGGGTACACCTCTGTCTAACCCTTCGGGGAATATAATATTTTCCTACCTTTGTATAGATTCATTTCACGTATTGTTTTGTGAATATGTGAACATTGTGGCCTTTTGTGTCGTGCCCTGCAATGTTCTGAGTAATAATTAGGGTTTATTTCATCAAAATCGTCTTACATAAGCAATAGACATTAATTTTTAAAACTTAATTAGTAATCTCGAGCAAAATATTTTATTTTATTTTCCTTTTGTCTTTACTTCTTCCATGCAAAACATGAAAGTAATTAGTACTACGTACAACAGCAATTTCTTACTGGCTGACAACAAAAATGACATTCAAATATTACTTTTAAATCTCTTTGACAATAACCATTTGACATGTCAGGTGCCATAAAGAGGCTAAATCTAAAATATATCCTCAATCAAGTATTGTAACGTTCAAGCAGTACCTGCTTAACTTGGCCGTATAATAGTCGATAAAAAATAGAGGTGTCAATTGCTGGGATGTTAGTCACCCTATAATCACTGTCACGTGTTATCCACACAATGAGATACGCAATACCAATTTTATGACATTAGCAGTTAACACAAAAGTTCTGTGGACAACTGGTGCTTGTTATTCACTGACTTTTGAAAAGATAGACAATAGCCCTGCAGTTCAGCATATTGTCGAGCAGCTAGTGCCCGACGCTGGTTTTCAACTGGACCTGAGTAAGTGATGTGACGGATGTTAAACAGTTTTTGTATTTTATGTACCTATTAGGTAGGTTAGTGTATGTATAGGTGATTATGTATGTGTGTGTGTGATTATGTGTGTGTTGTGTTTGTATACAAATAAGAAATATGTAGTAATAAAAAATATATATTTATAATATATAGGTATATAGAAATAAACGAGCCTGCCTTGTTATACTGGACGCGCAGGACATTGCCGGTTCCTTTAGTTTAATTGTCCCATAGGTACTTACTACAATAAACATGAAAATACTTTAGCCGCGTTGACAAAAACAACTTTATTAACTTTTACAACTTTCATGACTGCTGAGCATTATGATATTTTTATTTTTTGTTGTTATACAGGTGGTGCCGACAATACGGCAATAAATGAAACCAGTGGTAGTTCTAGTTCAAAGGAACATTTTTAAACTATCAAATAAATCCTAACACCGAAATCGTTGTCGTATCATCGACACCAACCTACCTTAAATGTCTTTACTAAATTCTTTTTTTCCTTTTTTTTCACACGTTAATCGGTGCCAATTATCCCTAAGGTTAGTTAACCAATTTTTTAACGGAGTTGCAAACCTCAACCCACACACAAGTCACAGACGCCACGGCGTCTGTGACTTCCGCTAACTTACATAACCTCATTTCACTACTTGGTGTTTCGCAACTCAACAATGTAGTGAATTGTAAGAGTAAAATACTGGACTTAGTTATATCTAACAGCCCCTGTATAGTTTCCCAATCCACAAGTACTCTGCTACTATTGACAATAGTTACCACCCTGGTTTGACCCGCGAGACTTGCTTGGATATTAAAATTAGATTCCCCTACACGAATATAATTTTAATAAAGCTAATTTTGACAGCATTAACTGTACCTAACCTACTAGCAACGAAAATAGTCAAGAAAAAAAAAAGAAAGATTTAGAAAGTAGTCAAGTACCAATGTACTTGACTACTTTCTACAATGAGTTTGAAAATATTATCAAGCAAGATGCTCCTTAATCTCGTCCCAGATCAGGTTGTAATCCTATCTGGTTCTTAAGCAGTCTTGTAACAATCTTGAAAAAAAAAATGCGTGGATTATGTGGAGAAAATATTTTGATAACATTATTTTCAGATTACAATACAGTAGGTATGTAAAATTATAGATTAAGAATAATAAGAATAAGAATAAGAATAATTTATTTAAGAAAAAAGATAATACAATAAAGTGTACATTTAGGCACAGTGTTGCTTCACATACAAAGTTATAATTAGTGCTTATAAGTAAACTACTACTAAAATATATTTATGAGAGTTACAAAAAGTGGTAATTTAGTGGTAATCTTTATATTATTATAGCGACCTGCCCGATCTAGGTTTATTTAAACCTGTGTTTCAGGCCATCACTTTACGTCGCATAATTACCGTCGCGTAGATTATAAGCATGATAGTCAAGTAAGTTTAGTTTTTAATTTTGTTATGTATTAGTTATTGTTATCCTAGCGTTATTTGTAAGTTAGGTATATTCAACAGTTAATTTGTGAACAGCGTTGTGGGCTTCATTATCGTTCCTATGTTTCGTAAATCTCTTTTTTATACCATCTACTGTAGCTGTTTAGTGTTCCACTTGAATAAAATAAACTAAAAAAATAAAATTGCCCCCGGAAAAGCACTTGAATTTTTTTGGCATTTAGTCGATAACTACGAAACAATATAATTAGCGCTTAATTAAATTAAGATGTTGTGTGATGTAAGATGTTGTGTGAAAATCAAATTTTGATTGTGTAGCGCTGAGAGTGCTGAGACGGACAAAGTGTAAAAAAATCTTGCGCGTTCCATATTGAATATTTTGTTTTTCTTTTCAACTATAATTATTTTTTTGTTCATCAGAAAATAGAATCTTAGATTTATTATTTTCCGTGTCTTTGGCAATGTCCACTCCACCGGACATACTATAAATAATAAATAAACATGACAATATTTTTTTAAGTATTTTATTTACATGTACCTTTATACAAGATAAAAACAAATCTGCTTAAAAAAATGGGTTTTTACACTTTTTTCCTACGTTCATAAAAAATCACATTATCTTGGCATTCTGGTTCCTATTGACTAAGTTTTTTTAGACGATCCTTGGTTTCAAGCTTATTTCATTTCCTGCGATTGCTTTTATCGTAAGGTCGACTTTGAACTTCAGCATGGTGTGATCTGCCGTGATGATGTACTTGCGCACCAGTTGGGCTACCGTTACCTTCATCGATGTCATCGCGTATGTTTTGCCTGTGACAATCAATAAAACGTTAACATTTTTTAAAATTAAATAATTGTTCAATAAGTAATGTAAATTTCTTTAAAAAAAAAGGCAATTACTGTTCTACATACAGCATCTCCTGCTGCCTGTGATACAGGATTATCTTAGTGCAGGCATCTAACATGATTATACCTACATTTTTAGTTTTAGATTTTTTATTTTATTTTACTTTCTGTGATCTTTGAATAAAAATGTATATTATAAAAGGTGTAAAGTGCCCTAAACGAAGCCGAAAGTTCTTTTCATCATTGCGAATTTTGTTGTAGACCTTCTAGTTACAGACATATTAATAAAGGTCAAAGTTCCGAGTTTAAACTTTATTACCTATCATCACCTCTCTGCCCTTATCCCATTCTATTTAAGGTCAGTGCAACACGTTTTCTTCTGCCATTCCTCCCTGTTAGACGTCAAGGTGGCACTTACTCCTTTCTCATTCATATCATTTGGGCATTCCTCACACAATCCATCCATCTTTTCTTAGGTCTTCGTCTCCATTAATCAATACTTGTTCATTTATTGTACTACTTTACGCTTTTTTACCCGACTACGGCGAAGCCCAAAAGGAGGGTTATTAGTCACATGCGTTTGAACTTTATTATTTAAATATATTAATTAAATTATGAAGAAGAATTATTTAATTTTTTATAATTATTTATGAAGACTATGGGGGCAGCCTTTGCCCAGCAGTGGGACAATATGGGCTAATATAAAATAAATATTATAATACTTATTCATTATTAGTTTGAAACTATATTTTGGGACTAATATACACGTATGCTTCTCATTCTATGAAACCAGGAAATACTTCTTGATTATTATATATCCAATAATGCTCGCACATTCAATATTAGTTTTGATCTGTTATCAAATCGTTTTTGTAAAATACATTAACCCTCCTTTTGAGTTTCGCCACAGTAAGGTAAAAACCAACTTGGGCCTACCACGTACAGTACTCGTACATGAACGGACATTGTCTTTTGGCGGGGTAACCACTTAATAGAGCTGTGTGCACTAAGCAGTCCCTCCATAGAACATACTGATATTGAGCTGTATCAGTTAGACTGGAAGCTAAAACCACCACGAAAAGCCTATGCACATGACATTTTGATAAAAATGGATATAAAAAAACAAAACCTACCGAGACAATATCGTTTGCCAATACCAAAAGTAGAACCTGTAACATGTTTAGATGGTAACGTATCGGTGTCCAGCCATCTCTCTGGTCTAAACTCCTCAACGTCAGGCCCCCACGACGGATGATAAAGCATACCGATACGTGATAAGATGACTGTACTACCTGCGCGCAGTGTGTAGTTCTCTAAAACAAAAAAATATCTATTATTCTAAAAATATATATTATAATACACAATCAAGTGTAGAAGGATTATTTTTGAGGAGGCCTTTACCCAGGAGTGAGAAAATACAAACTTACAGCCGCTACGTAATACGTTTACACACCCTTTTTTTTTTGGTGGAAAATCATCGAATGCCCCCCCCCCCCCCCCCCGCTCTTGGGCAGAGCGAAGGGGAGTGTCAGACTTTTACGGCCTTATTAATAAAAAAAAGTTAAGCCTGCTTAAACTTACGCTTGGTTTATCTCGCATGCCGTCTCACTTCAAAAATATTCAAATGAAAGGGACGGCATGCGAGATAAACCAAGCGTAAGTTTAAGCAGGCTTAACTTTTTTTTATTAATAAGGGGGCTACTGACTAAAAACCGAACCCATGTTCCTTCTTTGCCCTTGCGCCGAGGCCACGTAATCTGGATCTGGTACAAAAATCCACCACGTAATCTGGTACCCTGTATTATAGTGTAAGACACTCGTGGACATCTCGACATCGCCAGCGCCTTCAACATCATGCCCCGGAGCTGCATTAGGGAGGCACTCCGGTATCACCGGGTGCCGGCCTACCTTCATCGTGTAGTCGGGGACTACTTGACAGACAGGGCTGTCATCTATCCTGGTCAAGACAGATAATGGAACCGGCAAGAGATGTCGTGCGGTGTTCCACAGGGATCGGTTCTGGGGCCGCCCCTGTGGAACATCGGTGACGACTGGGTGCTGCGTGCTGACCTCCCTAAAAACGTCAGCGTCGTCTGCAACAATCAGCCGTGGTGACCCGTAATTATGTTTTTGTATTGAGCACAACAACTTTCAATACACACTAGGTCAAGACCTGACTTTTCCTTTTCCATGGAAAAACTTGTGATGCTGCCTCATGATGACACTGACAGAGTAACGACTTTCACAAAATTGAGGAGCAATGTTGCTGCCGTCGTCGTCAAAACAGCCATTTGCAGTCTGCCGTCGTCTTCGAAAGTATACTTTCAAAATGTCAAACTACAATCTATCTACTTACTCAGTTTTAAATCTTTGTCTACTGCTCTCAAACTAACTGGGACTATCGGATGCAATCGAAGACTTTCATTGATTACTGCTTCTGTATACACTAATTTGCGTATATCATCCTTGTTTATATCTCTATTTGCACCTACAACATTCATTATTCTGAAAGAGAAAACATCAAATGTCATCTAAACTCCACACTGCTGATCGCGAGCCTCTGAAAATCACACCATTTAATGTGCTTCTAAACGGGCAATATTTTACCACAAAATGTGACTGCAATACTATGGCCGGCAACATTGCCAGCAATATCAGCCATACTATGCAATATTGTAGTAATGGTCCGGCTATACATTTAGTATGGTCATTTTACGTGTAGCCGGCAATATTGCTGAACGATCGCGATATTGTTGTTTTATTTTTCGGTATAAGCCGCTGCGACGAGTATCATTTTGTCAGCCACTGTTTCCGGATTATGTACTTATGTAGCCCGTTTACTAGTGGGAATCATAATTATGCAGATATATTGTAATATATGGCTCTGCCATAGATTGCTCAGCCGTAGCCTCCAAGAAGAAGAACGACAAAGAAGAAAAGAAGCTGCAATAATGATGGCCGAGCCACACATTACCGGGAATATATAGCCGGTTGAGAAGCACCTATAAATCAATTTTCGTTTGCCCTATTCTATCTCCTACCTGCCACCCTGTGAGTAAGTCATACCATTTGGTTTTAGAAGCCATCTTTACTCATTACTTAAAGTTACCAATTCTAAAAAGGACAAGATTACCCTGATTCATCTCCTAATAAATCTATTAGATTTTTTTTAATGGTGGTTAACGTCGCTATAGCTTTCTTAATCTACTAAATATTTAAAACTATGGTACACTATCCTGTCTGCGACTCCAGAAGGCTTAATAGATTGGAAAATTGAGGATCTGTTGTACTTTTACAACTGCATTATCTTTGGAAACCTAGTTCCAGCCACTGCTGAGTTACAGGCCTACTTCCTTATACGCCATACTTCCCTGGTTTCTGCAATTCTTAATCAGGCTACACATAAAGAAGAAAACAATATAACATACTCTTCATATATCTTGTCTTGAACTTTTGGGAATGAACCTATCATTACTAAAATAATTTCGAGTGAATGCGCTGTAGTCTCGAATGCAGCCGCAACATTGGTATGCAGTTCGTCTGAAATCTCCTGGTCACTAAAGTTGTTTTTAGAGTTTTGTTCCAACATCAGATCTATAAAAGGCTGGTAAGGTACATCTGAAAAACAATATAAAATATTACCTAACTTATATCGATTGTTTTAATAAGATTTTACCCAGAAAGTATCCAAAAACAACAATACAAATGTAAACGGAAATAAGAACAATATAATAAGAAAGAGGTAAACTCATTAGTATTACAAATAAAAGCAAAGAAAATAGAAAGGAAATACAAAATATTTCAAAGCAATTGAGGACTAAGATGCGAAAAGATAGACGGACATATAGACTTAAAACATTTGAAGAACATATTATCAAATCAGGAGGAGAAAAGGGCCATTAAATGTTTAACCACGAAGAGGGACTGGATACCAAACCAAGCATTTAAAGTGTAAGGGGTAAAGTTAAAACAAAGAGACCGGATATAATAAGAGCAGCATTTGTACTCAAATGCAAAAAAAAACAGGATTTGTACTTAAAGTCATTGTCAACAGGAAATGTACCGCTCGATAACCGAACTGAAGTCCCACCAATATTAGAAAGAGAAGTTGAACTGGCCATAATAACACAAAAAAGGGACAAAGCCCCTGGTGCTGACAACGTAACAAACGAAGTCTTGTTATCAGTACAGCATACCATAACACCAGCTCTAGCTGCAATTTTTAATCATGTATTGGAAACGGAAATCATACCGCACCAATGCACCAAGTATAATATAATTTTATTACACAAAAAGGGGGATATTACATAAATGATGTTGGAAACTACCGGCCAATAAGTTTAACGTCGAATATTTATAAGGTTTTTGCAAAAATTGTCCTAAGCCGCTTAACTAAAGTGCTTGACGAGAACCAACCACGAGAGCAGGCGGGATTTCGAAGCAAGTACTCAGTCGTTGACCATGTCCATGTGGTAAAACAAATACTTGAAAAATAATAAAGAATATGGCCTACCAGTCTACTGCTGCTTTGTCGACTATTGCAAGGCTTATGATTCCTTGGACCACAATAAAATTTGGGGCGCCTTGAAGAAACAAGGGGTGGAAGAAAAATATATTAGGGTAATAAAAAACATCTACACTGGTGGTACAGCAACAGTTAAGCTAGAAAGAGAAGGAGGGATTATAAATCATGAAAAAGGTGTACGACAAGGCGACCCACTTTCACCGAAATTGTTTACTGCAGTCCTGGAGGAAGTCTTCAGACAATTTAATTGGGAGAAATGTGGCCTAAGAATCAATGGCGAATATCTAACAAACTTAAGATTTGCTGATGACATTATTCTGTTCGCAAAGTCCTCTCATGAGCTTCAAAATATGCTGATAGATCTAGACACGCATAGAAAAGCAGTGGGCTTAAACATGAATACGTCAAAAACTATGGTAATGACTAACAGAGATAAGGAAACAATCATAGTGAACAATATTCCTATTGATTTTGTGGATGAGTATACATATTTGGGTCAGATAATCAGGATAAACAATATTTCAAGCAAAGAGATCGAGACCCGCATAGGTCATGCATGGAAGAGTTACTGGGCACACAGAGAGATAATGAAGAATTAAACAAACATCGCAGTCAAAGGAAAGTTATTTAACACTTGCGTACTCCCTATTCTAACATAATTTGGGCACTTACTAAAGCTCAACAAACCAAACTTCGAAATTGCCAGCGAAGCATGGAACGAAGCATGATGGGGAAAAGAAAAATAGATGATAGATTTATGACGTATATTGCTATAAGAAGAGAGAGGCTGATAATAATATTGTTGATAATTTAAAACCACGCATGATACGGACCGCCGAGAAAACAAAATGTTCCGAGTCAACAGTGCAAAAAATTGTGTTTTTAATTGAACACATTACAACACACACACAAAATATGTTTTTAATTATATTTAATAAAATTCATCATTCATTATCAGCCAAAAGACGTCCACTGCTGGACATAGGCCTCCCCCAGGCGTCGCCACATTGACCGGTCCCGTGCGTCTCTCATCCAGCGGGTTCCTGCAACCTTGACCAGGTCATCGGTCCACCTAGTGGGAGGCCTTCCAACGCAACGTCTTCCGGTTCGCGGTCGCCATTCCAGAACTTTTCGGCCCCATCGGCCATCCGTTCTACGAGCAATGTGCCCTGCCCATTGCCACTTAAGTCTGGCGATTCTTCGGGCTACGTCGGTAACCTTGGTTCTCATGCGGATGTCCTCATTTCTGATTCGATCACGCAAGGAAACTCCGAGCATAGCCCTCTCCATTGCCCTTTGGGTGACTTTGAGCTTTCTGATAAGGCCCATTGTGAGCGACCACGTTTCGGTCCCGTATGTAATCACTGGCAACACACTCTGGTCATAGACTTTCGTCTTGAGACACTGGGGTAAGTTGGACGAGAAGATACCGCGCAGCTTCCCGAACGCTGCCGCTAATGAAATTATATTTAATATATTCGTGCGCGAGTGTACCCATGCGCGAACACACCACCCCGTTTTCTGCTCAGCGTTATTTTTATGTGGTGCGAAGTATACCAATAGCTCTTTAAGTAAGTAAAGACAGACAAACCATTATGGACAAATTACAAACGCGGCTCCGGACACCGATGTCAACATTTGATCGACCCGTAACGCTGTTAATTAATATTGACCAATGGGTCAGAGTAAGGTCTGAGTTCAATAAGAAAAATTAATACTTACAGGCACGATCATTGGTTCCATTTAAAACTGATCTCTTTGTTTGTAATATCTGAAAAAAGACAAAGTTTTTAAATCAAAAGTTTTAGACTTACATTTACCTTCTCCATTCCTTCTGCTTCTTTCGTTTAATACAAGTTTGGCCTACCGAATCGATGTTCTGTTTACCTACCACTTCAGTTACTTCATCAGCAGTTTTCTTATATTGAGTTTCCTTCTTCTTCTCTCCGGATAGTTGGTATATAAATTTATTTTGCAGCCAGAACTTCTGAAATCTTTGTACAACAAGTTCTAGACATCCCTCAACCGCTTCCATATATTTTGGATAAAACTTCTCATGTGCGGTCCTTCCAAAAGTCGTCACTGAAATGAAATGTTTGAGGTATTACTAGCTGTTGCCGCTATATCTCTTTAAGGCTTGGGCACACCAAAAGCAGTTGCAGTGCGGTAGCAGTGCGTCTACGTTAGTAAATAATGTAGTTATATGAGGGATGTCACACTGAACAAACGCGGGCCCGCTGATCCTACCGGCTCCGCTACTGCGCCGCGCACGCACTGCTCTTCTACAAAACTTTTGGACGGGAGCAGCGCAGGCGCGGGGCGGTGGCAGCGCAGGCGCGGGGCGGCCGCAGTGAGTACGCGTTGTATTACTACGTCCGCCATATTGATTAGTCACACCAACGCAGTTGAGCGGGACAGACGCAGCGCAGGTCGTAAACGGTTGTAATTTTTTACAACTTTACCATGGCGACTAATGAAAAATTTATTGAGTTGGTGAGAAAATATAAATGTTTATATGATTTAAAGGACCAATATTATCGAAATACGGTTTACAAGATGCGACTATGGGGGAAGATAGCCTTCAAACTGCTCTCTGACTGCTCATGCTTCTGGTGTGACATGAACCGCGGCGCAACTGACCTGCCCTGCTACCGTGCTGCGCCTGTCCTGCTTTTGGTGTGCCCAAGCCCAATATAAGAGAAGAGAAGAATATGGGGAGTACCATCGTCTATGTCGGGAATTAGAATCTTTTGAAGGTAGTCGCATCTTGCGAACCGTATTTCTATAATATTTGTCTTTTATATCATATAAACATTTATATTTCCTCACCAACTAATCAATTTTTCATTCGTTTCCATGATAAAGTTGTAAAAAATCACAACCGTTTACGACCTGCGCTGCGTCTGTCCCGCTCAACTGCTTTGGTGTGACTTATCAATATGGCGGACGTAGTAATACAACGTGTACTCACTGCGGCCGCCCCGCGCCTGCGCTGCCACCGCCCCGCGCCTGCGCTGCTCCCGTCCAAAAGTTTTGTAGAAGAGCAGTGCGTGCGCGGCGCAGTGGCGGAGCCGGTAGGCACTGCTACCGCACTGCAACTGCTTTTGGTGTGCCCAAGCCTTAAAATTATCCCACGTGAATATAAAATCGGACTAAAAACTATTCTTTGTGTTAATCCGGGTTATAAACTATCTGTGTATAAAATTTTATTGAAATCCGTTCAGTAGTTTTTGCGTGCAAGAGTAACAAACATCCATCCATACTAAAAAACTTTCACGTTTATAATATTAGTAGGATTTACTCACTTTTAAAATAAAAAGTACATTTAAAGGGGAGATTACATAAGACGAACATAGAGCTGGATCAAGAGTAAAGGTAGAGTAAGTATTTATAAACATGTAAAGAAACTATGTTTAAGTTTCTTTAATTTGTACTGTAATTTAATGATAGATGGCGCTAGCAGCCAACAGTTGATAAAGCAGTTTTAACGTTTGGCGTTGACACATGTCAATGAACTAAAGTATTTTCAAGATTGTTTTAAATGGTAGTAAAAAGCCTATGAATAGTTATTTTAAGTTAATAGACTTTAAATGTCGTTTTTCTATTTCAGGTAAGCTATGTTTAAGATAAGTTTAAGATTATAATATTGTTATAGTATGTTACAAATTACTTAAATAAAAATTCTATTTCAGAACAACACAATCGTCTATTTGATTTAAAATTCCAAAGAAATTGTCTTATAAAACGACATTTCTAGTTGAAATAAAGAAGAATGGAAAAACTAAGATTTCATTTTACAGTATTGGGGTCAACGGATGGGAAAACAAATGTCATATGCATAACCTCTATTGAGACCCCAGACGCACGTATGTTTGAGGTCCCAGATGAATACAAACCCGTGAGTAAGCATGCTGCTATATTGTCTTCTGACGTATATACGAAAATAAAAAATTCGCTTAAAAAAAGACACCAAGCACGCGCAGTCTGGATACCTCTAAATACTGATTTGAAGAAAATATATCTGGATGAAGGTGAAAATTTACAGTTTGGTGACCAATATTTGGATGAGATTACAGGAAGGACAATGCCCTCACAAAATAACACTAATAGCAATGCGCCAGAACAAAAAAATATAGGAAAAATAGCTGAAAGATTTTTAATAGAAAAATTTACAAATAAAACATCAAACGCTGCTCAGTGGATCAAGGAATTTGAGAGTGAATGTGGAAGGTTCGAGATTTCACAAGATGAAGAAAAAATTGAGATTTTAAAACATCTGCTTGATAAACAATGCCTAGATTGGTATAGCAGTATGTTAATAAAACTGACGGTGAATTCCCAATGGGCAACATGGAAGGATAACTTTTGTGAAACATATGGAAATAAAGGTTGGTCCCAAATCAAATACGCCTTCACATTTAGATTTCAATCAGGATCATTACTGGAATATGCCACCAAAAAGGAAAGACTATTATTGGAAGTAAACAAGCACATCGACACCCAAACAATGATTAATCTCATTGTAATGGGGTTACCAGATTATATATTGAACAAAATTGATAAAGAGACAGTAAAATCAACTGCAAGCCTCTATAACGAAATTGGAAAACATGAACATGTAGCGAACAAAAATAATTTTATCAGGAATAAAAAAAATACTACCAACGATTATAAAGGAAAGACAGAAAAAATAAAACCATGTAGAACATGTGAAAATTTAAGTAAAGGAATACGATTCCATCCAGAAGAAAAATGCTGGTTCAAACTGACAGAACAAAATAATCAAAACAGAAACATTAATAAAACTGTTAACAATTCAGTAATTGACGTTGAACTCAATAATGAAAAAAAAAACGAATAATAACACCATTAATTAAAGTCAAACTATTAATAAACGCACAATTAAAAACTTTTGGATTATATGATTCGGGATCAAATGTGTCTATAATTAATTCCAAATTAATAAGACTGAAGGGAAAAGAAGATAATGATACAAAAAGTGATAATTTAATCACAATTAATGGTGTTAAAAAAACAGTTGGTTTGACAACATTGAAAATTAAAATTTTTGATATTGAAGAAGAAGCAGATGTTTATATAATCGATGGAGAAGAATTTAAATACGACTTTCTAATTGGACTGGATATCATAAAAAAATTTAGACTGGTTCAAGATGAAAATTTGAGAATAACACAAAAAAAAGAAGAAATACTAATAGAAGAAGGAAAAAGCCTTATGAAAGAGGATGAAACCAGAAACAACACTTCTAAGGAAGTGAAAAATACAACAAACCCATGTTCAATAAATTTTAATGAACACATAAATGAAGAAGATTTCAAAATAAATATGAGTAATTTAAATACCAAACAAAAGTCAGAAATATACAAACTGATTGACAGTAACAAATCCATTTTTGCAAAGGACAAATATGACATTGGCACGGTTAAAGAATATGAAGCACGTATAGATTTACTTATGGAAAAATATTGTAGTAAACGGCCCTACAGATGTTCAGTTGAAGACAAAAAGGAAATAGAACAACAAATTGCTAAGTTACTCGACAAAAACCTTATTGAGGAATCTTATAGCCCATTTGCGGCTCCAGTAACTTTGGCTTTTAAAAAGGAAGACAACAGAAAGTCCAGACTATGCATAGATTTTAGAGATCTAAATAAAATTGTGGTACCCCAAGCTCAGCCATTTCCATTGATAGACGACCTAGTGATAAAGACAAGAAACTCAACATTCTTCACAACATTGGACATCAATTCGGCGTTCTGGTCAATCCCGTTAAGAATTGAAGATAGGAAAAAAACTGCCTTTGTAACGCAAGAAGGGCATTATCAATGGACATGTTTACCTTTTGGTTTGAAGACATCACCAGCTATTTTTCAAAGGATACTAGGTAACATTTTAAGAAAACATAAGCTTACTGATTTTGCCGTTAACTACATAGATGATATCCTAATATTTTCTAAGACTTTTCCAGAGCACATTGATCATCTGACACAATTGTTAGAAGCTATAAAAATCGAGGGTTTTAGACTAAAATTTACAAAATGTACATTTGCTTCGGATAAAGTAAAATATCTCGGTCATATAATACATAATAATACAGTACGGCCAGTAAGAGATAATTTAGTATCAATAAAAGATTTCCCAATACCAAAAACTCAAAAAAATGTTAGGCAATTTCTGGGTAAAATTAACTTCTATCACGAGTATATACCAAAAAGTGCACTTATTTTAGAACCTTTACATAATTTACTCAGAAAAAATCAGAAATTTATTTGGTCTGCAGATTGTCAAAAATCTTTTGAAGTCATAAAGAACTTATTGTGCTCACAACCAATCTTAGAAATATTTGATCAGAAGCTACCAATAAATATTCACACAGATGCATCTTTAGAAGGTATTGGGGCAGTGTTAAAACAAACACAACCAAATGGAAAAAATAAGCCAGTGGCATACTTCTCGAAGAAATTAAATCAAGTACAAAAGAAAAGAAAGGCAATTTATTTAGAATGTTTAGCTATTAAAGAAGCAATAAGATACTGGCAATATTGGTTAATAGGTAAGTCTTTTACAGTATATTCAGACCATAAGCCATTAGAAAATTTAAATATTAAATCTAGGACAGATGACGAATTAGGAGATTTAACGTATTACCTATCACAGTATGATTTTAAAATTAAATACGCTCCGGGAAAAGAAAATATAGAAGCAGATTGTTTAAGTAGGAACCCAGTATTGGATGCAAATGAGGATACAGATGAACAATTAAAAATTGTAAACATGGTAACATTAAATGATATTATTACAGATCAGGTAAACAATGAAGATATACAAAATAATAAATCGAAATTAATATCAAGAGACAATGTTTACTATAAAAAAGTTAGAAAACGTGAAAAAATTATTTTATCAGAAGATTTCAGTAAAAAACTTAAAAAAAAAAAAGATATACATGAAAACATGTGTCATTTAGGTGTCAAACAAATGCAAAACAAAATTAGTATGTTTTATACAGCAAAAAATGTAACAATAAATATTAAAGGACATTGTAAAAGTTGTGAGATATGCATTAAAAATAAAACAAGGGGACAGGATAAGTATGGTTTAATGTCACATTTAGGTCCTGCAACAAAACCGTTTGAAATAGTCTCAATTGACACGATTGGAGGTTTTGGAGGCTCACGATCAACGAAAAGATATTTACACCTTTTAGTGGACCACTTTACACGATATGCTTATATAGTTACCTCAAAAACACAAAGTGCAAACGATTTTGTTAAACTAATCAATACTGTAACAGATTCAGATACAATTGGAATGCTTCTCACTGATCAATACCCGGGCATTAATTCAAAAGAATTCAAAACATTTTTAAATGAAAAATCAATACCAATGATCTTTACTGCAGTAAATGCCCCGTTTTCAAACGGTTTAAATGAAAGACTTAATCAAACGCTTGTAAACAAAATCCGATGTAAAATAAATGAAAAAAATAATAAAATAGCATGGACGACCATTGCTCATAATTGTGTAGATAAATATAATAATACAGAACATACAGTTACTGGCTTTGCACCAAAATACTTGTTAGATGGTACAGATGTTTCTTTTTTGCCAAAAGAACTAAAAAAAGATAAGACAAAAGAGGAATGGATTAAAGATAGGGAAATAGCATTTGAAAATACATTAAAATCGCACAACTACAATAAACGAATATTTGATAAAAATAGAACTCATTATAATTTTAATATCGGGGATATGATTTATGTAGAGAATGGGAACAAATTAAATAGAAATAAACTAGATGAACTGAAGATTGGTCCTTTTAAAATTATTGAAAAGATATCAAATTCAATATATAGAATTAATACAGGTCATAAAAAGTTAGAGTCAAATCTCTTTCATGTCACAAAACTTATACCAATACCTACATAAAAACAGAAATGAGACAGAAAAAAATATGTTATTTAGACATTATTTAGATTTAATATTATTGGAAAATTTAAATTTAGTTTTAATTAGTATTAGTAGATAGTGAAAATTTTGGTAAAAATTTTCATATTTGGGGAGGGAGATGTAAAGAAACTATGTTTAAGTTTCTTTAATTTGTACTGTAATTTAATGATAGATGGCGCTAGCAGCCAACAGTTGATAAAGCAGTTTTAACGTTTGGCGTTGACACATGTCAATGAACTAAAGTATTTTCAAGATTGTTTTAAATGGTAGTAAAAAGCCTAAGAATAGTTATTTTAAGTTAATAGACTTTAAATGTCGTTTTTCTATTTCAGGTAAGCTATGTTTAAGATAAGTTTAAGATTATAATATTGTTATAGTATGTTACAAATTACTTAAATAAAAATTCTATTTCAGAACAACACAATCGTCTATTTGATTTAAAATTCCAAAGAAATTGTCTTATAAACATACATCAGAGAATTAGCAGACGTAGGTAGCTCTTAGCGTTGGGAAATAAGAAGCTCTCGCTCGCAAAAGATATACATACAGTATTATAGTACATACAGTAATATCAAATAATGATGACATGGTTTCTAACTAAAGACCCATAACAATTCTATCTACCGTTGCTAAAAATTTTAAGTCTCTGATCTGCCCCCACATTCATAACCACTAACCTGTACCTGAGCGTGGAGCAATATGGCTTCGTGGAGGGTTTACCCTTTTTTTTTTTTGGTGGGTGGTAAATCATCGAATAACCCCCCCCCCCCCACTTTGGGAGATGGCGCTAGCTGTCATGTAAACATTGTGCTCCCGTTATAAAATTCTTTAAAATAGTTATTTGAACAGTATCTACCTAAATACACCAAAACAATCAAGAAAATAGTGCAATACATGTGTGAAAGTGTTATCTTCACAAACTATTCACTGTGAACTGTGTAAACAAAACTTATAAACGTGGACAAAATTTTGTGACTAAAACAGCATTGTGTGTGGTATTTATGACTATTTATGAAGTATATTCTACCAAATACTAAGCTAACAAACGTGTGACATACAAAAACAAACAATAACAACAAAAAAGTGATTTGCCTAAAAGTGACACTTGAAGAAAAAATATTCAAATCGATAAAATCACAACCGACTTCTTTAACGAACTTTTTTACTTGGAAGAACCTACGGATCAACAATTTCAACATTAAACTTATCAGTCACAGTGGCGAGTACGGCGGACGGCCTACATACTTTACGAATCGCTTGTGACTCGAGTTCGATTCCCGCACACGGTTTCTCTTTTTGGAATCTCTTTTTCACACAAAATATTCTTGAGCTATATTGAACTTTTTGAATCTTTATATAAATATCTAAATAATAACATTCAGCGACTTTCGTTACTTTTTGTCGACATTATGAACAAGTCTGAATTAGAGAATATTACTTTTCGCAAACCACCGAGGTCGAGCTCAATGGACAGCATCTTTAATGTCAACTTGAGCACAAACTCGACACTATTGGACACAACGATGATGAGTTTGCCAAATACATCACTAAATGAAAACGACGCTATTCTAAATCTTAAAGACACAATTGATAAGCTAAACATGGAGTTAAAAAGTGCCCATACAGAAATCGAAAATTTAAATAGCGAAAACTTTCGCCTTAAAATGGATATTGGACAATATCAGAAAGTTATTGAAACCTACAAGAAGGTAAATATATTAAACACGAAGAGTTTTTCACCACGATCGGCAACTAAAAGGAATAAACGACAGACTAGTGGCTGCTCCACACCGGCTGGCTTGTATCTGTCTCCCATGACGGTGACTCACCTACCGGACTCAGTCGTACAAACGAAAACAACAGACGATATCGCAGACGATTCTTTCAACTCAGCTTTAACAATCGGCAGCCCAGAGGTAATAGCACTCACTAAGTCACCGCCGAAAAACGTACAAAATATCTCATGCAAAAATATGAACGAAGTAGAAGTTAAGAAAACAAGAAGACTCTGCATTATTAGCAATTGTAATTACAATGGCACTTTGGAGGTAATAGAGAAAACTTTTGGAGAATATTTCAAGTACTGCCGATTCTCGAATCCTGGTAGTTGTTTAAAAGAACAACTGTCAAATATAAAAAACAAGATTTGTGACTTTGGCGAACAAGATTATTGCTTAATTATGATCGGTGAAAGTGATTTTAAGACAAATGTACCCCCAATTGAATTGGTTAACTCAATCAGAGAAACATTGAGCCAAATAAAAAATACAAATATAATTTTATGTACTCCCACATATATTAGAGGAGCCCTTATTTATAATTACCGTGTAGAAATATTTAATAATTTGCTTTATATGGATATTCAACACTATAATTATGCATATTTCTTTGATTCAAATTATAACTTAACTTTTGACATGTTTTCATATAATACTGGTAAAATTATGACATCTGGTATAAAATGTAATTATGATAGTATATTTAAGCGCATTCTTATTGACATACAAGCTGAATCAACACTGCCGACTTTGTTAACGACGCAGAATGAGTGTACCGAACGAAGCTTTTTTCGTTCCATCTCGTAGCATACACCAACGAAACAAAATGTATTTGACTAAGTTTACACTAATTTTCCAAAATATCCAAAGCATTGGAAACAAAGTAGAACTATTAGAAGAATTACTTTTAGATTCTGAAGTTGACTTTATCTCACTATCTGAATTGTGGAAAAATAAAAATTGTTGTGAATCAATCGTGCCCCAGGGATATAAAATGGCGTCTATTTTTTGTCGCAAAACCCGCGAAGGCGGAGGAGTTTGTATCATTGTAAAAGACTCTTTAGATTTTATTGAACGAACTGACATTGTAAATCATTCAAAGGAGTATGTGATAGAATTTAGTGCTATTGACATTCCCAAATTAAACTGTACTTTTATAGGACTTTATAGAGCAGATCGCCATATAGATATATTTTTTCAACAGTTGGGAAAAGTTTTACATAAATTAAATGTAAAAAAAACACATAAACACTTAATAATAGGAGGAGACTTTAACATAAACGTGTACAATAAAAATAAACAGACACTGGACTTCTTGAACTTTATGAAAACATTTAACCTACAACAAATAATCCGCGATCCAACACGAGTAACCAAAACAACATCCACTTGCATTGACCTACTTTTCACAAACTACCCACCGCTTATAAACAAAGCAACTGTCAAAGATTATGGACTATCGGACCATAAGGCATTACATGTCCAGTTAAATGTAGACTATCTATCAATTAACAATAGTAAAACTTGGTTTACCAAAAAAAGGCTATTTTCTAAAAATCGAAAAATCGAATCGAATGTTTTAAAAAATCTCTTAAATCAGAAAATTGGGAAACTATACTGAACAGTAGCAATAGTGTACATAAAAATTATGAATCCTTCGTAACAATAATAAAACACAAACTTAATCAATATATTCCACTGCAAAGAATAAGAATAAAAAGCATACCAAAAAAAGGATGGCTTACTAAAGGTCTCAAAAAATCATGTGAGCATAAAAGAGTATTAAGAACTATTTTTAATGAAACCAAAAGTGGTGTTATAAAAAAACACTATAAATTATTTAGTAAAATATTAAAATTGACTATTAGAAAATCAAAAAAACTGACATATATTAAACAAATGCAAAAATCTGACAATAAAGTAAAGACAATGTGGAATATAATTAACACAAAAACAGGCAAGACAAAAATAAATAGACGCGAAAATATATCACTCAAGATAGAAAATGAAGAAGTAAAATGCCCGCTAAATGTATCAAATATATTTAACGAATTCTTTGCGACGGTAGGGCAAAACCAAACGTCTAACTTGACCAATAACATTGGAAAATCCGTGGTCAACCCCTCTACTTGTTCAATGTATGTACGCCCGGTAGATCAAAAAGAAATAATAAATATAATAAGGTCAACTAAAAATAAACACAGCTGCGGTATTGATGACATTCCACCAATTTTATTAAAGCAATGTGCAATAGAACTTTCCATTCCTCTCATGTTCTTAGTCAATCAAAGCTTCCAAGACGGTCAATTTCCAGACGCACTTAAAGTAGCTCTAGTAAAACCAGTACATAAAAAAGGTGACAAGCATATACCAAGCAACTATAGACCCATAGCACTGCTACCAACATTTTCTAAAATATTTGAAAAAGCTATGTGCAATCAGCTATATACATTTTTAGAAAAGTTTAATATCCTTGACGACGCACAAAATGGATTCAGAAAATGCAGATCAACAACATTGGCAGTATATAAATATGTTCAACAAGCGCTACAACATATAAACGACAAACAACATGTAATTGGGCTACTACTAGACATGACAAAAGCATATGACAAGGTACTTTATGACATCTTACTCACTAAACTAAATGGTTGCGGCGTACGAGGACCTGCTTATTCGTGGTTTAAATCATATTTACATAATAGGACACAAATAGTACAAATTGAAAATTACGACCATAATAAAAATGAAATCAAAACTATTAGATCACAAGAAAGACAAATTACTTGCTCAATCCCACAGGGAAGTGTGTTAGGATGCCCACTATTTCTAATTTACATTAATGACCTTCCCAAAATATTAGATAAAGAAAACGCTTTACCAGTACTATTTGCAGACGATATTTCTATATTAATAAAATGTGTAAACGTAAATAACCCTAGTCTTCAAATACAAGATGTGCTCCAAACTGTTGATACTTGGCTTCAGATTCACAACTTGGAAATAAATAGTGACAAAACAAAGCTGATACAATTTAGGTCGTACAAAAAACCACCTCTTAACCTAAAAACGACCTTCAGAAATAAGCAAATAGAAGAAGTCAATACATTTAGCCTACTTGGCATAAACATTGATACTCATATTAACTGGAAGTCGCATATAGAACTTGTTAAAACAAAACTATCGAGATTCACTTATGCTATGTTTCAAATTAAACAAAGTACAAACACACAAACAGCTATGGCTGCTTATTACGCATACGCATACTCATGGCTACGATATGGCGTAATGTTATGGGGAAATAGTGTTAACGCAGAGGAACTATTCATTATGCAAAAGAAGTGTATAAGAATTTTAGCTCAAATAGATAATACAGAATCCTGCAAACCACACTTCATAAAGTATCAGATTCTAACTCTGCCGTCTATATACATACTTGACATTTGCGTATTTGTTTTCAAAAATATCAACAATTTCACTAAAGTTGAAGATACACACAACGTCAACACTCGCCATAAAAAGAGGCTATGCGCTCCACCCTCAAGAATCAAAATGTTAAGCGATAGCCCACATTATATGGCAATAAAAATATATAATAAGCTACCCAACACGTTTAAAACTGAAAAATCAGAAGCAATATTCCAAAGAAGACTAAAACTATTTCTCATCCAAAAATGCTTCTACTCAGTTAAAGAATATTTAGAATCTAGTCTAAAATAGCGACTGTACAAAAGTGGCGATCTGTCCTATAATACAAACAAAAACATTTACCCTGTCCTATTAAACTCTGTACTTATACCTAAAATAAAAAATGGTGCTAGGTACCTGAGAAAAATGACATTGACATTGCTGACTAATTGTATTATATCCACTATCATTGACATTTAATTTTGACATAACAAACATTTCTTTATTTAATTGTACTACTTATTGTTATAAAATAAATAGGTAACTCAGTGTAATGTTTAAAATGCATGCTAAAAAAGATGATAAGGACAGGTGAATAATAGATTGCAATGCTTGTAAAAGGCTGCTAAGTTATAAGTACTAACCAAAATATACCTAACACCACATTGTACACTTGGTTCGCAATAAATGTTTTGACTTTGACTTTGACTTTGACTCTTGGGCAGAGCGAAGGGGAGTGTCAGACTTCTACTGACTAAAAACCAAACCCATGTTCCTTCTTTGCCCTTGTGTCGGAGCCGCGTTAACCTTTCGACAAACCACAGCCCCGACCCTTTACCCTTGTTTGGTATAACAACACTTCGTCGAAAATCACTCCGACTAATTTTAGTTACAATTAAAGTCATTTCGTAAAATTATTCATTTTTGACCGAATAATTAATTGGTATATTTTTATTTAGCATATTTATCTATTTGAAATAAAATCATTTGACCGAATTATCAAATGCACTAATTTTATTTAAACTAATGTTTCACTAGACTAATAATGACTAAGTCGAAAGATCGTACAGAATATTCAGTTCATTAATAATTCGTTTCCGTCAGAAGGTGTCCTTGTCTGTCTGCAGGGTTTAAAGGGACCTAACTAACCGAACCTCAGGGTGCCCCTGACGTCGACCGTCTATGGTTAGGATTTCTGTCAGCATCGTGTTGTGTGACTAATAATGATTTAGTCGAAAGATAAATAACAAATAAAAATAAATAATATGAAATAACGCAAATGTTGTTATCACAAATAAATATTCGATGAAATGAAAATTATGTTAATCTATATTATACAAAATGATTATTTTCTGAAACGTTGTTCGAAATAGTAACATTACATCAAAAGTTGTTAGGCGAAACTAGGGTGAACCTTCGTGGAGTCTAGATCCACAACTACGAACCTAATACTGTTTACTGAATTATTAACAAAACAATAGACTCGGTTTCCAAGCTAATGTGATCTATATAGACTTCAGTAAAGCTTTCGATTAGGTGTCACATAAAATATTAATTAGGAAATTACGAGCATGAAAGTAACGACCCGGTGATGCCATACATCACCGGGTCGTTACTTTCATGGCTGAGTTCATATCTTGTGGGTAGATCTTTCTATGTGGTTATCAACGGTTTTCAGTCTGCCCTGCGATACGTCTCATCTGGCGTGCCACAGGGATCTCATCTCCACTCTGTTTAATTTCTTTATTAACGATATCGCAATTGTTTTCTTAACTCTGTTATCTTTATGTAGGCAGATGACCTCAAAGTTAAAATTGTTAAATCTATAGATGATGCCTCTGCACTACAGAGTGATCTAGAAAGGCTTGTGCAATGGTGTCAAACCAATAAGATGTATTTAAACCCAAGCAAATGTTACCATGTTAAATTTACGCGAAAACATTATGTAATAGATAAAGAATAATATTATATCGAGAATTAAAGATTGCAGAACTGGAAACAATCAGAGACCTTAGTGTAGTTTTGTTCGATCAGAAGTTGACTTTTATTCCACAGATAGACAATATAATAAAAAAGTCCTCAAAGATGCTGGGATTTGTTATGAGGAATATTGTAAGCAGTTTAGGTGCTGTAAAACTGAAATGCGTGATCTGGCGTCCACACTATGCCACACCACGATTAAGACTTTTTAAAAATATGATGGCCGCCGTGATTCCCAGATCTAACCCCGCCAGATTTTTCTTTATTGGGTTATGTAAAAATTTAGTTTACAAGAAACAGTATGAAAATGTCCACGAGCTACAAACAGAATTTAGACGTATTTTTCTAAATACCCACCACAACAAGCTCCAAAAATCGACAGGGAGTGAAATAGTAAATGGAGTGTGACAGAGCATTCAACAGTATGGGACTAATTTTGAGCATTTGATAAATTGATAAATTTTGTATTAAAAATGTTAAAATTCATGGTCTTCCTTTTATTTCGAACACTAAGTTATTTTTATCACCTTAGGTAATTAGTATGGTGAAAATTTTTTTTTTTCTTTTAGTCTCAATAATTTTCTACAGCGTTTTTTTTTATATATTCTTTAAAATAACCTTTAAATTTTATTCTTCCACTTACTGTATCAGAAAATTCTCCAGTCTTGTGATAGATATGTGCTGAAAAATAAAACATCCCTAGATTCTGTTGATGTGTGTATATCCGTCCTAAATGCTCTTCATTGCTCGCCAACTTCATTCTAGTTACTATTTTCTATTCGTTTTTATCGCTAGTTACAAACTCACAGTAAGATGTTCCCAGAGATAACTGCTTTACATATGGCGTAGGATTAAACTGTCCTTTTCCAACGTGACATTCTACATCTCTCAGGAATGCCTTAGACTGGCAGTTAAACTCTTCGAGAAAGCTATTTACAATACGCAGACCAAAATTTGATTTAAGCAGTTCCCGGTGACGGCGCCAATAAGGTCCTGAATGTAAAAAAAATATATACATATTATATAATATTTATTTGACACAAACAAGTTACATTTATACAGGTGTAAAATACAATTTCTAATTTTCTTAATTTTATGTTGAAGGCATCTGTGTTTGAACTAGATAAAAGTATCTGTATCTCAGACATCAGCGCTCTTCCTTAAAGTGAACATTACATTACTGGCTTAATTATATCTCTACACAGAAATAAAACTTAACATTAGAACAAACTGGAAGGGTGTGTGGAGTGTTAAGAGGAAATGCGAGTGCTGTCTCTCTCCGTCCATCCGTCTGTCTCTCTCCACTATCGCTGTCTCTCTCCGTCCTCCTGCCCTCGAATTCGTGTGATAAGGACAACTGCAGATCCGACTCAAAAGCTTAAGTAAAAAGTTATAATTCGAGGTTTGGCTCTCGCCTATTTCCTCCTCCAATATTGAAACAATTTAAAAGATATTTTAGACAATGTATAAGGTTATATACCGCCGCTATGTTTTTCTTTTTACGTTAATAGTTGTCAAATTTGTACACTAGGACTCTGTTAACAGCGATCTAAACAAGCAATTTTGAGCATTTTTGAGGGTTCTATAATAGTGCTTATAAAAATAATTTATCACCAAAAAGGAAAACATAGGGGCATAGAAATAGTTAATATTTATTATTCTGTAAAAAAATCATTGCTCTAGGGTCATTAACCTATACCTTACCTTACCTTTGGTTTTTACCTATGGGCCTTAGAAGCCTGAAATGAAATGTTTATTATTACTATTAACCAAAAAGAAAACAGGCGAGAGCGTTTGTATGGAGAAAAGACCACTCGCATTTCCTCTTAACCTCTCGGTGTGTAGAGTGCGAAAGTGTGTGAAAGGGTGAGATAAGATTTTGCTATTTCAATATTTTTAATAAATTTAATTGACGCTGTCTTTGTTAGTGTTGGGCAAGAACACTTTAAGCTATTACAACAATTATGTGTAATCGAAGTGGCATATGGTAGCTGATTACTTTGACTGCGCATCGAAAATCGTATGTACTGGGTTGTAACCGGGTTAAGGGTTAGAGAACTAATCTGTATACTTGGTCCCAGGTATTGGCAGAAAACAATAGAACTGTATCATCTGCATATGATATAATTTTACCTCCTGAGAAGTCCAGTTTACAGAGGTCATTCAAGTATATAAGGAAAAGCTGATGGCCTAGAATGCTCCCCTGGGGAACTCCGTAAGCGATCGGCAAATCGTTGCTGACATTGTCGTTAATCTTAACTTACTGGCAGCGATTTGAAAGGTAGTCCTTTAAAAGTTGAAGTTGAATTCCCCTTATACCGAGGCGTTCTAATTTTTGAATCAGCAAAGGCGGAGAGACTGTGTCAAATGCATTGGTTAGATTCAGAAAGATTTCTATTGTTTTTTTGCCTGAATCAATATTTCTTACGACATACACTTGGAGCTCGTGGACCGCATCAATAGTAGAACCAAACTTGTTGTTGGATAAAAAAATATTTTTTCATCTACTACAATCAGTCTACTATTTATTATTTGTTCCAGAAGCTTGAAGATCGAAGGTAATATGGAGATGGGGATTTATAAATTATTAAGACAGAAGGGAATTGACGCTTGGTTAGGCAGAGCTTAAAAATAAAAGTTAATGGAAGGATTAAAATGTACTTATAATCGTTGAAGAAATTGTTAGGAACAGAATCCCAATCAACAGAACAGGCCTCTTTCGGATTCAAAATTAAACCTTCTACTTCAGATTCATTGGTTTCCAGCAATACAAACGATTTGGAGACCGGATGTGAGGGCGTTTGATTATAGATATTATGGCAGGTGTTCAAGCAGGAATTAATGTTATCAGCTAGTTTTTTGCCAATAGATGCGAAAAAATCATACAATTAACAACAAACATAGCACCAGCACACATATAACGTATTCTGATACATTGGTGTTTTTAATTAGTAAGATAATAGTTATTATTATAGCTAGCTCATTGCCCCCACTACTGAGCTAAGGCCTCCCTCCATTCCTTCCAACGGTCACGATTCTGTACAACTTCCTTCCAGTTTTCATTTAAGGCATACAGTTCGTCCCGCTATCTTCTTCGTGGTCTGCCGCGACCCCGTGGAACTGTTTCAGGGTCCCAATCCTAGGCTTTGTCTATTTATAAGCTAGTAACAATATTATATAACAATAGTGTCTTAAAAATATTTGATGAAATTGTTAGAAAAAGTGCTGCGACAGATATACTCGTATTATGAAGGTTATATTTATAAAATGGAAGCTTGCTAGTTTGGCAAAATATGAATGACGATGACTGTACCTATTTCTTAAATGGTTCTGTTATTTGCTTACCAGATCCAGTAATAAGACCATCCCCCAGCATAAATTTTGCAAAATCATGCAAAAAATGGTGCTGCAAAAAGGTATTGGCCGCTAAAAGGGTATCTTCAGGATCTGTTAGGACTGTAAAAATAAAGGATTATAAATAACTAAATAACTACGGTCTGTTTTGTGACACGTAACTAATTAAATCAATAACTCAAGGCGTAACCACCACATTTTCACGTTTTGTTCTTGCCCATCCTTTGAAAAGGTTCGGAAAACCAATTATTACTGTGTTACTATTCTATCCTATGTGTGTGGATGTATCTATTCACGGGCCTCAAATATAACTGGCAAAATTTGCGTCTACTATAAGATAGATACACCTCTGCCTAATCCTTCGGGTATTACATGTATTAATTTGAAAACTTTGAATACACACATTTCATTCATGTTGTTCGATGTGCAGCCCTATCGGCAAAAGTCCTTAATTTTGTTTTTTATTTTCCTGGTGAATCCGCAATCAGTCACATAAGCGAATGTGATCTGTGAGGCTTGTTGTGTAGTTTGCATAAAGTTCGCTACCATTATTAATGTTAAGACTTAGAGCTGATCCTCTTCGCTTAGGTCAAATATTACTTTCCGCCTGAGGCGTCTTGTGTACTTTCGGTTTACTAATTAACTTGCAAGCTTAAAGGTGTGAATAATTTTTTTTTGTACTTTTTGCTGTCTGTACTTGTTTCGTCCATAACCATGTTGATGTTGCATGCCTCATGGATTTCAGCATTAGTTATTAACCGTGGTACTTCCGCCACCGATCTCAATATGACATTTTGGAGTCACTGCAACATGCTGATGTTGCTATTGCAAGAGCTACTCCAAAGTTGTATGCCAAATGTCCAAACCGGCTTTAGAACAATCTTGTAGATGAGAAGCTTATTCTCCATTGACAGTTTTGAATGTCTGTTTAGCAACCAGTACGAGTCTCGAATGCGAATGTTCGTTTCTTCTCTTTTGGGTTTAAGGTGCATTCCCAGGTATCGACCATTATCGCTGTGTGGTAGAGTGTAGTCATCGAGGGCAATTCCCTTGTCTGAGAGTAAATGTCACTTGAACAGATTTCTTTGCACTTGCTTTGATTCTCCACTTTTTCAGCCATTTATTTATTTGATCGAGTCTTTATTGCAAAGTTGCTGATGCCTACTTTGGATCTGGACTGCTGGTTAAGACAGCGGCATCATCAGAAAATTTAGCTGTAGTGATGTTAGGTTGTAGGGGTAAGTCTGCTATATATATTACATAGAGCATAGGGCCCAGCACTGGCCCCTGTGGGACTACTGCTCTAATATCAAGAAGTTCAGATGTCTCTTCACCTTATTTTACTTGGAAAAGTCTTTCTGATAAATAAGAAATTAGTAAAGGAAGAGCTGTGAGGTAGAGCTTTTTTAGCCATACTTTATTAAACGCCTGCCGAATGTCAATAAAAGCCGAAGAGCAATACTCCTTTTGTTCCTGCAAGAACTCTCTTATTTTCTCATTATACTCTATGAACTTGTTCTATTGTTGAGTGTCGCTGCAAAAGCATTTGCTTTCTCTTGGCCTGTTCTAGCCCATCCACCTTGATTTAGTCTAATTGGTGGTTTCATTTTTTGTGGCCTCTTAAATTATTCTGTAAATTTCCAGAGTGAGTAATTCGTTGCTCTAGTAGCTGTCAGTGAACTTAGTCCTGATTCTAAGGTTGTTTCTTCAGATTCCATAATCATTACTTTGAGATCCCGTGACGCCTTTTTAAAAGCAGTTTTGTCTTCTGGGTGCCCACTAGTCTTAATCTCTTTTCTTTTAGTTTATTTTTAATATTCAGTGGCATGTTACTATTCGTCACTTCTTTCTCTGTCAGAGGGGGTGTGTTTATCCAACAAGCTACTTGGACTAGGTTCGTGAAATATTTAGTAGCATAATATTCCACATCGTCAGGTGTCTTTAGAGCTATACTTAGTGTGATATTGTCATTAATATACGAGTAATCACGTAATGATTCCCAGTCAGTATATTTATTGTTCAACAGTTCTGCATATGATTATGGCAGTTCCAGCAACGTAGGCCTTAAATATGAGCGTGTCTTTCTGATACAAACAATATATTAGGTAGACCAAAGTAACAAAATAACTTACCATAATAAATACCACCTGCAACTTTTGCGTAAATTATGTCTCCTTGTTGCAATGCGTACTGGGTGGCAGCTTTCATTAGTAAATATAAATCTGAAAAATAGTATTAAATCCAATGTTATTCATCAAACTCGGTGATTATAGTTACTTAACTCTGTTAGAAAACCCCATTTTGCAATTACGCTTACGACTATAAGACCAACGGAGCAGAAGGAAAATAAATAATTATATTGCGTGCGAATAAAAACAGTAGCTGTTTTCATTGAAAATAAATGTATATGTTGGAAGTTAGGCAGGAAATAGAATTCTTACTTCTTATTATCCTTAAATCACGAAACTCAGCTACTACTAGCTTAGATAAGCATCGAAAGTCGCCGACAAGTTCCGACCAGCTCATCGGCGCTGGTTTGACACAAAATATAGAGAAACCGGCGCGGATAGGTTCCGATTAGCGCTGGCAGATTGGCGCCGATGGCCAACGTTGTACGTGTATAGGTAAGTCAGGAGAACTTTATAAATATTTAAAATCAATCAGTAAGTCTTACATGAAATACAAGAGGTATAATCATGCACGTCATCACGTTTCCGAGAATATAAGCTATTAGGGTTAGAATTTGAATACTCAGGGATCAGCTCACCTTTGATTGAATTAGCCACACATACTTTTCATATACATACATCCATACGCTCCGCCAGATTAAAAAATTATGAAAACGAAAAAAATTGAAAACGCCACCAATCACCGCTACGAGAACACAGTGGAGCTCCGCCCAAGTGGAGCAGACCTCCACGGTGTGCTCCACCGTGTCCTCCAGCCGATCCTGGCAGTGGAAACAACATTGCCGCGAATCCCATTTTATTTCACATACAACTTGACACTGACCGGGAAATTGCAAAAAAACGTAAGATAATTCGAATTTTTGCTACCTCGTCGCCTTCACCTTAAATTAATTATTTTCGTCTTTTTAAGTTGGGACTGAAGAATACCGTTGACCGAACTTACAACTACTGGGTATCAATCCAGTAATCATCAAAAACTCGGTGCAAGATATCGCTGAAAACATACCTCAACAATTTCTGAAGTAGTGTAATTTTTTTTATTTCTTTACAAAGGGCTTTGTCGCACATAAGTCGTGTAAAATTGAAATGCACTTACTGGTGTGGTCAGTAAGCAGCAAATGTGTATGTCCTATGATGGGCAGGTACCCAGGGTAAGCTGGTGGCAGCGGATGGGCATGTGACTCCACAAACCTCCCGCGCCAGTATACTAGTGCGCAGATCCATGCCAATAAACACACTGTCACTATAACCAACATGGTAAACACTATACAGTTCTATTTGCAGCGCCTTTTTAAATACTAATTAGTTCTCAAGCTAAAAAATAATTTGACTGAAATATTATAATAATTACTACTAGTTAGTCCGCGACTTCTGCCGTGTGAAATTGCGTATTTTTAACACGCTTTTATTAGGTTCACCTGTATGTAAAGGAATCTAAGAAAAATAATTTAACCATCTTCTGAAGATCGTAGCGTTATGAAAATTGGCAGTTGTATGTGATTTTGATGACAATACAATAACATGGTACTGTCGAGCTGATCTGATGATGGAGCCGGAAGATATGAACTGAAACTTCATGATGGATGATCGTATCATAGCCGTGTTTGGACTTGTTAGAAAGGTCTTGTAATGACCGTTGACCACGATTAGGTTTCAAGGTCTGATGATGAAGCCGGAAGATAGGCACTAGCATTCCATGATGAAATATCGTATCATAGCCGTGTTTGGACTTGTTAGAAAGGTTTTGTAATGATGATGGAGTCGGAAGATTTGAACTGGAACTTCATGATGGATATGAAAGAAAAAATTACTAAAAAGTATAAAATAAATTAATAGTTTAAAAAACACTAAAAAACACGCTTTTACGTGCAAAAAAAAGTCAAAAATAAAATGTGCTTTTAATTATAATATTTGATTGTAAAAGTGTATTTGTTTACAAGAAAGTCTTTCCTGCTCCAGCGCCCCACGCTTTTTATTATTATTATATTATTGTTAGTATTAGTATATTAGTAAGGTAAGTAAGTATGTAAGTAAGTATAGATAAGCACGGAAATGTCAATATTTGGTATTTGATAAAAAATGGCCTACAAGAATCTAAGTTATGGAGTCTAAACATTGACCCAATGCACCTTTTTTGAGCTTTAAAAACTATTGCTCTGTTGGTTGAGTTACCCCAGAAAATGATGCCTCAATGCTGAACTCACCAAACCATGATATGCAGTGACTAAAGCATCGACGTTAATCACTGCGGTCAGTTTAAATAGGGCATAGGCAGATTTAATACGTTTAATTAGCTCCTCCGTGTGTGCTTTCCAGTCAAATTTTTTGTCAATCGTTAAACCTAGAAATTTTGAAGTGTCTACTTGTGTTATAGTTTTATTATTATAATATACTGTCATAATGGGCTTTTTGTTCTATCCTGAAAATCTTGTTTCATACTTTTTCAGCGTCGTTTTTTTGTCGTAGTCGGGTTTTAGTTTTTTACTTTTTTTTTTAGTATAACACTAGCCAAGGTGACTAGAAATTTCTTGCTAACAAAGAGATTCAAGTTTGTAACATTTATATTCTTGAATCCGTGTTTTAGTCAATGTTAACAAAGAGCTATGTCAAAATGGCCATTTTTATGGATAATTATAATGAAATTAAGACTACGAGTATTTTTATGGTATTTTAATTAAAAAAAAAGACATTCAAAAACTTTTTAACAAAAAATAAAACCGCCTTCAAAAAAAAAACACATGAAAAAGTGAAAAATAAACTTTAGAAGAAAAATCGGCTTCTGAAGTCGGTGACTTTTGTTTGTTTGATTTCATGTTTTTGCCACCGACTTCAGAAGCTGATTTTTCTTCTAAAGTTTATTTTTCATGCTGAGATAGTGGCCCTTTGGCTTCGCACGGGACTTTTTCAAATTATTATGTCCTAATTTTAAGTGTTTCTCGTAATTATGTTTACCTTGTTAGCTTTTAATTTTTTGTCAATTTGGTTTGTCCTGGTGTGAAACCAATAAATATTTTTTCTTTCTTTCTTTCTTTTCTTTCACTTTTTCATGTGTTTTTTTTGAAGGCGGTTTTATTTTTTGTTAAAAAGTTTTTATTTTTCACTTTTTAGTGGTTCATACTTATGTAACTTCACATGTTCATGAGTCATAATGTGGACAATGTAGTTTTTTTTTCAAAAACCGCTTGTCCGATTTCGATAAAAAAAAAATATGGGACCATTTCGGAAGTATACCTACCCTTTCCAACAAAAAAAAAGATTTTTTCAAATCGGTTAGCAAGTGACGGAGTTATGCCCGAACAAACATAAAAAAAAACATCCGAATTGAGAACCTCCTTCTTTTTTTAGAAGTCGGTTAAAAATAAAAATTAATAACGAGTATGACCTCCTCTTGCAGCGATTACGGCATGTAATCGTCTAGGCATGCTTTCCACCTGGCTTTTGATGGTGTCCAGTGGGATGTGTTCCCACTCAGCCGAGATCACACGTTTAAGCTCCCTGATGTCTGGTGGAGGTGGTTGGACAGATCGCACTCGCCTTTTTAGAAGGTCCCAGACGTGCTCAATAGGTTTGAAGTCGGGGCTCCGCGCTGGCCAATCCAAACGACGAATCCCGGCCTCTTTATAAACATATACGTCGCTAGAACGGTGGGCCCGAGCATTGTCGTCCATGTAAATGGCATCTTCACCAATTACAGTCAGTGCAGGTTGTGCATTTTGAGAGAGGATTTCTGTTATGTACCTTTGCGCATTTAGTGAGCCATTTTCAATGAATACTATCTCGGTACGGTAGTTAGAAGTTACGCCCGCCCAAAACATAACGGACCCTCCACCATAAGGGGTTATTTCTTCAAATCACACGTCGGCATGCGAGCCTCATCGGAGAAGAGTACGCTACTCCAGTTACCTAGCGTCCAAGATAGGCAATTATTTCTAGCGAACCTCAATCGGGCAATCCGGTGCTCACGAAGTAACTTAGGGGCCCGCGCTGGTCGTCGACTGCGTATATCAGTATCAGCATTTAAAAGCCTCCTCCTCACAGTCCATAGGCTAACTTGTGCTCCGCGTACCTCTTCAAGGTTTCTTTTGAGGTCTATGTAACTGCATTTGCGGTTTCTCAGCGCTTGAGTCACTAAAAAGCGGTCGTCTCGTGGTTGTGTACACCGTTTTCTCCTTGAACCTTGCCATAATCACGGCGTTTGTTATACCAATGCTTCAATGAACATAATTGTTATTTTGGTGAGAACCTTGAGTATTTAACAGGTGTGGTCGGAAAGAGCAAAATCAATTACGTCACAAGTACATTTCTTACTCAGATGATGTGCAAAAAGGTCAATGCATGTGTTACTAGAAAGTCTAGTCGGCTGATTAATTGCCAACTTTAAATTAAAATTGAGTAAAATACATTCTAGTTCTAAGGTGATATTACTGCGCCTTAAAAATATTAATGTTAAAATCACCACATATTAGTATCCTGCCTTTTCGCCGAAAATTGTTTGCCAGATTATCGCTTGCCAACCAACGTTTCGCCGATGTGTCACTTTGACAACTAACGATTACCAATTTTTTGTATGACAACCTTTCATTTGATAGAATTATTGTTAAGCTGATTATTATAATGACACAAAACTTTTGGGACATTTAACATTTTGCCAAACATTTCACTAGGCCACACAATCCATAGGTTAGGTTAGGTTAGAACTGTGACCAAATACGCGCGAGCCGAGCGAGCGGAGCGAGAGGTGCCGCGGCAGCGGCCGGCGAGTGCTACCTCGAAATTGTTCGCGAAAAGAATTTTTTTCATGTTGCCCCCAAGACGACACTTTTTTTTTTTAACCGACTTCTAAAAAAAGAAGGAGGTTCTCAATTCGGATGTTTGTTTGTTTTTTTTTTTTTTTTTAAGATTGTTCGGGCATAACTCCGTCACTTGCAAACCGATTTGAAAAATTCTTTTTTTGTTGGAAAGGGTATACTTCCCAAATGGTCCCATAATTTTTTTATCGAAAACGGACAAGCGGTTTTTTGAAAAATCAACAAAACTAAAAAAAAATACTACATTGTCCACATTATGACCCATGAACATGTTGTGAACCACTAAAAAGTGAAAAGTTGGGTTGGGTTCCAATCATTTGATTTGGTAAAGAATAAACAATTAAATGAATACTACGCAAACAAAAGCATTCTACTAGTTGAAAGTTGGCATTTTAATAAGTGTCATTATGAAACTGTGAGGTTGGGAAATAAAACAAAATTATATGATAAGTTGGCAAATTGGATTATTCGGCGAAATTAAATTCTGCGAAACGTTTGTTGGCAAGTGAAAATTTGGCAAACAATTTTCGGCGAAAAGGCAGAGAACCCCACATATTACAACATTTCGCTTAGTTTTCTTTGTTATTAGTTGACATAATTTGTACAGTTGTTTAAAAACACAGGTCAAATTGGTTGCATTTGGAACTCTGTAGATGCAGATTATAATGGTACCAGTCTGAGTCAATTGAACGTTCGAATGTGTTACTTAGTTTATTGCTATGTTCTAGAAAACAGTAATACTGCATTTAAGCTAGAGTCAGTTAAAATTTCCAATTTTTACCCGACTACGGCAAAGCCAAAGGAGGGTTATGATTTTGACTGGCTATGTATGTATTGTGTTTGTATGTATGTATGTGTGTATCTTCGTCTGTTCCCTCATAGCTTCTAAACTACTTACTTATCGGAACTCGACATAATTATGAGGTATCGTTAGAACCGTCTTAATTTTCCGCTGAACATAGGATACGTGACATCTCACAAAAAGCGATTTGGCGCCCTCTAGCGGAAAAAAAAAAACTAACTAGTCCGTCAGATAGATATTATCTATCTGACGGACTAATTAGATTTTTTTAGTCAACTACCCTATTTCACTATTATTATCTAGTGTAGATTCTATTTTTTACCCGACTACGGCAAAGCCAAAGGAGGGTTATGATTTTGACTGGCTATGGCTGGGTATGTATGTTCTGGCTGCTATGTGTGCTATGTATGTATGTATGTATGTATGTGAGTATCTTCATCTGTTCCCTCATAGCTTCTAATCTACTTATCGGAACTCGACATATGAGATATCGTTAGAACCGTCTTGATTTTCCGCTGAACATAGGCTACGTGACGTGTCACTAAAAACGATTTGGCGCCCTCTAACGGACAAAAAGTAAGGCTTAAAAAATAAAAATGGAGATAAATACGCTGTGTTTGGTATCATTTGAAAGGGCCTCACTTGTACATTTCCAAAATATTGCTCAAATTTAAAATCACGCCATCTAGCGGACAAAAAGTCAAAAGTAAAAAAAATATTTAACACCAAAATTGTTTAAATAAAAAAAAGTAAAAAACTAAAACCCGACTACGACAAAAAAACGACGCTAAAAAAGTATGAAACAAGATTTTCAGGATAGAACAAAAAGAAAAGCCGTAGTCACACGTTATAGGTACCAACCTAAACACTTTAGTACCGTGTGACTACGGCTTTTCTTTTTGTTCTATCCTGAAAATCTTGTTTCCAGATGGCGCACCCATCTCAAGTATTATATACATAAAAGTGGAGTGTTTTCTTCCATCGAAGCCCATTGGGTGTGGCGGCGTTGGATAGGTCTTTAACAAATATTGCGAGATTGTTCTAATACTTTTTCGATTATGAGAATGTAATAAGTTAAAATATTAAGCTATAAAGTGCAATTGTTAGCACAAGTGTCCCCAACGGCTGTTTACGAGTGAAAAAAAAAACGGCTCACGGTCGAAGAATAAAAACAAAATTAAAAGGAAAACTATCACAGCTCAGTAGACTATAAATAAGATTACGAGTAATGGTCGACCAACTTATAAAATGTACGTGTTTAGTAGGTATATTTTCCTAATCATAATGTAGATACATAATAATATGAGAGCAAACGTTTTAAAACTGCAATTAATGTAAGTTTACCCTGCAACTGCGTGGTCCGACATGCACTTGGACGAATTTTATATAAATGCCGCCTAAATACTTGCAGTAGGTACTGTTTTGACTTTATTTCACGAACAAAGTATTTTACATTTTTATTGTTAATTAAGTCCGAACATTAATTGAAATTTGACTTTTAAATGTTAATGAAATAAAATTGTAATTTCAAATGATGCAGACGTACTGTTTGACCTAATGTAGAATTGAATAGAAATTAAAATAAGTGATTTATTACTACAATATTTAGAAACTGATATGGTCACTATCATTAAATACTTAAAGTAGGATATTTACCGTCTTTACTATTTGTTTCGAATACCTAATATTTACCGAAATTAACGAATGTTTATAGAATTCATTTATTTTCAGGTAACAAAGACCCTTTTCATTTTTCGGGAAAATCGAATAATAAAAAAAAACATCAAATTATTGATAAATAAATAACCCCTCCCGCTCTCGCAGACCGGAAGGGAGTGTCAGACTTCTACTGACTAAACACCCATGTTTTTTCATAGCCCTTTATGCCGAGGCTGCGACATCTCTTTCGAACAACCCGCAGTGCCAACAGGGTAACAAAGACCCTTAGGTAAATAATTTAACCTAAATATACATACTATTAACATTTGTGTTAATAAAAGTAACTTAAAAGTAGGTACATAATAAATGTTATTAGCACTTCACTTGCACGTAACTTTGTGCGTTCATGTATTTGGGTTTTGCCTAGCTTTGTATGGACTAGTGGCACTAATTTTATTTCAGCGACCACTTTTAATTTTCATGTTATTTTGTTGTGCTGTGCCAAATATGTTCAATTATTTTTGTCCTAAGTGATTTCTAAGCTGAGATATTTGCGTTTGAAGATTATAAAAATGTCGTCATTATGAATACTTTATTTACTGTCCTGCGTAAAGAAATCTTAGTTATGTGTGTGCAAGTCTGCCTTAGGCTTTATGTTTTGAAGCCTCCTTTTTATACCTTTTGTCTATTTTTTGATATTTATTGTTTATGGATTTCTGATTGATTGATTACACTTTTGTTCTCACTACCAAGAACCAGCGATTTTTATTTCGGTAGTTAATATTGGTCCTTCTACGGAAAATGGAAACACGTTCAGCAAGTTCTAAACGCGCAAAAGCGGCCGCGCAGTGTGCAGGAGACGGCACCCAAGTTGCGGCGAGGGAGACTGCCCCGACCACGCCACAGAGCGCGGACGTGCCCCCTCAAGCCGCGGCTCCGGCGCCTTCCCGCCCGGCCAGCACCGCTACCTCACGCTCATCTGCCACCATCGTGGCGCGTCAGCTGGCGGCACGGGCGCAGCACGCGCGCCACTTGGCTGATTTGCAAAAAACTGCAGAGCAAAAAGCTTTGGAGCGAGAGCAAAAAGCTTTGGAGCGAGAGCAAAAAGCTCTGGAGCGAGAGCGTCAGGTCGCTGAGCTTCAATTACAAGCTGAGCTCGCCGCCATAGAGGCGGACGCCAGCCAGCGCGGCAGCCACGGCATGCGTAGCTGTGCTAGTATTCAAGATTGGGTAAAAAATGTAGTGCCTAATCCCGATGAGCGAGATTTTTTAAGTGCCAACCCACATTTCAGGTACGGCGATACAGCCCAGTGTGAGGCACCGGGCATGGGAGCGTCCCACAGCAAAGACGCTGTCGCGACCACACACGCTCTCAACCAAGATCGTAATGAAGATGGAGGAGTGACTCGCTTAATCAACTCGCTCGGAACATTAATAAACAAAGTTAACAAGCAAACTCCTACGAAGACTGACTTGCCTACGTTCGACGGCAAGTCCTATTTAGATTGGCTAGCTTTAAAACGTGCGTACGAAAATATAGCTCAAAATATATCGGCTACCGATAATTTTGCGAGGCTTTCGCATGCGCTGCGCGGAGCGGCGCGCGATGTAGTGGCAGGCCTCCTGGCGGCGGCGCGCGCCCCCGGTGTGGTGCTCGCTGCGCTCGACGCGCGCTACGGCCGCCCCGAACTCGTCGTGATGCATGAAGTATCTGTCATACGTGCGCTGCCTAAGGTAAGCTACGATAGCAAAGATGTCCTTATTTTTGCCAGCCGAGTACAAAACTGTGTGGAAGTAATCCGCCTGTTAAATCAGCCGGACTACTTACGCTCGCCCGAGCTGTTTCAGGCACTGTGGAGCAAGCTGCCACCGCTATTACGACCACGGTGGTTGGATTACGCTCATTTGAGCGATGGCAGCTTGTCTAAAATCGAAATGTTTGCCAACTTCCTCTCTCGTGAAGCTGACTTGCAGTGTAGGTTCGGCGGCGCCATTGACTGCTCGTTGCCTACTGTAGCACGTCCTAACACAGATAACAGAGGCTTCAGGGATAGGGTGAACGTTTTAGCTGAAACTGATCATCAAAATTGTAGGATTTCAACTGAAAAAATATCAACGACAAATAATATTTGTCCATTGTGTCAACAAAAACATGAATTGAAGTTTTGTGATAGGTTTGTCAAAATGACAATAAATAATCGTTGGCAATTTATTAAGAAAAATAAAATATGTCATAGATGTTTAAAGAAAGGTTGGCACAAAAATAAAACTTCTTGTATTAAAAGAGTTTGTTCAGTAGAAGGTTGTGACATGCGTCACCATGCTTTATTACACGGGTCGAACTTTGAGCGTGCAGTCACCGCGCATGTCGACGTGGAATACGACGCTGAGCCATCGACATCCAGCGCGGCCGCACCCCCGACGTGCAGCGCGCCGATGCAATGTAGCGCGCCCGCAGCCTGTGACGAGACCGGCGCGCCATCGTCTGACGATTCGGATCACGATGTCTTGGCTCACACATCCTCCTTATCAGCCGCGGAACCTGCGTTTCGGCCGTTGTTGAAAATAGTTGGCGTGACGGTTACGGGACCTTCTGGTAGCGTTGATACGTACGCTTTGCTGGACGACGGTTCCACAGGCACTTTTATAGATTCTAAGCTGGCGGCTCAAATTGGTTGCATGGGCCAAGAAAAACTCATTCATTTAGACTGTGTCGGTGGTCTAGGTATGGATGTTAAAATTCAGTACGTCAATTTCAGAATAAAAGGCCGTCATTCGAATGAAATTCATTCCGTTAAGCGAGCCAGGTCGATGAGCGGCTTGGGCGCTGCGCGACAGTCAGCGCATCTTGAGAGCGTGCGTAAGTATCCGTACCTGGCAGACATTTCTAATGAATTTTGCTACGAAGACGTTAAGCCCATGTTGATTATAGGCATCGACAACTGGCACTTATCTTTCGCTAAAGCTACGCGCAAAGGAACCAAGACACAACCCGTAGCTATTTTAACTGCTTTAGGTTGGGTTTTGTATGGTTTCGGTTGCAGCAAAACTAAACTGGTCGATGTTATCAACCACGCCACGGTTAGCGAACCTGATATAGCGAACGATCAGTTGATTCTGGAAGGTCTTATTAGGGAGCAGTTTAAAATTGATTCAATCGGCATCTCTAAACAAGAAGCTCGTAGTGCCAATGACGAACGCGCCGTGCAAGTTCTCGAGCGCACCGCGCGCCGTCTGCCCAGTGGCCGCTTTGAAGTAGGCTTATTGTGGAAGGCTGATAAACTGGATATTCCCGATAGTTACAAATTAGCTGTGTCTAGGTTCCTTAGTTTAGAAAAGAAAATGGTGAGAGATCCCGTCTATGCTGAACGCTACCGTCGGAATATCCATGATATGCTGTCAAAGGGATATGCTGAACAGTGTTTAGCTCCTCCTAACTTGGGGTCTCCGTTGTGGTACCTTCCTCACTTTGGAGTAATTAATGCAAATAAACCTGACAAGTTGAGAACGGTACACGAAGCAGCCGCCAGGTCCCACGGTGTGTCATTAAATTCAATGTTATTAACCGGTCCAGACCTATTGCAACCTCTACTAGGTATTCTCATGCGCTTCCGTGAGGGAAAAGTAGCTCTAACAGCTGACATTCGTGAAATGTTCCCTCAGATCAAAATAATTGAAAATGATAGGGATGCCCAAAGATTTCTGTGGCGCGACGATCCGAATGAGCCTATACGTACATACCGCATGTCATCCATGATTTTTGGCGCTGCGTCCAGCCCCTTTACTGCTATCCATATCAAAAATAAAAATGCATTAGAGTGGCAGGATACATACCCCGATGCAGCTCGAGTAATTCTACAAGATCACTACATGGATGACTGCATCACTAGTTTAGACAACGTTCATGAAGCAGCCAAGCTGGCTGCGGATATTTACAACGTACATTCTCATGCTGGCTTTGAGATGCGAGGCTGGATATCAAACGATCTCATGGCGCTCTCGTTGTTACCAAAAGAGTCCTTGTTGGAGACGCCCGTTGTGAATGACGTAAATTTAGGTCACCTGGCTAGTCATGTCCGCACGCTTGGCCTTATCTGGCAACCCCCCTGTGACGTGATTGGTTTAAATACGGGAGTCCATAAGGGTGTGTTGCCACAGAAGCTCACCAAGCGAGAGGTGTTAGCCCAGGTGATGCGAGTCTATGACCCTCTTGGAATCATTGCGCCAATCGTTGTTCGAGGCCGCATCATGTTTCAAGACGCTTGGCGTAAGGGTTTGGATTGGGATGAGGAGCTCTCTCAAGATGACAACACTGCGTGGAAGTCGTGGTTTCAGGATTTATCCTCTGTTTCTGTTTTACGAATTCCACGTCGCTATAATTTGTATGATTTCGAGTTAGCAAGCTGCGAACTTCATGTGTTTTCAGACGCCAGTGAGTCTGCCTTTGCCGCTGTCGCTTATTGGCGGTTTCTGTACGGTAGCGGTGAAGTTAGACTCTCTCTTATATGTAGCAAAGCTCGCGTGTCACCCCTCAAGCCTGTCTCAATTCCCCGTTTAGAGCTCCAAGGTGCTCTGATGGCTGCTCGTCTTGCTACGTCTATATGCGAAGCCCACCGACTAAAACCGACGAGACGAGTTTTCTGGTGTGACTCAATGACGACCTTAGGTTGGATTCGCAGCGACGCTCGCACTTTTAAGCCTTTCGTGTCTCATAGAGTAGGTGAGATACTGGAGCTAACGGACGTCAGTGAATGGCGTTAGATTCCGAGTGATTTAAACGTGGCAGATGATGCAACTCGGGTCAAACGTTTTGAGTTAACTCCAGAATCTCGTTGGATCTCAGGTCCTGCTTTCTTGCTCTCCTCGAACTGGCCCACTGAACCCTTGATCGATGTCAGTGGTCTAGGCCGTGAAGAATTTAAACATCATGTTCATCTTATCACTGATACTGACCTGCCCGCACCAGTCTCCGCGGATCCGCTGCGTTTCAGCTCATGGATGAGAATGGTGCGAGCAACAGCAAAAGCGCATCAATTCATTTTTTTACTGCGTATGCGTAGTCTACAAAGACGAGGTGACGTCGCCAATTTAACTCGTCTTGAAGGAAGTTTATGTACATTCATTCCCTCTTGCACATCCTCTCCTAATGTCCCCAATAACCTCAATGTATCAGCAAGAATAACAGCAAATGATTTACGCCTGGCCGAAACCCACATCTTATGGCAGTCTCAGCTCGATTCCTTTAAAGAAGATTATTTGCAAATAAAGAATCAACAGCCGTTGCCTCGTAATAGCCGCCTGTTCAAGCTGTCGCCATTCATTGATGATGATAATCAGCTGCGAATGTCAAGCCGCACTGTTGCCGCCTCAGCCGTATCAGACGACGTTAAGCGTCCAATAATTTTGTGTGGAAAACACCCGGCAGTTCGTCTTTTGATTCATAGATATCATCAGAAGGCCGCGCATTCACACCTAGATTTGGTAATCAACGAGCTTCACCAGCGTTATTGGATTATTGGACTCAGAAACGCTGCTCGATTCGTAGCCCATACCTGTCAGCTGTGCAAATTGCGCCGTGCTAGACCGTTCCAACCACCTATGGGAAATATGCCAGAAGCGCGCTTAGCTCATCATCAAAGAGCCTTCTCATTCACCGGTCTCAATTCAAGTGCCTCAATGTTGTTTTGACACTAACTCCAAGGCCTGCAGTAAGCTCAGCCTTAGATTGAGTTGGATTCGCTTCCACTATCACCTTCAATTCGTCGTTGTCGACAATGTATATCGACCAACCGCGAGGCTCGTTCTTCGACTCAAAATTTCCAGATTGAAAACGATTGAACCAGTAATGGACCGTGTTTATGCAAACAGTGTTAAGCCCGTACACGTCGTTAATGTTTCGTGTTGTTTGCGCAGCGGTATTTCCACGTATGAACACTTATTCGAAAATTGTACGAATTTGCAGTTTATCCATGGCACCAAAAACTACCACAATGTCACAAAAACAAAAAACTATCAAAAAACAAATGACTGAATTTGAAATTAAATTAACACGTCTTTCGAATAAAATTTACTTGAATTTCGAATTACGCGCCAATCCACAGATAATTAAATCTGAAAATGCCGGTTATAGAATCTCCAATTACATAGGTAATAAAGACCTATTATCTACACTAATATAAGTAATACTTTTCTCGCAAATTTGATACTTGCTAAGATACGGCAATTAGGATTTAGGGAAGATAGCGATTGCAGTTGCTTTCTTCAGGAATTGCTGCAACTCTCTTGAATGAAGGAAAAACTGCTCACTTTACGTTTAAACTCCCGCTATCCGTACCTTTAGATCAACGGTCTACGTGCTCTATTCGGAAAAATGGGCCTCTTCGTAAGTTACTGCAAGACGCGTCGTTGGTAATATGGGATGAATGCACCATGAGTCATAGAGCTCATGTGGAGGCCGTGGACCGTACTTTAAAAAACCTCCGAAGCTCTGCTAATGTCATGGGCGGTATCACTTTTGTATTTGCTGGAGATTTCCGACAAACGCTTCCAGTCGTCAACCATGGAAAAGGCGATAACTAAGCGAAAAACCCAAATTCTGCCGGAAGTCATTATTCCACGCGGACGAAGTCGCGGGCAAAAGCTAGTAATATTATAAAGAGGAAAGATTTGTATGTTTGTGTGTATGTTTGTAATGAATAAACTCAAAAACTACTGCGCCGATTTTAAAAATTCTTTCATCATTAAGAGGAAACGCGAGTGGTCTTTTCTCCATACAAACGCTCTCGCCTGTTTTCTTTTTGGTTAATGACCCTAGAGCAATGGTTTTTTTACAGAAAATTGCTTGTTTAGATCGCTGTTAACAGAGTCCTAGTGTACAAATTTGACAACTATTAACGAAAAAAGAAAAAAATAGCGGCGTAGTATATAACCTCCTTATTCATTGTCTAAAATATCTTTTAAATTGGTTCAATATTGGAGGAGGAAATAGGCGAGAGCCAAACCTCGAATTCTAACTTTTTTCTACAGTTGTCCTTATCGCACGTATTTGAGGGCAGGAGGACGGAGAGAGACAGCGATAGTAGAAAGAGACAGCACTCGCATTTCCTCTTAAATAGCTAGATTCGCCCTGAGTTTATGTTAACTATTTTAATCCCTGTATTCCCACGGGAACGGGAACTATGCGGGTGAAACCACGGGACGTCCGCTAGTTTATGATAGATGATATGAAAAAGAACAGAATTCTCAAAACAAGTAGGAAAAATTAAGGATTGGCTTGAAAAGTGCTGCAAATTAGCGGTTTTACCTGTAGCCGCAATGTTTTCTTAACTTTTGAAGAATATAGTTTGGAAAGCAGTTCTTTTATGAATTTAAATAAACGAAATTTGGATGTTCACCTAATGGGTAATTACTAAAACTAAGTAGAAATCTTTAGTCTCTATACTCAGTTATTAAATTGTTATTGTTTATTTAACTTGAATCATTTCAAAACCACTTAAACGCCGATAAAATGTTTTTCCTGGCGAAAAACATTGTTTTCAGAGCAAAAACATTGCTTTAACAGACACTTATTGGGTTTTGCCTGTTCTTTATTTCAAAAATCTCCTGTTAAGATACTTTATCTAAAAGCTAAATCCAGAACGGAGTGTCATAATTATCGGATAAACGGGTTTTACCAGTATGTAGATCTTGAAAAGGAGAATCTAACGGTATTTGTAACTCATTTTTGCCCATAAGTGACTTTAGTTGGTTTTCGCTTTAAGGGCATGATATAAATAAATATCTTTCGCAGGAGACATTTGGAAGCGTCACCGCAAATTGCTGATTCCCGCACTAACTCTGCCAGTGGTTCACGGATTCCTAGATGTGTTGAACAGCCAATCCAGGAAGCTGGCCAGTTCTACGAAACGACATGTTGGAAACGGATCATTTGATCATATTCCGTATTTGAAACATAATGCTTTTGAAACTCTTTGCAGTAAGTGATAAAAAACATGGAAGAAATTCAGGGTGTAAACGTACCTTCAAGAAGCCGTCAATCAAGCAATATGTACCTCAAATTAAGCAATCCTGCGTAAAAATGATTGCTGGGAAACAATTTTTAGAATCACGTTTTACGGCACACGTCAATGTAGCACACTCAAACATGATAGGGTAGTTGACAAAAAAATCTAATTAGTCCGTCAGATAGATTTTCAAAAAATATTGAACACGTATTTTTTATTTTTTCACTTAAACAAAAAATGAAGACGATACAGTGCTTCAAAAAGTCATGCGACGTCACAGTTTGGTATATTTTTACCAGGCTATGACGTGAAAGCCCCCACTCTATGATACTAAACAGAATAGTGACGTTGACCTGGTGGCTGAGAGAATGTCATGCTCACTCAAATGTCTCGCTGATGGTGGCGGGTGTGTCGGATCATTTGGTTCCCTTCAAAATGGTTGAGTTAGATGGTGCTGATCCATGCGTCATGTTCGTGAACGGGCGCTGTCAGTGGAGACTGGTCATCTCTTAGCTGCCATGGTTTATATATTTTTCTTTGATTTGTTTTTTTATATCTTTTTACTCTGGACGCTCTTAACTTGCACGTCTTGCTACATAGTTCTCACATAATATACCATCTCAACATGAATGAAATAATGTACCAAGATTTTGTAAAAATATTCTGATTTGAAAAGAGTGTCCATGGAGTTTCTTGCCCGTTCTTCTTCATGAGATCTACGCTAGGGAACTGGCAACTAACAGTACTTTCACAAGTTATTATGCCTTGTGATTGTGACTGTAGCTTAGGAGTGCAATGCGTCGTTTCGGGAGTTGCAGCGTTGGGCTGCGCGGCGCCGGATGTTACCGGCGGCGAGTGCTGTGGGTGCGGAGGCGTGCGGCGGCGCGTGCCGTGGCGGCGGGTGCGCGGGACTCCGGGTCGCGGGGTGGCGGTTGCGCGCTGGTGGCGTGCATTCGTTGTTCCGTGATTCGGGGTCTTGTGCATTCGTTGTTGCGGTGTGCGTCGCTGCGTGCTTTCGTGCTCGCAGGGTTCGTTGTTGCGGGCATTCGGTGGCGTGTGGTTCGGCGTGGTGGCTTTCGGAATGACGTATTGCACTCATAGTTTCGTTCTTCTTCCGTCCTTCTGACATTCAAAAGTGCCTGTAATGGCTTAATTGAAATAAAGGATTTGACTTTGACTTTGAATCATCTTTTTTTAGTCAGTCAACTACCCTATTGTTCTATAGGATGCTTTGAATAGTAAACGGGTCATGGAGGCAATTTTAGTAGAATAGGGGATCGGACTGACTCAAAAAAATATGATTCTGTTTAGTCCGTCAGTTAGATTATCGAAAAATATTGGATACGTGTTTTTTGTTTTATCAAAACAATAAAAATTGACGAAGATGAAACGCGTCAAAGATCATGGAGTGGGGCTTGAAACATCAATTGAAGGTACAAAATGTACTATCATTATGACGTCACACGAGTTTTCGAAGCACTGTATCATCGTCTTCATTTTTTGTTTACCTGAAAAAAGAAAAAATACGTGGTTAATAATTTTTAGAAATCTATATGACGGACTAATTAGTTTTTTTTTGTCCGATCCCCTATTATACCTAAACAGGTGATATGTATAAAAATTGGTCCAGGACAAAAAAAAATATCGCAAAAAAAATGGCTTCATTGAGGGTCCTTTCACACCCTTCATGTTTCAGTGATTTTTGCTGTAAGCAAGAATACAACGACGTACATGTAAGTGACGATAATCAGTTATTTCGTGCTTTCAGTCGGTACATTTGGTATATATGCTATAGAAGACATGGAGTTTACGGAAAGGTACTTGAAATCTGTGGATAAAATGATGAATATAGCGGTCACAAGGGCAATAAAATTTTGGCTGCAGAGTGACTTTATCTACAGACTGGTTGGACTGAAGAAAAGGGAAGAAGAAATTGTGGGGACTTTACACGCTATGGGTGATATTGTAAGTCAGACGATAGAGTATGTAAGGATAGCAACAATTCCAATTTCTTAAAATTCTCTAAATCTGTTTACCTTTTTTCCAAATAATGTTTAAATTGTTAAGTCTGCGTACCAGTATTTTTCATAAAACAAATTGTTTTGTGACCATCGCAATCAGCAAATCAGAATTGTTTAAGTTTTCTAATTGAAATATTCATTACAGGTTTTGCAAAAGAAAAAAGCTGCCATGAGGAATGAAAATTCAAACAAACATAATGAATTTAAAACTGCAGGTTTGTGTGAACTGTATTTGACCTTTGGCCATTTCTCTCTCGCAGCCGGAGAGCGTCGCGGTGACCTCGTAGATGTGACAAGTTAAACATATAATATGTTTTACCAGTGAATATTTTGCCATAGATAAAAATACATAGCGAGGGTGAGGCCTTAATCCACCATTGGAGTGACGCAAGCTACGAGTAACAGACATTTGTACAAAGCTTAATATTTTTCAGGGAACAAATTCAAGCCTTTTCTAGACCATCTTTTAGCACTTTCTAAAAAAGGTGCCATGACAGATCAGGAGATCAGAAATGAAATGAATGCGATTATGGCAGCTGGGTACGAAACCACGTCAACCCAGCTGACAACGATCTTGGTACTGTTAGGAGCTCATCCTGAAATTCAAGAGAAGGTGTATGAAGAGTAAGTTGGATTTAATGTAATAATATCAACGTGAAAGTAGAAAGGATTATCGTAGCTGTAGATATTATAATATTATGGCTTTCTGTATTCTGTATTGTTTGCCATGAAGATTAAACAGATTTCCTTAAATGTAACAAAGGTGAGCACTTAAAATAGGTTTTTGGAAAACTTTTTGACGTGACAACGTCTTTTATATTGGTTTGCCGGGTGACACTTCAAGAAACTGCGTTACGCTCCGCTCACGTTATGCGCTCACAATGAGAGCGAGTGAGAGGCACGGTTAGCCCGCCTAAGACCGAGAGAGACAGACATAAAAAGTGAAAGGCACTATTATTTCATCCTTCTTCCTACTATACGAATGAATATTCACATTAAGGCGCTGACAAGAGCCAAATAGGCTTGTATTGAACAATTTTTTAGCCAAATCTATACAGTTTGACACGGCGGAAAAAATATATGTTAATCTTGAACATATTTCTGATAATTTCGTTGTATTCAAAACGCGTTTTTGAAAAGTTTTCTCGATACAAAAAAATGGTAAACTAACCTCTTATAATGATCTTCCAACAAAAATATCTGTATTATTGATCAACGTACGTTGGTAAAATTTATAACAATAACGTATCATATTTAAACACAAAATTTCGTTGTTTTTAATTTTTGATTATGTAATAAATTATTTATAAGTAATTAATCATTATATGGTTTATAAGAAGTTCGAGCGTTGCGTCATCGCGCTCTCTTTCTTACGTATGCAATCCGACAGTGAGCGCTTAGGCGCGGTGCTAGACGGACGTATGTCACTTTGCGCCCCACTGACAGCTATCCGTTCATCTATAAATTATTATTGACCGCGTCACAATGTTAGTCCAGGATCCACGGTACATTTTTTCACTTGATTACTATCAAGCTAATTTTCCGTGAGCAGCTGCATTTTGATGAGACGCCAACATTACCCTATACGAAAACTCTCAATTGTGGTAGGTAATAGGGGCAGCAGGGATAAAATATATATTGATTATAAATATATCGACGCCCCCAAGGAATAAACCTGTAATATACTATTACTGACTTTTTACTGTTTTACCATTTACGGTATCTATGGGCCGGGATACACGTATGCTATTTTTTTCAAATTTTTTCTGCGGTAATTTCCAACGGTTTTCCTTATAACACTTTTGTTCTTTGGAAATTTTCTATATTTTTTTTACTAGAAAAATAACGAAATACATTATTACAAATTAAATTTAGTGGCTACATTTTGGTAAAGTAATATTACTGTAAAATGTTTCACCAAAATTTCTGGTTAACGCGATTACAGGTTTATTATCGTAAATTTTGTGGTAGACGTTTTCGGTAATGAACTGTTACAGTTATCATCCGGGACATAAATTTAACCAAAAAACGTCCAATTAATGAAGACTAGTGGTCTAGCAAAAAAAAAAATTACTTAAAAACGCTGGTCAAGCTTACGAAGGTTGTCATAATAAGAATAAGTATCCACAAAAGGTCATGGGTCCTGTGTGTTCATGTAAAATTAACTGTGGCAGCAAAACCTCTTCAGAGAGGCAAGACTTATTTGATAAATTTTATAAACTTTTTGATCGAGAACACCAATGGATGTATATTATTAAACATACTAAAACCGAAAATATCAAACGAATGACTCTAGAACTGAAAAATAATCGCACACAGACTATAAAATACTTTTTTCTTTAAATAATTTAGAGATTCTTGTTTGTAAGAAATTTTTCCTAAACACTTTAAAAATTAATGAACAAATGGTATATACAGCAATAGAAAAAAATAAATTAGACAAAGGGATTACTAAGAGGTGAGCACACCAATAGACCTCGTAAAATGAGCTACTGCACAGAATCGAGTATTGAGAAGCATATTTCATAATTTCCTAAAGTAGAGTCTCACTATACAAGAAAAAGCTCAACTCGAGAATATTTGTCACAAGACCTCAACATATCAAAAATGTTTCGTTTGAACACTGAGTGGTTTCCACAGCAAAATTATGTTGAAGTTACGATGGCGACAAAACGTCAATATGAAACCATTTTGAACACAAAATTTAACTACTCATTTTTTAAGCCTAAAAAAGATCAATGTTCAACATGTTTTGTATAGGAGCAAGCCAGTCCATCAGAAAAAAAGTCTTTAGAAGAAAGCTATAGACGTCATTTAAATAGAAAAGAGAGAATTCGGCAAATTAAACATGAAGAAAAAATTACAATTGACAAAAACGATAGCACGATTGCTATCTTCGGCCTGCAAAAATTGTTAAGTATTCCACAATCTGCTGTAGGCATTTTCCATTATAAACGCAAGTACCCTGTGTACAATTTTACTATTTTTGACGCTCTACGTAAAAAAGGGTATTGCTACGTGTGGTATTACCAAATCGCAAAACGAGGCTGCATAGAAATTGGGAGTTGTTTGTTGCAATTCGGATGGTTGTTATGGCCAAAATAAGAACAGGTTCATTTTTGCCTGGTATGTGTATGCAGCAAAATCTTTAAATTTGTCTATCACGCACAGATTTTTCGAGACTGCACATAGCCAGAACGAGAGCGACTCGATGCATGCCTGTATTGAAAGGAACATGAGAAATAAGTCTATTTACACACCTGATCAAATATGTAATATAATTCTAAACTCCAAAGTCTCGGGAGAAAAATATACTAAGAAAGAATTGGAGCAAACAGATATTTTAGACATAAAAAAAATGGTAAATCCTTTGAATTGGCGTCGCGATATAGATGGGAATACGATACGCTGGTCTGATGTAATGAAAATTCATGTATCATCATCCCAACAGGACAAGGTTTTCTTTAAATATGATTATGATGATGCATATTCTGAATTAGATATTTCATATTCATTTCAAACCAAACGACGTGGGAGAAACCCTAAGACAGATGCTTTGATAGAAGATCCTGTATTGGCACGTGCTTATCATCAACCTCTTCCTATAAGCAAGGCGTTGCATACAGATTTACTGTCTTTATGCAATAGTGGAGCGATGGATCCTTAATTTCTGTAGAAAATAGTGACGATCGCGATGAAAATGATGATGCTAATGATAATACCGATTAGTTATTAATGTTTTTACTTGGCTACTTTTTTATACTTTTACTGATTGTAATTTGTGATCTCTATGAGAACTTTGTTCCCAATAAAAGTTATTATTTTAATAAATTTTGTGAGTTTTCTTTAATTATTCCCTCGAAGATACCGACGACAAATTTATTTTACATAATCGGTTTTCAATGATTACGGTATTAAGACTACCGAAAATTTTCTATAAAATACGGGTTACACTACTTTACCCTTTTATGGTTCTTTAAAATTTTACCATAATAAGTCGGTAACTGAACATTACAATCTCTCTCCTGTAATGAAAAACACGTTTAATAATCCAGTAAAGCAATATTATGGCTACGATTTTTAAGAAATTTACAAGAATAATTCGGTAAGTAAACATTACTGGAATAATATTGAAAAGTCAGGATTGTAAGATATCAATATCCTAAAAATTGTATGAAACCATTTTCGGTAATATGTGTTTTGGTGTATAACTAAATCTGTGTATATTTAATAGTTACACCTAATACTATAAACTTTTCGGGTAAAAATTAGCTTTTCCGTCATATAATAATGTTGTCATAATTATCTTTTGTTGAATAGATATACCCCAAAAACACTAAATCATTTTTCCTGTAAAATTTGATTTTTGCGATTACGGGTTTATTCCCCGGGGACGTCGATATTTATTTGATGATTTTCAAAAATCTATTACTAACATTTTTTTTTGTTAAATCTGATGATCATTATCTAAATCTAAATCCAACATGTATTGATAACGAGCTCATCAAAAATTATTACAATCCAGCGGTTTTTTAGGGGTCCGTAGCCGAATGGCAAAAAACGGAACCCTTATAGATTCGTCATGTCTGTTTGTCCGTCTGTCCACCCGTATGTCACAGCCACTTCATTCAGAAACTATTGAGACTACACAGTTGAAACTCGGTAGGTAGATGTATTCTGTGAACTGCTTTACGATTTTTATACAAAAATAAAAAAAAGGATTTATGGGTGGGTTCATAAATGGAACTGAAACTATTTTTTTTTTTCAACAAACCTATACCTACGCGTGGGGTGTCTATAGACATAGACAGGTCTTTAAAAATGACATTGAGGTTCCACAAACAATTTTTTCTCAAAGCCAATCGTTTGAAAGACAGACACTTCAAAATTGGTAAAATGGCGACCGGCCTCGCGGTCGCTCGCCTTCGGTATTGCCAACAATGACCAGCTTTTCAAGGCTGCTATCTCCTCTTTGCCTAATGTGGCCGAAATAAGACAAAATACGCTGTAGGCAAACTGTTGACAATCGAGTCTTGATATCGAGTTGTTAAAGGATAGACACATTTCTGCGTTTGGCCGTCCATGGAATTCGGAGAATCCGCCTAAAACACCACATTTCGAATGCATCTATCCTCTGTCTTACTCTTGTTTGGATTGTTGTGAGAGTGTTGTGAGGAAAATCAGGAAAACTAGTGGTCTGACCAAACGGGCCTTCGTTTTAAAACTTACACCACGTTTTTCCCAGATGTTCTGGGGGCGTAATATAGCATCTTTAGCCATAGCTATCCGCCGTTTTATTTCTGGGACGCAGCTACCTTCATTACTTATATTGGAGCCCAGTTAATCGAAGCTGTCCACAGTATAGATGCCTTAGATGTTATATAGGCGCCCGATAGCTTTCCCGCACGATCTACCACCATAAGCTTGGTTTTCTGCCTATTTATTGCAAACCTTACTTTGCCACTTTCTACTTCCAATCTGTGCAGTATCTCTTTCATGTTGCTGAAAGTTGTAGCAAGGAGAACGGTGTCGTCAGTGTACCTCAGATTGGAAATCCACTTTCCACCAACAGTAAACCCCTTGTCCCAGCCCTCAAGAGTCTTGAATGATATTACTCTTCATACACATTGAAGAGCAGAGGTGAGAGGATGCATCCATCCCAAAATCGACACCGACTGCTCAAATGCGTTAGGCATTTGAGCAGTCGGTGTCGATTTTGACGAAAGAGCGGTTGTTGATGTAGAGGCATCGGACTAGGTCAATAAGATGTTGAGGCGTTCCCATTGCCTTTAAGAACCCCCCACAGCTTGCCCCACTCCACGCAATCAAATGCTTTGGTATAATGTATGAAACATATCAATACAGGGCTGTTAAATTCCCGGCTTTTCTCTATAATTTGGCGAACGTTCAGGATTTGTTCCCGCGTGCCTTTGCCTTTAACAAAACCTGCTTGCTCTTCTGGAATTTGTGGCTCCAGAAAGTGTATTAGCCTGTTGTTTATGATGTACAGGAGTATTGATGGTGCGTGGAGTAAGTGCCAAACACTTATTATAATTTTAGGAATTTTGTAGGTAACTTGTAAAGAGTGGGTTTAATAGAAAATATCCAATCCCCAAAACCCAGTTAGTAATCATTTTTAATGACTTCGTTATCGATACATATTGGAAGGAAGGAAGGGGACTCTTTGATCAAACCATACCTACATTTTGTAGGACAAATATTTTTTCAAATTATTTAGATAATTATCATCAGATTTATCAAAAAAAAACCCAGCTGATGATTCTCAAAAGTGTTTGTACTAACACTTTTGAGAATCATCAAACCAACATATTTTATCCCTGCTACCCCTATTACTTACCACAATCGAGAATTCGAGAGTTTTCGTGCAGGAAATTCTTAGGCGTCTCGCCGTCTCATCAAAATTAGCTTGATAGTAATCAAGTGCAAAAATGGACCGCGGATCCTGGACTATTTGTTTCTTACTTGGTAGTATGGCGCTAGGGTATCGGAAAAATTGTGGGCGTGTCCAAAAATACTGAAACATCAGAAGTCAATAGCTATTGTCATCGTCTTAAAATTATTTTACCACTCAAAGTCGTTGTCACGTAAAACTTTCGCCCGTATACCGACTGTACAGGCAACCAAGATTTTTTTTTTCATAAAGAAGTTTTGTTGGAATAGGGGATCGGACTGAGTCAAAAAAATATGATTCTGTTTAGTCCGTCAGTTAGATTATCGAAAAATATTGGATACGTGTTTTTTGTTTTAACGAATTAATGAAAATTGACGAAGATAAAAAGCGTCGTGACGTCACTTGTGGGTTAAAAATGTACTGACATGTAACGTTTTCGAGGAGTTCACGAGTTTTCGAAGCACTGTATCGTCTTAATTTTTTGTTATGTGAAAAAAGAAAAAATAGGTGTTCAATATTTTTTGGAAATCTATCTGACGGACTAATTAGTTTTTTTTGTCAGATCCCCTATTGTGTCATGTTTGCTGATGAGACAAGAAGATATAGTATCCCATTGGGAGAATAGTTTGGTATTGTTGCAACTTGATTTTGGTTTTAAATCTTTTTTAATTTTCAGATTAATAGAAGTACTGGGTCTAGACGGAGATGTAGAAAAGGATGATGTGAACAAATTGGTTTATACACATGCAGTTTTAATGGAATGTCTCCGATATTTTCCTGCACTTACTGTTATATTGCGATCTGTGCTTCAGGATACCAAACTAAGTGAGTTTTATAATTATTCTTCATTATAATGATTGGGTTCCACTTTATTCATATTTTTACCCGACTGCGGCGAAGCCCAAAAGGAGGGTTATGTGTATAACGTGTAGGTATGTATGTATGTAAGTATGTATGTATATATGTAGCCAGTCAAAATCATAACCCTCCTTTGGCTTTGCCATAGTCGGGTAAAAAGGAAGGGATTTGAATGAAACATACGTCGTTAGATTCGTCTTGATGACGCGAGTGTTATAGGCTATATTAAAATTTAAAAACAAAGAAAAATTGTGGATTTTGGGGGCAAAATCGCGAAGTTGAAAATAAAAAAAATCCTATACCATCGATTAAGGTATCAAAATGAAGGTTTTTTTTTTTATTTATTCTCATCAATTTTAAAAGGAGATTACAAAAATATAAAATACTTACATGTTTCAAAGAAATTCAAAGTGACAAATCCTATAAACAAGTACAAAAGTTAAATATTTGCGAAGTATTTTACGCGACCAACAAGAGGACAAATACAAAAGAACTAAAAAGATGGAAATAAAAAAAGTAGGTAATTAAAAAACTAAAAAACCCGACTGAAAAAACTGAGAAGCAAAAATCAAGCACATTTTAAATCAAACAAAACTTGGAAGCATGCGGGGTTCATTTGAATATTAAATTATGAAATGAAAATAGAATGGACCCCGCCTGCTTTCAAGTTTTGTTTGATTTAAAATGTGCTTGTTTTTTGCTTTTCAGTTTTTTTTATATAATTTGTTTCAGAAAACTACACCATGCGTGCTGGTAGCCACTGCATCATCTTTCCACTAGCAACTCATCTCGATCCTACTTGGGGACCTGACAGTGATCAGTTCAGGCCAGACAGGTGGCTGAATGGTGACTTTAGAAACAACAAGGAGTTTGCAGCATTTGGGTTGGGCAAGCGATCTTGTATAGGTAAGACTTGCTCATTAGTTTAATGAGCAAATTATTTAGTATTTCTCACGACTATTTCTTATACTCATGATATTTTCCTTCTCAGTTTTTGAAAAAACTTGAAATATTAAAATTAACCTGTTTACTTGTTAAAACAAATGTACTTCTTATTATGGGGTTCAGGTTTCCGCACTTAGTCCTTAGGGTGGACCATTGTGCGTGTAACAACAAATGTACCTTAAATATGTGTTAATGAATAAATAAAATAAATAAAAACATTACAAAGTGCTTTAATAATTGGTCATTATGTGTTCTTCTAACTAATCATATTTATCTTTTGAATAACGTCGCGTTAAATCCAAGTTCTTGGTAGGCTCACTAAATTATAATAAACAAAAACAACGAAATATAATTAAGTTGAGTATAATTATGTATCTTTGTCATTCAATGTTAGGTACCTACACGCTCCCGGCGCGCGGCGGGGCTGCGGGTCATTTTTAGTCAGTAGAGTCGGGAACATGGGTGGTTTTTAGTCAGTAGAAGTTTGACACTCCCTTTCGCTCTGCTCAAGAGCGGGAGGGGTTATTTGATGATTTCCCACCCCCAAAAAAACGGTACCTACACGCTATAGTCCGCCATTTTGCCTTAAAGGCATTTGATCAAAATCGGCTAATATCAGTAGGTATACTTTTTGAACGTCAAAAACAAGAAATAGTCCCCCTTAACGCCCGCCCTTCGACACTTCCTGGAGTTGTAGCCGATAAGAAAAAGTGGAGGAACAAATTCCCCAAACTGGCTTTTAGGTAAGGAGAACCAGATTCTATACGGTTAGTAGGGGGTGGCGGGGTCGAGTGAGCGAGCGAAGCGAGCGAATATAATATTGTGTAAGATAACATTAACAAAACATTCATTCCATTGGGGCTTGAAATATAAGAGACCAAGTTACGCTTGCATACTGTTAGCATCGATTACGATGTAGGAATGGATTGTTTCTGTTACAGGTAGAACATACGCCATGATATCAATGAAGGTGACTCTAGCGCACTTCATACGACAGTACCGAGTGACAGCAGACATGAGCAAGTTGAAGCTGAAATATGAGTTCGTAAACAAGCCAGTCTCAGGACACGAAATCAGTATCGAAAGAAGGAATCAGCCTTATTCATGTGCCTAGCTATTTCCACTGTTAGGGTAGATTTCTATTATTATTATTAAGCCTTTATTGCTGAATAACTAAACTACAATATAATAATATAACATAAAAACTTAAATCTAACACATCGGGTTTTCCGGTTTAGTGATCAGCGTGTCCTGTGACACATAGGCCTCTTCCAGCTTCTTCCACTCATTTCTGTCTCTAGCTTTCCTAGACCAGGTAGCGCCTCCAATTTTCCTTATATCATCTATCCATCTCTTTGCCTGTCTTCCCTTATTCCTTTTGCCATCGCGTGGTTGCCACTCTGTTATTGTTTTGGTCCATTTTGTCTTGCTATCTCTCGTCATGTGTCCTGTCCATCTCCATTTCAACTGTCTTACTTTCTTTATTATATCTTCTACTTTGGTTCTGGATCGTATCTCAGCTGCTCTTAACCGATCTTTCTTAGTGACACCTATCATGCTCCTCTCCATTCCCCGCTGACATGATCTCAGTTTCAAAAGATGCTTTTGGTTTAGTGCCCACGTTTGGCTCCCATAAGTCAGGCAAGGTAAGACGCACAAGTTGAGGACTTTCCTCTTAGCTGCCATGGAAAAGTATTTGCTTTTAAATATCTCCTTGAGTGACCAATATCTTTTCCATGCACTAGCAACTCTTCTTTCGATTTCCATGTCCGTTTGGTCTCTGAATGAAATTAATTGTCCCAGGTATGTATAACTTTTCACGTAATCAATACTTTCGCCATCTACTGTTATGGGTATTTCTTCCCTGTTTGTCATTGCGTTGGTTTTAGACTTATTAATGGTGAGACCTACTATTCTGCTTTCTTCTGTTAATTGCTGCAGCATATGTTGCAGTGTACTAGCGCTGTCCGTAATTAATACTAAATCATCTGCGAATCTCAAATGGTTGAGTTGTTCCCCATTAATATTAATGCCTACTTTTTCCCACTCAATGTGCCTAAATACATTTTCTAGGATTGCAGAAAAAAGTTTTGGGGACAACGGGTCTCCTTGTCTTACACCTTTTGCTATAGGGAACTCTTCGCCGGTTGTTTCTAATTTTATTTGTGCTGTGCTCTTTTGGTATATATTTTTGATTAAGCGTATGTATTTCTTGGGAATTCCTTGTTGGATTAAAGCTTTCCAGAGTGAGTCGTGCTTGATGGAATCGAACGCCTTACTGTAATCCACAAATGCAATATACAGTGTTTTATTGTATTCCTTAGATTTCTCTATTAACTGTTTCAATACATGTATATGATCGATGGTTGAGAATCCCGCTCGGAAGCCAGCTTGTTCGATTGGCTGTTGTTCATCCATAATCCCTGTCAGTCTATTTAAGATCAATTTTGAAAATACTTTAAAAATATTTGACAACAAACTAATTGGTCTATAATTTTCAATGTTATCCCGATCGCCTTTCTTGTGTAGAAGTATAATTGTGCTCTTTGTCCACTGCGATGGTATAGATTCATTTTTTAAGATGGTATTATATATTTCCGTGAGTTTTCTTAGGTTTTCAGGTGTAATGATTGAAGTTTTTATCATCTCGTTCGTTATATGATCTCGCCCTGGTGATTTGTCGCTCTTTAGACTGTGAACAGCTTTTTCTACTTCTGATTGTAGAAACACTGGGATATCCTCAGTTTCATCGTCTTCTAGAACTGTTGTTGAAATCTGAGCATTAGGGTCTGCTGCGTAGAGTGACCTGTAAAAGTCTGTTGCAATTTGGATTATAGTTCTTCTTGTAGTTTCCTTCTTTCCTGCTTTACTTTTAATGTTTGGTATCCATTGTTTAAAATCGACCAGTTCTTTTAAGGCTTTTTTAACTCCACCTGTCTTTTTTATGTGAGTGTTGAGTATGTCAAATCTTCTTTTTGCTCTGTCCTTCTTAATACTTTTACTTATTCTTTTACTTACTTCGGAAATAGCTCTTAAATTATGTTTGTCCTTTTTATTTTTTAAAAGCTGTCTTCTTTCTTCTATTAGGGTTTTGGTTTCATTTTCCGTATAACATGCCTTAGGTTTGGCCGATTGAGCATAAAGTGGTCCGTATATTTCGTTTATTCCTTTTTCGTATTTTTCGTCTGTTTCGTTTTTTGCATCATTTGAGTGCTTAATATTCTTCTTTATTGCGTTAAATTTATTTCTGGGTTTTTTCGGCTCTGTACTATTCAATATTGCTCTGACCATTCTATGGTTTGTATTAAAGTTCAGTTGTTTGATAACACTTACATCATAGAAAGCTTTCCTATTGTTAGTTGCTATATAATCTATTTCATTTCTATATGATCCATCTGGTGATAGCCATGTCCACTTTTTCTTTGTGTTTTTATTGAAAAAGCTATTCATAAACGCAAGATTGTTTTCAAAGGCCATATTGATCATTCTTTTGCCATTGTTGCTTCGTCTGCCAAAACCAAATTTACCAATTACATTTTCTTCTCCAGTTTGTTGACAACCAATTCTGCCATTAAAATCTCCTATCAACATAACGTTCTTGTGCGATTGCTGTAGGACTGATGTTAATTGTTCATAGAAGAGGTCTTTGGCAGAATCCTCGTACTGTTCTGTGGGGGCGTAAATTTGGATGATCGACCATTTGTTTCTATACGACGGTAGATTCAGATTAAGTACAGCTATTCTCTCTGATATACCTTTGAATTCCTCTATGTTTTCTTCTAAATGTTTTTTAATCATGAAGCCCACACCATAGTTTCCTTTTGTTTCGCCTTTGTAATATAGAATATACTCCTTGCGGTCCTCAATACTTTCTCCTAATCTTCTTACTTCACTTAATCCTAAGACATCCCACTTTATATTTGAAAGTGCTAATTCTAGTTCGGTTAAACTCTCTTCTGTACGCAAGGTTAAGCAGTTTAAGGTGGCAATGTAAAGTTTTCTTTTATCCATTGTTTTAATACTATTGTTATTTTTACTTGACAATTGTGCTGGAAGGGGTTGGTCATATTCCCCCACGGGGACCAGCCGGCTTGGGGGAGGTGTATTAGTTTTCATTGATTTAAATGTTGTTTGTATATGTGTTCTGAACTTCCGGTTTCCGACGTGTGTTAGTGGCTATTCTTTAATTAAATCTGATGTTGAGTGAGACCTGTTTCTGTACATTCGTTCGAATGCATTCACTTTATTAATTTTCGGGCGGACATTTTCATTGGCTGTTTTAGGTGATACAGATTGTTCTCTCTTCCTTTTATCCCGTGCCGCAATTTCTCCTTTGACGACTAGTTTGTCGTATTTTAAGAAAGCTATATGTCCCTTTCTTCTTTCTTCTTTTAGCTGGGGTATGAGTTCCTTCCGCTTTTCCAAAACTTCTTTGCTGAAGTCTTCATTTACAAAAATATTTTTAGGTAACTTTTTCTTGTTTTTCAGAATTTCGATTTTCTTCCATGCATTTAACAAGTTAACTAGAACCGGGCGTGCTTCTCCTTTTTCTTTGCCGAGTCTAAATGCTTTGTTGATATCCCGTATGTTAACCTCAATACCAGAATCGTTCAGAGTTTTTGCTACCATTTCGATTACGTTAATATTTTCTTTTGCGGGTTCTTCGAAGCCATAGAATATTAAATTGTTTTCCCTTTTATCAGATTCTAGTCGTTTTACCTTCTCATTTAGTTTCTCAACTTCATTTCTTAGATATAGGTTTTCTTCCACCAATGGTTTCAATTTCTCATCGATCTCTTCTCTAATAGAAGCTTTTAATGTAGTTGTTTGCTTATCCATTTCTAGTTTTAACTTTGTAAATAGTAGTTGCATTTGATCCTCCATTTTAATAATATTTCTAATTTCGATGTTTACAACTTAAATGTAATTTAGTAGGTAATTTATTTTAAAGAAATAGCAACACTCACTCAGTAGTCTGCGTGTAACGAAACGCAATATTTTACTTTCTGATGTTGGTAGCTCTTGATTTCTTGAATGCGTCAATGTCAAATATTGGTCATAGGTTATAAACAACAATACTTGCATTAATTTGATCTGCATTTAACACCCGTACACACAGTTTCCAATGTTTTGTTGACACTTCTAACCATTATTTTCTATTATAACTGGATGCAAATGAATACTTACTACATGGAGCAACTGCCTATCTGCGTTAGTACTGGGTAAAACGATACCCCTAAGCTTGGTAAGACTGGACGTCAGACTTTCGGCCTATTGATCAATGATAGCCCATCCACAAATTACAGGACCAAAAGGCTTAACGCGCTTTCCGAGACACGGAGCAGTTCCGTATAATATTATAGTAACGGGTTACCCAAACCTCAGACCAATCTTGGATAGCACTGATTAACCTAGAAGATCGATTATTATTAAACCAGTAGCTTAGTCTACTCCAGAAGCCAAATAAAATCGAATATTTGTGGTAATAGATCTGGTCTGTGGTTTGTGGTAGAGGATCCGACTGACACAAAATAGTATGATTCTATTTAGTCCGTCAGTTAGATTATCGAAAAATATTGGATACGTGTTTTTTGTTTTTACCAAATTAATCAAAATTGACGAAGGTAAGGCCCGTAATCCACCAAAGCGGAGAGGAGAGGAGACGAGAGGAGATGTGTTTGAATAAACCAATCCGATTTCGTTATTTCCACATCTCTTCTCCGCTTAGCTTTGGTGGAAATGGGTCAAGCGGAGAGGAGAGGAGAAGTCTCATTTTTCTATAGAATTTTGTGCAGCGAGCGAGCAAGCGGCGCGGCAGAGCGGAGAAGTGTCTAGTCGGGCGGCCGGGGGGTGAAGACCCCGCTGCCTTCTCCGCGCGCCTCGCACGTTTTGTTTTGTTTTCGATCTCTCACAGCTCACATCTCTGCTACACACAGCTCACATCTCCTCTCCGCAACGCAACTCTTCTCCGCTTTGGTGGAAATAACCTGCCAGCTTCGCGGCACATCTCCTCTCGTCTCCTCTCCTCTCCGCTTTGGTGGATTACGGGCCTTAAACGCGTCAAAGATGTGGGGGCTTCTGACGTAACTTGTAGGAAAAAAATGTGCTGAAATGTGACTTACGTGAGTTTTCGAAACATTGCAATTGTATCGTTTTAATTTTTTGTTTACGAGAAAAAAGAAACAATATGTATTCAATATTTTTTGTAAATCTAACTTACGGACTATTTAGATTTTTTATATCCAATCCCCTATTGCCCCAGGTCCCAGCTTATCAACATTTGGCGAATTCAATGTTCCGACCTGAAAACTGTGATCTTGATCTTGAGAAAAACAGACTTTTTTAATGGGATCAGCAGTTCCGAAGAGTAGGTACCAGGAAGTACCTCATCATTATTCATCCAAACTTACTTTACCTCTTAATAAATTAGTGTTGATTAAAACAAAAGAAAATAAAAAACAAACACTTTATTAATAAGCACACGACAATGAGACCTTGGTTTTTTTTATTTAAATTATCTTTGTTATTATACACATTTGCATAACTTAGAATTATAAATAACCATTTTGAATAATATTATTCTTACTTCAAAATAAATGTACATACCTAAGTACTGTCATGAGCACTAATATTTTACCTACTAAATGTATAATAAATGTTATGAATAAATAATAATGTAATGTACTTATAATAATGTGTAATAATAAATGTTATATTATTATATCGCACGACGTTGAACGCATCGTTCGAACGTACGACACTCTTGCCAATTAGGACGCCGCCTTAGGGTCAAGGTTGATCGGAAAAATTTGACAGTTTCGGGTAACTTAATGTATAACTGGCGTCTGTACAATGGCAACGCCACGCGTGGGAATTGTTTACAATTACTTAGAACCTCCCACGGAGCACGTGGCAATTACATTTATGAAAATATTATAATTAAGTACCACACGAATTACGAACAGTACCTAAGTCGTGGGTTGGAGGAACCCAGAGGGCGTATTACTTTGGGGTAATTTATTACATCGCTGCTGGTCTCTAAACGGTGGAGGAAAACATCGTGAGAACAAAATTAATAGAAGACATGACATGTGACATCTACCAATCCGCACTGGGCCCGCGTAGTGGATTATAGCCCATCGCTCTCCTAGAGAGGAGGCCAGAGTCCCTGCAGTGGGATCATTATAGGCTGATGATGATGAATTAATTAATTTACCATTTTCAATTGTCTTATATAGAAGAAAGAAGGAAAGGAAAGAAAAAAATATTTATTGCCGCAGAATTATGATACAATGAAAAAGCAGTAAACACAACTTACAACTAAAAAAAAATAGGTACAAAAAAGAAAAAAAAAGTTCGTACATTTAGTAGCACTGCGCTCGATAAATGGCACTGACCACGAAAGGCAAAACCCCCCTCAATCACGCTATCTTATTCTCAGTTTATTGCCTTAGATAAGGTCCCATTAAAATAGGTGGACAAATTTTAACACAGCGTTCAGTTCGTCTAACCAAAGAAATCTTAACAAAAAATCACTAAATAAAGTGTTTTTTTTTTAATAATAAATTGCCGGCGCTCTGGAACAAACTCATCCTTCATGAGTAGGTACTTAAATGCGTTTTGCTAATTATTTTTCTTCCCATCGTCCTTATTTTGGTAATCTGAATGAGTTCTAAAATTTTGTCTACCTATTTTAATGGGACCTTAGGTATTTAAACTGAGCAGGCAGTGTCTATAGATGACAGTAGTTAAGTACTACTACTAGAAACACATGATAACACAAAATAAATTTAATAGAAATTGACTACTTTGAAAGAGGTCCTCTCAAAAGGTCAGTATAAATACGGCATGGAAACTATTGACGACGCCGCGTCTAGCAGCGGTCTCTGGTCTACGTGCTCTGTGCCATTTCCTCTTATACTAATAATTTTGAATTATTTACAGGTACTAATATGCTGTTGTATATTTCTCTTCTTTATCAATAACGATTATTAACTACTTATTTCTACAAAGCAACATTAAATTAGCGAACGAAACTCTACAGAGATCTAAATTCGATCGTGCGACACGTTTTGGTTTTATGCGACACAGTGCGGCATTTAATAATGAAGAAAGTTTTTAGTGTGCACAAAGTTTATATTTTTCAAATACACTTCTCATCAGAAAAATCGAAACACTTCAGTTTTTATGGTTTCTGTCCTAATTTAACACAAAAGAGTTTAACAAAACAAACACTTTCAGTGCCAAGCACCAAGCGTATGAGTCGAACAATAATCCGTGTGTGTGCCCACAACCCGCCTCCAAGTCGTCGCTATACATAGCTATAGATGACTTTGCAATTTGGGGCATACAAAAACAAAATATTATGAACTTGGCAGAGAAAATGAAGAAAGAACATCCATGTTTCTGTCTTATCATGTTTAGATATCCATTATCACGTCCGCACTAATTTAACTTATATAAGGTGAAACCTTCAGGGTAGCCTGCGAAATTAGTTTTTTTTTCGTTTTTGCAATATGCCGATCGGTGTCCGTTGTCATTTATGTTATATAAAATACGATTCGCGATCGTAACAATGTGACTTTACTGAGTAAAAATGATTAAAATCAGAAACACAACCCTCTCAGCTCATAATTTACTTCCTTGAATCCGTTTTCATGAAATAGTCACTCAATGGAATTAAATCAACTCAAGAAGATTTTAATGAATATATCGCTATAAATACGTCATACGCGTTACGTTTAATCTTGACGGCACAGTTGGCGCAGTGGCTAAGCGTTTGGACTGCAGCGCTGCGTGTCGCGGGTTCGATCCCCGCACGGAACAAATATTTGTATGACCTGCAGATAGTTGTTTCGGGTCTGGGTATTTGTGTATGTGAGATTATATGTTTGTGAACGCACTCGCGATACAGGAGAAATTCCTAGTGTGGGGCAACGTTTTTAAAAAAGAAAAAAAAAACAAATTTGAATTTCTTGGGCTACCTTGTCGGATTCACTTTAAGGTTGAAGTCATCAGTTCCTGTTCTCTATGCTAATTTTAGCCGTCGTTGGCTTCAAAACCATGTCCACTTTGAACCTCATATCGTTCACGTTCGCCCTTATACGGAACCGGCGTATGAAATGCGAGAGAGTCACCTTCATTGACACCGTCGCGTAACCCCTTCCTGTAAGGACAACAGATATCGTTTTATTCGTCACGAAGAGAGGCAAGCTTCTTTAGACATCAAGATACCGATACCACTGCTGGACATATTCTTCTGAGATGCAACAAGCGAGACAGATAAAAATATCGATTACTGGTCAATGGTCAATCACCCATGACACAGTGACATTCGTTTTCTGAATGGGATAAGGCACATAATAAAATAATCTTAAGGTGGTACCCTGAGCAAATAACCTTGAGCATTTGCTCCCTCTTTGCCGCACCCCACCTCTACAATACTTCGTAAACTATTACTTGCGCCACCTGGCGAACTTCATACGAATACAAGTAAAATTCACAGATCTAAGAAGTAATAGATATGGCATTCAAAGAAATATTTTTTTATGAAATGTTATTATGAATTCAGTTACTATACTCACGTCGATAAATAGGTAGGTACTTTCAACTTTTACAGTGATACAAATATTACGATTACGAAAATGAGCTCAAAATTAAAATCCAAGATGGCGCCGACGAAAATTTTTGGTTTTTTCGTCATGGGTGTCGTTTTCATGGTTTTCGGGGTCGCTGATTACGAAAATGAGGTCAAAATGAAAATCCAAGATGGCGCCGACGAAAAATTTTGGTTTTTCCGTCATGGGTGTCGTTTTCATGGTTTTTATGGTCGCTGCCCTAGTAGCATTTTTTGTTGGCATTTAGTTGGGCCACATCAGAGGTATGTGGCCCAACTAAATGCCAACAAAAATGTATGTGGCCCAACTAAATGCCAACAAATGCCAACAAAAATGCTACTAGGGTGATTACGAAAATGAGGTCAAAATGAAAATCCAAGATGGCGCCGACGAAGATTTTTGGTTTTTCCGTCATGGGTGTCGTTTTCATGGTTTTTGGGGACGCTGATTACGAAAATGAGGTCAAAATGAAAATCCAAGATGGCGCCGACGAAAATTTTAGGTTTTCCGTCATGGGTGTCGTTTTCATGGTTTTTGGGGTCACTGATTACGAAAATGAGGTCAAAAGGAAAATCCAAGATGGCGCCGACGGTTTTTGGATATTCCGTCATGGGTGTCGTTTTCATGGTTTTTGGGGTCGGTGATTACGAAAATGAGGTCAAAATGAAAATCCAAGATGGCGCCGACAAAAATTTTTGGTTTTTCCGTCATGGGTGTCGTTTCCATGGTTTTTGGGGTCGCTGATTACGAAAATGAGGTCAAAATAAAAATCAAAGATGGCGCCGACGAAAATTTTTGGTTTTTCCGTCATGGGTGTCGTTTTCATAGTTTTTGGGGTCGCTGATTACGAAAATAAGCTCAAAATCAAAATCCAAGATGGCGCCGACGAAAATTTTGGTTTTTCGACTATATATATATATATATATATAAAACGACAGCCATAACGGAAAAATCAAAAATTTACCTGGCCGCCATCTTGGATTTTCATTTTGACCTCAAAAACCATGAAAACGACACCCGTGAAAGAAAAACCAAACATTTTCCTGACCGCCACCTAGGGTTTTCATTTTGACCTCTTTTCGTAATCAGCGACCCCAAAAACCATGAAAACGACACCCATGACGGAAAAACCTAAAATTTTCCTAGCCGCCATCTTGGATTTTCATTTTGACCTCATTTTCGTAATCAGCGATCCCAAAAACCATGAAAACGACACCCATGACGGAAAAACCTAAAAAATCTTTACCGCCATCTTGGATTTTCATTTTGACCTCATTTTCGTAAGCAGCGACCCCAAAAACCATGAAAACGACACCCATGACGGAAAAACCTAAAATTTTCCTAGCCGCCATCTTGGATTTTTATTTTGACCTCATTTTCGTAATCAGCGTCCCCAAAAACCATGAAAACGACACCCATGACGGAAAAACCAAAAATCTTCGTCGGCGCCATCTTGGATTTTCATTTTGACCTCATTTTCGTAATCAGCGACCATAAAAACCATGAAAACGACACCCATGACGGAAAACCAAAATTTTTCGTCGGCGCCATCTTGGATTTTCATTTTGACCTCATTTTCGTAATCAGCGACCCCAAAAACCATGAAAACGACACCCATGACGGAAAAACCTAAAATTTTCCTAGCCGCCATCTTGGATTTTAATTTTAAATAAATAATAAAATAAAAATAAAATTCCTCTATTTCAGGTCATTGACCCATATTAATACAACACATACTTACAATAATTTTACGGCATAACTGATTAATTGATAAAATGATGATAAATTAACTGACAAAAATAATTAAAACATTAAAACAAAAATGAAAACATTCAAACAGAAAATGTCAGATCAAAAGATAAAAATAAATTAATAATAATAATTAAAAAAAAAAGTTAGGTAAAGTTTTTTTAATTATTAATAATTTTGAGCTCATTTTCGTAATCGTGCCAATATTATTTTGTATAACAGTAAAAGTTGAAAGTACCTACCTATTTATCGACGTGAGTATAATAACTGAATTCATAATGACCAAAAGTATTTGGACGCACCAATAAATATTTCATAAAAAAATATTTCATTGAATGCCATATCTATTACTTGAAATTACTTCTTAGATCTGTTGATAATGTGACGTAAGCGAGCGAGCGCATGAGCCGACGCGGCGCGGTGACGAGCGACACGGGTTCCCCCTTCGAGGCCTGGCGGCATACTGAATGTCAATAGATACGGTTGCGAATACGCTCAGAATTTTGCATAAAAATCTTTATAAAATCAAATTTTGGGTTTTTGAAAAAAAAAATCGTACCATAATGTTCATTATGAAATTGCTTATCCATTAGTGTAAAAACAAAATAAAAACAATTGTTAGTTTTGGAGAAGTAGCATGTTTTCAATAATTATTTCTCATTTCTGTGGTTTCGTTGTGAGGGGATTAATGAAATATTTTACTTAAAAAAGAAAAAAACAAAACGTACCATTTTGAAGGTAAGAGTATGTAGAAATTTAATGTATTTTTTGTTTGGTTGATATATCTTTTTTTTTAAGAGTTATAAGCTCCAGAAAACTGCATAAAAAACGGCTAGAGCTACGTTTTGCTGGGGGACGCGCCTTAACAACGTCAGTTATGTTACAATTCTGCCCTCGAAACAGTAAATGCAGTAGGTTGCAAAATGGCGCTCTCGAGAAAAATGCTGCTAAGTAATCCATCCATACCAATATATATATATATATATTATTATATATTATATATATTATTATATATATATTATATATATTATTATATATTATATATAATATTATAAATGCGAAAGTAACTCTGTCTGTCTGTCTGTTACTCTTTCACGCCTAAACGGCTGAACGGATTTTGATGAAATTTGGTACAGACATAGTTTGAGAAAGGACATAGGATAGTTTTTTTTTTTTTTTCGCGAGATAAACCAAAAATTTGCCGGAAGTCACTATTCCACGCGAACGAAGTCGCGGGCAAAAGCTAGTAATTTATAATTTGCCGCATTTTTCCTTTTAATTTCACTATGTCCAACTCATCCAAAAACAATAATAATAATTTTACGTTTAGCTTAAGTCTCTAGATTTTTAAAACATCACGCACAATGGCCCAATCAAGAGGCTAAGTGCGGATAAAAGCCCTGTTAAACTAAACTAAACTAAGTGTCTAGATGTAATTTTTGACACAAACAAAATCGTAAAAATGACGATTACTGCATTAACTCTTACGAGAATAGAAGTGCCATCTTAATAAAGGAGGTTTTACTGCCATTACACGCATTAGCTTATAGTCCTCAAACACTGCATCAGCTCATCATTCTCTGCAGGACAGAGGTCTCTCACAAGCTACACAACACCCGTCGATAGCTTCCTTGGTTTTCCATTTTCAGTCTATCCCAGCAATATTTTTGAGGTCGTTGATGTACTATGTATATCCCTCGCTACACTTTCCGAAATACTGACTCGCGATCTAAACTTCTAAGTTTCATTGTCCTGAAGAACAACATTTCTAAATCAGCATCACCTTGTGTTTCCAGGGTTATTTGTAACCCCGTCTCGACACAAAGGGCTTAGAAGGAGCATGGGTTTTTTTAGTCAGTAGAAGTCTGACACTCTACCGCTCTGCCCAGAGCGGGAGGAGTCATTTGATGATTTCCCACCCCCCAAAAAATAAAAAAGGGTTATTCGTAAAATATCTCATACCTATGCAAGATCGTTTCCCAATACTGAATCCGTAGAAAGCGTTATTTCCTAGCGATGCGATGGCAGGATCGAACCAGCGTTCAGGTTTGAACACGTTGACATCGTCCCCCCATAGAGGGTTACGATGGGTCCCCAATGAGAGGATTACGCACTGAGAGCCTGCTCGCATTGTGTAGTTTTCTGAAATACAGTGTACAGGTTAAACAATTAAGTAAACAACCATGCTTCTTTTCTACGAAAGGGGTAGGCTGTTAAACATTACATATTGGTCATTTATCCTACCCTCACCCATGGAGCGCAGACATGGTCCAAGCGCCAAAAATCTGCACTCGGGGTTTGTCAGCGAGCAATAGAGCGTAGTATCCCCGGAGTCAAGCTTACTGACCGAATAAGGAACTCGATATTGCGTTCCAAAACTCAAATTGCAGGACGTAGGTCACACGGCTGCCAAGCTTAAATGGTACTGGGCTGGCCACATCTCCCGAATGCCGGAGGAGCTATGGGCTAAACTAACCACACAATAGGTCCCAAACAGCAGCAAACGGCAACGCGGCAGGCCCAGAAGAAGATGGCGGGACGGACTCGACTCATTTTCGCAGGGATTGGCATTGGATAGAGATAAGTGGCAAGAGGGAAGGGGGCCTTTGCCCTGCAGTGGGACATAAATGGCCAATAATAATAATAATTGGTCTATCTTAAAATTACATTCCGGACCCTGCGTTTCTCACTTACTTAAACTTCATTCAATTGATGTATAAGTCAAGCAATTAATCAGAAACAAACGGAATTATTCAAAGTATTAATATTTAACCATATTCAACCTACACGTCATAATAACATAACATCACGACTGTAATCTACGAAGGGTTAGGCAGAGGGTACCTACAGTACACAGTTGTAATAGGCGGCGACGGCGAGCCTATTGCCATCAACCGAGCACAAATCCACCGTGGCTACTACTAAGAAAATCTTAATAAAATCCAATAACACTTTGCTCGACCTAGGAGTAAACTCCTACTCGCCACAACTGCGACTGCTGTGCAAGAGGTCCTAGGTTAAAACCTAGGACCTCTTGCTCAGCAGTCGCGCTTGTGACTACTAGACCAACGAGACAGTCAAACGGAAATATTGAAAGAATAGAATAGAACAAAATATAGAATAATAAATAATAGAATAGAATAGAATAGAATAGAATAGAATAGAATAGAATAGAATAGAATAGAATAGAATAGAATAGAATAGAATAGAATAGAATAGAATAGAATAGAATAGAATAGAATAGAATAGAATAGAATAGAATAGAATAGAATAGAATAGAATAGAATAGAATAGAATAGAATAGAATAGAATAGAATAGAATAGAATAGAATAGAATAGAATAGAATAGAATAGAATAGAATAGAATAGAATAGAATAGAATAGAATAGAATAGAATAGAATAGAATAGAATAGAATAGAATAGAATAGAATAGAATAGAATAGAATAGAATAGAATAGAATAGAATAGAATAGAATAGAATAGAATAGAATAGAATAGAATAGAATAGAATAGAATAGAATAGAATAGAATAGAATAGAATAGAATAGAATAGAATAGAATAGAATAGAATAGAATAGAATAGAATAGAATAGAATAGAATAGAATAGAATAGAATAGAATAGAATAGAATAGAATAGAATAGAATAGAATAGAATAGAATAGAATAGAATAGAATAGAATAGAATAGAATAGAATAGAATAGAATAGAATAGAATAGAATAGAATAGAATAGAATAGAATAGAATAGAATAGAATAGAATAGAATAGAATAGAATAGAATAGAATAGAATAGAATAGAATAGAATAGAATAGAATAGAATAGAATAGAATAAAATAGAATAAAATAAAATAAAATAAAATAAAATAAAATAAAATAAAATAAAATAAAATAAAATAAAATAAAATAAAATAAAATAAAATAAAATAAAATAAAATAAAATAAAATAAAATAAAATAAAATAAAATAAAATAAAATAAAATAAAATAAAATAAAATAAAATAAAATAAAATAAAATAAAATAAAATAAAATAAAATAAAATAAAATAAAATAAAATAAAATAAAATAAAATAAAATAAAATAAAATAAAATAAAATAAAATAAAATAAAATAAAATAAAATAAAATAAAATAAAATAAAATAAAATAAAATAAAATAAAATAAAATAAAATAAAATAAAATAAAATAAAATAAAATAAAATAAAATAAAATAAAATAAAATAAAATAAAATAAAATAAAATAAAATAAAATAAAATAAAATAAAATAAAATAAAATAGAATAATATGTATTTATTCGTTAATGGACAGCAGCAACACAAAAGAGCAGCACATACATAGAGAAATAACAACAAACAGCTTAACAATTAAAAGAAAGCATGAATCAACTTACTCAGCTTAGTGTCATGTTCTACGTATCTTAGTAAGGCAGGTCCAATAGGCAACACACGAAGCGCTTCTTTTATAACAGCCTCTGTGTACACCAGTTTTCTAATGTCATCCTTTTCTATATCTCTATCAGGACCTAAAACTTCCATAATTCTGAAAATTGTTTTATTGTTAGTACTTAACCACAATCAAGCATAATCTTATAATGCATTTAGTAATTTATTTATTTCTATGGCTGATGACTTTTACAAAGTGTTTCAGAAATTGTTAAAAATATCAACAGCCCTTATATTTCGGTACCATAATTATTGTTCAGTGATTATTTTCTTTAGTTTAGTCGTTAACGCATCCTTATGTAGTCACATAATCTACATAGTGCTTTGTATTACAAAATGTGGTAGTAAAATGTAATAATAAACGTAGCGTGAGCTTTCAGGAACCGTGTCGAATAGTCCTCACTTAATCCGCATAGCAAACGTGCACGTTCCCTTAAAGTGGTTAATTCGTTTACCTACTGATAGTTTGGTGGTTTTATTCTAAACGTTAACTAGGGTTTATAGTGAACAAATCTGCACAAATCTTAAAAATTTCGACTGATATAAAAAAACTGTAACGCAAAAATCAAGTAAATTAGAAGCGCAGGCGAGATTAATTTTCAGAACATAAAATTGGTAATATCTAGAATTATAATGTGCTTGTTTTTTTGCTACACTTAAGGTGAACCAGTTAATTTTACACATTCATGTATCTTTAGCCGTAACATAGAAAATATATCACTTACTCTTCATACATCTTCTGCTGGACTTCGGGATAAGTTCCCAGTAGTACTAAGAGACAAGTGAGAGTATTTGATGTTGTATCAAAACCGGCTACTATAGCAGTATCTACTTCTTCTTTGATCTCTTTGTCAGTAAGAGTGTCATCATTCTTCAGCTCCAGTAGAAGACTCATGAGTGGCTTGCATCTTGTACCTAGAAACGTAATTATTTCAGTTCCTTACGTTTTGAGCTGAGCAACAATTACTCTGTGTGCATTGCCGCCCGGTCAGACAGCCCGCTAGTGTAGGCGCTCACCAATCGGACTCGATCTGTCCTAGTTATTAAGTACTAACAAAGGCTAAGGCCAGCGCCTCCCGCGGCGGCTGGGACGAGAGGTTCTCTCCCTCTCACGTTCCGCCACCTCCTTCGCTAACATCACTGCTTCGCAGAAGGAGGCGACGGCGTCCCAGACCTGAGTTACCTAAGATCATCATTAAAACATTTTACCTGTCTGTTATTTCTGACTTTGTATGGGATCATAACCGGAGTAGTAAAAAAAGAACCACCATCTTTGTCTAGTAAAAACTGTAATCTCGTTCTATAGTCCTATTTAAAATAATAAAAGTGTGTTTTTTAAACCAATTATCAAAACTGAAGAAGAAAAATCACAGAAATTAAATCTTAATTAAAGAAGTTAAAATAGTTATTACCTGTTGTCGACCATTCATAAGACTTATTCTCATTTTTCATGTCTTCCTTTTTTCTCTCTATCACCTTGAAAATATAAAAAAGTTATATTAAAGTCAAAAACATTCATCGTAATGAGCAATTCCATCGAAACAATATTTATTTTATTTTTGTAGTTTTGCATAATAAGCACTACAAATGCTTTGAAAATTTGGTACCTACTTTGTAGACGAACTGCAGAGGTTTACAATTATTTATGTAATTTTTATGTAAGACTTTGTCTTGATACTTTGATGGTTTTAGGACCTGCGTTTTACCAGGTAGAAGGTTACAAACTTACTTGACAGAACACCAAATTAGATAGTTCTGCCGTCACTACATAATTATTATATAACAAAGTCCTGCCGCGTCTGTCCGTCTGTCTGTTCCCGATAAATTCAAAAACTACTGCACCGATTATGATGCTGTTTTCACCAATGAATAGAGTGATTTTCGAGGAAGGTTTAAGTATATAATTTGTTGCGATAACCGACTACCACGCGAGCGAAACCGCGGGCATCAGCTATTAAGAGCTTATATGGTACCTCAAACGCGAGTTTTATATGATTCACTGCAGTAATCAACATCAGAAAAATATATGATATTCTTCAGGATATATGCTAGTGCCATAGTGTTATGAAAAACATAATACAACTAACTTTGCTCGATAGAAAAAAATCGCGAAGATACCTCTAAAAATTTCTTTTATCGAGTAAAAACCATACTAAAATACATGCCAACGTACTGATTTTTTTGCCAAATAATTCTACAAGTAACATACTAAAGTCATAGTGTTTTACTTTTTTAGTCCAATCAATAGTTTTTTTGTAAATCGCAAAATACCACTAATTTCGCACTATTCGGCCGCAGCGAAAGACGTAACAACCGCTTTGTAGTGCAAGCTGATTAGAACTTTATTCTAACAGTATTTCGAGCGAAGTTTGAACCACCACAAATAGGGTTGCTAATCTGAGGTAGCATACGCTCTTAAATGTTTTACTCGAACTTTTAAGTTCAGTTTGTTACCGGCGGAAGGTGCCGCCCGCTGCCTGCTCGGTGGTTAATATGCGCTAAGCTGAAGACCTGGCTTCTATAAAAGTGGAGACATGCAAGATTTGACCCCAATTAGGCAAAACGAGAGACCCGATGTGGATTTCAACCAGTATGATTGGTCGATTCCTACTCGTTTCTTCTTTGCTAATCTTGTTTCCGCTTTGATGGAAACAGAGCCATAAAGCTCAAACTCATTATCTTAACTAATATAATAAATGCGAAAGTAACTCTGTCTGTCTGTCTGTCGCGCTTTCACGCCAAAACTACTGAACCGATTTCAATGAAATTTGGAAACACAGACAGTCTAGAGTCTGAAAGCGAAAACAGGGTTGAAAAGATTACTTTTAGTCGCGATAACCGACATCGGACGCGATAGCCAACATCCACGCGGGCATAAACCGAGGGCATCAGCTAGTTTGCTATAATTGACTTGCCAGAAAGGGAGATACACAAGCTCACCTGATCAGCCATATCAGCCAAGTTTTTAATCAGACGTTCTTCCTTCTTCTTCAGACCAGTCAATTTGAAGATAAAGTCACTGTGGAGCCACACGTTCTGAAACCTATGAATGACCAGGTTCATTACTTGGTCTGAAGACTCCATATATTTTCGTGCAAAGTCTTTTACATTGTCATCGGCTATGCCAAACGCGGTCCCTGTAAAAAAATAGACGCTTGAATTTTCCAAAGTAATAAGCAAATATTCCGGAGAGAGATCATGCCACATCAGGCGCAGGACCACTGGCTTAACGTGATTTAAGCCAGAGCCAATTTTTTTTGTTAATAATTAGTTGTAAGTTGTGTGTTTACCTGCTTTTTTTTTTTTAATTTATGCGACAATAAATAGTTTTTCTTTCTTCTTTCTTTCTTCTATATTGCCAAGTTCAAACTCCTAAGAAAAAGTTATTTGTAATAGAAAATCCAGGACCCCAGCAGTCCCCACGAGACCAATGGGGCAGCCATCACTGGGATCTACTTGGGTATCGCAGCTATGATGTACAAAGCAGCTGACAAATAAATGTTTTGTTGACATTCACTCAGTAAAGCTGTACAAACATAGCACTATAGAGAATAACAATATCACAGAATCAGATGTATTATCCGACATTTCACCAGTTATGTTCAAATACCATGTAATAGGCCTATTGCGATCAACCTGGTACAAGTCCTCACTCCATGGCTACTACTGAGAAAATCCAAATGGAAACCCCCAATATCACTTTGCCCGGCCTGGGAATTGAACCCAGGACTTCATGTATAGCAGTCGCGCTTGCGACCACAAGACCAGATAGTCGAGGAAAGCACTATAGGTAGGCTGGAAATATGTAGTTTTGACAGATAGGAGAAAAACACACAATTTATACTCACTACTAAAAGTCTGAAAAGCGATGAGCCTCAAATAGGTGGCGATCTCGAAGAGTCCCTTCCCAGCCTGAGGTTCCACTTCGCTTATAAACTGTTTCGCCATGTGGTTGAAGATCCCGAGGAAGTTGTGTATCACAGGCACGGTAAACGCTGGGTTTAGCAGCTTGCGGTGACGTTGCCATTGTGCCCCTGTTATTTACAGGATAAACTTAACTTAACGTATGAACCCCGAAGGATTAAATAGGGGCTACCCTACTTAATCTTTCGAGGATCGTCTCGTACTCGGCACGTTCGTGTTCCACGCGCGCCTCAAAGACGTTTCAGTAACATGGAAGGGCCGACACCCGTCGGGGCTGCGGGTTGTTCGAAAGCGATACCGTGGCCTCGACACAAAGGGCTAAGAAGAAACATGGGTAGTTTTTAGTCAGTAGAAGTCTGATACTCCCTACCGCTCTACACAAAGCGGGAGGAGTAATTTGATGATTTCCTACAAAACAAAAAAAAGTATTAACGCATTTCACCAGTCATTGTCATTGGAGCTTATTTGTGATGGAAAATACTCAACAAAACCTCTTTGACCCTGACCCTCCTGACCTTGGCAAACCGAAGTCTATTACTTACGATCAACAAGCCAGCATTAGACCAACGAAACAATCAAACGAAGGGAAGGCGTTTTGGGGGACTGTGTTGGGTTTTGTATCGACGTTCAAGAAGTAAAGATTGCCTGCCTAATTTTAATAAATTAATTTTGATTTGACTCATTAGACAATAATGCAACATTTTAGAACCCGGAACAAACCAATAGTTAATAAATGATTTTGTACTTCATAGGACGTCATCATCCACTATGAACCCCCATTGCTGGACTTACTGCCTCTCACATGCGTCATTTCATCGTCTACCTACTCGTGTGCTTTTTGTATCTAACGTATTCCACCGGCCTTTATCAGGATAAAATCTCCCATTGTAGTTTTTTCCACCTTACGTTTTCCGGTGCCTGTCCGGTCGTCAGTTCACAATATTGTGAGCCCTTCGGCCAGCTCGGCAATGCTAAAACCAAAACTTATCTAAACTTACCTGATGATGTAAGTAGTCCATTCCCCAGCCAAGTTCTCACGTAGTCATATATAAAATGTTTATGTAAGCATGTATTGGCGACTGTTAAAGCGTCGTCAGGGTCCGTAATCACTGCAATATGCAAAGCGTTATTAATATCACCGTCATTAGCCTCAAGTATATTGGATGGCCCGTTGCAATGGCCACTCTTGCTCAACTACTTGCAGTCTTAAAGACGATGACGAAATAGTTGAAAACAATTATTGAGTGGTGGGTGTCTGTACACATCCTGAGAGCCAAAGCAAAAAGACATTCTAATAGCATCAGCATCATCTGTCCAGCTTTTACCCTAATATGTTGGGATCTGCTTCCAATCTGATGGAACAAAAGTCAAAACTAAACAGCATTGCCATATTATGCTACGTAGGACCTTATGCCATTCATGCTGAAAGACATTACCATTATTGAAAAACACTTCGAAAGTTACATCGGCACTTTCTAAAACTTAACCACTATCAAAACAACCCAACAACCCAGATCCAAATTCAGAATAAACCGATAGCAGGCTACGGCCGAAGATAATAATTATGATTCTTCTTAATTGGTCTACTGCTATGGGAATCATCTATGAAATATATGTTTCCTAGGCAAGGACGAGTAAAATGTGAAACTTACAGTAATATATCTGCGTTCCGATTTGTGCATGCAGAACGCCACCATTTTGCATGCATTCGTTTGTCATCAGATTCAGTATATCCCATATTTCTAGAAAAAGAGTTTTCATTAAATCGTTATCTGAAAATCTGTTACTAACCTTTACTGGAACCCATTTACTGGGTCCCATGATACCCTTTGGTAAAACTGATTGCCAGTCTTTAGGTCTATAGACTATCCGTTACCACCGTCAAAGATTTTTAAATATTAGCTGGCAGATCTACAACTATCCAGAAAGGAGATCCAGGACCAACGTCTTAAGCCGATAAAGTAAACTATTTGTTCCAAAACAAACAGTAACCATTTTAATATTAACCGGTTTTCAGAGTTAATGAAGACAGCTGTTTGGTTTTCTAATATTTTAGAGTTTGTCGTAGTACCTATGCCCATATTTATGAGTACTTCACTTCCGAAGTGTATGTTTACGTACAGGCGGGGCGTCGCGCGGTGCGCGCTGCGGTTTTAATTCAAACACATGGCAATGTATGAAAAAGTTAACGATTTCAAACGTCGATTTTTCGAGAAGCGATTTTTCGCTCGTTAGTTTAAAATTCAGTGTTTGTTGCGGTGGCCCCGTCTCTCAGTAAATTAATAAAAAATCACGAGACGGGCCTTCTGCATGCGCCGCGCGACGCCCCGCGTCTCCGTAAACGAGCCCTTACAGTATTGGTCACGTACACCAATCAACCTTTGTAAAATCCACATACTTGCAGTATCTCCGCTGATCAGATGCGTATGCCCGATGATCGGGATCCCGCCAGGCATAGGCGGTGGAAGTGGATGCACGGGCCTCCCCTTGTATGCCCGCCACGCAAGCACAGCACAAGCGCACCAAGCTGCGCACAACAATAACACACTGAACATTTTTACACACTGGCTAAAACTCAAAACGTTACGTGTTTTAATGCACTATAAATATTATGAATATGTGGCCTTGAATTTTTGAAAAGATCTCTATCTTTTCTACAGACTACAAGCTGTAAACGGATCCTTCACGAAACCGTAATCTGTATATCAACCTAAGTAAGTTGAGCAATGATTTTGTTTTTTGAGGTGAATTATTTCTGTTTACGGTAGCACTCAAAGTGACGCACTAAACACAATTATTTTGCTGATGGAAGAATTGAGTAGTGCAGTGGTCATGGACGTATTATTTATTGAGTTAAGTGGTAGCACCGCATCCATCAGCCGTCTAATGAGGAACTACCTATATAATAGAACTAGCTTTTGCCAGCGGCTTCGCCCGCGTGAAAATGTCGATTTTCTATACAAACTTTCATCCCCTATTTAACTCCCTTAGGGGTTGAATTTCAAAAAATCCTTCCTTATTCCTTGTCTAAATTATAAAGGGAACCTCTGTGCAAAATTTCAGCTTTCTAGGTCCAAGGGTTTGGGCTGGGCGTTGATGAGTCAGTCAATCAGTCAGTCAGTCAGGACTTCTCTCTTTATTAATATAGATAGATTGCTACACGAACTAGTAGCATCGACCCCTTCCGCCAATACCGTATAAAGCTTTTAACCAGCTCATAGTCTCACGATGCATGACGCGAGTTATTAATTGCATCCACGTTCATCCTCTTCTTTTCAGCCGTTTAATTATTTTTTGATTTTTGTCTTTTTGTTATATAATTTTGTATTTCCCTCGGGCGTAATATAATTATGTACAAAACCCACTTTTATTTCTAACTTTCTTTTTTAATGTAACCTACAAATATGTAGGTACTCTTGCCCTTTAATTTTCTGCGACTGCTGTCAGTGCACTTCTGTAAGTGACGAATTCACTATGCTTAAAACTGTTTGTGATGTATGTTTATGTATGTTCTTAGTGAGTAAGTCGTTGAAGTGTCATAAATATAAAAAATAAGTACATTTTGAGAAACATACACTGACCTTAATGGTGATGTTCTTCAGAAAGGACAGGGGCGTAGTACTTGCAACCATCGTTAGTGTATGACCAGCAGCAATGGGAATGTTGACGAGGCAAAAGAAGTAGGTATGCCAGGGTCGTAGCATGTGTGACTTTTTATTTATTATTTATTTATTTATGTATTCACAAAATACTAAAAAAAAAGGATAAAAACACAAACAAAAATTTAGAAGAGCACAAAGGTACTGCTTATTTAATGTTATAAGTAATATTTGAAACTTGGAACTTTGAGCTCCTAATATCTCGGTACCTAACTAAAAGGTGTGATATGTATTATGAGAACTAGTCCCAGGCCATATACCATAATGTCCAGCAGTGGACGTCTTTCGGCTGAACTGATAATAATAAGGAAGAGTTTAAAAAATACATTAAATTTTATTAATTTATAATTATTTAAATTACACCTAAATATTTTGGTGTGGTTGACTTCATTAACTTTGCGTTACTCTGAAGTCCAGTTGTACCATCAATTAAACGTTTATTCCGAATATCCACCAAAATGTTGTTCTTTTCTAGTAAATCGGCTCCAAGTATTGGTTGCGTAATGTCAGCTACGATGAACGTCCAACGGTACGGGCGTCTTTTGTCGCCATTATGTTTTAATTTGTGTACCGTTTGCAGCGTATATTTTATATGTGTTGTCAATTTTTAAACGGTCCGCTCTTCTAGGTATGGCTGAAATATTAGCGCCTGTATCTACCAAAAAACGATACCCATTTTTCGGTCGGTAACGGAAAGGCGGTTTGAAGGTATGATAGCGCTGACGACCGCCTCTGTCAACGCTGAACTTAGTTTTCCGACGGTTTCTTCCAATTGCATGGATTTTCACAGTTCCGGGCTCGATTCCTGTAACGATGATGATACTTACATAATCAGTTGGGATGTCGGGTGTAATCCTCGTCCTAGAGTGGGATCTTGTGCGCGACTGGCTTACGTCTATAATTACGGTGTCTATAATTGGTTGAGTTTGATTTCAAGGCTGCTATTTCCATGGTTAGCTTACTCATTTGGTTGACTAACTCAACCATAAGCTGTGTTTGTCCGCTTGATATTTCCGACACTTCACCTGATCGTCCTTCCAATATCTTGTCTGCTATAGCGGCAAGGTTGTCGAGTTTTTGATCTTGACTGACCGTTAACACTGCTCGAACGTGATATGGGAGTCTTGATATCCACAGGCCATGCAGGGTTTTTTCGGCCACCTGGCTCTTAAGTGTCAATTCCCTCATTCGTCTCAACAGTTGCGACGGTTTTTGGTCGCCTAATTCCACTTTACTGACCAGTTTTTGAAATTGCTGTTCCTCTGATTCTTCGTACACGGCTAGGAGTGTTTCTTTAATAGCACCATATTTATTGGTGGCAGGGGGTGACATTATTATGTCGGTCACTTGTCTTACTGCGTCTTTGTGGAGCTTGGACAGCACGACTCCGTACTTTACTTCGTCTCCCTGTTTTTGGGGAGCCATCATTGTCTCGAACTGCGCGAACCACACCCTGGGCATCTCTATCCAAAAGTCCGGTATTTTCGAGGATATTCCAAATGCTGCTTGATCGCGCCAGGACTCAGCCGAACCTTATCTCGGGCCCATGGGAGACAGGTCTCAGAACAGCCGCCGTCCTAACGGGATCAAATAGACGCGATACGCGCCTCCGAACAATATTACAATTTCTGAACTTAAAGCTACCCTTACCTCATTTCTTCGAGCCGGTCTCACTTCCTTGACCCCTCGCAAGTTGTGTAACTGTGTATGTGTATAATGAGTGTATATGACCTTGCGATGGTTTGCTGGTAGTTCCGGACGATTCTTCCACGTCGCTGCAAGCCACACCGTTAACGCGAGCCACCACACTCACTCCGTATTAGTCTAACCACAAAAGCCTCGGTGCCTTCCCAATAGCACTCCCGTGACAAGGCAAACCAATGATATTATCAATAACCCGTTCGACATTCACAGCGTCGCTAACCGTACTGCTTAACTAGTATAATTGGGTGCCGCGAAATGACTCCACAAGTCGATTTAATCAATGCGCGTGCGCTTTCACCCGTTCTCCGATCGCTACTATAATACTCGTTCAACGCCCAGCGCGTCTCAATACGAACTACTTCACGCCGAGCCCAGCGCTCGACCTCTCTCCCTCCGCCCCTGTCGCCCCGAGGCGGAGAAAATCAAAAATCTGAAGGTAGATTATAAACAATCACCCCCCCCGGACCGACCCGTTGTCGGTCCGCTCAAACTCCCGGGAGTCGAGATAAAGTTGAAACTGCCCGTCTAAGGATCGAGTCCCTCACCTGGACGTCTGCGATCCTTGGAAACCCATCCTTGCCCGTAATCAGGTTAACAATGCGCCCCCGTCGCCAACACAACGGTGATAGGTTAGCATCCTTAACCAGAACGAGGTCTCCAACGCAGGGTGGGGTCGTCCTGTCCGTCCACTTAACGCGTTGCTGTAGAATATGCAAATACTCCAGCGACCATCGCTTCCAAAAATTTTGGCTCATTTGCCGTAACATCTGATACCGTGACAACCGGTACAACTTGACATCAGCATATGGACATTCCGGCAAGGCGCTAAGTGGTTGGCCAATCAAAAAATGACCTGGGGTAATGGCCTCAAGGTCATTCGGGTCAGCGCTCAACGGCACAAAGGTCGCGAGTTTAAGACCGCCTCAATTCTGCAAAACACCGTTGACAACTCCTCAAAGGTGAGAATCGTTGAGCCGATGACCCGATACAAGTGAGTCTTAGAAGACTTAACTACTGCCTCGAAAATTCCACCCCAGTGGGGGCATCCAGGTGGACTAAAATACCACGAAATGCCCCGACTGGCGAGGCCCGTGCCAATCTCTCGCTCATTCTGACTTAAAAACAATACAATTTCCTTTAAGCACCGGTCGGCGCCCTTGAAGTTGGTACCACAGTCCGACCGAATCAGTGACGGTACTCCCCTTCTAGAAACAAATCGATCTAACGCAGCCAGAAAGGCCTCCGTAGAGAGATCGGCCACCAGTTCCAAATGAACGGCCTTGGTCGCCAGACACACGAAGACACACAGATATGCCTTAACCGACTTCGCGTTGCGAAGGTGCGATGTCTTGACCATGAAGGGCCCCGCGAAATCTGTCCCTACGCCAGCAAATGGCCGAGCCTCCGTGACTCGGTCGGCCGGGAGATCTCCCATTTGTGGCTGCATTGTGGCTGCCTTGAGTCGGTAACAAGGCAAGCAACGAAACACAACGCTCCGTATGATTCTGCGGGCCGATAAAATCCAAAATTCACGCTGCAAAATGCCCAGAAGGGTGTTACAGCCTGCGTGTGAATTCTTGGTGTGACGGTCCCTAACCAACAACTCCACCAAAGCTTCTGAATGAAGCACTTTCCCATGAACGTGACCGGCGCGATCCAACCGGTTGGATCGAACGTTCGTGCGATAGTCGAAAGGACCGATCGCGTGGTCCAGGTCTTCGACAGCAACTCGGCCTCACAACTGTATGTGAAGGCATCCTGACTCGGTCGATACTGGACCCCTAAAATGGCCAACGCATGAAGATTCTCCGAATCCTCAAACAAATGCGGGTCTTGTTGATACTCAGTTGGCAGTCCTGCCAGTACCTCTGGGCAGTTCGACAGCCATTTCCTGAGTTCATAGCCACCGGAGGCCATGAGCGCCACCAATTCATCCCTTAAGATGAGCGCCTGCTCAATACTGTCTGAGCCCGTACAAATGTCGTCTACATAGACGTCCCTATCAATGACAGCAGCCGCGCGGGGAAAGCGGAGCCGTTCTTGATCAGCCAGTTCTCGTAGCGTACGCATGGCTACATATGGGCTGGGCTTTAATCCGTACGTGTTTGTGTTGAGCTCGTACGTGACCATCGGTTCTTCTGGGCTCTCTCGCCACAATATCAGCTGGAACCGACGGTCGTCTGGATGAATCTCAGTTTGACGAAACATCATCCGTACGTCCGTAACGAAGACAACCTGGTGTCTCCTGAAGTCCGTGAGAATGTCTGCAATGTCTCTGGTCAGCTTAGGACCAGCATGGAGACATTGATTCAGGGACACCCCGCTAGACGTCTCCGCGCTCCCGTCGAACACGACCCTAATCTTTGAGTCAGGTGTCTTCAAAACAGCATGATGAGGCAACACATAATGCTCCTCATGACGATAGTCAACCCTGGACACCGACATGTGACCCAACGTCAGGTATTCGCGCATGAACTCCACATACTTCTGTCGGAAGTTGGAGTCCCGCTTCATGCGCCTTTCCATTGCCACTAACCGCTTTTCTGCCAGACTCCATGAGCTCCCCAGCGGAGGTCGAATTGACAGAAATGGCAACCTGGTCATAAATCTACCCGATGGGAGGCGCACCGTGTTAAATCGATAGAATGTTTCGCACTCCTCATCACGTGGGTTATTTCTAAGAGCGGTGGGTGGCTCTTCCGTTGCCCAGAACCGTTGCAGGACGTCGGATAACACGCTGCCATAATATATGGAGCTATAATCCGTTGAGTGCTGTGGTTCCCGTACTGGGCCCAATAACGCGTAACCACCTGCGGTACGCATGGCCACAACCCCGTTTGGTTGCAGCTCCCGTTTGCCGCTTCGGAGCAGCTTCCCGAGGACGTCAGACCCAAGCAAGACGTCCACCCGTCCGGGGATCGCGAAGTGGGGATCGGCTAACTCCAATCCATTGGTCAACCCTTTTACCGCAGACGGTAACCGAGTCTGAGGGAGGACCCCAACCACTTCGTCCAAAACGATCGCCGTGGCATTCACCCGCGTGACCGATGCCGTGTCACCCATCTCGAACAGGAATGTCGTCTGACCCCTGAGGTGAGGCACCCGATTGCCACCTATACCTACGGCGCCATCCCGTGATGGCTCTAATGTAAGGCCCAGCCTTTTCACTAAACAGCTGGACACAATACAACCTTGTGCCCCTGAATCTAACAGTGCTCGCACGTGCACCGGCTGTCCGTCAGTACCCCTGACAGTAATCCTAGCCGTCGGTAATAATACCGTTACTGTCGGGGTGGGCACCACTGACGAACAGGCTGCTAGTTGCTAATAGGAGGCACCTCCCTCCTCCCCTGCCGGAGGGGGAGTAAATACTGTCCCAGTATACGGGTCCCAACCCGGGTAGTAACCCTCCCGACCCATCGGTGACATCCGTGCCGGTCGGAAGTAGCCTACTGGCATCCTTCCGAACGGTGGCGGGCGCGCCGTCAGCCGAGGGCGTTCTGCGAGAGGCGGGGAGAAGCGACTACTCGGGGGTGGCAACATGCCCCCCAACGCATTCGAGTACGCCGCGTAACCCGTCTGTACTACCTCCGGGCCCCTGCCCGAGTCTCGGTGCCTATCCCCCCCCCGCGGGGAAGACGACGGTATCGGGTTGTGCTCTGGATCAGCCCTTGGCCCACCCCCCCGAGGGGGCGGCGACCGCTGATTCCTGGCCGACCCACCCCCCCTAGGGGGGGGTGACCGACCACCCGAATCTGGCTTAGGAGAGGGGGGGTGACCTCCCGGCGAGGCTCCGTGCACCTCCCTACTCTCCGCCAGGCATAGCAACTCGTGATGGGCTCCTCCGCAGGTTCCACAGTTAGTGGTCCTGTGGCACTCACGTACAAAGTGAGTCCCCAAGCAGCGGAAGCACAAATAGCGCTGCTTGACCACCCCTCTTCGTCTATGCACCCGCTGCGCCTTAAAGTCCGCGCATGCGGCGAGACCGTGCCCTTCCTTCCGACAGAAGGCGCACACTTCCGATTGGAGGGCGTGGTATTTCTTCCCCCCCCGACGGGGCTCAACCGGCTTGGGCCCGCTCGTACGTCGGGTTGACGGAGGAGGGTGCGACGTGGATGCCCCTTGGCAATCCGCCCGCCGGCACTCGCCTTCTAAAAACACCCTCAAGTCATCGTAACTTGGGAGGTGGTCCGTCGATTCGCCACCATGTGACTGCTCAAAGCGCGCCACCACGTCGATCGGCAACTTCCGTAAAACCCTATTGACGATGATATATTTATTGTCCCCTAACGACAACTTAAGTCGATCTAACGTGTTCACCGCAACCGTGACCGGATTAAGGATTTTCGCCCTTATTTCGTACACGTTAGACACCTTCGGGATTTCAAAAATCTTATCGATGAGGCCATCAACTATTAATCGCCGATTATCATATCGGTCGATTAATAGGCCCCATGCCGTCTCATAACTGGCGTCCGTAATCTCCAGGTGGGTCAAGATGTCGTGCGGCTCACCGTTAAGCCTACCCATTAATTGAGCCATCTTGTAGGCGGGCGAGAGATCCGTACGCGAATGCACGACACTATTAAAAATATCGCGGAATCGCGGCCAATCGGCATACTCGCCGCTAAACTCGGGTACATGTACTGGTGGCAACGGCGCCTGAATTCCTACGCCTGCTGGCCGACATGATTCCCTGACGTCACCCATGCGCGATCGCTCAATGTCGGCCGCCGCCTGGATTATGCTCATGGACATTTCCCCACACTGGTCCACATTGCCCCGTACCACCTGAGCATCCTTGTCCACCGACGACAGATCCGTCGATTCGAGACATGCTAAATACTCAGCGTGACACTTTAACACGGCGTCATATCGTTCGTCAACTTGCCGAGCGCGTGACAATAACGCATCTTCACGATCGGTGCGACCTACCAACGTAACAACCGATGAAAACCATCTCAATTCAGCTTCGATTCTGGCTGCGATAGTTTTCGTTACTGACGGAGCCATAGTACCAACTTCAATACGCGATTATGCAATAATAAATAACAATAACCAAAAAAAATAACAATTATTGTATCCGGAACTAACAATAATAATATATTCGTTGAGTGAATAAATCTACGACGCTATGCCAACTCTTGAACTTATTCCTCTACGTGCTCTAGAGGTTATTCCTCTATGTCTCAAATGTTGACAATCATAACACGATTTGTGATGAGGTTATATTTGTGCGTAACCGAACGTAAATAACAAATTATTTTATCAACGAATATTCACATTCCATGTACTTATTATTAATAACGCCAAACTCAACTTGAGGTGTACACTGGTATGTAGGTCAATGTACTACTACCTACAAGTTGAATTTGTACATGAACACAATTTTTACAAAGTAAATTGGTACCAAGTACCTACTAATTTTTACAAAGTGGGTTTAAATAAACCAAGCTCTGCTACCAGATTTTGATCGCGCCAGGACTCAGCCGAACCTTATCTCGGGCCCATGGGAGACAGGTCTCAGAACAGCCGCCGTCCTAACGGGATCAAATAGACGCGATACGCGCCTCCGAACAATATTACAATTTCTGAACTTAAAGCTACCCTTACCTCATTTCTTCGAGCCGGTCTCACTTCCTTGACCCCTCGCAAGTTGTGTAACTGTGTATGTGTATAATGAGTGTATATGACCTTGCGATGGTTTGCTGGTAGTTCCGGACGATTCTTCCACGTCGCTGCAAGCCACACCGTTAACGCGAGCCACCACACTCACTCCGTATTAGTCTAACCACAAAAGCCTCGGTGCCTTCCCAATAGCACTCCCGTGACAAGGCAAACCAATGATATTATCAATAACCCGTTCGACATTCACAGCGTCGCTAACCGTACTGCTTAACTAGTATAATTGGGTGCCGCGAAATGACTCCACAAGTCGATTTAATCAATGCGCGTGCGCTTTCACCCGTTCTCCGATCGCTACTATAATACTCGTTCAACGCCCAGCGCGTCTCAATACGAACTACTTCACGCCGAGCCCAGCGCTCGACCTCTCTCCCTCCGCCCCTGTCGCCCCGAGGCGGAGAAAATCAAAAATCTGAAGGTAGATTATAAACACTGCTACTTCAGCCTGACTGTTGTCCGTCGCTCCGCATGTTGGTTTCACACCACAATTTCCACTTGTACTCATGTCTTCGGTAACTATATGCCTCTTGAAAACCAAAACCAGTGAGATCCGCTTGTGGAAGGCTGGTAAGGTTGTGCAGTGCAGTTACCACGACACGGGAAAATCACTTTAAATCGCGGCGCGTGTAAATTCAATATCGGGGTCACCAGATGTAAGTGTACCTACTGTGTACGTGTTGTTGGGAGCGGAATCGCGTAAAAGTTCTACATTCGACATATTAGTCAAATAGATTTAGCAGATAAGATTTATAAATCACTTAGACTAGTTCCTAGTATCTTAATGTTCTTACTAGATTTTTGAATTTGTACGACCAATTAGTGCTCACTTTTATCAGTCCAGAACCAGGTCGTCAGCTTTCGAACTTATCTTTCATCAATGGGATTTTAAACAAGATTACTGGTAATGCTGCACGTACTTTGGCAACAAACGGAATTCCAAGTGACTGGAATGGTATAAGATCAACCTTAATTAATACGTTTTCAGATCATAGAGATGAATCGTCGTTGTATACTGAACTGTCTCTCTTAGTTCAGGGAACCGATACGATACAAGTTTTTTACGAAAAAGTTCAACACTAAGGCTGAGTTGCACCAAAAACGTAGTTAAAGTTTGTGTCAAATGACACGTCAAACAAACATCGAAACTTTTTGGTGCAACTCAGCCTTACTATTGCACAGTTATGACATACGTCGAATTACACGAATCTATACAAAGCACCATAGAATCCAAAAAAAACTAGCTTTACAGAGCTTTCTGAAAGGTTAAGAAGAACCACTAGGATCTAGAATAAGATGCATGAGACCTTCAACTCTTGAAATCGCTCTTGAATACGCTCAAGACGAATTAAATATACTATAGAAATATAGGTCCCGCTGGGTGCCCGAGTTTGGTATTCTCACGGTTGCTTCTCAGTACATCTTTGCCAACATTTTATATATCATTATATCTCAATGCAGAAACCAATACCTAGGTATATTAGGAGAAAATTGCTATAGAATTTTACTAAATGTATATAATAATATATTACGTAATATAGGTACGTAATATAATATATTTACATATTTTAAAGTAAGAATATTATTCAAAATAGTAATTTATGTCATGTATATTTATATAATTTTCCACCTATTTGATCATTGCAATTTATATGGGTATTTATATTTGTAATCTAAGTTATGCAAATGTTTATAATAACAAAGATAATTTAAATTAAAAAACCAAGGTGTCATTGTCGTGTGCTTATTATTAAAGTGTGTGTTTTTTGTTTTCTTTTGTTTTTATCAACACTAATTTATTAAGAGGTAAAGTAAGTTTGGATGAATGATGACGAGGTACTTCCTGGTACCTACTCTTCGGAACTGCTGATCCCATTCAGGAAATTCTGTTTTTCTCAAGATAACTGTTCACAGTTTTCGGGTCGGAACATTGAATTCGCCAAATGTTGATAAGCTGGGACCTGGGGCAATAGGGGATTGGACAAAAAAAAAACAAAACAGTCCGTCAGATAGAATTCCAAAAAATATTAATGTATATTGTTTCGGCCCAAAAGTAGATGGCGGGATGAGCTGGACTCTTTCTCAAATATCCGTATCTATAGTCAAGTTAAAGTAATTACTCGAACTTAAGTATTTTCTTAGGCAAACATTTTTTATGCAATGGGCAAGAATTTAAACGAAGTTAGAACCGTCAATGAAAGCAAACCTAAGAATTCTAACCTTTGATAGTTCTAACATCAAGGAATTACTAAACTACAGAGAAACTCAAGTAATCACTATGACTTGTTTAAGATACAGGTGTAAGTATTGGCCCACTATCGCACTAGATCGCGAAAAGTGGAAGGAGGGAAGGAAGGCCTTTGCCCTGCAGTGGGGCAGTATAGGTTTATAATATGACTGGCCTGTTGGTCTAGTGGTTAGTGACCCTAACTGCTATGCCGGAGGTCGTGGGTTCGATTCCCACCCAGGACAAATGTTTGTGTGATGAGCACGATCATTTGTTCTGTGTCTGGGTGTAATTTATCTATAATATGTATGAATTTAGAAATATATAAGTATGTTTATCAGTTGTCTAGTACCCATAACACAAGCTCTGCTTAGCTTGGGACTAGATGGCGTTGTGTGATAGTTGTGGAATAATATTATTATTATTATAATAATACTAACTTGGTCTCTTACATTTCAGGCCCCATTTGACGAATGCTTTGTTAATATTATCTTACACACTGCTTTATAGAATCTGGTTCTCCTGACCTAAAAGCCAGATGTGTTACTGTGGAATTCGTTTCGCCACTTTTTCTTCTCAGCTAAAACACCAGGAAACGTTTTGGGGGACTATTTCTTGTTTTTGACGTTCAAAAAGTCATCATCATTCATCATCATTTCAGCCAAAAGACGTCCACTGCTGAACATGGGCCTCCCCCAGGCGTCGCCACATTGACCGGTCCCGTGCGTCTCTCATCCAGCGGTTTCCTGCAACCTTGACCAGGTCATCGGTCCACCTAGTGGGAGGCCTTCCAGCGCAACGTCTTCCGGTTCGCGGTCGCCATTCCAGAATGTTCAAAAAGTACCTACTGATAATAGCCGATTTTGAACAAATGCCTTTAAGGCGAAATGGCGGACTACTTATAGAGTAGGTATAAGTACCATTTGGGGGGGGGGGGGGGGGGAATCATCATATAACCCTACTGACTAAAAACCACCCATGTTCCCGACTCTACAGACTGAAAACAACCCGCAGCCCCGCCGGGAGCGTGTAGGTACCTAACATTGAATGACATCGTCATCTGCCTAGCCTTATCCCAACTATATTGGGCTTGGCTTCCAGTCTAACCGGATGCAGCTGAATACCAGTATTTTACATTGAGCGACTGCCTATTTGACCCCCACAACCCAGTTAATACTAGGTAATTATGATACCCTTTCTTAAGACTGGATGTCAGAATTTCAGGTCACTGACTACCTATAACGACTGCCAAAGATCTATATGTATGGCAGCCGGGACCATCAGCTTAACGTGCTTTCCGAGGCACGGAGGGAACTTGGTATGTCGGGCGGTCACCCATCCACAGACCGACCTAGGCAAGCACAGCTTTACCTGAAGATCGACCCGAGTGGCAGTTCTTATTAAGCCACGAGCTCTTCGAAACATTGAACAACATAACATTGAATGACAAAGATACATATTAATTAGACTCAACTTATTATTTCGTTGTTTTTGTTTATTATAATTTAGTGAGCCTACCAAGAACTTAGATTTGAATATATGAATACCTAAATATTATGATAAATTAGAAGAAAACATAATGACCAATTATTAAAGCACTTTATAATTTGTAATGTTATTATTTTATTTATTCATTAACACATAAGTTCATTTGATTTATCAAGTAAACAGGTTAATATCAATATTATGTAATCAAGTTTTTTCAAAAACTGATAAGGAAAATATCATGAGTCTATGAAATAGTCGTGAGAAATACTAAATAATTTGCTCATTAAACAAAAAATTCTAATGAGCAAGTCTTACCTATACAAGATCGCTTGCCCAATCCAAATGCTGCAAACTCCTTTGTTTCTAAAGTCACCATTCAGCCACCTGTCTGGCCTGAACTGATCACTGTCAGGTCCCCAAGTATGATCGAGATGAGTTGCTAGTGGAAAGATGATGCAGTGGCTACCAGCATGCATTGTGTAGTTTTCAGAAACAAATTATAAAAATATGAATATCATCATTATTTTGTCGAGCGTTTTCCCAAGCATGGGGTAAACCGCAAGAGAACCAAGATTACCGACATAGTCCGAAGACTTGCCAAACTTAAGTGGCAGTGGGCAAAGCACATTGCTCGCAGAACGGATGGCCGATGGGGCCAGAAAGTTCTGGAGTGGCGATCGCGAACCGAAAGACGTTGCGTTGGACGGCCCCTCACCAGGTGGACCGATGACATAGTGAAGGTTGCGGGGACCCGCTGGATGCGAGACACACGGGACCGGTCAATGTGGCGACACCTGGAGAAGGCCTATGTCCAGCAGTGGCCGTTTTTTAGCTGAAATGATGATGATGGGGTCGGCTTCCAGTCTTGCCGAATGCAGGTAGACCAGTATTTTACATGGAGCGACTGCCCCCTCCACAATCTAGTTAGTATTGGGTACGAATGCAGGTTATCAGATTTTTTAGTCACTGGAACTTGTTACGACTGTCCATCATCTACAAATTAATGACAGCAAGAAGCAACGGCTTAACACGCTTTCAGATTCATAAAAATATGAGGTGCAAGGTTTAAAATTAATGATATACCACTGGTATTTACTGAAGTAGCAAGCAGGGATGAAAATGGGTCATTCTACTGAGACAGTAAAATTGTGTTCGCTTAAATTATGTCCTAGCTCCTCTGTTTTTGTTTCTTTCTAATAATTATTTTATAAACTTTGTGGTATTATCTAACAGTTTACATAGAAATACTAAATTGTATTTTTTTTTTTTTTTGTGGTACAGTACGTGATTCCTCACGTCCTGTCGAATGTTTGTAACGCAGGTTACAGCATCTAGGTGTCTCTAAAAAATATTTTAAAATATTCCAGCCACATATCACAGTCATGAAGGAACAAGTAAAGCATAATAGAAAAGCAGTCAATTATAATGTTAATAATTATATAACGATATTTTTAACTTTATTCAACATTCTACAATGTTCGTAAAAAATAATCACTCCTGTAGAAATAAATGGCAAAAATGGTAAATTATTTATTTTTTAAGTTTTAACATTATTTTCTATCTCTGAAAACTCTTTAGCATATCCTGTCAGTGTCAGTGTAAGCCATATTTCGGCCAGTGACTACGTTTGCCGAGAAAAATAAAGTTTAAACGGCGTTCTACGTATTGTCAAAGTTGATACTTCACCTCTGTACTCAGCTAACCAAAGCAAGTAAGTGATTTATGAATGTGATTTCCCTATAGCTTTATTAATTAATCGGTCAATTACTGAAATCAAGTGACATAAATTCTCATAGCCTCAAATTTCTACAGGATACGTATTTTTATGTCAAAACTCACTTCTGTAGAACTCACTTCTGTCGATATAGTTTTCTACAGAAGTCGTTTATGCTTACTAGATGTGATCTTTTATAAGAAATATACACTGACAAATAATAATATAACCTTACAAACATAAAATGATTTTTTTATTATGGTTTGATAATTTTATGCACTGTGTCGCTATTTGTTATCTTTACCGACAGAAGTGACTGATTTTTCTACAAAAGTGACGGCATGGCTATATCAATTTGTATTAACAGATACGGTGGGTAAAAAGTGGTCCGAGAAAGAAAACTAAGAACAATAAAATTAAGGAAGCAAAAGAGGGCATGCATACGAAAGAAGAAGGAAAAAAATGATTATTCGACTATAAAAGTTTGTTACTTTTATTTATTTATTATTTATTTTACTATTTATGTACACACAATTACTAGACAACACAGGAAAACAACATAATAGCAGCGTTTTACCTGAAATAAAACGCATATTAAAATACTTACCTCACTGGAAGCTTTATTATGAGAAGGCATTTCCGTTTCCCGTCGATTTCTTACCAGTTTTCGTACTTTAGTACCTCCATACTTCCGGCTCAGTGGCGCCACCTGGTGGTTGCGGGTAGTTTTTAGGTTTCGTAAAAGGTGTCGCGCCATTTTTGTTCATTGTCTCATAATAACCAGGCAGAAATAAAAGTAAAGCTTCCAGTGAGGTAAGTATTTTAATATGCGTTTTATTTCAGGTAAAACGCTGCTATTAAACTACTTGACCGTCACTGGAAGCTTTATTATGAGATCTGTTTGTTATCGCCTGGTGACGCCACTTCAATGTATATGCCTGGAAGTATTTTAAAATAGGCCAATGTGATAGATAGGTAACGTATAAAATTAAACTTTGTATGAATAATTTTACATTTATTTAATTAATGTAAAAATAAAATCCATTTATTAAAAGTACAAGTAGGTTTGTGTACTTTAGCATACAAATATAATCGGTAGGTATAATTATATTATATTTTTTTGGATTGTATTGTACCTATCATCAATTCTAATCATTAATAATAATAACCAATATAGGGTAACCACTTCTCCTTATTTCTCGTCTATAAAACTGCTGGAATGTATTAGCTGATCGCCAATTTCCACAAGCCAAGATTTCATCGAAAGAATGATTTTGAAACCAGCTTTGGTGGCTACAGCAGACCGGGTGCTACCTGGAGTAGCTGCAATGCCAGCTTCATTAAACAGGGACTTTACCCATACTGCTATGACTGTACGTGAAGCAGGTTTAGCCACACCTCTTATCGTAATTTAAATAAATTGGTTCAATTTATCTCATTTCATTGTCATTTAATAATATAAAGTTCTTTCAATCCAGAATATAGGATTAAGGGGATTAAGGTTAGAACTATCGATATTTAAAAGCTTTGCCAATAATTACAGCTGTCAGACTTGGAGCCAAACCGAGGCAAAAATATAATACTATTAGCAGATCATAACAATGATCAATATTAAGTAGAGTTAGATCGTGTATTCGCCTGAGCAAATCAACAATAAAATTGCAGTATGAGGTGACGTTTGAAAACGGGTATCTGAATCAATTGTGGAATTAATTGAAAATGAAAATTTGCCAACATCCCACACTATGTGGATGTATAGTGGCTATAATATATGGAGGATTAGTGACTTTTGGATTTTTTAGCGCAATTGATTTTGAAACATGTCTTACTGAAGCGTGCGAACTTAACTGACTTGAAGTTTCAGCGTTGCATAGTATAGATACGACTGATTTATGTAAAAGTATTGAATTATACGACAACTTTTCAATCAAATATAAATCGCATAAAAACTGTGCTAGTTGTGAACCAGGAAGATTCTTTGAATCAAGGATTTATTACGACACCACAAAGTCCATCGCTTCCAGGCTATCTCGTAGGTTTTTACCGTAGATTTTCTCCAAGAATTCTTTAGCAGTGATACCTGTGGGCCGTTCCATGTATTTATGGCGTCGGACCACCCCCACATTTCCAAACTACGAGGAAGAGTCCAGTAGGCATCTCTGCAGGTTTCTCAAGGTGAATGGAGCCGCGAGCGCTCAGGTTTTGAGAATTGCACACCAGAAAACCTTCTGCCATCAGGAATATTCCTGTCGACTGGTTTAAGTGAGACAGGACTTTGGGGACTAGGAATGGTGGTAGAAATACCCATGCGAGCTGGTAATTCCCTAGGACACTGAAGGCATCGTGAAACAGTGCTTGGGGATTCCTTCGATCTAGCGACACATAATTTTGTACTCATATACGACCGACGTGAGCAGTCGCAGTGGCAAATAGATCTATCATTGGAGGATCTCTTATTTTGCAAACACTGTTTCTACACTAGCCGGTAGTAAGTGGCATTCTGGAAGTCTCCGAAGGCGCGATAAGTGGTCCGCATGATTGTTGTATTTCCCCGGAATGTAGTGAATGCTGAAGTGTATCTGATGTTGATCTAACAAATTCAGAATCCGCTAAGTTATTTCCAACAGGGGGTCTCGTACCTCCTTTTTGTAGGTAGGTCACAGCAGGTCTGTTGTCGCTTTAAATGAGGAGCGAACTTTGATGAAGCCAGTGAATTTGGTTCTGAAGAGCGTATAATATTGCTGGCATTTCTTTTGATTGCAATGCAGCGTTTTCTCTTGTTGCGATCAAGTTCCTGACAGAGCCTATTTGTTCATTTCTGCCCCCCGACGCTTGATCCGATGCAACGGAAGTCAGGAAACTTATTGGAGGAGGGTCCTGAAGAGGTGCCTTTTGACAATTTTGGTACCACCAATTAGGTTCCCTTAAAACACCTTGTGACAATAGGTAGGTCTTTGATGGTGAACTGGCAACGAATTCATGAACATCAACAACTGTCGATGATTGAGCCGAGTAGCCGACCGCGTAGGACTACAAAAATTGGCAAAGTTTAGAAATTCTACCATTTTCTGCAACTCCTTTAACTGCTTTTGTTCGAGAGTTGTGATAATAATGACATGAACCTTTTCGTTTAGTAGGATTTTTAAGTTTTCCCAAGGTTTCCAAAGAATTCCTAGACAAAATATGCTCTTTTGAGGACAAAAAGCAGATTTATTCGAAATTGATTTGCCACCCCAGTTTTTGCAATACCCACTTGTACAGTTATTTTGACTTGCTCGCGAAGCATGTTAACATTCTGGTGTACAGAAAGTAAATAATCGTCCAGGTATACCAAGGATCCTTATGTTCCATTTTTCCCGTCATGTTTGGGCCCCCCACCCCCTTCGTGAGCGTGGAAAAGGTCCTTGGAACAGTGCTCATAACGAATGGAATACAAGTCATTTCCAGCAAATCCAGGTCGTTTACCAGGCGCAGAAAGCGACTTTTACGATTAGATGAAAATTGGGACAAATCTATTTTGCACATGAATTCCCGAGATTGCTGAATATCCGGAATGCGGTGCATATTTATTAAATGAAAGGACTCGGACATCACAGTCATATTCGTTAAGTGATTTCAGATTGGATATGGGACGGGTAGGCTATCTGATTTTGGAACCAGAAATAGAGGGGAAATAAAGCTTGGCTTTCTTCAAAATTCCCTTCTGCTTCATTTTGTCTACAATTAAAGACATTTGTTTTGAAACAGGGGTTTAAAAAGATCCCTTCGTTACGTCTGGATAGACAAGTGGGGGCTTTTGAAAGAAAGGTATGCGATACCCTTGAATTAGTTTTAAAAATATTTCTGGTGCTCCCATTTCCGCCTATTGCGATCAGTAATTAATCAACTGACCCGCCCGAAATGGTGGCATGTCCTTGCTTATACCTACCTTTTTTCCCTGAAACTTTTTGAGGAGTTTGCACGTCAACGTGTTCTTTCACTTAGGGCCACGAGCCTCGATTTCGAAATGAACTTCCTGTATTGAAGTGATTCGAGGAGATACCTCTGGTCATTCGAGGAGATACCTATGGAAGAGTAATGTGTATGCTGGAATTGACCTTGATATTCACCCCGCGAGGGTGGGTTATGACAGGTGTGCATATGCGACCCTGGTTCATGGAATTGAGTTCCACGCGATGGAACTGTCGGTTTTCGTGGGCCATGCCCCGCGAGGGGTGGCTAGGTCTGTAAGTCTTATGTGAAGACCTTTCCGTTTCATTTCTGAAACTTTTTGAGGAGTTTGCACGTCCTCGTGTACTTCCACGTTCAGGCCGCGAACCTCGATTTGGAAATGAACTTCTAGTATTGAAGTCAGTCAGAGCCTTGGTCATTCGAGGAGTTACCTCTGGAAGAGTAATGTGTATTCTTGCATTGACCTTGATATTCACCCCGCGAGGGTGGGTTATGACAGGTGTGCATATGTTACCCTGATTCATGAAATTGAGTTCCACGCGATGGAATTCTTGGTTTTTGTGCGCCATGCCCCCGCGGAGGGCGGCTACTAAATCGGTAAGGCTTATGTGAAAACCTTACCTTTTTGGGGACCAAAAAAGCTTTGCGAACCCCACCAGTCTTCCCTAGAGTAGACGTAAGGGGTTCGCATTAAATATATATGCACTTGAAGGAGGTATTATATTCAGAAATGCTTTAACTAATGGATCTCTAACTTGACTCGTTAGTTTTTCTACGTGCATGGCTCTTCGGCGGGGAATCGAACCCCGGTCTCCCGCGTGACAGGCGGGGATACTTACCACTATACTACCGCAGATTTCAATAGTTTCGGCTTTACGGCCATTGCAAACAAGGTCACAGGATATTTTATGAAATTAGCCCTTCTGAAATAATTCCTCAACCATAACATTAAAATTAATATAAGTGACAGAAGATTACGTATACCTACCTTCCTGCAATGCTTCTCTTTATTTTAATACACAGTAGGTTATAGCTGCGTAGGATTTATCAGCATGCCAGATGCCGTAAAGTGTCATAAGCTTTTACCTCCTCATTTCTTTCCAGGTCTATAAAGCCAGAAGTATGATTATATAGTATTTTAAAGTACTTCTGACCAAAAAGTACTACCAAAACGTTGGATTGGATATCAACCAACTTCTTAAAAATAATAATAATCAGGGGTTTTTTGGAACTAATGGTTCTTTTTAGCTTAGTATCAATGTCAAAATTGAAACTTGCATTTTGATGTTCTTGATTAGAACAATCCTCGTCACTAATTAGTTCATAAAGTTGATCACTAATTCCAGAACAACAGAAGCTAAAAAATAACATGAATTAGGTTAAATCACATGCAATAGATTTATAACACTTTACACGGTTACAATTACGAAAATTTACTGGTAAATATTCAAAAGTAAAAAAAAAAAATATAACAGTAGTGATCCGAACGGAAAAAACCGTTAAAATTTTGATCACGTACGAAAAGTGTTACCTCTAAAAGAGGGTACTTACGCTTTAAGTCTTATCCGCTATCAAGAACACTTTTTTACTTGACTTAATAATATAAAATAATTATGTATGCACTTAATATTCACTTTATTAGCAACTTGTACACGTGCGCAGAGCCTGCGCCCGTGACGGGCGCAGGCTCTGCGCACAAGTTGCTTCGACGGAATATAAAAAGCCAATGAACAAAAATGGCGCGACACCTTTTACGAAACCTAAAAACTACCCGCAACCACCAGGTGGCGCCACTGAGCCGGAAGTATGGAGGTACTAAAGTACGAAAACTGGTAAGAAATCGACGGGAAACGGAAATGCCTTCTCATAATAAAGCTTCCAGTGACGGTCAAGTAGTTTAATAAAACATTTTAGTACAAAGAAAAATGAAAAATTCTCTCACTAAATAGTCTAGTCAACAAGTGCTTTTTTTAATGAAGTTTTTTCAGCAGCCTCCGAAAATTATGATTGAGGTGTCATTCGATTTGGAATGGCATCCAGATGATTTTCGAAAAAAAATGAAGTTCCGCTTGCATAAATTGCAAAAGTTATTAACAATTAACTAAAAAATTGAAAATGGGTTTAGTGTTTTGCAAATATCTCAAAACCTAATTAAATTTTTTCAAATTTGAAATAAGATTCAAATAGGGGAGGAAATTTCCTAAAGAATGTTCTAACTCTCGGAATTGTAGGACCAATATTAATAACTTTCCGATCGGGTTGAAAATACGCCCGAAAACTGGTACTCCGTCTTGCGCAAGCTACGCTCCATTCGGACCTATAATGAATAAATGTTATTTAAACTTATTAAATATCATCATCATCATTCATCATTTCAGCCAAAAGACGTCCACTGCTGAACATAGGCCTCCCCCAGGCGTCGCCACATTGACCGGTCCCGTGCGTCTCTCATCCAGCGGGTTCCTGCAACCTTGACCAGGTCATCGGTCCACCTAGTGGAAGGCCTTCCAACGCAACGTCTTCCGGTTCGCGGTCGCCATTCCAGAACTTTTCGGCCCCATCGGCCATCCGTTCTGCGAGCAATGTGCCCTGCCCATTGCCACTTAAGTCTGGCGATTCTTCGGGCTACGTCGGTAACCTTGGTTCTCATGCGGATGTCCTCATTTCTGATTCGATCACGCGAGGAAACTCCGAGCATAGCCCTCTCCATTGCCCTTTGGGTGACTTTGAGCTTTCTGATGAGGCCCATTATTTATTAAATATGAAAATTAAAAATTGAAAAAATTCAGGCGCCTGCAGGATAGATCAATACACAATAATCTGTGATCTAAAATTTTTTATCGCAAATTTTCAACAAGTTATCCATTAATTAATTAACAATTTTTTGTAGCACGAACACTGACATTGCAAGTGCGATAATTATTACACTATTCATCTGAGATTTTTTTCCTTTCGTGGAGCTATTTTTTAAAGGGAAAAATTAAAAAAATGTTAATTTTCGTTTTTTTATTAACAATTTAGTGAAATGAAAAATTTCAAACCTTCATTAGACATTAAAAAAATCTTTTTTTTTTATTATATTATTATTGAACCGTTTTTGTATGATCAGAAGCAACTTAAAAATGATTTTTTATATTTTTTATATGCTGTTTTTAAAATATTTTTATAAACAAATGCGTTGTTTATGAGATAATTTAATGTTTTTTTTTAATATCGTAATCTTTGATAATAATCATGATTTTTTTTTAAAAAACCGTTTCTTAAAAAAAATGTTTTATTGCTTAAAAATGCATTTGTTGATTAACAATTATTTTCTCCCACTTCTAATTAATATTAAGGTATCATTTTTTTTAAATCACCATTATTTGTTTTTTCTTTTCGATATATAAAAAAAAAATTGTTTTATTAAAACTTTCATTGTTTATGTAATAAAAAATTTGTTAAAAACAAATAAATTTTTACTATATATTTTTTTTCTTGTTTTACTTATTGTCACAAAAACAGAATGATTCTTTTTTTTTCATTTAATTTTTTTTACAACTTTTTTTTAATTTAAAAAAAAACAAAATCATATCTGTTTTTGTGACAATATTTACTTACTGTCACAAAAACAGATATGATTTTGTTTTTTTTCATTTAATTTTTTTTTCAACTTTTTTTTTAATTTGAAAAAACAAAATCATATCTGTTTAAACCGCCCGCTTAAACCTTCCTGAAGAACCACTCTACCCAATGGTGAAAACCGCATGAAAATCGGTACAGTAGTTTTTGAGTTTATCGCGAACAGAGAGACAGACAGACGCAGCGGAGGACTTTGTTTTAAAATAAGTGTTTAAAATATCTGCCTCAATTTCATTTCTGATTATTTTGTATTATTTTTTTTTTTTAATTAATTAGCTTAAAGCGAGTGTCCATAAAAAAACACTGTGGGCCTATCTTAAACTGTGCGGCAAAACTATTGCGCAAATACTACACGTTAATGATGCCTCAAACATGTGTATATAAAATACTGTTAGCATCTAGACGTCGCTTAGACCTAACACTGCTGTCGTGCAATGTTGACCTTAGTGTTAGGTACTACTATGTGTGCTTTGTTCTGTGTGTCTGTGGTTCAAGTATGGCCGTCGCCAGTCCAGCTCGCATGTATTACCACCGGCGGTACCAGGAAAGCTGCCGGTCATTGGGCACACACTCATGCTGTTTAGGCACTTCACAAGTAAGTATTTTTCTGTAGTTTTTGAAAAGGCAAATAAGTCGAATTGTAAGCTAAAGTGACAGTGTGTCGACTTAGTACACCGAAGGAACTATGGCCGATGGAACAACTGAGTGCGTACGCAGGCTCAACCCCAAGGTATGTATACCAGTGTAGCGTGCGATGCCTCCAAGCTAGATGAACCAACGACCTTAAAAAACTTTTTTTTATTTTTCACTTTTTAGTTGTTCACATGTGCTTACCCCTTTCCAGCGTACCGGAGTGATGTTATGTTATGAACTGGTGTATACAATAGACAGACATGGAATTTCAGCAATCCCAGTCCATTTGCTATCATTTACCGAGGAGTTCCGTTGCCTATCTCCGAAGTCCTTCATCAGATCTTCACCATAATGAAATGGGACCACTCCGAGAAAGTACTCTACCAAAAACTACTCAAATCACTTCCGTGTGTCTATAAAATTTGAAGAGTTCTCTCTATTTCTCCAAGATTCTATCATCAGATCCTGACTTCAAATCAAATCTTTTTATTGCATACACATGTTGTACCTGAGTTGGAATAATTTAAGAGGTATCAAACATGCACCCTGTAAGGGCACTGCAAAACAAATACAAATCAAATTAAATTAATAACATTTCATATCATAATAAAATTAACCGCACATTTTACAAAATTATTATTATTATAATTATGAAAGAAATATAAGGTCCCATTAAAATAGGTGGACAAATTTTAACACAGGGTTCAGTACGTCTAACCAAAGATATCCAAGTAAAAAAAACACGGATTAAAGTGATTTTTTTTTTTACATAAAATGTTGGGTGACTAACACTTTTAGTGTATTTTCGCTAGCTGTTTTATTTTCTTGTAAGAATCTAATGCGTTTTTCATATTTTCTTTTTTTGCCATTGTCCTTATTTTGGTGGTCTGAATGATCTCAAAAATTTTGTCCACCTATTTTAATGGGACCTTATATACTATTATGTCAAATCAAAACAAAATAAAATCCAAAGTCAAAATAATTATGAAAGAAATAATACTATTATGTCAAATCAAAACAAAATAAAATCCAAAGTCAAAATAATTATGAAAGAAATATACTATTATTATTTCTTTATGTTTATCTTCAAAAAACTCTTGCAATGTGTAGTAACACTTCTGGTTTAAATAAGTAAACAATTTAGTTTAGTAAAAATAAATTGTTCCTTTTAATTTAATTATCTTTTAAGAATTTCGGAATTTTATTATAAATTTTGATACACATTACATACGAACCTGAATGGAAAATGGCCAGTTTTGAAACTGGTAATGCGAGATCATTTCGGTGTCGCGAGTATCGGGGCTGGGTATAATGATCTTTATTTAAGGGGAAAAGTGATATATTTTTCCTGACAAACAGGCAAATTTCTAGGATATACAGAGAAGTGAGTGTAAGGATATTCTGTTCTATAAAATGTGGTCTAAGGCTGTCCATGCCTCCTATGTATATTCATTATTATTCGCATGCATCTTTTTTGTAGCTTGAAGAGCTTATCGGCGTTCGTGCTATTACCCCAAAGTATTATGCCGTAACGGAGCCAAGAGTGCGCGTATGCGTTATAGGCAGTTTTAGCAGATTCAAAATCTGTAGATTTTTTCAATTCCGATAAAGCGTACGAAAACCTAGAAATTTTGTTACTTATCTGTGTTATGTGAGATTTCCAATTTAGGTTTGTGTCAATATTTAGGCTTACCAAATTAAAATTATCAACGCAGTCAAGTTTGGTTTTGTCAAAGGTAAAGTTTAAGTCGAGAGGTCGTCTTTGGTACGGTCTAAATTGCATTATTTTAGTTTTAGCGAAATTTAATTCAAGATTATGTTCATTTAACCAAGTATGTATGTCAGATAGAATTCGATGAATGTCATTTCTAAGGGTCATAATATTTGAGCATGGAAATACAACGGACATGTCATTCGCGAACAAAACGCTCACTGCATCTATTATTTTGGGGAGATCATTTATATAAATAAGAAGCAATATGCACCCGAGTACGCTACCTTGTGGAATTGATTTATTTATATTTATTGGTTCCGATCTAATATTAGTAATTTCTCCGTATGAGCTATTCCGCGTACACCTATTCCGTCCAATTTATTTAAGAGGATATTATATTGAACTCTATCGTATGCTTTGCTCATGTTTATGAGAATGCCTATAGCGTATTTCTTTTCATTAATTATATTTAAGATCTGCTGTTTAAATTTATAAACTGTGTTGGTTGTTGATCTATTTTTCCTCGTTTATTGCCCGTGGTCCACCTGCGTAGTCCACCTGGGTGTCCACGGGCACTGAATCCATTTCGGCTTTCGTTAAATATGTTAAATCTTTCACAGAAAGAATACAGGCGAGTCGTCATTGCCGTTTCTATAATTTTTGAAAAGGTAGTCAAAAGTGCTATGGGACGATTATAGGGGATCGGACAACAAAAAACTAATTAGTCCGTCAGATAGATTTCCAAAAAAAAATTGAATACATATTTTTTCTTTTTTCACGTAAACAAAAAATTAAGACGATACAGTGCTTCGAAAACTCGTGTGACGTCATAATATGCTAGTACATTTTTTACCTACAAGTGACGTTTCAAGCCCCACTCCATGATCTTTGACGCGTTTTATCTTCGTCATTTTTTATTAATTTGATAAAACAAAAAACACGTATCCAATATTTTTCGATAATCTAACTGACGGACTAAACAGAATCATATTTTTTGAGTCAGTCCGATCCCCTATTATTGCAGTCAGTCTGAGAATCTTTTTTGTGGATTGGTTTGATTAAGCGCCAGAATTTCCTCAAACTGACTTAAAGAAGTCGTTAAAAGCGTTTGCAACAGTGCTAGGGCTTTCCGTTAATGTATTTTGTAATTTCAATTTAATATTTTTCTTTGTTCTTTTGGTTGTTTTATTTGTGCGTTCTTTTATTATTTGCCACATCGTTTTCGAAATATTGGTGCTGTTTTGTATCCTTTTAATCTCAATCACTTGATGATCATGGGACCACCTGGGAAGCATACCCTTTCAAACGTAACAAAAAAAAAATGTGAATCGGTCCAGCCATCTTCGAATAATGTGAGAACATGTACATAAAAAAATAAATAAAAAAAGATCGCCGACGAATTGAGAACCTCCTCCTTTTTGAAGTCGGTTAAAAATGTATCTGTAGACTGAATGCAAGAGGCGGATGGGAAAGTGTTGCGACATAACTTGAAAAAGTTAAGATCAGCGAATACTTTGTCTTATTTCAATAGGGTAGTTGACAAATAAATAATATACCTACCTATCTAATAGGGTAGTCGACAAAAAAAAACTAATTAGTCCGTCAGATAGATTTCCAAAAAATATTGAACACGTATTTTTTATTTTTTCACGTAAACAAAAAATGAAGACGATACAGTGCTTCGAAAAGTCGTGAAACGTCACAGCTTGGTCCAATTTTACCTAACTATGACGTCAAACGCCCCCTCTCCATGGTCTTTGACAAGCTTTATTTTCGTCAATTTTTATTAATTTAATAAAACAAAAAACACGTTTCCAATATTTTTAAATAATCTAACTGACGGACTAAACAGAATAATATATCTTTTAGTCAGTCAACTACCCTATTATTAGCAATCAACTCAGCCCGTCCTAAATCATCGTCCTGGCTATATCGTCATCCACACAGCCTGTTCATCGTTTCTTTGATCTTCCCCTACTTGTATGAAAACCTTTATTCACACTATCATCGTAGATGTCACAAAACATGTTTTTGATAGCTCAAAAGGCTCAAAGGTCCCCGCAACCTTCACTATGTCAGCGGTCCACCTAGTGAGGGGCCGTCCAACGCAACGTCTTTCGGTTCGCGATCGCCACTCCAGAACTTTCTGGCCCCATCGGCCATCCGTTCTGCGAGCAATGTGCCTTGCCCACTGCCACTTAAGTTTGGTAATTTTTCGGACTATGTCGGTAATCTTGGTTCTCTTGCGGTTTACCCCGTGCTTGGGAAAACGCTCGACAAAATAATGATGATATTCATATTTTTATAATTTGTTTCAGAAAACTACACAATGCGTGCTGGTAGCCACTGCATCATCTTTCCACTAGCAACTCATCTCGATCCTACTTTCGGACCTGACAGTGATCAGTTCAGGCCAGACAGGTGGCTGAATGGTGACTTTAGAAACAACAAGGAGTTTGCAGCATTTGGGTTGGGCAAGCGATCTTGCATAGGTAAGACTTGCTCATTAGAATTTTTTGTTTAATGAGCAAATTATTTAGTATTTCTCACGACTATTTTTTATACTCATGATATTTTCCTTATCAGTTTTTGAAAAAACTTGATAACTTATTATTAAAATTAACCTTTGGTAGGCGCACTAAATTATAATAAACAAAAACAACGAAATATAATTAAGTTGAGTCTAATTAATAATATGTATCTTTGTTATTCAATGTTAAGTTATGTTATGTTGTTCAATGTTTCTAGGAGCTCGTGGCTTAATAAGAACTGCCACTCGGGTCGATCTTTAGGTAAAGCTGTGCTTGCCTAGGTCGGTCTGTGGATGGGTGACCGCCCGACATACCGAGTTTCCTCCGTGCCTCGGAAAACACGTTAAGCTGTTGGTCCCGGCTGCCATGCATATAGATCTTTGGCAGTCGTTACAGGTAGTCAGTGACTACAAATTCTGACGTCCAGTCTTACCAAAGGGTATCGTATTACCTAGTATTAAACTGGGTTGTGGGGGTCAGATAGGCAGTCGCTCCATTTAAAATACTGGTATTCAGCTGCATCCGGTTAGACAGCAAGCCAACCCCAATATAGTTGGGATAAGGCTAGGCAGACGATGGTGTCATTCAATGTTAGGTACCTACACGCTCCCAGCGGGGCTGCGGCACAATATAAATAAGGAGCTGCGGGTTGTTTTTAGTCTGTAGAGTCGGATACATGGGTGGTTTTTAGTCAGTAGAAGTTTGACACTCCCTTTCGTTTTGCTCAAGAGCGGGAGGGGTTATTTGATGATTTCCCCCCACCCCCCCCCCCAAAACGGTACCTATACTCTAAGTAGTCCGCCATTTCGCCTTAAAGGCATTTGTTCAAAATCGGCTAATATCAGTAGGTACTTTTTGAACGTCAAAAACAAGAAATAGTCCCCCAAAATGTTTCCTGGTGTTTTAGCTGAGAAGAAAAAGTGGCGAAACAAATTCCACAGTAACACATCTGGCTTTTAGGTCAGGAGAACCAGATTCTATAAAGCAGTGTGTAAGATAATATTAACAAAGCATTCGTCAAATGGGGCCTGAAATGTAAGAGACCAAGTTAGTATTATTATAAACCTATACTGCCCCACTGCAGGGCAAAGGCCTTCCTTCCCTCCTTCCACTTTTCGCGATCTAGTGCGATAGTGGGCCAATACTTACACCCGTATCTATAAACAAGTCATAGTGATTACTTGAGTAAAAGTCATTATTTAAGCTACGATTTTATCTTTGTAGGTTTAGTAATTCCTTGATGTTCGAACTATCAAAGGTTAGAATTCTTAGGTTTGCTTTCATTGACGGTTCTAACTTCGTTTAAATTCTTGCCCATTGCATAAAAATGTTTGCCTAAGAAATTACTTAAGTTCGAGTAATTACTTTAACTTGACTATAGATACGGATGTTTGAGAAAGAGTCCAGCTCATCCCGCCATCTACTTTTGGGCCAGCCGCGTTGTCTTTTCCATGACCGACCCATAGTCACACTAAACTACCACACCAGTGTGACTACGGATCAGATTAAATTATCCGTAGTCACACTAGTATGACTATGAATAATTTAACCTGATCACAATAGGCTAGTATCCATAATTTACATATTTTTTTTATTTTCATTACTTATTTCCATAATTTTTGTACTCCATGACGCGCGCTCGCTTCGCTCGCATATTAAATAACACTAATATCTTCTGTCCCCGAAGTGCCGGGCCTCCGCCGGCCTCCTTCGTCGGCCTACGGCCCGTTGCCCATGCCGCCCATAAAGGATACTGTCGCGAGACGGTGATTCATCCACTTAGCGGACGACTAGCAACAGCCTATAATTTTGGTTATTTATCCGGCTAATCGGACGACTAATTAATTTTATTGATCCATAGTCACACTGGTGTGACTACGGATCAGGTTAAATTATCCGTAGTCACACTGTGTGGTAGTTTAGTGTGACTATGGATCGGTCACTGTCTTTTCCTGCTCTGTGGTATTCACTGAGTGGTAACTTTTGCCCATTGCTCCTCCGACATGCGGTAGATATGCCCAGCCCAGTTCCATTTTAACCTAGCAGCAGTGAGGCTAGCATGAGCTATTTGGGTTTTGGAGCGAAGTATGTTCTCCAAGTTACGTTTGCATAATGGTAGTACCGATTACGATGTAGGGATGGCAATAACAGATTGTTTCTGTTACAGGTAGAACATACGCCATGATATCAATGAAGGTGACTCTAGCGCACTTCATACGACAGTACCGAGTGACAGCAGACATGAGCAAGTTGAAGCTGAAATATGAGTTCGTAAACAAGCCAGTCTCAGGACACGAAATCAGTATCGAAAGAAGGAATCAGTCTTATTCATGTGCCTAGCTATTTCCATTGTTAGGGTAGATTTCTATTATAACTGGATGCAAATGAATACTTACTACATGGAGCAACTGCCTATCTGCGTTAGTACCGGGTAATACGATACCCCTTGGTTAGACTGGATGTCAGACTTTCGGCCTATTGATCAATGATAGCCCATCCACAAATTACGGGACCAATGGCTTAACGCGCTTTCCGAGACACGGAAATTAATTAATTATAATAACGGGTTACCAAACCTCAGACCAATCTTGGATAGCACTGATTAACCTAGAAGATCGATTATTATTAAACCAGTAGCATATTCTACTCCAGAAGCTAAATAAAATTGAATATTTGTGGTAATAGAGGATCCGGCTGACTCAAAAAAGTATGATTCTGTTTAGTTCGTCAGTTAGATTATCGAAAAATATTGGATACGTGTTTCTTGTTTTATCAAATTAATAAAAATAGACGAAGGTATTAAATTAACGCTTCAAAGATGTGGGGGCTTCTGACGTATGTAGGAAAAAAATGTACTGAAAAGTGACTTACATGAGTTTTCAAAGCATTGCAATTGTGTCGTTTTCATTTTTTGTTTACGAGAAAAAAGAAACAATACGTATTTTATTTTTTGGAAATCTATTTATGACGGACTAATTAGATTTTTTTAGGCCGATCCCCTATTGCCCCAGGTCCCCAGCTTATCAACATTTGGCGAATTCAATGTTCCAACCCGAAAACTGTGAACAGTTATTGTTAGGGACCTAACTAAGGACTAGATTTAAAACGCAGCGGACTGTAATTTACGATATGTATAATCCAAAATAGGTACAATAAATGTTGGTAAAACTAAGAAAATATGCGCGCGCGTCGTCTAGGGAGATCGGTAGCGAAGTGGGCCGGGGGCCCGCGTCCCGCACGTCGCGCGCCGCACCTCTCTCCGCCACCCGCCTCCGCCCGCCGCCATCCGACAGCAGCCGAACACCGCCGAGTGGTCGAAGGTGCCCGAACATCCTCCCCGGGTTGAAGGATTCAAGAGAGAGGAAGTGGGCAGACGTTGTTGTACGCCCGCAGCACCGTTCCTTTCTTCGTCTTCAGCTCCACCACCCGTGCAGCCCCGTCGCAGCCAGGGAAGACCTTGATGACCCGTCCCAGTGGCCACACCAAGGGCGGTTGGCCTTTCTCTTTAATGAGCGCTAGCGCTCCCGCTGAGAGTTGGCCGGTTGACGCTGTCCATTTTGTCTTTTGCTGGAGCAGAGAAACGTATTCTATATGAAACCTGTTCCAAAAATGTTGTTTGATCTGCTCCACTCTTTGGTAGCGTTCCAGTCGCCCGATGTTGTGATCAGTCACCTGTGGATGCGGAACGGATATAAGTGGTCGTCCAATTATGAAATGTCCAGGGGTGAGGACGGATAAATCTAGAGGATCAGTGGAAAGAGGGGTAAGAGGACGGGAATTTAAAACGGCCTCTATTTGAGTCAAACACGTGGCCATTTCCTCGTATGTAAAATGTGTTAGGCCTAAAAGTCTCTTCAGATGATGCTTAGTGGATTTGACAGCGGCTTCAGCAATGCCGTTGAAGTGGGGGGAGTATGGAGGCGCAAAAGAAAATGTGATGCCTTGTTGAGCAACTTCAGACACGAGATTAGAGTCTTGTAAAAACTTACGTAGCTCATTGCAAGTACCTACGAAATTTGTCCCATTATCGGACAAGATGCTTTCGGGTTTACCACGACGAGCCACGAAACGGTTCAAAGCAGCCATGTAGGCTTCCTTCGTGAGGTCTGTAACAAGCTCGATGTGAACAGCTTTAATGGCAAGGCAAACAAAAATGCATAGGTACGCCTTTATAAGCCTACACCCTCGCCCTTTGCGATCAGCAATCAGCACTGGCCCAGCATAATCCACACTACAATTTAGAAATGGGTGTTCTAAATATGTCCTTGAAGAGGGCAACTGACCCATTGTAGGTTGCACAGTTTGACACTTGTGTCTAAAACATTTAATGCATTTTTTAAAGATGCTTTTGGAAAGATTCCTACCCCCAAGAGGCCAATACATTTGACGTATGTTTGCCAAGAGCAGCTGGGGGCCGGCGTGTAAGCAGTCGAGATGATATTTTTGAAATATTATTTTAGTTATATGGTGCTTACCGCATAACAATACCGGGTGCTTGACATTATAATCATAAGGTGAGTTGTCAAGCCTTCCGCCCACGCGTATGAGACCATTGGTATCTGTAAAGGGACTCAAAGAAATAAGCCTATTTTTTCTTGGTAAGGACTTTCCTGATTCCAGTAAATGATACTCATTAGGAAACATATCTATTTGAGCGTGACGTAAAATGAAATTATTGGAATGTGTAAGTTCTTCACTTGAAAGGGAACCACGAATTTTATTATGTGTATGTTTTAAATTGTAGATGAATCTTAGTATGTAAGCAACGACTCTCTGTAAGCGATTATAATTAGAATATTTGTGAATGAGTGATTTAATGAGTGAATGATTATTATTTTTATGTGACAAATGATTTACAGTTAAATTATTGCATGATTGATGATGAGATGATTGATCAGAAAAGTGTGATGACACAACTTCCGGTAGATCTTGTTTCAAGTTTTCATTAGGCATTTTTGGCCAATTAGATTCATCATATAACAAAAATTCAGGACCTGACCACCATAAGGAACACTCGCTGATAAGGTCAGCCTTCAGCCCGCGAGAAACAAGATCCGCTGGATTTTCCTTCGACGGCACGTAGCTCCACGTGTGCCCTGTAGTGCATTCTTGTATTTCATTGATGCGATTTCGGACAAAAGGTTTTAATAAATTAGGTGCCATGGAAAGCCAACTCAACACTATTGTCGAATCGCACCAAAAATAGCATTTACTAACGGGTTTGGTGAAGGAATTCCGTACATTAAGAAACAGTCTTGCTCCCAATAAAGCTCCACATAACTCTAGTCTAGGGATGGTTGTTGGCTTGATTGGTGCAACACGATTTTTAGACACCAACAGTTGTACCTTTACCGACCCATCCCTAGTGCTAGACTTTATATAAATACATGCACCGTAGGCTTTTTCGGATGCATCTGTAAACACATGAATCTCATTTATTGTGGAATTGTCACATGAAATCCACCGGGGTATTTTAAGGGTGTTTAAACATGGTAGACTATCTACGAACGTTAACCAGGAGGTATGTACATTAGCTGGTACTTGCTCGTCCCAGTCACACTTAGTCGCCCATAGACTCTGAATGATAATTTTAGCCTCGATAATGCAAGGACCTACCAGACCTAACGGATCAAATATTTGACTTATCACAGATAAAATGTGACGCTTTGTGATTGGTTTGCTGGTATCGACCGATATTGAAAACTCGAGAGAATCAGTTTTACATAGCCAATATAGGCCTAACGTTTTAGATGACACGTTGCTATCCTCACACAAGTTCAACCTATCAGAATGTCCTGAAACACCGGCTATTTCTGTTAAAATATCTAAACTATTAGATTGCCACTTTCTCAAGTGAAATTTAGCTGACGCCAAAATTGATGCTACTTCTTTACCCATCTGGACCACTTCGGATACAGAGTCGCCACCACTCAGATAATCATCGACGTAAAAATCCCGTTCAATTGAAGTTTTTACAATGTCATTAGAGGCGGTTGTTGCTAGACTGACTAAGCTCTTAGTAGCTAAATAAGGGGCGGAAGCTGTACCATAGGTAACAGTATTAAGAGTGTACGTTTGAAGAGGTAGCTTGGGGTCAGCACGAAAGATAATCTGTTGTAATTGACGTTGTGATGGTGTTACCAGAATGGCCCTATACATCTTCTCGATGTCACCAGAAATAACAAACTTATGCTGACGGAAACGCAGCAATATAGAAAATAGGTCATCTTGGACAGTGGGTCCCACCATTTGGATGTCATTAAACGACACTCCAGAAGTAGTCGCTGCTGATGCATCGAAGACTACCCTGAGCTTAGTTGTGGTACTGGTTTCTCGGATGACTCCATGATGTGGCAATATATACTCAGTTTTGTTACCTGAATGAGGCTTCCTTGACGAGGTATTCAGACTCATATGCCCTAAGCTCACGTACTCCTCGATGAATGCAACATATCTATCCTTAAAGGCAGGATCACGTTGGAAACGACGTTCCAAAGATAAAAATCGACGTTTAGCCATTTCATATGACTCGCCTAACTCACTGGGATCATTTTTAAGAGGCATTGTAACTATGAATTGCCCGTTTTGATCACGCACAGTGTTAACACGAAAACTTTCTTCACAAGCTCGTTCTTCCCGTGACAAGGAATGGTCAGAAGAAACGGATTCGAGCTCCCAAAACTTAGTTAGACTATTATTTAAGTCGTTCATGGATAAATTACAAAAATGTGAATGAATATTTTTGGATGGACGTTTTAAAGGAGCCACAGAGCCTGATACTATCCATCCAAGCTTTGTCTCATGCAACTTGGGCTGGTTTTTGCCTAAATCTATAGATGCATTGCCTAAAATATTCCAAAATACTTCAGCACCAACTAGTATGTCAATCTCTGATGGGACATTAAATGACGAATCGGCAAGATTTAAATCTAACGGTATGGGAATCCTACTTATGTCGACAAAAGTAGACGGCAGTAATTTGGTAATTGTGGGCAAAATGAAGCAATTTATATCCGTCTGATAACTGCCGCTGCACGATTCAATAGTAAGGTTGCAAGACTGTGTACTTAATGTAGTGTGACTGTTAATACCTGTCACCGTGGAACTCGTGCTACGTCGAGGAAGTCCTAGCTTATCGCTTAGTTTCTGCGTAATAAAATTTGCTGTGCTACCATTATCGAGCAGGATCCTGGCGTCGCTCCTGATGCCTCGGTGGTTCACCACTCTCACCAACGCTGTGGACAGTAAAATATGAGAGGTAGTATGTTGTGACCGAGCTTCACTTGACAAGGAGATATTTTCAGTGGTGCTATTGTGTGGAGCGGCACCTCCAGAAACGTCAGCGGGCAATGCTACACTATTGGGCATAGGAACTTGGATCTGAGTAGACTGCTCCACATGTAAAAGGGTGTTGTGTCTACCTTGACAGTATTTACAACGAGCTAATCTACATCGTTTTGTTATGTGACCACTACGCAAACAGTTGAAGCAAACTTTAAATTCCTTGACCTTTTGTATACGTTGTTCTACGTTTAGTTTTCGGAACTCTTCACAAGTGTACAATAAATGATTTTGCTTGCACAATGGACACTTAGCCTCATATTTAGGTTTGGAATTGTTGTCAGGTTGATTGGCTGCTACTACCAATGATTTATGTCCCGCTTGATTACCATGAGTGTTAGTACTATTTTCTACGCTAAATGTGCCCCTGTTATGTTCTAATGTTTCCAATAAATCTGCTTTTTTACTAATAAATGAACAAAATTGTGAAACTTTTGGTTTTGTTGATATGGTATTACGATGAGCTTCCCATTCCCTGCTAGTGACAGGATCTAATTTACTTGCCATATTATAAATAATTAATGTATCCCAACTGTCCGTGGGCTCGTCCATTAAATGCAGAGCTCGGAGATTTTTATTGATGAGATCAGTTAAACGACGCAAAGAAGTGGATGATTCTTGTGTAATACATTCTACACTATGTAAAGCCTTAAGATGGGTATCTACTAAAAGTCTACTATTATCAAAGCGGTCGCATAGTAACTTCCACGCCATTTGATAATTATCACCTTTAAAATCAATATTTTTTATTATTTCCAAAGCATCGCCTTCAAGCGACGCCCGGAGGTAGTGGAACTTACTAATGGCATCTATGCAGCTACTATTATGGATTAGTGACAAATATGTATCTCTATACTCAAGCCAGTACTGATAACCACCATTAAAATTAGGCAAATCTATTTTAGGTAAGCGTATAAAGTTACGTTGTTGGAACGATTCACCTGTATGTTTGTTCACCGAGCCTGTTACAGACCCGAACTCATCGTTGTCGTCTTTGGCAAGCAGACTGTTCGCCTGCGCTACGAGTGCGTGGTAACGGTCTTCGAACTTTGCCCTCTCTGAGTACGCCTCGTCAGGATCATCCGAAAGCACCTCGATTTCCATCTGTAAATTATTAAATTCATCGTATGTAGCTTCAAATTTTTTAAAACGGCTCTCCAACTCCAAGCGTTGAATGTCGGAAATAAGCTTGCAGCTGAGAAGCACATTCATGTAGTTGGTGAAATTCGTGAGCTTTGCTTTAATGGCGCTTCGCTTTCTCAACAATACGTCTAAAGAGGCCATAGCGTTCAATCAATAAAAAATATTAACACTAATTGATTATGAGTAGCAAAAGTTTCGTAAAGAAGTTGGCAGTTAAGTTTAACCAAACACAAAGTGAATGAATACCCGCGTGACCTTGATAAGTGTCACCGGTCAACGACCGCTCAGCTGTTACGCACACAGCTGATCATGCACCCGAATAACGGTACATAGGCTTAACAACTTAGCAGTGCACAAGCGCGTAAGCGTAAGCAGTGGAATGAAAGAGATAAGAGATAATGTTGATACGTATTGACTCAAATATGAACGTGAAAACGGATAATAATTTGAATTTTACGGAATATAAACACTAAATGTCTGTTTGAAAAGGCAGAAAATGATATAGAAGGAATATAATTGGAACAAACTCACAAATACCGAATCCTTATTCACAAGAAAACTGTTTTGAAATTCTTCCAAGCGATGACTCGGCGTAAATCGTCTAATCCAGTCGATGTAATAAGCGCCGGCGTCGTTCAAGACTTGTTGAAGTATAGTTTAGTCCAGTTCCTGTTCTTCCTTTGTTCAATCGACTTCGGAAGAAACCGTTGCTCCGGTGACGCAGCGAATTCAATTTTCAAGTCCAAAGTTCACCAACGTCGTAATGCCAGTTGTCGCCGAAATTGGTTCCACCAAAACACGACTATAATATAGAGGCTCGTAGGACCATTTGTTAGGGACCTAACTAAGGACTAGATTTAAAACGCAGCGGACTGTAATTTACGATATGTATAATCCAAAATAGGTACAATAAATGTTGGTAAAACTAAGAAAATATGCGCGCGCGTCGTCTAGGGAGATCGGTAGCGAAGTGGGCCGGGGGCCCGCGTCCCGCACGTCGCGCGCCGCACCTCTCTCCGCCACCCGCCTCCGCCCGCCGCCATCCGACAGCAGCCGAACACCGCCGAGTGGTCGAAGGTGCCCGAACAGTTATCTTGAGAAAAACAGAATTTTCTGAATGGGATCAGCAGTTCCGAAGAGTAGGTACCAGGAAGTACCTCGTCATCATTCATCCAAACTTACTTTACCTCTTAATAAATAGTGTTGATAAAAACAAAAGAAAATAAAAAAACAATCACTTTAATAATAAGCACACGACAATGAGACCTTGGTTTTTTATTTAAATTATCTTTGTTATTATAAACATTTGCATAACTTAGGGCCGGTTTCACCACTTGCTGATAAGTCCCTGATAGCCTATCCGGAACTTATCTGCCAGATAAACTACAACTTTTGATAGCATTATCTGTCAGATAACTGTCAGATAACTATCTGACACTTTATCCGTAACCGGTGAAACTGGCCCTTAGAATTATAAATTACCATTTTGAATAATTATTCTTACTTCAAAATAAATGTAGGTATATACCTAAGTACTGTCATGAACACTAATATATTATTATACATTTTGTTTTTTACCCGGTAAAATACAAATTCTCGTTTTTTTCCGTATTTTACGAAAGTTGCAGTGAAAAATACACAGTACTTACAAATTATTGTAGGTACAGTCAAACAAGCTAATAGTATACAGGGTATAGAGATCTTTGTAATTCTATAACATGGAAAATATTGATAGTAATTTTGTTTTATCAAGTGTTTCGCATTAAGCTCTAAATATCTGTATAATCTTAAAAGTAAATACAAGTTAGCTGGCTGTATACTTATTAGCTTGTTCGACTGTACTACTAACAAATTATTGCACAGTTAATTTATTTTTTTAATATGTATTTTGAGCCTACTAACATAGTTTAAATTCTTTGTTACTACTACCACCCACCCACCCACCTACCTACCACCCACCCACCTACCTACCTGGGATTTCACTTCTTTTTGTAGAAACTTAAGGGTCACCAGGTACTTCAGATCTTCGATTATCCTAGTGTATAGTTTTCCCTTTATGTGGCCATTAAACCCTAACTCTGTACCAAATTTCAGCTCTCTGAGTTTATGGGAAGTACTAGTTCTATTCTGATGATCATGAGTGAGTGTCATAAATGCGAAACTTTGCTATCGCTTATCTTAGGAACTAAATGACCTACAGACTTGTTTTTTTTTATTTTGAGTGTGTTTTTATAGCTTAATGGATGACGAATATTTCTGCGTTCGGATCTTATCCGGAGGCTCTCAAATAGGGGCCTGAAAATGCGGCGAAATGGTTCCAGTAAAGTGTTTGCTTCGCGCTCGACTTAGCGGGGGCACTGCATTATTTCGTCCATCAATGTAAATATTGGAAAATTTGAAACCTCGCTGACTTCTGGGTCTACAAATAGTATAATATGTGGTCTACGTTTTCTTTCTTTGATGTTACTTGCAATTTTCAAAGCAATATTGCCCGATAGCAAAAACGCAACGTGCATCTCTGTAAACAGCCATTGTTAAAATGGCGCCGCAGCGGTGAATTCGATGAACGTATCGTTTGGTCATACGATCGTGCGTTGCCAATTAGAACACCATTTGCCATCGTACAGCCGAACAAGCTAATAAGTAAACAGTTAGAGATTTTTATAATTCTAGTACACTGAAAATATTGATTGCAATTTTGTTTTATAAAGCGTTTTGCATTAAGCGACTGATGTCAAACGCTTTATCGTTTGGCATCAGTCTCTAAATGTAGGTATCTGTTTAATCTTAAAAGTCAATGCAAGTTAGTTTATTAGCTGGGCACGCCACGACAGTGGCGGTAAGTCCCCTCTTTGAGGAGTGGCTAGTAGAGAGGAGCCACGGCGTCCTCACCTTCCGTCTGACGCAGGTCCTCACCGGACACGGATGTTTCGGGAGGTACCTGCACCGAATCAGGCGGGAGGAAACGTCCGGATGCTTGGAAGCATCCGGACGTGACGTGTCCTGCGATGATCCACCGGAGGACACGGTGGTGCACACTGTGGAGGTGTGCCCTGCTTGGGCGGAGCCCCTCCGTGTTCTCGTAGCGGCGATCGGCGGCGGCTACCTCTCGCGTCCGGCCCTGGTGCAAGCCATGGTCCGGGGCGAAGAGGAATGGGACGCCATCGCCTTCTTCTGCGAAGCAGTGATGCTAGCGAAGGAGGTGGCGGAACAAGAGAGGGAGCGAACCTCTCAACGTCCCAGCCGCCGCGGAAGGCGCTCCGGGCGTCGGGGGTCACGTGATGGCTTCCGGCCACCGTAGACGCGGGCCTGTGGACGGTGAGTAATTGGCTAGCTCGTCGTCCGGCCGTCTTCATGACGGCAACAGACCGTGTCGGCGGCGCGTTCGTGTTCCACGCGCGCCTCAAAGAGATGTCAGCAAGGAGGGGCCCGCAAGGGCCGCGAATTTAAGTACTAGATGACGTGGCCTCGGCACAAGGGCAAAGAAGGAACATGGGTTCGGTTTTTAGTCAGTAGAAGTCTGACACTCGACTTCGCTCTGCCCAAGAGCGGGGGGGGGGGGTCATTTGATGATTTTCCATCCACCAAAAAAAAAGCTTATTAGCTTGTTCGACTGTACGATAATTTTCATCGCACGACGTTGAGTTGAACGCATCGTTCGATCGTACGACAGCTGCCAATTAGGACCTGAAGGCGTTTTGTGGTTGGTTATCGACGACTGCCTTTCATTTCAGGACGATCTAGGTAGACTTGCTGCCTATTGCATTGAAAATAAACTGCATTTTAGTATCCCCAAGTGTAACTATAATCACTTTACAAAAAATAATCTAATCCTCAATTTAAATTACAACATTAACTGTATCCCCTTAAATAATATTTCAATAGTGAGGGATCTGGGTGTTCTTTTTGATGTCAAACTATCCCTTAACCAGCATGTCGAAGCCATAGTCAATAGTGCTTTTAAAATGTATGGCTTTGTGATGAGATCGGCAACCGAATTTAAGCGTACCTCTACCTTTCCTTATCTGTTTAAGACACTCATTCGGTCTCAGTTGGAATATGCAGTCCCTATTTGGAACCCATTCTACCAAAAGTACGTAGTTGCAATAGAAAGGGTCCAGCGCAAGTACCTCCGTACTATGTTCTACAGATGTCATGGGACTAAAACTTATCTATCATACTCCCAACTTCTTGATAAGTACAAACTTCTAAGCTTGGAGAACCGGTGCAAATACCTGGAGGCCAATGTGCTTCATGATATTGTTAACAATAATTTTGACGCCATTGATCTAACGAGTATGCTGTGCTATTCTATCCCCCGAACGGTTCATGTACGTCCGGTTCGTCCACGTACTCTGTTCGCGCTAAATTCTTGTCGAACGAACTCTGGCTTACGGTGCCCTATTCATAGAATGTTGGAATCTTATAATTCTAATTTTATTGACATTGACATATTTGCATGCTCGAAGAATAAATTTAAATCTAATATTATAAAAATGTTATCGTAATTATTATCCTACAAATAGTTTTATCTTTTTATTTATTGTATAATTTAATTGTAGGTAAATGAAATGATTGTTTTAGATTATTATTATTTGTTATCTGTTAATTTGATTTGTAAATGAACTTATTATTTATTTTTATTTTATCTGCATTGATTTTGTAGCTATAGCTTTATAGTAACTTGTCATTTAATTATTTTTTGCCTAATTTTTAATTGTGGTAATGTCGTCTAGTGGCTACCACTGATCTTTAAACATGTATATCTGCGGATAATGCAGTTGACTGCAACATTATTACTCAAAACATTGTAAACCCTGTGCATTATATATATATATGTTGTAGTTGTTTGTTATCCCATATTAAATAAAATAAAATAAAATAAAATATCTTCAGTCATCAGTTCCTGTTCTCTATGCTAATTTTAGCCGTCGTTGGCTTCAAAACCATGTCCACTTTGAACCTCATATCGTTCAAGTTCGCCCTTATACGGAACCGGCGTATGAAATGCGAGAGAGTCACCTTCATTGACACCGTCGCGTAACCCCTTCCTGTAAGGACAACAAATATCGTTTTATTTGTCACGAAGAGAGGCAAGCTTCTTTAAACATCAAGATACCGATACCACTGCTGGACATAATAATATATTTCTGAGATGCAACAAGCGAGACAGATAAAAATATCGATAACGGGTCAATCACCCATGACGCCTGACATTCGTTTCCTGAAAGGGATATGGTCAGGTACTATGGCGGTCTTATGCGCCTGATCACCACTAAGCTCATTTTTGCTTGCACTCAAGAAATAGAATCGCTCGCTAGCCCGTGGCAGCGCCTCGGCACGATTTAGGCGAATTTTTTTTTAAATGATCTGGCGGAACTGTCTTCGATCGTACATAACAAAATAACCTTAAGAGCGTATGCTACCTCAGATTAGCAACCCTATTTGTGGTGGTTCAAACTTCGCTTGTAATACTGTGAGAATAAAGTTCTAATCAGCTTGCACTACAAAGCGGTTGTTACGTCTTTCGCTGCGGCCGAATAGTGCGAAATTAGTGGTATTTTGCGATTTACAAAAAATCTATTGATTGGACTAAAAAAGTAAAACACTATGACTTTAGTTTGTTGCTTGTAGAATTATTTGGCAAAAAAATCAGAACGATTACATGTATTTTAGTATGGTTTTTACTCGTTAAAAGAAATTTTTAGAGGTATCTTCGCGATTTTTTTCTATCGAGCAAAGTTAGTTGTATTATGTTTTCACAACACCATGGCACTAGCATATATCCTGAAGAATATCATATATTTTTCTGATGTTGATTACTGCAGTGAATCATATACTTTTACGCATTATAAAACTCGCGTTTGAGGTACCATACGCTCTTAACAACGTCAGTTATGTTACAATTCTGCCCTCGTAACAGTTTATGCAGTAGGTACTTGCAAAATGGCGCTTTCGAGAAAAATGGTGCTAAGTAATGATTTATAATTTGCCGCATTTTTCTTTTCAATTTCACTATGTCAAAGTCATCCAAAAACAATAATAATAATTTTACGTTTAGCTTAAGTCTCTAGATGTAATTTTTGACACAAACAAAATCGTAAAAATGACGATTACTGCATTCACTCTTACGAGAAGGAGATTTTACTGACATTACACACTTTAGTTTTATAGTCCTCAAACACTGCATCAGCTCATCATTCTCTGCAGGACAGAGGTCTCTCAGAAGCTACACAACACCCGTCGATATCTTCCTTGGTTTTCCATTTTCAGTCTATCCCAGCAATATTTTTGACTACAATTTCGCGCTACACTTTCCGAAATACTGACTCGCGATCTAAACTTCTAAGTTTCATTGTCCTGAAGAACAACATTTCTAAATCAGCATCACCTTGTGTTTCCAGGGTTATTTGTAACCCCGTCTCGACACAAAGCGCTTAGAAGGAACATGGGTGTTTTTAGTCAGTAGAAGTCTGCTACCGCTCTGCCCAGAGCGGGAAGAGTCATTTGATGATTTCCCACCACCCAAAAAATAAAAAAGGGTTATTCGTTAAATATCTCATACCTATACAAGATCGTTTCCCAATACTGAATCCGTAGAAAGCGTTATTTCCTAGCGATGCGACGGCAGGATCGAACCAGCGTTCAGGTTTGAAGACTTTGACATCGTCCCCCCATAGGGGGTTACGATGGGTCCCCAATGGGAGGATTATGCACTGAGAGCCTGCTCGCATTGTGTAGTTTTCTGAAATACAGTGTACAGGTTAAACAATTAAGTAAACAACCATGCTTCTTTTCTACGAAGGGGGTAGGCTGTTAAACATTACATATTGGTCATTCTTCCTACCCTCACCTATGGAGCGCAGACATGGTCATAACCAAGCGTCAAAAATCTGCACTCGGGGTTTGTCAGTGAGCAATAGAGCGTAGTATCCTCGGAGTCAAGCTTACTGACACAATAAGAAACTCGATACGTACTTCGTTCTAAAACTCAAATTGCCGACGTAGGTCACACGGCTGCCAAGCTTAAATGGTTGGGCTGGCCACATCTGCCGCATGCCGGAGGAGCTATTGGCTAAACTAACCACACAATAGGTCCCAAACAGCAGCAAACGGCAACGCGGCAGGCCCAGAAGAAGATGGCGGGACGGACTCGACTCATGTCGCAGGGATTGGCATTGGATAGGGATAAGTGGCAAGAGGGAAGGGGGCCTTTGCCCTGCAGTGGGACATAAATGGCCAATAATAATAATAATTGGTCTATCTTAAAATTACATTCCGGACCCCGCGTTTCTTACTTAATTAGGTACATCCGTATTTATAGTCAAGTTAAAGTAATTACTTGAACTTAAGTACTTAATTACCTACTTATGCAAATATTTTTATGCAATGGGAAAGAATTTAAACTAAGTTAGAACCTTCAATGAAAGCAAAGCTAAGAATTCTAACGTTTGATAGTTCTAACATTAAGAAATTACTAAACTACAGAGAAAAATCGTATCTTAAACAATGACATTTACTCCATTAATAGTAATGACTTGTTTATAAATACGGGTGTTAAACTACTGTATTCAATTAATTGATGTATAAGTCAGAATCAAACGGAATTATTCAAAGTATTAATATTTAACTAAATTTAACCTACACATAATAACATAACATCACGTCTGTAATCCACGAAGGGTTAGGCAGAGGGTACCTACAGTACACAGTTGTGATAGGCGGCGAGCCTATTGCCATCAACCGAGCACAAATCCACCGTGGCTACTACTAAGAAAAAAAAAACACAAAAAAGTGTCGGTTTTATTTTTTGTTAAAAAGTTTTTATTTTTCACTTTTTAGTGGTTCACATGTAAGTTCACAATCATGTTCATGGGTCATAATGTGGACAATGTAGTTTTTTTTAGAGTTTTGTTGATTTTTCAAAAACCACTTGTCCGATTTCGATAATAAAAATATGGGGCCATTTGGGAAGTAGGTACACCCCTTCCAATAAAAAAAAGAATTTTTCAAATCGAATAGCAAGTGACGGAGTTATGCCCGAACAAACATAAACAAAATATTTATACATCCGAATTGAAAACCTCCTTCTTTTTTTAGAAGTCGGTTTAAAAACTAATAACACTTTACTCGACTTAGGAGTTGAACCTAGGACCTCTTGCACAGCAGTCGCGCTTGTGACCACTAGACAAACGGGGCAGTCAAACGGAATTCTTGAAAGCATGAATCAACCAGTGCGGGGCAGTGGTCCAACTGATCTGTCCTATTAGTTGGACCATGGGTCTTTACTAGGGGCAGTTGTCCAACTTTAAAAATACACACATCAAAAGTGTCTAGGGATCAACATATATTTTTGCAATAACTTTTCTCCTGATTGATATTAATTAAAATTTTCTTTAAGGATTCATCAAATAAAGTGTTTTCGTTTGTCACAGTAACGATAAACCAAGTCACCTTTGCATTAATAAAGAAATTTGCCATTTTCCTAATAAAGGGTTTTTTGACATTTGAACCACTAACATTAAAGTTCGAAAAAAAGACTGAAATAACAGTTTTCTTTAAAATTTTATTGGGTAACTTAAACAATTAATAATCCGTGTTTCTACCGCGAACACTAACAACACAAGCATACTCAAAATGAGTTCATCCAAATCACGCTGTGGAATGGCCGCCCATGTTCGTTGCAACACCAAAAAAAGGTCTTCTTGCGACTGGATACCCTCCATATTCGGCAGAGCTCTTCTCTGTAGTATATCCCATGCATGCTCAATCGGGTTCAAGTCTGGCGACTGAGCAGGCCAGGGCAGGACATTGATGTTAGCTGCGGCGAGAGTCTGTCTTACAACTCTTACGGTGTGCGGTCGTGCATTATCATGCATTAACTGAAATAAGGGACCGATTTGCACTTGTAGAGGAACGATGACTTCTGATACAATCGTCTCAGCATAAATTTGAGCGTTGAGGTTGCCTCTGATCCAAATCAACTCAGTTCTTCCGCCGATCCAAATACCCGCCTCATGGTATGGGCGGGTATTTGGATCGGCGGAGATTGAGTATGCCAAACCGATGTTCTTGTGTTGTTAGTGTTCGCGGTAGAAACACGGATTATTAATTGTTTAAGTTACCCAATAAAATTTTAAAGAAAACTGTTATTTCAGTCTTTTTTACGAACTTTAATGTTAGTGGTTCAAATGTCAAAAATCCCTTTATTAGGAAAATGGCAAATTTCTTTATTAATGCAAAGGTGACTTGGTTTATCGTTACTGTGACAAACGAAAACACTTTATTTGATGAATCCTTAAAGAAAATTTTAATTAATATCAATCAGGAGAAAAGTTATTGCAAAAATATATGTTGATCCCTAGACACTTTTGATGTGTGTAGTTGGACCACAGCACCTTTTGAGAGTTCCGTGGTCCAATTATTATTAATTATTTTGACGTGACAACGTCTTATAAATTGGTTTGCCGGGTGACACTTCAAGAAACTGCGTTACGCTCCGCTCACGTTATGCGCTCACAATAAGAGCGAGTGAGAGGCACGCGTCCCTTCCACTCGGGCATGGTTAGCCCGCCTAAGAGCGAGAGAGACAGACATAAAAAGTGAAAGGCACGCGTCCCTTCCACTCGAGCACAGTTAGCCATTATGATATTATTATATTATGATATTATTTCATCCTTCTTCCTACTATACGAATGAATATTCACATTAAAATTATTTTACCACTCAAAGTCGTTGTCACGTAAAACTTTCGCCCGTATACCGACTTTACAGGCAACCAATTTTTTTTTTTTGGTAAATATTTGTAAGACCTACAGATAGTTGTACCGGGTCTGGGTATTTGTGTATGTGAGTTTAAATGTTTGTGAACGCACCCACGATACAGCAGAAATTCCTAGTGTGGGGCAACGTTTTTTAAAAAAATAAAAGTTCATTTAAAAATAACTTGAACAATAATAAGTTGGACAACTGCCCCTAGTAAAGACCCATGGTCCAACTAGTTGGACAGAGCAGTTGGACCACTGCCCCGCATTCGAATCAACTTACTCAGCTTAGTGTCATGTTCTACGTATCTAGGTAAGGCAGGTCCTATAGGCAACACACGAAGCGCTTCTTTTATAACAGCCTCTGAGTACACCAGTTTTCTTATGTCATCCTTTTCTATATCTCTATCAGGACCTAAAACTTCCATAATTCTGAAAATTGTTTTATTGTTAGTACTTAACCACAATCAAGCATAATCTTATAATGTATTTAGTAATTTATTTAGTTCTATGACTGATGACTTTTATAAAGTGATTCAAAAATATATTATTGTTGTTCAAAATATCAGCAGCCCTTATACAATTTCAGTACCATGTCGGCATGTCAGGTGATTATTGTATTAGTGATTATTTTGATAAGTTTCATAGTCGTTAATGCATCCATTATTTGTATGGTCACACAATTTATACATAGTATAAAAAAAAAAATTGAATTGCGTTGCATGTAACATAACCAGAGAGAAAAAAGTTAAAACAAAATGTGATAAGTAAACTAATAAACGTAGCGTGCACTTTAAAGAACCGTGTCGACTAGTCCTCACTTAACCCGCATAGCAACTGGTTCATTCGCTTACTGATACTTTGGTGGTTTTATTCTAAACCATAGCTAGGGTTTATAGTGAACAAATCTGCACAAATCTTAAAAATCTCAACTGACTACAAAAAAGAAGCTGTAACGCAAAAATCAAGTAAATTAGAAGCGCAGGCGAGATTTAGAACTTAAAACTTAAATTAATTTTCAGAACATAAAATTGATAATATCTAGATTTATAATGTGCTTGTTTTTTGCTACACTTAAGTTGAACCAGTTAATTTTACACATTCATGTATCTTTAGCCGTAACATAGGAAATATATCACTTACTCTTCATACATCTTCTGCTGGACTTCGGGATAAGTTCCCAGTAGTACTAAGAGACAAGTGAGAGTATTTGATGTTGTATCAAAACCGGCTACTATAGCAGTATCTACTTCTTCTTTGATCTCTTTGTCAGTAAGAGTGTCATCATTCTTCAGCTCCAGTAGAAGACTCATGAGTGGCTTGCATCTTGTACCTAGAAACGTTATTATTTTAGTTCCTTCCGTTTTGAGCTGAGCAACCATTACTCTGTGTGCATTGCCGCCCTGTTAGACAGCCCGCTAGTGTGGGCGCTCACCAATCGGACTCGATCCGTCCTAGTTATTAAGTGCTAACAAAGGCTAACAACAGACAATATACCTTAGTATATTGTTACTAACACAGTGAACCTCTTTGTAGTCCTAGTAATTAAGTTCTAACATAGGCTAATAATAATTTATATTGTTATTAGCACAGTGGACACTCTTTGTAGTCTGAAAATAAATGATTATTATTATAATTATTGACTAAGATCATCATTAAAACATTTTACCTGTCTGTTATTTTTGACTTTGTATGGGATTTTATTCGGAGTAGTAAAAAAAGGGGTCTACCTTTTATAGTACAACTTTTTGTTTCCGAATTTTGTTTTGCATGGTACTTAGTGGATGGCAGAAACTTCATTTCGCCGAAAAACATTTGGCGTGCACTCATTTACCATAAATTCAAAACGCATAATTTTGTTAGTCAGAATCATCTTTGAGCATAAACTTCATTTCCAGAACCATCATTTCGCCGAAAATTCATAATCAGAATCGTCTTTTGGCACGCATTTCATTTCATACATGTAACATGCAGCAGGCATGACTTCTGTTACGGCTCCAGCACTGCGGTGCTCCGGCGGTCCCACGCAAGCTTATCGTCGCAGATGGTTTTAACAAACACGTGGCGCGCATTTCAGACACCTTCTCGTCAGCTTGCGGGCCGTCTCGCCCCTCCGCGTCTACGCGGGCTTAAATTACACTCTCGGGGTAGGGCAGAAGAGACTACGTGGAGTCGGTTTTGCAGCGATTCGTTTCTTTCACTAACTTTTGTAGCAAAAGGTATTGACTTTTCATTTTAAATTAGTTCAAAAATATTGTAATAGAATATGGGATCGGACTGGGTCAAAATAATATGATTCTGTTTAGTCCGTAAGTTAGATTATCGAAAAATGTTGAATACGTGTTTTTTTGTTTTAACAAATCAATAAAAAATTACGAAGATAAAACGCGTCAAAGATCTTAGAGTGGGGCTTGAAACGTCACTTGTGTCGTCAAAATGTACTATGTACTGTGTATCTTAAGACGTCACACGAGTTTTCGAAGCACTGTATCGTCTTCATTTTAAATTTACGTGAAAAAAGAAAAAAAGCGTGTCCAATAATTTTTGGAAATCTATCTGACGGACTAATTAGTTTTTTTTTTGTCCGATCCCCTATCGGCATAATACCTTATAAAAATATACCAAATAAAATTCTGCCATCTTCAAAGTATGCCATTGAAAATTCGGCCATTTTAACATTCGGTGAAACGATAATTCTATTAAATAATTGTTTTGCCTTAAACACATTCGTTCAAAGAAGAATATCCAAGTGTGTTATGCCAAATAAATTTCGAAACATCAAGTTTCTGCCAGATAGATGGTACCCTAAAAAAAGAACCACCATCTTTGTCTAGTAAAAACTGTAATCTCGTTCTATAGTACCTATTTAAAATAATAAAATCGTGTTTTTTAAACCAATTAACAAACGAATCTGAAGAAGAAAAAATTAAATCACAGAAAATAAATCTTAAATAAAGTTTCGGGGTAAAAAGAACAAAAATAATAATCACTACATAGTATAAAATAAAGTCGTTCTCTGTCCCTATGTCCCTTTGTATGCTTAAATCTTTAAAACTACGCAACGGATTTTGATGCGGTTTTTTTAATAGATAGAGTGATTCAAGAGGAAGGTTTATATGTATAATTATAACATCCATTTGCACCCGTGCAAAGCCGGGGCGGGTCGCTAGTATACAATCTAATAAAGTTAAAATAGTTATTACCTGTTTCATAAGACTTTTTCTCATTTTTCATGTCTTCCTTTTTTCTCTCTATCACCTTGAAAATATAAAAAGTTTTATTAGAGTCAAAAATATTCATCGTTATGAGCAATTCCATTGAAACAATATTTATTTTATTTTTGTAGTTTTGCATATTAAGCACTACAAATGCTTTGATTTGGTACTTTGTGGACGAACTGCAGAGGTTTACATTTATTTATGTAATTTTTATGTAAGACTTTGTCTTGATACTTTGATGGTTTTAGGACCTGCGTTTTACCAGGTAGAAGGTTACAAACTTACTTGACAGAACACAAAATTAGATAGTTCTGCCATCACTACATAATTATTATAAAACAAAGTCCTGCCGCGTCTGTCCGCCTGTCTGTTCCCGATACATTCAAAAACGACTGCACCGATTATGATGCTGTTTTCACCAATGAATAGAGTGGTTTTCGAGGAAGGTTTAAGTATTATATAATTTGTTGCGATAACCGACTACCACGCGATCGATACCGCGGGCATCAGATATTAAATGTTTTACTCGAACTTTTAAGTCCAGTTCGTAACCGGCGGAAGGCGCCGCCCGCTGCCTGCTCGGTGGTTAATATACGCTAAGCTGGCTTCTATAAAAGTGGAGACATGCAAGATTTGACCCCAATCATAGGCGAAACGAGAGACCCGATGTGGATTTCAGTATGATTGGTCGATTCCTACTCGTTTCTTCTTTACTCATCTTGTTTCCGCTTTGATGGAAACAGAGCCTTAAAGCTCAAACTCGTTATCTTAACTAATATTATAAATGCGAAAGTAACTCTGTCTGTCTGTCGCGCTTTCACGCCAAAACTACTGAACCGATTTCAATGAAATTTGGAACACACACAGTCTAGAGTCTGAAAGCGAAAACAGGGTTGAAAAGATTGCTTTTAGTCGCGATAACCGACATCGGACGCGATAGCCAACATCCACGCGGGCATAAACCGAGGGCGGGTACCATTTTCTTCTTCTTCTTTATGGAGTTTTAGTTTTCCGCACTTAGTCCTTAAGGTGGACCATTGTGCGTGAGCCGTGGCGGCCGATTATTCCAACCAGCCCACCTCCCTCCAGAAGCAGATCAGACTTCCCGGTCTCCTCAGGGCATCCGCAAGGGATCGTGGTGTTCCCAGGGTCTACTCACGATTCTTGGTAACGCCTGTGCACTCAAGGCGCACATGCGCCACAGTTTCCTCAGCCTCCATGCATGCCCTGCACAGGGGACTGTCAGTGATTCCTAGGGTGTGAAAGTGTTTATTCAGTGAACAATGTCCGGTGATGGTCCCGCCACCAGGCGCAGGCTATCTCTGTCCAGGCGCAGAAGGCGCCTGGTCAGTTTTATATCCAGGGATGGCATAGCTTCCTTGGATTGCCTACATCCTGGTGTCGAGCTCCACCATTTCTCCGCTTGTATTCGAGTATGATCTTTTAGCCAGCTTCTTAGCTGCTTGAAAGGGATGGGAACAATGGGTTCGGGTTCGTAAGGTTTTGTGCTGGATCCTCTTCTGGCAAGTTCGTCGGCCGCATCGTTTCCAAGTGATCAACTGTGACCTCTAATCCATTGCAGCGTTACCTTGTTGTGATTTATTTCCGTTATTCGTTCCAGGGCTTTGTGGCATTCCAGTATCAGTCTCGACGTGATCTGATTACTCTTTAGGGATTGAAGGACTGAGGCACTGTCGGAGAGTATTCGAATATTAGTATCCGTAACCTCCCTGGCCTCAATAGCGTGTGCCACTTGGATGATACCTACGCACTCTGCTTGGTAAACAGAGTTAAGTTTTCCAAGTGGTTTGGATATCTTGATGTTTAGGTCGTCGGAGAACACCCCGACGCCTGTCCCATAGTCGGTTTTTGATCCATCGGTGTAAATCCTTAGCTCATTTATTTTGTACCTGAGTAGTCACACCACTCGGCGGGTACCATCTATCTGGCAGAAACTTGATGCTCCGAAATTTATTTCACGCGTCATGGAGTACATGCGTTGCATGTAAGAGTGACGTCATTATTATTATTAATAATAATAATAATTAGTATTATTTTTGACATACCAACATTTAATGTTCTCAGCTAGAAATTTTAGCCGGGGTGAGCTGATAATAATAATTATTATTATTATTGCATGTTACACGTATGTATGAAATGAAATGCGTGCCAAAAGACGATTCTGATTATGAATTTTCGGCGAAATGATGGTTCTGGAAATGAAGTTTATGCTCAAAGATGATTCTGACTTACAAAAAATTATGCGTTTTGAATTTATGGTAAATGAGTGTATGCCAAATGATTTTCTGCGAAATGAAGTTTCTGCCATCCACTGTTATGCAAAACAAAATTCGGGTATAAAAAAATGGCATGTATTTAAACCGTTATCTGTATATTCCCTTTTTTCGAACAAAATATTTTAAAGTTACACCAAAAATACTGACTTGCACACAAATTATCTCAAATTATGCACACTAAAGAAATCAAATTTAGTATCTTTTTTAATGGCATTTGCAGAACTCTTTTACTGTACGAATAACTATTATCAAAATAGTATATCTAATAATTCTTTAGTCTAACAAACATTTTAATTTTTTTTTAAGGAAAACCTACACCTGATTTACTCCATGACGCGCGCTCGCTTCGCTCGCATATTATATAACACTAATATCTTCTGTCCCCGAAGTGCCGGGCCTCCGCCGGCCTCCTTCGTCGGCCTACGGCCCGGTGCCCATGCCGCCCATAAAGGACACTGTCGCGAGACGGTCGTATTAGATATCAGTTTTAGAAATTCCGTAGTAAGATTGTACAATAAATTTAGAGTGCAAGTTAGTATCTTTGATAAGCAATTAGTATTTTTGTTTTACAAATCATATATCCGATGTACTAACTACATTTTTGGTGTGAATTCGATAAAAAAGGTCATCTCGTTTTGTGTGATTTTTTAGACTTTTTTGTAGGACATGTTTAGTTAATCAATTGGTTTTTTTGGTATGCATTCAGTTAATTAGTGGAGTTACCTAGTGTGCTGAAAAATTAAACAGATGTGCATTTAAATATAACCCTAAAAAAATCTGCTAAAAAAGGTAGACCCACCGAGGGCATCAGCTAGTTTGCTATAATTGACTTGCCAGAAAGGGGGATACACCCATTACAAGCTCACCTGATCAGCCATATCAGCCAAGTGTTTAATCAGACGATTTTCCTTCTTCTTCAGACCTGTCAATTTGAAGATAAAGTCACTGTGGAGCCACACGTTCTGAAACCTATGAATGACCAGGTTCATCACTTGGTCTGAAGACTCCATATATTTTCGTGCAAAGTCTTTTACATTGTCGTCGGCTATGCCAAACGCGGTCCCTGTAAAAAATACAAATGCTTAAAATATTATGTTTTATGTTATTAGTACGTTAAGCACATAAAGTTATTCCAGATAGTGTAAGAGCGTATTGCCATCAAAAATAAATAATAAAATAAAAATATCCTTTATTTACTCTGACCTAAATAAGTAGTAACATTAACTTAAAACTAGTATAAAACTTTTAACTATCCTTCATTGCTCATTATCAGCTACCAGGTCAGGCTGTCTTGCGACATAGGCCTCCTCTATTTCCCTCCACTTATATCTATCCAGGGCAGTTCTTCGCCAATCTTTTGGCAGATAATCCTCCCATCTTTTTGTTTGCCTTCCTTTGCGTCTTTTCCAATTTCTTGGGTGCCATTATGTGATCTTCTTGGTCCATTTTGACTGGCCTGTTGGTCTAGTGGTTAGTGACCCTAACTGCTATGCCGGAGGTCGTGGGTTCGATTCCCACCCAGGACAAATGTTTGTGTGATGAGCACGATCATTTGTTCTGTGTCTGGGTGTAATTTATCTATAATATGTATGTATTTAGAAATATATAAGTATGTTTATCAGTTGTCTAGTACCCATAACACAAGCTCTGCTTAGCTTGGGACTAGATGGCGTTGTTTGATAGTTGTGGAATATTATTATTATTCTCTTTAAATTTCTCCGTCTTGGCTCTCATCATATGACCTGTCCATTTCCATTTTAGTTTTCTGGCTTTTAATCTAACGTCTGCCACTTTAGTGATGTTTCTAATTTTTGTTGCTTTCTATTTGTCTTGCAGTTTTAGATTCATCATGCTCCTCTCCATTCCTCTTTGACACACGCACAGTTTGTGTTGAATTTTTCGTGACAATGGCCAGGTCTGACAGCCGTACATGAGACATGGAAGAATGCAGGTGTTGTATAGCTTCCTTTTTTTCTGAAATGGGTACAGTTTTGTTTTTCATGATTTCTTTAAGAGACCAGTATCTTTGCCAAGTGTTATTTACTCTTCGGCTAGCTTCTTTAGTGGATAAATCTTCTACAGCTATAAGCTGTCCCAGATATATATTCGACGCTAGAAAGGCATATTGTATGAACGACCACTTTGGTCAAAATTGAGTTATTTAATTTTACATCGTTCGAATCGGCAGATTTTTCTCTTTCGAATGGTCTAGGTTCCAGTTAAATCCGAGCACTTTTTTGGTCGTTAATACAACCGTGATTTCAGTCATTTTCGTATTTTATTTTGTTTTAAATCCAACCATTTTCATAATTTGTTTCATAAACCGCACATACCGTCAGAAAATTGGCCCTAATTCATTTTGCTTTTTTTGTGTAAATAAAGATTTGATGTTAAAACACAGCGCAAAAGCCAGTGGTGAGGAAGTACGTTCATTAAGAGAGGCCATGGTAGAGCGAACGAATTCAGCCTTAAGACTTGTCTCCGTGTGGGGTGACGAGAATCTGGTAGATTTCAACGCCACCAAAACGTAAGTGTTTCTGTTCACCGCCAAAAGGAGTCTGTTTAATCTGGCCCCTACTTTCCGAGGTGCGTCTGTACAAGTTACTGACGGTCTCGAGCTTCTTAGCACGAAGTTGAGCGCGAATCTGAACTTCGGCGCCTACATCGAGTCGACAGCTCAAACTGCGGCGAAAAAGCTGGGCATCCTAAACAAGGTTAAGCGGTACTTCAAGCCTGGACAGCTTTCAGTATTATATAAAGCTCAAGTCCGGTCTGGCATGGAGTATTGCTGTCACCTTTGGGATGGCTCAGCCAAATACCAGCTTGCCACACTTGACTCTGTAGAGCGCAGAGCCAGGAGGCTAATTGGTGACGATAAGCTGGTTAACAAGCTACATAGCCTGGCCCACCGTCGCAAAGTCGCATGTCTGTCGGTCTTCTACAGACTGTACTTCGGAGAGTGTGCGCAAGATCTCCACGAGCTGATCCCACCATCTCCCTTCTTCCATCGGGAGACTAGACGTACTGCAGGGTATCACCGATACCTAGTCGACATTTCGCACATTCGAACAAAGCGCTTTGCTGGGTCATTTATTATGCGCACAGCCAAGGAGTGGAATTCCCTGCCTGCGTCGGTTTTTCCGAGTTCATATAACCCTAATCTGTTTAAGTCGCGAGTAAACAGGCTTCTACTGGGTAAGCTCGTTCCATCGTCGACATCATCTCTGCCCTTAGGGCAAGATTGAAGTCAAGAGCAAGCCCATTGATAATAAAAAAAAAAAAACTTTACCTAATCATTTTTTATTTTTTTTAATCAATAAAACTTTTTACTAGTGGCCACTTTATCCAATTTTGGAAATAAAACAATTTATTTGTGTGTACTTTTTTGTTTATTTTCCGTTAAAACACTGTACCTTTCTGCAAATTTCAATCACTTGGACGTTAAGCGCATTTTGTCGTCAATGTTTAATAACTACTTGGTCGATCATACATTTTTACCTGAAACGATTTTGACGTATCGTTAGCAATTAAGCTACTTTACTTTAAGCAAAGTTTTTGTATTAAGTAAGTTAAGCCTACCTAAAAAATCTTTTTTGGGTTAAAAAGTGGTGGATAAACTGTACTGAAGGAGCACATTTTATGCGCACGAACCGCTGCATATGAGGTCTGGCCGTTGCGAGGGCGCGGGCGCTTCAGTCGACCACGCACTGTCGCTGACGGTGGTCACGCACGAATTGACCGCACCTTCTACTCGAAAATTGTTTTCACTTGAAAGTAAAATACTAATTCTGTGCCTCCTGTGATAAGTGATATAACTCGAGTTGTACCCTTTTTGTGATTTTCACATGAGCATTATCAAAAAAAAAATACGTGTTTTTTGGTCTAACTCACGTTCTTCTATCTGCTATAGTTTCGGAGATAATTTTGTGCAAAGTGATACAACTATAGGGATTTTGGCAAAAAATTCGTTACAATCGATATTTGTCAAGATGTAACCCCAAAACCGGTCACTTAACACACAATTTTTCGTGCTTCGTGATTTAAATGCTATTGTATTTAACTTCACATTTTATTTTTCAGTTCATTTATCGTGAATTTTGATGTGACTAGAGTAATATCCCTTTAAACTAATTCTTTCGATATGCCTCTAGGATACAAATCGACATGTAAAGTGATACAACTTGACTTAAATCATTCTACACAAATCTGTTTTTATGTGTAAACAGATATAAGTGTAGTTGTATCTAAAATTCCAACCAATTGTAAAATCATGGTACAAAATAATAAATGTGCTAAGTGATACAGTTCAACTAAAATATGTAAAGAGGTGACTGATAAGTAAAAAAAATAAATCTTAAGGGTTATATCTTCATCTTTTGTTTTAGCACATTTTGCTAGAATCATTATTCTAATGAGTTATTAGACGTTTTAACTTGATGTATATCAGTTTACACTAAGACAATTTATTGGTGCAAGCTTGGTGCAACGTAATATAACTGTACAAGTATCATTAATAACTTAATTTTAGCACATAAAAATTAAGTAAAAGTTACAAGTCGCTGGTTTTTCATGAATTACTTCCAAAATTAAATATCTATCAAAAATCTAAATTATATAGAGAAAGAAAATGTTTTGTTCTACAAAAGAGTGCACTGATATTTTACCTAGCCCACTTAATTAACGAACTAGATTTTTTAAAATCTTGTTTTTGCTGTCCTGTAAAATGACGTTTTTTGACTTGTATCACTTATCACAGGAGGCACAGAATTTATCCTGGCGTCCGAACGATGCAAGAAAATATTGAATAAGTAACGTTAGACTAAGAAGGAGATTAATGTTTGATATTGAACCACATTTAGCAGATTGTGATCGTTCGTATAATAATTATTATGTAGTAACAAAAAATAAAGCAACTTATACATTTTAATTAAACAAAAAACTACTCAACTTTGACATCAATCAATCTTATGAAACAGATGTTACAACAATTATACATTAATCTATACTAATATTATAAAGAGGTAAAGTTTGTGTGTTTGTATATTTTGTTAAATTGTAAGGGGTAATCTCGGGATCTACTGAACCGATTTTAAAAATTCTTTCACCAATAGAAAGCCTGAAACATTATTGCTGAGTGTCATAGGCTACTTTTTATTCCTGTATTCCCACGGGAACGGGATCTACGCGGGTGAAACCGCGGGACGTCAGCTAGTAGTTTACAATTATAACTAAATAGATCAGATAATATGCCTCTAGTAGACTCTTTAAAGGTACTAACTAGGTAGTGTAATGGAAAGTAAAACAATTAAAAAATACTCAAATAAAAAAATAACACTCAATTCGGAAACGGAAATTATTCTTACCAATAACTTCAACTTTTTCAGCAGCTGCTGTATCATTCATGCTGTATCCATACTTCCATACTAATATTATAAATGCGAAAGTTACTCTGTCTGTCTGTTACTCAATCACGCCAAAACTACTAAAACTACGAGATATTTTTTTATAATTTAGCGTTTGTGGACTACGAGAAAGCCTTCGATTCGATGGAAACTTGGGCTGTACTGCAGTCTCTCCAAAGGTGCCAAATTGACTACCGGTACATCGAGGTATTGAAGTGTTTATACAAAAACGCCACCATGTCAGTCCGGCTTCAGGACCAGACCACGAAACCTATCTTTCTGAAGCGAGGTGTGAGACAAGGAGACGTCATATCTCCGAAGTTGTTCACCTCTGTACTGGAGGATGTTTTCAAGGTTCTGGACTGGAGAGGACTAGGCATCAACATCAATGGCGAGTACATCACTCACCTTCGATTTGCCGACGATATAGTGATCATGGCTGAGACCATGGAGGACCTCAGTACAATGCTCGATGACCTCAGTAGAGCTTCCGAAAGAGTGGGTCTTAAAATGAACATGGACAAAACCAAGGTCATGTTGAATGCCCATGTTACACCCACTCCTATAAAGATCGGAGACTCTACACTCGAAGTTGTAGACGAGTATGTCTACCTGGGACAAACAGTCCAGTTAGGTAGGTCCAACTTTGAAAAAGAGGTCAATCGTCGAATCCGACTCGGCTGGGCAGCGTTTGCGAAGCTGAGAAGTATCTTCTCGTCCAACTTACTCCAGTGACAAAAGTCTATGACCAGTGTGTGTTGCCAGTGATTACATACGGGACCGAAACGTGGTCGCTCACAATGGGCCTCATCAGAAGGCTTAAGGTCACCCAAAGAGCAATGGAGAGGGCTATGCTCGGAGTTTCCTTGCGTGATCGAATCAGAAATGAGGACATCCGCATGAGAACCAAGGTTGCCGACATAGCCCGAAGAATTGCCAAGCTTAAGTGGCAGTGGGCAGGGCACTCATTGCTCGCAGGACGGATGGCCGATGGGGCCGGAAGGTTCTGGAGTGGAGACCGCGAACCGGAAGACGTTGCGTTGGAAGGCCTCCCACTAGGTGGACCGATGACCTGGTGACGGTTGCGGGGATCCGCTGGATGCGAGACGGACGGGACCGGTCAATGTGGCGACACTTACTAGGGGAGGCCTATGTCCAGCAGTGGACGTCTTACGGCTAAAATGATGATAATGATGATGATGATGATAACTTTGTGTAGTGTACTTACCTTGGGTAGGTAATTACAATTTTTATATTTATTTAACAATACTTCTTAATACTGTATTTTATTTTTACCTATCGCTAAAAAAAAAAAATATTTGGATATAATACCTTGATCCTAGATGGAACTAAGTTTAATGAGTGAGATTAGATTTTTTGGTTTTCCGCGGTTGAATAATTCGGCCTGTTAAAACATTTTATTGGAATACCGCTCAGACCCGACTGGGATGATATCGTCCCAGTGAGAAAATTCCGTTGAGACCCGCCGGGACGATATCATCCCGGTCGGGCGCAGCAAATTCAAACCTTATTTTTACGTAAAATAAGGCTCTAAATCGTTTGACAAAATTTGTGTCATAGGGAAACTAGCTAGAGCTGTGTATGGCACGAAGAAATTACTAAACATAAACCTGGAACACTTTTAAAAAAATATTGAGAGGCGCCATAGTGACGTTTGACAGTTGATGCAAAAAACGGTGTGGTAAAGTGTGGGTGTCGTAGTGTTTTTGTGTTTTGTGTTTGAGTTTGTTTGTGAAACGTTGGTAAGTAAATGTTTATTAGGTTAGAAGTCCCTATTGCAACTTTGTAGATAATAATTTGCTTGACAATTCATATCCAAAATTATGTTTCGAGCCAACAAAATATCATAACAAAGATTTCGTCGTCGTCATTGAATGAGCGAATTGAAAATATGAATTTGACTCCTTTTCATTGAAATATGGTCTTGGAAACATTATTATCAACGTAAAATATAGTGATAATTCATTATATCGTGTATTCGAAGCAAATAATTTCGTATTTATTTATATTTCAAGGTTATTTCGCAATTCTAAAATGACAGTTCGCTAATAAGAATCTTATAAGAATTTTGAGTTGAAATCTTATTAGAATAATGTATGTAGGTCTCCTAAAAACCACTGTCATTAGATTACTTGTACATTTGTTATATTAGTTCTAAAGTTTCGTGTAAATTGATTCAGTAGTTTTACCAAAACAAAATAAGATACGCAACAAGTCGAGTCAGAGTCGAGGTCGGCGACCTCTGTCCTAACTATACGATATTTATAATTCTAAATAAGCTATAAGAGTTGTTTATATAATAATACATCGTCTAGCTCTTCAGAAACACGAAACTGTTTACCATTTGAGATAAGAGGTATTAGAACTCGAGCAATAAGCGTTTTAGTGAACAAGGTCAGATGACGCATGCGATGACGTAACTAGGCGGTCCGTGAGGGAGTTGAGTTGGAATCTTATTAGAATAATGTATGTAGGTCTCCTAAAAAAACACTGTCACTGTAATACTTGTACATTTGTTATATCAGTTCTAAAGTTTCGTGTAAATTGATTCAGTAGTTTTACCAAAACAAAATAAGATACGCAACAGGTCGAGTGGCGGCGAGATCTGTCCTAACTATACGATATTTATAATTCTAAATAAGCTATAAAAGAGTTGTTTATATAATAATACATCGTCTAGCTCTTCAGAAACACGAAACTGTTTACCGTTTGAGATAAGAGATAACAGAACTCGAGCAATAAGCGTTTTAGTGGGCAAGGTCAGATGACGCATGCGATGACGTAACCAGGTGGTGCGGGAGGGGAAGGGGTCAATTATTTCGCGCGGCAACAGAGAGGTTAAAGTTTACCGAATAGAACGTAAGATACTTTAGCTGTAGGTTGTATGCAGCTTTTCGATCGTTAAAACATATTTTACAGGACCTCTAATGTTGGAATTGTGACTTCAGTCAATTTTACCTAACCAAGATTATTCACAACCTTGTATTATCTCCTAAAAATTTATCAAAAAGGCCATTTAATATTTTTTTTACTTAATGATTAAATAATAAACATATTAAATAATAACTATTCTGAGTTTCAACAAGAATACTCCAGTAGTTAATTTACTATGATTTTTTTCATGAAAAGTAGAACTTCAAATCAATTTATTGAACAATTTATGCAATGGTCGTTAATACAATATGCCTTTCTAGCGTCGATTATATTCTTGTACATATTCAATCTCTTCTTCTTCCACTACTATTTTGACTTTTATCCTGTTTGTCATTAATTTTGTCTTGCACGTATTCATTGATAGCCCTGCTTTTTTGCTTTCCGATGCTAGTTGTTGAAGCATAGTTTGAAGTACGGTAGGGTCTTCTGAAAAAAGAATGAGATCTTCTGCGAATCTAAGATGGTGTAAGTTTTCCCCGTTTATATTTATGCCAAAATTATCCCAGTTCAATTGTCAAAAAATATTTTCTAGTACGGCATTAAATATTTTTGCTGACAGCGGGTCCCCTTTTCTGACTCCTCTCTGAATTTCAAAACGATCTCCAATTCTTTCGAACTGTAAAAAGAGCTGGGGGTGTTGCCATTTATCTGCGCTCTAATATCTCCCACAAAGTTTTACATTCCTCGTCTCCAGTGTATAATGGCAACCCTGAGTATTTATTTCTCGAAATCGTTGTTAAAGGGGTTAAAGCCGTTCTAGGAGTTGTCTACTGCCCTCGTACTATAGATTACTTCTCCACTTTAGAATCTCTCTTTGAATCTATTTCCTCAGAATACAAACATGTCATAGTCATGGGTGATTTCAACACTGACCTTTTGAAGGATAACATTAGATCACGTAGGCTGAGTGCGATCCTGGAGTCGTTGAGTCTGTCACTCCTTAAACTTAGTCCAACTCATATCACAATGTTGGCTCAAGCGACTCCTGGCTCGACCTTATGCTTGCTTCTTCTGTGGACCTCGTTGCCAACCATGGCCAGATCGCTGCCCCCGGTTTATCCAGACACGATCTTATTTATTTATCTTATAAAATTAAACCCCCTAAGCAGCGGCCTGCCATTGTTTTTATCAAGAATTTTGCACGACTGGACATAGATAAACTAAATAGTGATGCACAAGCCCTTGATTGGGTTGATATCGCCCAGTCATCATCAGTGAATCAGAAGGTGGATATTTTTAATGGTTATATACTCCTGCTCATTGACACGCATGCGCCGCTGAGGGCCGTTCGTGTCAAGCGCTCTCCTGCCCCATGGATAACCTGGGGTTCGGATGGCAATGAGACGGCGTGAGCGGACTATTGGAAAATATAGGCGGGGCCGCAGTGAGAAGAACTGGGACCTGTATAGGTTGGCTAGAAACCGCTGCAACCAGATGGTAAGAGCATCTAAACGCTGACACATTTGCGAGAATGTCCTCAATTCTTCACCGGCTGATATTTGGAAGTTTCTCAAATCACTAGGCATAGCAAAATCGCCCTCCAGTTTTGTATCTCTTAATCTCCCTTTAAATGTAAATACTTTTCAACATCTGCTACGCTTGCGGTTGACGTTAAGAATACAACTATCCTTGATATTACTTTCAAGTCAATGTTTCCCCCTGACTCTTTTTCATTCTCCCCCGTGACTAACGCTGAGATCCTGAAATGTTTCAACTCTATTATTTAAATCTAAAGCGGTGGGTTGTGATGGTGTCAGTCGAACCATGTTATCATTTATGATTGAGAACTTAATTCCAATTATACCCACATCGTCAATTCATCCCTGCAGACTGGTGTCTTTCCTGAAATGTGGCGTAAGGCTTACATTATTCCCCTTCCCAAAATTTCCAATCCTAGTTTATCCAATCACTTCAGGCCAATCTCCATTCTCCCATTCCTTTCCAAAATCCTAGAAGCAGTTGCGCTTAATCAAATATCCTCATATGTTTTTAAAAATAACCTGTTGTCCAGTTTCCAATCCGGGTTTCGGCCTGGTCACAGCACAGCGACTGCTCTGCTTAAAGTCACTGAAGATAATTAGGGATGGTCTGGAGAATTCGAGGTTAACGGTCTTGGTTTTAATAGATGATTTGAGTTTCACGTACAGCCACTCACGCGGTTTTGAAGGCTTCTATTCGGAACCAGGCTAAGAGACACAAAAAAGGAAGATTAATTGACTCACGGGATACTGGGAGCCAGGAGATCACCACACTGTTCACGATCAGTCGTATTTTCACGGTATTTTTGAGTTATAGTCTTCGCGGAGAAGATGGGCTGGCCAGCCGCTCGTTTATTGAGTTCGAACTGAAGTTTTTGTTTTCTTCCGTCAGAGGGCGCGAGCGATCCGACGATAATTATGATGTTTGGATACGCCACGTTTGAATGTCGCGTGTGGCGGCAGATTTAAATTAGGAATACAAGGAAGGAATGAGGATTAACTGGGAAAGCATCCCAAAGCCTGTTCATATCCCCCCATTTGAAATCAACCGGTGATTTCAGAAGATAAGATAGATGAAGTTCGAGACTTACGGCCTATGTAGATTCATTTGTCATCATGCTGATAAGACTCTAAGATTAAAGCTAAGCTGATAAGAACAAAATAAGTTTAAATGTAATATATAAGTTTGATATACATATACTAGATACTTGAAAAATGGTTAAGTGTTTTATGTGCGTTAAATAAAATTATAAGTATGAAAATATAATAATGCAGATAAGTTAATTATTTTGCTCAATTGGAAGAGGACAAATTTTGACAGCAGGTCTTACTAGTAAGCCTTTAGATGTTTTGACTGTCACAACACGAGTAATGTCATCTTTACCCGGATGGAGCTGTACACCGCGGCCCAACCTCCATTTGTTGGCAGGTAAGTTGGGTTCATAAATGTTACAAGATCGTTCAGTCTTGGCTGATGGTTGCCGTGTTTGAACCATTTCATTCGCTGTTGTAAGGTATGCAAATAATCCCTTTGCCAAGTGCGCCAAAAGCTTTGTGAGAGGCGCTGTAATAGCTGCCAACGAGTACGTAAGGTCTCGTTTTCCGCGTACCTTGGTTCAGGAAGAGATACTAAAGGTCGACCGATGAGGAAGTGACCAGCTGTAAGAGCGTCAACCTCGCCGGGATCGGAAGATAGTTCCACTAAGGGTCTTGAGTTTAACATGGCTTCCACCTTCGTTAAGATAGTGTAATATTCTTCAAAGGTAAGAATCTGGGATCCTATGATACGTTTGAGATGGTATTTTGTTGATTTTATACCGCTATCGAAAATGCCTCGGAAGTGAGGACCGGAAGGAGGATTGAGTTTCCAAGTGATTCCTCGAGAAGCGAGGTGACTGTTAATACTATCGCTTTCGCGGTTGAGCATTTCCCTAACTTCCGACAAGTAACGCCTGGCACCTACGAAGTTAGTGCCACCATATGTGACTATGGAGTGACAAAGTCCTCTCCGCGATACAAAACGATCTAAGGCCCCTATGAATGCTTCAGATGTGAGCTCAGTAACCAGCTCGAGATGAACGGCCTTTGTCGCGTGGCAGACTATGAGGCAAAGATAAGCTTTGTAAGTTTTAGCGCTACGACGTCTACTTTCTTTTATCATAAAAGGACCTCCGAAGTCGATGCCTATTGTTTGAAAACAATGACCCGGGTGTAGTCGAGAAGGTGGAAGATCACCTTGTAAAGGTTGAAGTGGAATAGGTTTGACTTAAAAACAGGTCACGCATTTAGATAACCGTGATCTGATAATATTTCTAACGCCGAGTATCCAAAATCGACGCATAATTAAAGATTGGAGTAGGCGAGGCCCACAGTGAAGATAAGTTTTGTGGGTTGTGGTGTTTAGGGTTAGTCACCAAATAAAACTTTTTAGTTAATTTTGTAATGAATTGTTTTAGATAGCGGTCAATAAGAAGAGTACTCAATCGTGAAATCTTAGGTAAGAGGTATGGATGTTTGACTTGACTTGGTAAGGACGCGTGTTTAAGGCGTCCCCCCACTCGCAAGAGTCCGCGAGTGTCAAGAAAAGGAGAGAGTTTAGATAAGTGTTTGGGTAAAGGTTTATTGGATGTTAGTAAAGATATGACATCATTAAAACTTTGATGTTGAACATATTTTGTTAAATGATCTAAAGATTGGTTTAATTCAGTGGCTGTCAGATAAGGTAATAAGTTACGCTGAGAACGTTTAGCTTTTGCGTTGTTGATGAAACGGCAGATCCATGCAACCACTCTTTCCACTTGAGAAAGAGACGAGTGGCGTTCCATGATGAAAGTAAGCAATTCAGCTTCACGTGTCACACCAGTATGACACGCGCGTGATGGGGGCTTATGTTCTGGTAAGCTATCGGACATTGCAACTGCTGAAACAGGCCAGTTGCAGAGTTTGTTGGACAGCCACTGAGGACCAGACCACCAGAATTGAGATGAAGATAAAGATAGGCATGATAAGCCACGACTACAGATGTCGGCTGGGTTGTCATGGGTGGACACATGTCGCCACTCAGCTGGCACAGGACTGTCATTAATTAGGACTACTCTGTGGGCAACGAACGTTTTTAAGCTTGTGTGGCTCAGTGTTCAACCACGACAACACAGTCGAGCTGTCTGTGAACAAGATAGATTTATTTAAGATGATCTTTGAACTAAGCAAAGAATGAATGCGATTTATTACTTTTGACAGTAATACAGCACTGCAAAGCTCTAAGCGGTTGACAGTCAACACTTTTAGAGGTGCTACTTTGGACTTAGCAATCAAAATATAAACTTGTACGTCGTGAGAGGTAACGACACGAAGATATACACAACATCCATATGCTTTAGTGGATCCATCACAAAATCCGATGAGTTGAAATTCCTTAGACTGAGAAGGTATAATCCTACGAGGGATTTCTATTAGTTTTAAGTTATGAAGATCCGCTATAAAGCTTTGCCATTCTATAGCTATGTCTCTGGGCACAGGTTCGTCCCATGAAAGATTAAGACGCCACAAGTCTTGAAGGAGCAATTTGGCTTTTAAGATAAAAGTTGTGAGCCACCCAAAAGGATCGAAAATACGTGCGATGCTAGATAAGATGGAACGCTTAGTACATTCTTTGTCCTCGATTGGGGACTGTGAGTAATTAAAGCTGTCACTCACAGGATCATATTGGACTCCTAAGATTTTTAACGTTGATTTGTCACTTTCTTCAGAGAAAAGTTTAGGTACTTGACAATGATCTGCAGGCAAAGTTTTAATAAAGGATTGTGAATTGCTACTCCATTTTCGGAGCTCAAGTTGAGCACAGCCTAATAAACTGATAAGTTGATCTTTTAGTTCTATGGCTTCGCGTACAGAGGGCGCGCCGGTCGTAATATCATCGACATATGTCTCGTGAAGGAGAGCTTCAGCTGCGCGTGGGTACGCGGCGCCATGGTCGGCTGCTAATTGATGGAGGGTACGGATGGCCAGATAAGGTGAGCTACTAACTCCGTAGGTGACAGTCGCAAGTTCGTACTCTTTTACTGGATCACTAGGAGATTCTCGCCATAGTATGTGTTGAAAGTTCCGATCCTCCGGTCTAATTAAGATTCCTCTATACATTTTTGAGATGTCACAAGTTAAAACTACTGTGTGTAATCTGAAACCGGTTATGATATCTACAATATCCACTTGAAGCTTAGGGCCAGTGAATACAATATTGTTTAAAGATAGACCGTTAGTAGTTTTAGAACTAGCATCGAAAACTACTCTCAATTTAGTCGTCGTGCTCTCTGGGCGAACAACGCAACTGTGAGGGATAAGATAACGATTGAGAGTAGGTACCGTTGGGTTAGGTACTGGATACATATGATTTAAATTCTCGTACTCGCGCATAAAATTAACATAATCGGATTTAACTTCAGTCTGACGATTAAGTCTCTTTTCTAGATAAGTAAAACGCGACAAGGTACTATTGTAGGATTCACCTAGAGAACGATCGCCATCCTTTAAAGGATTGGTACGACGTATCGTCCGTTAGGTTCGCGATAGGTTAAATCAGTGTACATGCGTTCACAGGTATCATTCTCGGGTACGGTGATAACAGCGCGCGGTGGTTCTTCCTCTTCCCAGAACTTTTGAATTTGTTCGTCTAATTTAAATGTGGTGGCCACTAAAGAGCACGCAGTGTTTAAAGGTGCAGAATTAGAGTTTACTGCCCCTGACAGAATCCACCCGAAAACGCTATGCAGAGCGGTAGGTAAACCGGGCCCCAGATTGATGCGTTGACCGTCATAGATTTCATGGAATAGTTCCGCCCCAATTAATAAGTCGATTTTGGCGGGAACATCGTAGTCGCGATCGGCTAACACTAGATGGTTGCAACGTTCTCGAACGACTGATGGTACCTTCACGCTAGGTATTAGAGCAGTGATGCTATCTAACACGACTGGCTTGTTATTAAATTGTGGAGCATCACCATGTACAGGTCGTATAGTGCATTCTGTCACTCCCTTTACTTGTGTGACTGAGTTTTGTCCTAGTCCGGCTATATTAAGATTACAGCGGCGGAGTTTTAACCCGAGTATGCGTGCACTCGTAGACAGTGGGGCGCAGGATTGGCGCCCCACTGTCTACGAGTGCACGCACGGTATATTGAGTGCCGGCGGCGGTGTTGAACACGCGCGCCTGACACGTCCCTAGTAAAACCATGTCGCGGTTGGGAACAGCAGCGTGAGAATGTGCTGTAACGTTCGCTGCAGTGGTAGCGCCGGCGCTGGATGGCGCTGGGTCAATATGCAATAGGGTATGATGACGTAATCCAAACACCGTACAAGACATTTTAGATACGCATTTTTCTGTGACGTGATTTGTACGCAAACAATTTGTACACATATTGTTTTTACGTTGTACTAACACGAGTCTAGCACGAGAATCTAAGGTTTGAAAGGTAGGGCACCGATAAATCAAGTGCGGCTCACTGCAATGAGCACAAGCCACATTGGCAGGTGGATTAGATTTTGCGAGATAAGATGAGCGTTTTGAACCGCTGCTATTTTGCCTACTGGTCGCAGGCGAAGGTTTTTTCCCTTCGAGGTTACGAGGGTTAGGATTGTTATTAGATTTAGAAGATAAATGACTAGTTTATAAGATTTTAACATAATCTTGAAGAAACTTTAACAATTCACAAAAAGTAGGTATTTGTGAAATGTTTTTCTGAGATTCGAAACGATTACGCGTGTCCGAGTCCAGCGCACGTGAAGTTAAACAAAATAAGATAAAATCACCCAAATTTTCGATTTTTAAAGCTTGGAGTGCATGGTATGCCTCATAAATTACGTTTGATAAAGTTTGTAAATCTTGGAAGTTACCCGATTTCAACACTGGCTGGTTAAAGAATTTATCTAAATATGTTAAAGCAATAATACGCTTGTTTTGATAACGCTCGATCAAACTATTAAAAACTACTTCGTAATTATCAGCGGTCATCGGAACCCCTTTGACAATAGACAAAGCCGGGCCTTGTAAACAAGACGCTAAGTAATGACATTTTTCTATTTGCGAAATCGAATTGTTATCGTGAATTAAAGTTTTGTAAATATCATAAAATGTTTGCCAGTTTTCTATTTTACTATCGAATTTAGGTAACTCAAGAGTAGGTAGCCTAACGTTACGTCCTGTTTGCATGGAGTCGAGAGCCGCCGGCCCCGTGAGCGGAGCGGCCGGCGTCGACGTTGCCGCTCTTAACAGCGACTTGTAAGTCAGCTGCTGCACCGATTACGGCATAGTACAAATCATCAAACGAACTCAAAGACTTTTGACACACTTTTGCATCAGGTTTTATGGCTAACTCCAACGCCTGTATTTTACTACACAACGCAACAAATTCTTCGCGAATTGAATGTATCCGCGTATATCTCGCCTTGAACGACGATACCTTTGAACGATCATGAATCATAGATTTTGATAAGTCATAAAGGATTTGGATATCACGATAGACATATTCGCGTTGAGACTGAAGAAGTTTAAGTTTACCGTCTTCCATTTTGTTTTACGTAGGTAGAATAATGCTAAGTATGAAAATACGAACCTAAGTTGAGATTTATTAGGTGTAAATGAATACCTTTAGGTGAAATAGTTATCTAGTAACGTTTGTTAGTGTATAAATACCGTGAATAGATATAGTTAGTAAGATTGCACAATGAATTTCGTAAAATAACTACGAATTATTACGATATAACCCGACTAAATTAAGATGACCTCTGAATCTGTATAGGTTACCCTGCGAGTATGACAACACAATTTTGTAGGATAATACTTTAATTTTGCGAAATTCTCGGAAATCTCTGAGTTTTCTATTGAAATTGAACCAGAGAATGCCTGAAAAAACTGTAATCTACAGGTAATCGCGCTCGAAATGGACCACAAATATGATTTGAGTTTCACGTACAGCCACTCACGCGGTTTTGAAGGCTTCTATTCGGAACCAGGCTAAGAGACACAAAAAAGGAAGATTAATGTACTCACGGGATACTGGGAGCCAGGAGATCACCACACTGTTCACGATCAGTCGTATTTTCACGGTATTTTTGAGTTATAGTCTTCGCGGAGAAGATGGGCTGGCCAGCCGCTCGTTTATTGAGTTCGAACTGAAGTTTTTGTTTTCTTCCGTCAGAGGGCGCGAGCGATCCGACGATAATTATGATGTTTGGATACGCCACGTTTGAATGTCGCGTGTGGCGGCAGATTTAAATTAGGAATACAAGGAAGGAATGAGGATTAACTGGGAAAGCATCCCAAAACCTGTTCAATAGACTTCTCCAATGCTTTTAATACCGTTGATCACGACATTCTTCTGGCCATACTGTTGCAAATTGGGGTCTCATCGTTGTCACGGGATTGGTTTTCATCTTATCTTCGTGGTCGCCAGCAAGCGGTGCGTGCTGATCAGAATTGCTCTGACTGGTGTGACCTGGTAACTGGTGTTCCACAAGGCGGTATACTCTCTCCTCTCTTATTTTCTTTATTTATAAACTCTCTTACTGCTATCCTCAAATGCTCTTACCATCTGTACGCTGATGACTTGCAACTGTACGCTCAAACAGACATTGCCAACCTTGATAACTGCATTTCAACACTCAACGCTGATCTTCGTACTATCGAAGAATGGTCTGGCAAATTTGGGGTGTCTATTAACGTCGAAGAATGTCAGGCCATCCTCATTGGTAGCTCATACTATTTGAAAAATGTGAACACTAGCCAACTTGTGCCATTGATGTACGAAAACTCCGTCATTTCTCTTTCACCCCACGTAAAGGACTTGGGTCTTTACATTGACAGCAGTTTGAGTTGGGATAAGCACGTCGCTCAGGTGAGTCAGAAGGTCACGTTCTCGCTGCGGTCTCTCTATAGATTCAAGCATTTTCTCCCATCTAGCACGAAACTCACTTTGGTTCAGTCCCTTGTGCTTCCCATTATTGAATATGCTGATGTTTGTATTCTGATTTATTCCAAGAACTTCTAAATAAATTGGATCGACTTCTCAATAATTGTATTCGTTTTGTTTTTGGCCTTCGTAAATACGATCATATTTCTTCCTTCCGTTCTCAGCTTAAATGGCTGCCTATCCAACTCAGGAGGTCCCTCAGATCTCTCTGCATGCTCTTCTCAATTATGAACGATCCACGTGCTCCTGATTATTTAAAAACTTATTTCAAAGTGTTGGGCAGTTGTCATAGTCGTAGCCTTCGAGCTTCGAAAAATCTCATTCTCCAAAGTCCGTCACATCGCACCTGTTTCTTGTCAAATTCTTACGCGCGCTGTGTCAACTACAAAACTCTGAAATGCACTACCCCTTGGCATTAAAAAAGCTGAAAGCAAATTTACTTTTAAAAGGAAAGTACGTAGCCACTATTTAAGTCAGACCAAATAGCTCTCAATTAATAAAAATCGAGTCATAGTATTGCCTATTGTTAAGTTTTTCGTTTTCTATTTTAGTATTTGTAAAATATGTATTAGTTTATTTTATTTTTATATTTATGTATTAGTATCATTATATAAGTACCTAACTTTCGTTTTTTTTTTTAAGTTGATGTTGTTTTTTTACATATTTTGTACCCTACCACAACGTTGTCTTATTTAACCCTAAGGTTAACTGATAGAGAATGCCTTGTGGCATTAATCCGCTGTATCACTATTGTGCATGAAGTTTAAATAAATAAATAAAATCCTAATGGAAACCCCCAATATCACTTTGCCGGGCCTGGAAATCGAACCCAGGATTTCATGCATAGCAGTCGCGCTTGCGACCACAAGACCCGATAGTCGAGGAAAGCACTATAGGTAGGCTGGAAACAGTTTTGACAGATAGGAGAAAAACACACAATTTATACTTACTACTAAAAGTCTGAAAAGCAATGAGCTTCAAATAGGTGGCGATCTCAAAGAGTCCCTTCCCAGCCTGAGGCTCCACTTCGCTAATAAACTGCTTGGCCATGTGGTTGAAGATCCCGAGGAAGTTGTGTATCACAGGCACGGTAAACGCTGGGTTTAGCAGCTTGCGGTGACGTTGCCATTGTGCCCCTGTCATTTACAGGATAAACTTAGCTTAACGTATGAACCCCGAAGGATTAAGTAGGGGCTACCCTACTTAATCTTTCGAGGATCGTCTCGTACTCGGCACGTTCGTGTTCCACGCGCGCCTCAAAGACGTTTCAGTGACATGGAAGGGCCGACGCCCGTCCGGGCTCCGGGTTGTTCGAAAGAGATACCGCGGCCTCGACACAAAGGGCTAAGAAGAAACAGGGATGGTTTTTAGTCAGTAGAAGTCTGATACTCCCTACCGCTCTACTCAAAGCGGGAGGAGTCATTTTTGATGATTTCCTACAAAACAAAAAAAAAAGTATAAACGCATTTCACCAGCTACTTTTGACTGTCATTGGAGCTTATTTGTGATGGAAAATACTCAACAAGACTTCCTTGACCTTGACCCTCCTGACCTTGGCAAACCGAAGTATAAAACTTACGATCAACAAGTGAGCATTAGACCAACGAAACAGTCAAACGAAGAGAAGGCGTTTTGGGGGACGACGTTCGAGAAGTAATGATTGCCTGCCTAATTTTCGAACCCGGAACATAAAACCAACAGATAATAAATGATTTTGTACTTCATAGGACGTCATCATCCACTATGAACCCCCATTGCTGGACTTACTGCCTCTCAAGTCTCGAAGTGACGCATACTTCATCGGCTACTCGTGTACTTTTTGTATCCTACGGATTCCACCGGCCTTTATCAGGACAAAATCTCCCATTGTAGTTTTTTACACGTTACCTACGTTTCCCGGTGCCTGTCCGGTCGTCAGATCACAATATTGTGAGCCATTCGGCCATCCATTAGCTAGCAATATGCCCTGACTACAGCTGCCTCTTCAGCTCGGCAATGCTAAAACCAAAACTTAACTAAACTTACCTGATGATGTAAGTAGTCCATTCCCCAGCCAATTTCTCACGTAGTCATATATAAAAGGTTTCTTTAAGCATGTATTGGCGACTGTTAAAGCATCGTCAGGGTCCGTAATCACTGCAATATGCAAAGCTTTATTAATATCACCGTCATTAGCCTCAAGTATATTGATAGCCCGTTGCAATGGCCACTCTTGCTCAACCTCTTGTAGTCTTAACCTTTAACTATGGACGTGCGGTCTCACAGGCCGCTTGCAGTTTGTGATTCTCGTGCCCACCTGCTTCCACGTACCCCACGCGTATCAGTGGCTCATGGCAAAACGACCGATGAGAGTGAAGTTTACGTCGCCGGCTGACTGTTGTGTGAATAATTTCGCTTTATATTTTGAGTGTGGTCTATGAGACCGCACGTCCACGTTTGTGTTATAAATTGACGCTGATGGTGATTTTGTTTGTTTTAGATTTTGTAATCTATAATGTCAAAAATGACCAACCAACGACTGCAGATAAACGAACGTCGAGTTCGTCGACTCGGACAACCATTAAAATCGTAATATTTTACTGTTTGTCTGAGTGAGTGAGAGATGATACTCCTTTTTAACCGAGTTCTAAAAAAAGAAGGAGGTTCTCAATTCGGATGTTTATAATTATATATATTTTTTTTTAATGTTTGTTCGGTCATAACTCCGTCACTTGCTAACCGATTTGAAAAATTATTTCTTTGTTGGAAAGGGTATACTTTCGAAATGGTCCCATATTTTTTTTCGAAATCGGACAAGCGGTTTTTGAAAAATGAACAAAACTAAAAAAAAAAACTACATTGTCCACATTGACCCATGAACAAGTGAACCACTAAAAAGTGAAAAATAAAAACTTTTTAACAAAAAATAAAACCAACTTCAAAAAAAAAAACACAAAAAGTGAAAAATAAACTTTAGAAGAAAAATCAGTTTCTGAAGTCGGTGACTTTTGTTTGTTTGATTTAATTTTTTTGCCACCGACTTCAGAAACTGATTTTTCTTCTAAAGTTTATTTTTCACTTTTTGTGTTTTTTTTTTGAAGTTTGTTTTATTTTTTGTTAAAAAGTTTTGAAGAACCAACGAATTTCAACGATTGCTTTTAGAATTCGATCAGTGCGACAGCGATGTGGTGTTGATGTTTGTTTTTTATGAAGCTGACATTGAAGAAAACCTAAGACGTAAATTTACGTAAGAAAGGAAAACGAAAAAAAAAAAAAACAAAAAAATATGCTCTAAGCCGCTATGCAAAGACTGCCAATAAATATGACCAAGTTGGGCCCTTGTCGAAATTTTTATGTTTAGTTTTTAGAAGATTATGCTGAGTTTTTTATGTTTTTTGTTCTTTATATTTTATTGTAAAAGAAGTTAAACTAACTAAAATAGTCATTTTTCTGTGGTAATATATATGTACCTATAAAGTGATCTCAAAAAAAAAAGTCTGAAAAGTGCCTTTGATTATTATATCTTTAGATTAAGTTTAAAGTAAATACATTTTTCATTAAAATTACATCTTTTATTTACATTTAGTAACTGTTCTAAAAGATAAAAACAAAAAATAATACAATACTAACTCATCAAGATAGAAACCAACCCGTAAAGATAGCGGTCTGTGAGACCGCACGTCCGTAGTAGTGTAACAAAAATGGAACGTCCATAGTTAAAGGTTAAAGTAATGACGAAATAGTTGAAAACTAATGAGTGGTGGGTGTCTACACACCCTGAGAGTCAAAGCGAAAAGACATTCTAATAGCATCAGCATCATCTGTCCAGCTTTAACCCTAATATGTTGAGATCAGCTTACAGTCGGATGGAACAAAAGTCAAAACTAAACAGCATTGCCATATTATGCTACGTAGGACCTTAAGCCATTCATGGGGAACTTTCTAAAACTTGACCACTATCAAAACAACCCAGCAACCTAGATTCCGGAAAATTCAGAATAAACCGATAGCAGGCTACGGCCGGACATAATATTATTATACTTCTTCATAATTGGTCTACTGCTATGAAAAATAATCTTTGAAATAATTATGTATGTTTCAAAGACAAAGACATTTACTCGTAGGACATGGTAGGCATAAAGTTGTTACAGAAGAATGGTATTGATCATGACATATCCGCCGCTGTACACGGCATACGAATATTTACATTGGTAGCACTTGATACTAAATACTAACACTTAAATTTTGAATCTTAATTAATTAATATCTAAATTAAGCTTGGTATTTTTGTACACACATTTATAGCTCAAATTACACTCAAAACATAAATTCTAATGAAATTTAAATTCTAATAAAGCAGAACAAAAAAAAAACAAAAAAAAGACAAGACTAAAACATGCCAATTCTAAAATATACCTAATAATTAAAAATAATAATAATAAACACAACACAACATTATGCAATTTCCTAGGCAATGACGAGTAAAATGTTAAACTTACAGTAATATATCTGCGTTCCGATTTGTGCATGCATAACACCGCCATTTCGCATGCATTTCTTTGTAATCAGATTCAGTATATCCCACATTTCTAGAAAAAGAGTTTTCATTAAATCTTTGAAAATCTGTTACTAACCTTTACTGGAACCCAATTAATGGGTCCCATGATACTCTTTGGTAAAACTGGTTGCCAGTCTTTAGGCCTTTAGACTAGGTTTACCCTTGTTTGGTATAACAACGATTCGTCGAAAATCACTCCGACTTATTTTAGTTACAAAAAAGTCATTTCGTATAATTATTCATTTGACCAAATAATTAATTGGTGGATTTTTATTTTTAGCATAATTATTTATTTTAAACTAGCTTTTGCCAGCGGCTTCGCCCGCGTGATAATGTCGATTTTCCATACAAACTTTCATCCCCTATTTAACTCCCTTAGGGGTTGAATTTCGAAAAATCCTTCCTTATTCCTTGTCTACATTATAAAGGGAACCTCTGTGCAAAATTTCAGCTTTCTAGGTCCAAGGGTTTGGGCTGGGCGTTGATGAGTCAGTCAGTCAGTCAGTCAGTCAGGACTTCTCTCTTTATTTATTAGAAGAAGAAGAAGATAATATCATTTGACCGTATTTTCAAATGCACTAGGTAATTTTATTTAAACTAATGTTTCAGTAGATTAATAATGATTTAGTCCAAAGATCGTATCGACATATTCAGTTCATTAATCATTCGTTTCCTTTCATTCGTTTCCGTCAGTCTGTCTGCAGGGTCTATAGGGTCCTAACTAACCACACCTCGGGGTGCCCCTGACGTCGACTGTCTAGGGTTAGGATTTCTGTCAGCATCTGTATTTGTTTGGGGGAAAAATTGAATATTCGATAAAAACACAAATTATCCCACCTGAACATTACATCAAATGAACATTATACCTTTTGATCAATACCTAGCTCAAATGTTGTTATCGCAAATAAATATTCGATGAAATGAAAATTATGTTAACCGATATTATACAAAATGATTATTTTCTTATACGTTGTTCGAATTAGTAACATTACATCAAAAGTTGTTCGGCGAAACAAGGGTGAACCTTTAGACTATCCGTTACCACCGTCAAAGATCTTTAAATATTAGCTGGCAGATCTACAACTATCCACAAACGAGATCCAGGACCAACGTAAGACGTTGGTCCTGGAGCCGATAAAGTATAGTACATTGTAATACAAGGACCTAAAATGACCCATTATATAGGTACGAGGTAGTTTTACTACCGAGCTTTAGCGAGGTAGTAAATAGGAACCGAGTTATAATGGGATTTTAGCGTCGTGTGTTACACTGTACTTTTCACTACGATTGCGAGAAAATAAAATAACCATGTTCAATATGAGTTTATTATATTAAAAATTGAATTCAATTTAGCGCCAATGCCTTTTTTTATTTCTTCTGTAGCTGCAATGCAACGCACACATTCTACCAAAGAGTTCGGCATTCAGCGCGTTTAGTTCCATTTTTAAAAATAAAACATTTTTTTTACTTGAAACTAAATCACGCACCAGCTGGCTGAACAAGTTGTCGTACGAGATTTACTTTTAGCCCTAGGGCAATATATGCAATTTTACGCCCGCTCTGGTATGCTATTATGACGTTCTTTTTGAGCAAGAGGAGTGAAAAACTATTTATTCCAAAACAAACAGTAACCATTTTAATATTAACCCGTTTTCAGAGTTAATGAAGACAGCTGTTTTGTTTTAATACATATTTTAGAGTCGTAGTATGCCCATATTTATGAGTACTTCACTTCCTTACAGTACTGACCACGTTTAACCAATAAAACCTTGCAACATCCACATACTTGCAGTATCTCCGCTGATCCGATGCGTATGCCCGATGATCGGGATCCCGCCAGGCATAGGCGGTGGAAGTGGATGCACGTGCCTCCCCTTGTATGCCCGCCACGCAAGCACAGCACAAGCGCACCAAGCTGCGCACAACAATAACACACTGAACATTTTTACACACTGGCTGAAACTCAAAACGTTACGTGTTTTAAATGCACTATAAATATGAATATGTGAGTAAGTAAGTAATATTTATTTGTTTGTTGTGGCCTTGAATTTTTGGAAAGATTTCTATCTTTTCTACATACTACAAGCTGTAAACGGATCCTTCACGAAGTCGTATTTTGTATCCGTGTTCTGTATGCTGCGGGTTGTTCGCAAGAGATACCGCGGCCTTGACATAAAGGGCTAAGAAGGAACATACGTGGATTTTAGTCAGTAGAAGTCTGACACTCTCGTTCGCTCTACCCCGTTATTTGATGATTTCCCATTCGCCAAAAAAAAAGACAAAAAGCCATATTTTGTACATTATAAGTAAGTTGAGTGTTTTTGATTTTTGGGGTGAATAGGGGATCGGACAAAAAAAAACTACTTAGTCCGTCAGATAGATTTCCAAAAATTATTGGACACGTATTTTTTTCTTTTTTCACGTAAACTTAAAATGAAGACGATACAGTGCTTCGAAAACTCGTGTGACGTCGTAACTATGATAGTAAAGGGGTTTGGCTAAAGTTGGCGTCGTTTTGAAGTTGCGCGGCCAGTAATGAAACTTGGATATTTTGAAAGAACAGATTAAAGCGATCCAAAAATATTATAGATGCATTTCTCTAAATCTAATCGGAACGGAGATATTTGGTTTTGAATTGCTCATTCAAATCGAAGAAGTTATTACAGTCTATTGCACTGTTTAAGGTTCCAGTCGTATTTTTTTCAGAATTCAGACCACACGGTAGGCGCAAAGGCTCAAGCAGTTGACTGCTGCGCTACGTGTCGCGGGTTCGATTCCCACACAGGGCAAATATTTGTATGACTTGCAGATAGTTGTTTCGGGTCTGGGTATTTGTGTGTTTGAGTTTAAATATTTGTGAATGCATCCACGATACAGCAGACTGAAGTTCCTAGTGCTGGCCAACGATGAAAAAATAATCAAAATAAATTAAATACGTACGTAGATTGCATGGCTCGATGTCTGTTATCTATGGGCTGATGCATTATAAAGACTTGGCATTTTGATCGTTTGTGTATTGTGACAGACCCAGCATACCTCTTTAGACTCTTATATGTTTAAGATTTGGATGTATAACACCATGGATGTAATTAACAGTGCATTTTGCATTTGTAGCCAGCAAAGTCTGAATCGTGTCGGCGGGACTCGTATTACACATTCATCTAGACGGACATTTACGTGTACATTCTCGTAGAAACTGCTACACAAGGGCTGGATGCAATATTGCTCTTGTATTATTTATTCCTTTTCCCAACTATGTTGGGGTCGGCTTCCAGTCTAACCGGAGGCAGCTGAATATCAGTATTTTACATGGAGCGACTGCCTATCTGACCTCCACGTCCCAGTTAATACTGGGTAATACGATACCCTTTGGTAAGACTGGTTGTCAGACAGAGTCAGGTCACTGACAACCAGTAACGACTGCAAAAGATCTATATATGGCAGCCGGGACCAACAGCTTAACGTGCTTTCCAAGGCACGGAGGAAACTCGGTATATAATCCACACCCACCCATCCACAGACCCACCTAGGCAAGCGTGGCCTAACCTAAAGATCGACCCAAGTAGCAGTTATTATTAAGCCAGCTCTAATATCAACCTTCTAAACACATAACTAAGATTTCTTTACGCAGAACAGTAATTGAAGAAGACATTTTTATAATATTCAAACTCAAATATCTCAGTTTAAAAATGACTTACGACAAAAATAATTTAACATGGATGTGTATTTGACACAGCACAACAAAATAACAAGAAAATTAAAAGTGGCCGCTCAAAAAAAAAATGACGCCACTAGCCCATACAAAGTTAGCCAAACCCCTTTACATGAACTATTTTCTGTTTTGCTGTAGCTCATGTAGGTACTAAACGAAAGTGAATCTATAAGGAACTGAAGCGAGTTTTTTTCAAAAGCGTCTCTACGGAGAAAGTTTATCTACAAGGAATAATTCCAGAGGGCGAAAGCGGCTTGAGGCTGGGACGACTCCACCAAAGCGGAGACGAGCGGAGCGGAGAGGAGATGTGCAGACATCGACCAATCACATTAATTCAATTCAATTTAATTTCAATTTATTCGCAAGAAAGCATTGGTACAATTTCGGTCTTAACATAAATCATAATCTGGATCCATAACACTTTGTCATAATAATGAGACATGCAAACATTTAGGTTTATAATTATTTCTATAATAAAGTCCTAATTCATAATAATTCAAATTGAGTAGTACGTAATGTCATTAAAATAAATTTCCATAATATTATTAATGTCAGAGGGTCAATGATAATGTTAATTATTTATTTTCCAACATCTTATTGAATAAGTCAGTCACAGTAGAAATTCTTTTCCCTTAACCATACTTTAAGACATTTTGCAAAATACGTGGGCAAGATTTTAATACTGTCAGGTATAAGCATTAAATATACGAACACAACATTAGTTAAAATTTTCATCTGGTCTTTCGCCCTTCCTGTGATTGGTCAAATTTGGCACATCTCCACTCCGCTTTGCTCGTCTCTGCTTTGGTGGAGTCCCGGCCTGAAGGGAGCGGAGGACGAAGTGCCGAGAGCCGCCGCCTCACCAATAATCTCCTTCAGCCTTATTAATAAAAAAACTCTAAACCGAGCTTTATCCGAAGTACCGCTCGGACTTCTTAATCTCAGCGTAACAGCGTATTCACGAAGTCATAATTCTTATATTAATAAACATGGCGTAACCTCGATTAAACAATACATTCCTTACGCTGGCGTTATTACGAATGTTCTGGCAACACACGTATTTTAAAAGTAAAAAGAGTGAAATTGTGAATGTAAACGAATGACAGAACTGTCAACCTGACATTTTGTTTGTTGTGTGAAAAATAACTATCTTTAATAATATTATATTTTCACATTAAAAATGAGCCAAAAACGCATTCGCTCGATGAACTGGGACGAAGAAGAAAAAGTAAACCTTGTTAATTATGTTGAATGCGTGGTCTTTATTCATTCTTACCGTGGTTGTGTTATTTCAATGTCTTTCATTGTTTCCGCAATTATTTCGTATGGTTTCTAAAGAACATGCACAAATTATTGAAAATAACTCGCTGGATACAAATACGAACACGATAAAAACTAAAGCATGGGATCAAGTTCACAGAAAGTAAGTAGGATAATCGTAGACATTCTTTCTTTTAAATTGAAAAAAAAGGATTATAATATTGTACCTAATCAAGTTTTTGGGCTAGTGAACTATAGGTATATCAGAACCTGAAACATTACTACATAGCTCTTTATTAAAGGTGGTATAATTCAGTAGAAACAGATTAAATGTTATAGGTAAGTACCTAAGTATAAATTGATATTTTTTTTAATTACAGGACCATGAGGGCTATCTAAATAAGATGATGAGCCATAGAATAATGCTAAAGGACGAGGAACATAATTATGAGACGGATGGAAATGGCTGAAGAAGAACATGCAATCAAAATGGAACTGTGTTGTGTCAAATAAATGTTTTCTATTCTAAATGATTGTTTTATTGAAGGATCAAAAAATAAAATCTGATCAAGTAAACTCGTAAATCATTTATTCATTTCAAATCATTAATTTCTATTAGACCATAAGAAAGAACTAATATTTATATAGGTACTATTAAACATTTTCGTTAATAAATGCTGTCTGTGCAGAATTCCTTCTCAGTAAGTTGTGTATAGTGTTACTGGAATAGTATCATCATCCTCCACAACCTCAATTGTGTAATACCGCGTCATTGAGTCACAATATCCATGATCTCCCAAGTTAGAATTTGATACAACCTGAAAAAATGTACACAAATATTGAAATATAAGTAACATTTCATGGGGGTTCATTAAATATGATTATGTACTTGTATGTTACAAGCATGAGCTACTCAGGTATAAAAACATACTTGTACTGTACATTTATTGAACTGTTCCCTTTCCGGTTTATGTAGTATTGTCCAACTTCTCCACCAACTTTTGGGATTCGAATATGTGTGCAATCAATAGCCCCCAATCACTTGTCGGAAAGCACACAATGAGTAAAATGCAACATTCATTTTATTTTGTTCTGCACCGGTCTGTGGCAATTTAATCCATTGAGTCCTTAGTGCCAGTATTGCTTAGGCAACTTGTTTGCATACACATGACATTGATGACTGACTCATTCCACTAAGGTTCCGGCATCATCTTGAATCTGATGTTGACATAAAAGTTTTGTAGTAGGTATCTAAATAAGTACACTGCTCTGGGAAATAAACTAATATTGGTAATGATGATATTTTACCTCTCCACGGGCCCATATTCTTATTGCAGCCAAAATTTTAAGATGGGGTGGTATAAAGCCTCTTCTTGCATCACCAGCTAAATCATTCTTCACCATAACTATTATGAACACTGCAGTGGATCGAGAAATTCTGTACAATGCACTTAAACTCGGTTTTCTAAACCTTTTTCCAGTGGATTCTTTCTTATTTTAAATAATTTAACACGTCTCACTAATATCGTCTGGCTTTCAACCTCGTATATTTCAATTATCTCTCTCAAATCATCAATAAAATAATCTCTATCCATCTTACACAACCACAACAAACAAAGATTTATTAATGACATTCAAATGTCAACGCCAAAGACATTCAAAAATCTATAAACCTATCTCATAAATCTCTTTGGTCAGCGCTAATTTCTTGCTAAACTAGGGTGGGCGAAGGATAAACCTTTACGTCGACGTAAGAGTCTGTTAAGTTTACGGGCTCCCTAATCTATGTTTATTAATACTGATTTTCATTAATCTAAAGCTAAAACTTGACGTAATGTTAATCTTGCTTTAGGCCATGTTTATTAATAAGGCTGCTTTTGTTTTTAACCAATATACTGTGTTATTAAATGCCTAGGATCACGCCTAGGACTATCATTATATTCACTTTAGCTGTACTGACAAAAACCACTTCTTTAAATCTTTATAACTTTTGTCTATTTTTGCTAATCTTATTACTTTTGTTAGAGAATATCATATTCACTATTCAACAAAGACATTCAAACTACTAGGTCTGAAATCTCTTTGCTATTAAATGACAAAAGATTTGCCATAATATAATATTATGTTCAGTCTGGCACAGCCATATTTTTGACCATCTTCAATGTATTCTAGAGTTCTTTTTGATGGCTTTACTCCAAGTAAACACTACAAATACTACAATGACGTTGAAAGAAAAAAACAACACTTTTTTCAGAATAATTAATTTTAATTTAAAAGCAACCAAACAATTTGGTTAGTACTTACACTTATTAGCATGACGTGAGTTCATAATACTTATAACAACAGAAACGTGTGGTGATAACTATGGATACGGTGCAGATCGTCAGATTGAACGCTATTCTTCATGAGACCAAAATCGTAATCATAAATAACTGTTCACGTGACAGACATCGTTCTATTCGATGGTCCAAAACATATCAAAAATGATCATAGCTCTCAGAAAAACACTGTAAAGAGAAACTATAGATAGAAGATATTACGTCCTTCGTTCAATACTGATCTCATATCCTGATGCCGGTCTCATTACGAACTCATATTTCGTCTTCAACTTGCTCATGTCTGCTGTCACTCGGTACCGTCGAATGAAGTGCGCTAGAGTCACCTTCATTGATATCATGGCGTATGTTCTACCTGTAACAGAAACAATATGTTATTGTTTTTTCAACAGTCAATCATTGTGAATTTAATAAATGCACATTCTATGTTATTACCTATACAAGCTCGCTTCCCCAATCCAAATGCTGAAAATTCTTTGTTGTTTCTAAAATCTCCATCCAGCCATCTCTCTGGTTTAAACTGATTACTTTCAGCTCCCCAAGATGCGTGGATATGAGTCGCCAGTGGAAAAATAATACAAAAACTGCCAGCTCGCATCGTGTAGTTTCCTGAAATAAATCAGTATCATCATTGTTGCAAGGGACAGGAGGGATTCCTGTTCCTTATAATACGGATTAACAATCTAAGTAATAAATAATATACAAACTATCTCAGTGTTAAATAAAACCTTATAAAAATGAGATTGACTTCATCGTAACAAGAAGCAAAATAATGATGAATTATGTCTCTGTGATCAAATCAGGAGCGACCACCACATTGCAAAAGGCACATTGAAAATCAATAATTATCAAGCTTGAAAGGTCTCGACTGATGAAGTCTTCACTCAATACAGGTCCAAAAGCCTGAGAGCTTGAGCTTGAACTTCAGAATCGTTAAGACTGCCTAGGATGCTCAGTGGACGAATACAACGACGAGTTTGTGAAAATTATCCATATGACTGGGTCTAGGATCTTCACGTAGCAGTTTTCAGATGAGGCGTGGCTCAATATACAGACCTCCAACGGTGCCAAATCTAGTAATAAACAACGCCCCTATATCAGTCCGCCTTCAGAACCAAACCTCGGAACCTAGCCAACTGCAGCGAGGTGTGTGACAGGGAGACGTCATATCTCCGAAACTGTTGACCACTGCACTGGAGAATCTTTGCAAGGTTCTGAACCGGGGAGTACATCAGTCACATTCGGTTTGCCGATGATACAGTGGTCGTGGCTGAGACCATGGAGGACCTCAGTACAATGTTAGCGGGTACAATGTTGTTGTGTGTTAATGTTACCTCAGCAGAGCCTTCGAAAGAGTTGGTCATAAACTGAACTTGATAAAATCAAGGTTATTTTGAATGACCATGTAACACCCGCTCCTATCAAGATCGGAGGCTCTACACTCGAAGTTGTAGGCGATTAATTTGTCTACCTGGGACGAACAGTCCACAAACAGTCCAGAAAGAGGTTATTCGTCGAATCAGAGTATACTTAAAATACCATGGAACTACGGATCGGTAAGTTCCGTGTCTCAACACAAAAGTCTTTGACTAGTGTGCGTTACCAGTGATCACATACGAGACTAAATCGTGGTCACTTGCAATGGACCTCATCAGAAGGCTTGAAGTCATCCAAAGGATAATGGATAGGGATTTAAGCTTAGAGTTTCCTTGCGAGATCGAGTCAGAAATGAAAACATCCGCAAGAGAACCAAGGTTATCGACGTAGCCCGAAGAATTGCAGAACTTAAGTGGCAGTGGTCCCAAAATCATGATTATTCGTCGGGCCTTTTGCAACTTTGTTCAAGTCGACCTTAAGGCTCATCGGATATAATTAAATCAATAAATTTTATTAGCATGTTTCTTTGCTGCGCTAAGGCCTTCCCCAATTTGATGCAGCTTTCCATTTTATAAATCACCTCGAATAAACCCTTCGGGTATGCGTCTACGTCTTCTGACCAGGTTCTCCACATCTGCCCCGGCAGTGCTGTTCATTCTGAGAAATCAATCGTGAGGCCGACGTATTATGAAATTAACTAAGAACCTACTTAGCTTAACATCCTTAAGCACATCTCTGAACAAAACAGGAACTGTAGGTTGTATTCGAAGAGATTCCATTATCACAGCGTTTGCATAAACTAATTTATTTAGATCATCCTTTCCTACATCTCTGTCCGGTCCCAATACTTCAAGGAATCTGAAAATAGCAAACAGATTTACTATTAATTCAAGCGACCCGACCCGGCTTCGCACGGAAGCACAATTCTACACATAAACCTTCCTCTTGAATTACTCTATCTATAAAAAAAACCCGCATCAAAATCCGTTGCGTAGTTAAGATCTAAGCATACATAGGGACAGACAGCGGGAAGCGACTTAGTTTTATACTATGTAGTGATAGTGATGAGACGTTAGGTAAAGTCTTAGTTGTCCCAATGCTGAGTATGTTCCTTTTTTTGTAGTGACTTAGTTGGATTCTCCTCATCCTGAAGAACTAGGTAAGGGACAATAACTTTCAAAACTTTAATTTTTTCTTCTTCCTCAATAATTGTTCAGTAGTGTGTGTCAGTCAAACATTTTAGAATTTACCATAGATATATAATTCCGTAGATTGGGCTTGAGAGTGAATGAGAGCTCCCGCTTTAGCGGAACTTTGCTGTGTTAGAAAGAGAGAGAAAGTGACGCTGTTAACAGGGCCAAAACACGTATTTGCTACCGGCCCATACCGGCCCCGGTAACTGTTTACGCGAGCGTTTCGGCAATTATTTAAGTGAACTACAGTGATAACCCGTGATTGAATTACCATAATACGATGGTTTCTTGTGCAGTACCAGGATGTGAATCTTCCAAAAAGAAAAATCCCCAGGATTACTCGTTTCACCAGTAAGTTTACAAGTTGTTTACATCGTTATTTCTGCAATAACAATGCACCTAATAAGCCGGCTTTAAGCAAAATATTATGAGAACATTATTTTATTTACGATCTAGATGAATTAGCATGCCTAAAACCGACGTATTTGAGAAATAACAAATAGAGAAATACGAAGGAGTTATAACCTCACTTTTTAGTGATGCGATGGCCTAATTTTTGTTGATATCGACAGCTAAGATAGCGTCTTACAAATGCATAGTCTTAGAAAAATAGATTATATGTAGGTACTTATTGTAACAAACAAAATAAAATATAGATACACAGACTTAGATCAATGGTTTTTGGTCTCGTTTGATTGTTGACATTACCAATCTACGGAATTCTATAAGTATGGAATTTACCGATGTTTCTCTCGATTTTGATTATATTGTCAGTCAACTAAGTATGTGGATGTCTCAGAGTTACCATTAATATTTATATAGGATTGTCGTTATAAAACTGGACCATTGACGTAGTATCAAATGTACTAGGTAAGGAAACAATTCAATACCTGGCATGTTATAGATAATGTAATCAACCAAAACTATATTCATTACAAGTCCGAAGGATATAAAATATCATTTTGCCCGGAAACTGTAGATAATTGGCGCAAAAACTCCACTTCCAAAATTATATTACAGGACTGCTGAGCGTCCTGGATCTAAGAAGAAGTTAGTGGGAATGTGTTTTTCTGTTTTTACTAGTAGAGGTTCAACATACGACTAATTTCAACTTACTCTTTATATAACTTCTCTTGGACCTCAGGATATGCTCCAAGCTGCAGCAAAATGTATGTCAACTGGGTAGAAGTTGTTTCAAATCCCGCTGCTATAATTGTGTCCATTTCTTCTCTGATTTCTGAATCTGTCAAGGCACCGTTTTTTGATAGATCTATTAGTAGATCTAGAAACGGTTTATATTTGGTCCCTGAAAAATAAAATGCTAATGATTAACTAACGACTGATCTGAAATACGACAAAAACTCACTTTGTGCTGCCAAAAATAGTAAATGATCACCAAATTTTATTCCTCATTTTATCGTGAATTTAGGACCAAATATTTAACTAACAACTTGTGATCCTACTAAAAGCAACCAACTACAATTTGATTGTTTAATCGGCTCCCAATATTTTTTAGCTCGAGTGTACTATCCGTATTGAACTTACTGATAAACACATAGTATGAATTTAAACTTCAGACCTGAGGGCGATATTCTTAAGTTTGCCGATTTGCTGGTCCAACTAGTAAACTTGCTAAATCTTAGGTCTGTAGGGATCTACAGGGTAGGGTGTAAAGGTCTCCATATAAAAGGGAAGAAAAACCAAATGTGTTGTGTCTGGTAGGGTACTAGCCAAAAGTTGCTTTCGGATTTTTTATATGGTTAGGACCAGTCGCAGAAAAACACGTAAGAACTAATGTTGCCATCTAGGATTTTCATTTAATTTCTTCATTAGTGGCATTGATGGCGCTGTAGAACTCTTTGTTCTATTCTATTGGAGTGCTTTTTGGTGCCGCTAGAAATCTCGACTACACCTAAAATAAGCTCAATTTCAAGCCTTACTTTTAAAAGGACGTACCCGTATTATCAAACTCAGGATTTTTGTTTAATTCTTCGTTTTTAATAGTAGCTTTTTTCTCTTGTAAAACCTGAAAAATCATAACTTTTATTTCCAAACTTACATCATTTCGTCAGAGAGAAATTCAGGACAAATTTCTGTTGGTATATTTTCTTCATCTCACTTACTTTGATAGCCATTGCATGTAAGTTTCCTATTATTTCTTCTTCCTTCTTCTTCAGCCCAACCAGCCTGTATATGAAATCATTCTGCAACCAAAACTGGACTGCCCTTCTTATTGCAAGATTTATCATTTCATCCACTGATGCCATGTATTTTTGCGTAAACTCCGCGTCTTTAATAGGGTCTATTCCAAACGTACCAACTGAAAGCGAGAAATAAATCATTACCTTTTATTAGGAATCGGATCTAGTTCGATAACATTGGAAGTGGAAAAAAACATCACTGAAGAATCTGAAAATCACTACAATACAACCTATTGAAGTATAAATGTCATCATAAGTAAAAATTGTAAGATCACTAGACTTTTAATATAAAATATCAACTATCACTATAATCTTGCAACATTGTGTTTTTGCTATCTATATATTCTTTTTCATAAAATGATTGCATTGATGGTCTACGCCCACTTAATGGGAGCGCGCAAAGCGTATGGAGAGAAAAAGGTGAGAAAAAACGAGAAAAAAAATAAAAATAAATTAAATACCTAACCCTTACCACAAAGCGTTTCCAACGCATTCTTTTTCAAATATGGAAAATGATCGAATTCTCCTTTTCCAACATGAGGTTCCATAGAACTAGCCAGCTTCCTGGACATGCTGTTAAACACATCGAGGAACCCGTGAATCACTGGCAGAGTAAACGCTGGAGTCAGCAACTTGCGGTGACGCTTCCAAATGTCTCCTGGAAAAAAATACATTGCAGTGTCCTTAAATAACAAGAACTATGCTCGGAGTTTCTTTTGCGATAAAATCCGAAATGAGGAAATCCGCCGAATAACCAGGATCACCGACATAGCTCTCAGAATATTATTCCAGGTGTAAGTGGCCATGGGCAGGCCACATCGCTCGACAACCGATGGGGAAGGAAGGTTCTCAAGTGGCGACCAAGAGTGAAGGCCTAGGGCCGCTGCTCTTGCGCAGTTGCACGTTACACCCTGATTATCAAGGAACATGAGTTTGGTTTTTAGTCAGTAGAAGTCTGACACTCCCCTTCGCTGCCCAAGAGTGGGGGGGGGGTTATTCGATGATTTTCCACCCACCAAAAAATAAGTTATACAGCAACGGCTGAAGAAGCGGCATGACGCCCTATGTCGCACAGTTAAGGAGCAGTGGTCATGGATATTTTTGTGAAACAAACATGGTAAATATTATCCCGTTTTAAGGTAAAGGCGACAAGGTAACCCGCGAATTTCTAATTTTCTCCGGTCAGTGTCAAGTCGTATCCATACTATATTATTATTTTATTATTAATATTATAAATGCGAAAGTAACTCTGTCTGTCTGTCTGTCTGTCTGTCTGTTACTCTTTCACGCCTAAACGGCTGAACGGGTTTTGATGAAATTTGGTACGGTGATAGATGATAACCTAGAAATGGTCATAGGCTATAAATAATCACGCCATCGTTCTTAGGGGGTAGGCAGTAGGCAGATAACTAAATTGAGTTAGTGATTTTTAGTCGTTTTTGTTGGGACTTTTGCTCTTTCACGTCTAAACGGCTGAACGGATTTTCATGAAATTTGGTATCGTGATAGATGATAACCTAGAAATGGTCATAGGCTATAAATAATCACGCCATCGTTCTTAGGGGGTAGGCAGTAGGCAGATAACTAAATTGAGTTAGTGATTTTTAGTCGTTTTTGTTCGGACTTTTGCTCTTTCACGCCTAAACGGCTGAACGGATTTTGATGAAATTTGGTATGGTGATAGATGATAACCTAGAAATGGTCATAGGCTATAAATAATCACGCCATCGTTCTTAGGGGGTAGGCAGTAGCCAGATAACTAAATTGAGTTAGTGATTTTTAGTCGTTTTAGTTGGGACTTTTGCTCTTTCACGTCTAAACGGTTGAACAGATTTTGATGAAATTTAGTAAGGTAATAGATGGTTACCTAAAAACGGATATAAGATCAAAATGATCACGTCATCGTACTTAGGGGGTAGGAAGTAGGTAGAAAACTGAATTGAGTTAGTGATTTTTTTATGGTTTTTGCTGGGAGTTTTGCTCTATCATGCCTAAACGGCTGAACGGATTTTGATGAAATTTAGTTAGGTGATAGATAGTAACCTAGAAAAGGATATGGGCTATTAATATTCATGCTATCGTACTTAAGGCGTAGGTAGTAGGCAGAAAACTAATTAAGTTAGTGATTTTTAATCGTTTGTTTTAAAAGTTTACCTCATTCACGCCTTAACGTCTGAACGGATTTTTATAAGACTTGGTTTTAATATAAAGATAGAATCCTAGGCACGGACACAGGCTCCTTTTTACGGCGGGAAAATACCTCATTCCCGCGGAAATCTAGCGTGATCGTGTCAAGAAGCGCATGACGCCATAGCTACTGAAATGATTTTGATGTTTTTTTTTTTAACTGAGTGTTACTAAGACTTCAAGTTGGTATTTGATCACTTTTCTGACGTAGAGGGTCGGTAGGAGCCATAATTTAGGGAATTTATGATAAAATTTTGATGCAACTGTCTTTATTTAACAGTTTTACTTGGATCGAAACTTAGCGACATTCCATCACACTACTTAACTTATAGGGTAGGAAGGTACCAAAATTCAGACTACTTTTTACTTCGGGAAAATATCTCATTCCCACAGGAACCTAATATACACAGCTTCCTATCTACGACATTAAAACTCTGTCTAGAATCACATTACGCCAAAACTATTGATCTGATTTGTATACGATTTTTTATTCAACTGACTGTTACATTACATACAGATAAAATCTAATTACCTACACCACAGAATTAATATAGTACTACATAACTAGCTACGCTTTAAACCTGAGGAGGTAATTAGATAGACATTTAAACGAACTTTAAGCTCAGTAATCAATCATAGTGATAAGTTAATACTCATTTTAGACAAAGAAACGGATAGGTAATCAGTTCATCACCGAAATTATAACACCTACACTTAGTTTGTGTACTATTCAACGAGGGAAAATCCTGGATTATAAATGCGAAAGTAACTCTGTCTGTCTGTCTTTCTGTCTGTCTGTCTTTGCTTCACGCCTAAACTACAGAACGTATTTGTGTGAAATTTGGTACAGACATAGTTTGAAACTTGAGAAAGGACATAGGATAGTTTTTTTTTTTTTTTTTTTTTCGCGAGATTAACCAAAAATCTGCCGGAAGTCACTATTCCACGCGAACGAAGTCGCGGGCAAAAGCTAGTGTTAAATAAAATGGAATTCGCGGTATTAACAAATGTTTATTCACTGAGTAAAAATAATTAAAATTACGAATACAACCGTCTTAGTTCATAAAGGTGTATTGAGGGACTATTTGATGAAATCGGTATTCTTGTAATTATATGACGGTTGTGTAAAATGTAAAATTCTAAATTCGCGGGCTACCTTGTCGCATCAACCTTAAGTGTTAATGATAATGGTTTACCCTTGTTTGGTATAACAACGTTTCGTCGAAAATCACTTCGACTAATTTCAGTTACCATAAAGTAGGTTCGTATAATTATTCATTTGACCGAATAATTAATTGGTCGATTTTTATTTAGCGTATTTATTTATTTGAAATAATATAATTTGACCTAATTTTCAAATGCACTAATTTTATTTAAACTAATGTTTCACTAGACTAATAATAATTTAGCTTAGGTTCCCGCTAAGTTTTTTCTTCGTGTTCCTATACGACCGTCTCGCGACAGTATCCTTTATGGGCGGCATGGGCACCGGGCCGTAGGCCGACGAGGGAGGCCGGCGGGGGCCCGGCACTTCGGGGACAGAAGATATTAGTGTTATTTAATATGCGAGCGAAGCGAGCGCGCGTCATGGAGTACATGCGTTGCATGTCCGCTAAGTGGATGAATCACCCCAATGTCTTGTAATAATAATAATAATGACGTCACTCATACATGCAACGCATATAATCCATGACGCGCGCTCGCTGCGCTCGCATATTAAATAACACTAATATCTTCTGTCCCCGAAGTGACGGGCCTCCGCCAGCCTCCTTCGTCTCCGAAACAAGGGTAAACCAATGATAATTTACATTAACACTTAAGGTTGATGTTTCTATATTAAGTAAATTATTATTAACACATTATGTTTATAACACTGATTAAGTCATCACACTAACCTGAAGATATTAATAGTCCATCTCCCATCCAACTTTTACCAAGGTCAAACGCATAATGTTTTTTTAAGCAAACATTTGCTGCTGTGAACGCATCCTGAGGATCATGTATTACTGAAAAAAATAAAAAATAAACGTTCTTTTTGTAATGTAGGGTATTCTTAAGCTGTGTCTTATATAAATATGGTTGTACACCCGCCGCGCATTCAGTTATTAAACAGCTACCGAACGAACGTCTAGAGTTTTACTTCCCGATACTACAGTGGCGACGAGGATGGCTAAATTCGGTGAATTTGATATGAAGACTGGAAGCTGGCAAACCTATTGTGAAAGGCTGGAGATGTTTTTCTTGGTGAACGCAGTAAAGGAAGAACTAAAACTACCGACGCTTATAGCATTCATGGGTGAACCGGCATACGAGTTATTAGTGAACTTGTGTAGTCCGAAGAAACCGGCGAACATGACCTTGACCGAGGTTGTGAAGGTCATGCAAGAACATTTGCAACCGAATCCATCGATTTTGGCAGAACGATTTAAATTTCGACAAAGAAGACAACAGGCGGGTGAAAGTATTTCGGATTATGTAGCAGAATTGAAAAAAATTACGCGGTATTGCGAGTTTGGCACAAGTTTGGACGATAATTTGCGAGACCAATTCGTGTGCGGTATAATGAGTGACCTTATTAGACAACGATTGTTTGCGGAAGGAAACATAAAATTCATCAAAGCAGTATCGGTGGCGAGCGCTTTGGAGGCGGCGGAGCGGGATGCAGCCGCTGTAGACGGGCGAGGCAGTGTCAGTGGGCCAGTCGCGGCCGACGCGAACGCTGTTGCGACGGGACTGGAAGGTTCGAGAACTATTACGGTGTCGCGGCGTAGTTCAGTGGCATTTGATCAAGCAGGAGACTTACATCGCATGCAAGTGGGAGGATGCGCTGCATGCGGGGATTACCGACACATTAAGACGGAATGCAAATTTGCAAAGTACCAGTGTAGTAAGTGTAAGGAGGTTGGTCATTTGCGTCGGATGTGCCAGGAGAATGGTACACGGGTCATCGGGGACCATCGAGACCGCGGACGAGCGCGGGGCGGTGGCGGCGGAGCAGGCAGAGCGGCGCGCAGTGGCGGCGCGGCCGCTGGAGCGTACCGCACGGCCAGCCGGGGTCACGAGCAGGCAGGGAAGGCGCGGCCGGGAGCCCACGGGCGGCCCGCTATGCACACGTTCGAGGCACATTGGGAGGAAGACGCGGAAGATGAGGTGGAGGAAGAGGAACCAATTTATCAAATGTCGTTAAGCCAATACAGGCCGGTGAGCATGAATATTTTAGTAAACGAGGTTATGTTAACAATGGAAATTGATACCGGGTCTCCTTTATCTTGTATCTCAAGTAAAACTTATAAAGAATATTTTTCGGGTATACCGTTATTACCATGTAAACTTTCAGTCAAGTTTTATAATGGGAGTAAAGTTCGGCCAATGGGCTATCTAGAAGTGACCGTTACCTATAAAAACCATAAAAAGAATTTAGATTTATATGTATTTGAAACGGGGAGTACTACACTTTTAGGAAGGCAATGGTTATCGGAATTAAATATCAATATACCCCCTATAACAATAAATAACGCGAGGTTAACAAAGGAGGATGTAACGGTTCAACAAAAAACTAATATTGTAAATAATATCTATTCTAGGTACCATGAATTATTTGATGGCGGATTGGGGCGTTTCACGGGCGGTCGAGCGACATTACATTTACGTGAGGGTGCCGTGCCGATATTCTGCCGCGCGCGACCGCTGCCGTACGCACTGCGCGCGCGCGTGGATGACGAGCTCGAGGCGATGCTGCGCGCCGGCATCATCGAGCCTGTTCACACCTCCGACTGGGCCTCACCACTGGTAATTGTACATAAGCCGGATGGCGCTTTACGTTTATGTGCTGACTATAAAGTTACTTTGAATCGTATGTTAAGAGTTGATAAGTATCCTGTGCCAAAGATAGACGATTTATTTACTAAATTAAGCGGTAGTAGGTATTTCACAAAACTAGATTTATCTCAAGCGTACAATCAAATATTACTAGATGAATCCAAGGAGTTTACAGTTATTAATACACATAAGGGTCTTTTCAGATATAATAGATTAGTGTATGGACTCGCGTCGAGTCCGGGAATTTTTCAAAGAATAATGACTCAATTGTTTGATAAAATACCTAATGTGACAATATTTCTAGACGACATACTTATCACGGGTGATACGATTGAAGTACACATAGATACAATAAACAAGGTTCTTAAAATATTGCAAGGAAATGGCCTAAAAATTAAAAAGGAAAAGTGTGATTTTTTGAGTAAGGAGGCAAAATATTTAGGATTTATTATTAGTAGGGAGGGCGTTAGAGTAGATCCAGATAAGATTAAACCCATTATTAAGCTATCTTTTCCGACTAACGTATCCGAGCTGAAATCATTTTTAGGTATGGTCAATTTTTACGGAAAATTTATTAAAAATTTAAGTTTCTATTTAACACCATTTTACGAATTATTGAAAAAGGGTAAACATTGGGAATGGGGTCATACACATTCTCAGGCATTTAATAAAATAAAAAAGTTACTGATTAGCTCAGAAATATTATCGCACTATGATGAGTCACGGCCCGTTATAGTGACGTGTGATGCGAGCTCACGGGGCATCGGCGCTGTGCTTGCGCAGCGAGCGACCGACGGCCGTGAGTATCCAATAGCGTATGCGTCAAGGACACTCACCGCCGCGGAATATCACTATAGTCAAATACATAAAGAGGCTTTAGCTATTGTATTCGCCGTGAAGAAATTTCATCAATATCTATATGGCAGACCATTCGTGTTAAAAACAGATCATAAACCTTTAGTTAGTATTTTTGGATCGGAATTAGGAATTCCAAGTATGACTGCTAGTAGGTTACAGAGATGGGCGTTAATATTATCAGCCTATGATTTTAAAATTGAATATGTGAATACAAATTCAAACACGGCAGACGCTTTGTCTCGATTGGTAGAAAGTTATAAAGCTATTAGCGAAACAGGTAGTGAGGAAGTTCCCGAACAAACATACCTTCACTTCGCCTCGGATGCATTGTTACTTAAATATGAGGATATTAGAAAAGAGACAAAAAGAGATCCAATATTAATGCGTATATTGAGCTATGTTAGGGATGGTTGGCCTAAAGAAATAGAAATAAAAGAACTTAAGCCTTATTTTAATAGACGCAGTGAAATATATACTGAGTTGGGTTGTCTTATGTGGGGTCATAGGCTAATAGTACCAAGAATATGTCAAGATAAGGTTTTGAGGGAGTTACATGATACTCACATGGGGATAATTAAGACAAAATGTATAGCTCGGAGTTACGTATGGTGGCCAGGAATAGACGAAATGTTGGAAGACCTGTGTCGCAACTGCACAATTTGCGCAGAAATGGCCGAGGCACCAGTTCACCATGCACCGCAGCCGTGGAACTGGCCGTCTCGTCCATGGACTAGGTTACACGTAGATTTTTTGGGGCCTATTCAGGGACACAAGTATTTAATAATGGTCGATGCAACTTCGAAATGGATCGAAGCATGCCCGGTCACTTCGACTACGGCTAAAGCAATAATAAGTAAAATTAGAGAAATCTGGTCACGTTTCGGTATACCAAAACAATTAGTATCGGATAACGGGCCTCCTTTTAGTAGTGAAGAATTTAATTCATTTTTAGAAAATAACGGAGTAGAACATGTATTTTCCGCACCATATCACCCCGCTTCCAATGGTTTGGCAGAAAATGCAGTCAGGCAGTGCAAAAGAGTAATAAAAAAAGCGATTATTCAAAAAATAGATGTAGAACTGGCCCTTCAAAGGTTTTTACTGGTGTATAGGACCACTGAACATAGTACCACAAAGGAAAGTCCGTCACAAATATTACAAGGCAGGATATTAAGAACTCGATTAGACCGACTTAAACCATCGCGCGAGAAGCAGGTGGCTGACGCGCAGCTCCGGCAGAAAAATGGGGCAGGAGGGACGCACCGCGCTCTCGAAGCGGGGGACGAGGTTTGGTGCCGGGTGTACCAAGGATTAAAGAGGTGGGTAAGTGGTACGGTCACTCAGCGCTTGAGTACCACGGATTATCAAATAAGATTATTAGATGGCACAGAGATACATAGGCATATTGATCAGTTAAGGTTAAAATGTAGGGAAAATCAGTCTCAACAGACTAATGACGTAATAGTCAGCACAAAAGTAACGCCCACTAATGCAAACCAGTCTTTAGGCAATGCATTGGTCTTTCCTACAGTACCGGTTCCAAAGATATCCACGGAGGTGTGCTTATGTGGAGGTGTGGGAGGTTCGGGATGCGGTAGGGATGGGCAGGCACATTTAGATCCTAGGGCAATCATCGATTCATCTGAAGAGGTACATGAGGGATCCAACAGTGTAACCTCGACCGCCGGTGAAACGCGTCCCGTTAGAAATAGGAGACCTCCCCAAAGATACGGTCAGCCCTAATGATAATAATTATAGTAAAGTATGTACTAGTTGTAAGTTTGGTAAATAGATTTAATTATGTAAATAGATTATAAATAATTATGTGTGTTAATTTTAAGTTAGTTATTATAATAAATAATTATTGTGTTAGTTTAAGTTAGTTAATAAATAATTATTGTGTTAGTTTAAGTTAGTTAATAAATAATTATTGTGTTAGTTTTAAGTTAGTAAATAAGGGTGGAGGTGTAATGTAGGGTATTCTTAAGCTGTGTCTTATATAAATATGGTTGTACACCCGCCGCGCATTCAGTTATTAAACAGCTACCGAACGAACGTCTAGAGTTTTACTTCCCGATACTACACTTTTAATTAAAATCTACCTCTTGCAGAGCTATGAATGCTTAACAGGCAAAAGTCTTTCGGTTCATGACTAGAAATGTTCAAGATCAGACAACAACAGGGAAATGCGGGAACTGGTAAAACATTTGTGTTTAAATTGCTGAAAAATCAATCCAACCGTTGCCATCCCAAGACTGTCGGTAAAGTGGCTCTAACAGGAGTTGTGGTGAGTTTGATTGAAGCTAGAGCTCTATACTGAATAATGTACTTAAATTACCAGTGCAAAAACATGAAAGAATTCCGCAAAACAAATTATTTGTTGACGAAATATCAATTGTCCCATATGAGATGCTTTGCGTGATTGACTCCAGGGCCCCGAGTCTGCTATTCAATAGTGTCAGAATGGCCTATCATTGATCTCATAATTGTTGAATTTGACAATACCAAACTTGTCAAAATCAACAAGTATGAGATTAATGATAGACTATTCTGACACTATTGAATAGCAGACTCGGGGCCCAGGTTAAAACAACTTAAGAAAGCGAAGAAATATATGGTGACCTTATTAATTTATGCTCTTGCATGGCGATCTAATGTTACTGCTTGCAAAGAATCCAGGTATTCGATCAACCAGCAAGAATAGTTCCGGCAACACATTTGTGGAGATAGAGCTAAAGGAGAAAATGAGACAAAATATTGCGATAAATTCATCAATATAGTGAACGCAGGTGAGATGACTACTGAACACGTTTCTGCTGTTGTGCAGAAAGTAAGTTGTAAGCATTGATGTAATCAATGTGAGGTAGATACGGTACTAAGTCACAGCACATGGTCCTACTAAACTAAGGGATTGCCTGTAGGTGGCACGCAGTCGCAGCTAACGCGATTTCGCTCGCACAACAGCGTCGGCTCTTATGTCTGTCCTTGTCTATCATGTGTGAGTTTCGGTGCATGTTTTTCTGATTGCGATGTTAGCGCGTACCGTATCTTCCTCCTTTTAATATATCAATGGTTGTAAGTTTTTAAATAGTTCAAAAAAGATTTTTTACTACGAGTATTTTAAGTTCAAAATAATTTAATTCTGATAAGATAATTATCATTATGCAGGAATACTAATATTCCAGAAATAAAGGAGCTTTAGGAAGTTGTTCAATTTGATTTGTTATCACCATGTCCAACCAACTTTGACTTGAAAATAAAGTCTTTATTTTCATGTTCCTCCACAGGCTAAAAATATATTTTTCACACCACCGGCTCGAAAATGTCAAATTATATGTCAAGCAACCTTAACCTAATAGTCCGGTCAATTTAGACCAAAAAATGAGAGTGAAGTTACATAAAGTCCCAACAAGCTGAATTTCTGTGAAATTGTTCAAAACATAATTAAAAACAATGTCTAGAAGTTCCCCATCATTCCCGTTTAAGGAAAAAAAATATTCAAGGTCAAAGGTAACAAAAATGAGATTTTCCCGATTTTCAGCAAAACGGTGTGTTTTATCATAAAAGTAAGTGAGACAAAAATTGTAGATCATAAAATTCTCTACAAAAATGTTCTACATTATTATTTTCTAAGAGTTACCATTCCTGAGATATCGCGATTCTAACAGTCACATTATTCTTCACTACATAGTATAAAATAAAGTCGCTTACTCGGTCCCTATGTCCCTTTGTATGCTTAAATCTTTAAAACTACGCAACGGATTTTGATGCGGTTTTTTAAATAGATAGAGTGATTCAAGAGGAAGGTTTATATGTATAATAACATCTATTTGCACCCGTGCGAAGCCGGGGCGGGTCGCTAGTTATGTATAAAAGCGAAAGGTAACTCACTCCACACGAGATCTCGAAAACCGCTGGACGCATAAAGATGATTTTTGGACAGGAGGTTTTTTATAGTTAGTAAACGTCCGCTAAGAATGGATTTTGCGACAGGGCCGTATTAGGGTGATCTTAGGGCCCTCGCAAGTTTGTATGAAAGTCCTTCATTTTTTGTGCTACAATCTTGATTTTTGGCAGAGACGTGGTTTACAGTCAGTAGACGTCTGCTATGCATTAATTTTCTGACAGGGCTGGATTAGGGTGGTCTATGAGTTTTTGCAAGTTCTGATTCATACAAACTTGCGTGGGCCCTTAGACCACCCTAATCCGGCCCTATCGCAAAATCCGTTCTTAGCGGACGTCTAACTAACTATAAACTACCTCCTTGCCAAAAATCATATTTATACGTCCAGCGGTTTACGAGATTTAGTGAGGAGTGAGTTACCTTTTGCTTTTATATAAAGGCTCTTAGAATCGCGATATCTCAAGAAATGGTAACTCTTAGAAAATAATAATAAAACCATTTTTGTAGAGAATTTTAAGATCTACAACTTTGGGTTGAGGTTTTTTTTGATAAAACTTACCGTTTTCGAGAAAAAATCAAAAAATCTCAAATTTTGACCTTTGACCCCGATTTTTTTTTCCTTAAACGGGAATGATGGGGAACTTCTAGACATTGTTTATAATTAGGTTTTGAACAATTTCACAGAAATTCAGCTTGTTGGGACTTTATTTAACTTCGAATGTCTAAATTGACCGGACTATAAAGTGAGTCATTAGTGGCCGGGGGAACAGCCGGTCAATAATGTTGTACTGGATTTCATTATGACCCGCTGGTCAATAATGTGATTTGAATTTGGAATCTCACATGCTCAGCTAAATTGGCAGTATAGTACTAAACACAGGAGAAATTCCTAGAGTGGGGCAACGTATTAAAAAAAAAAAAAAAAACATCCTTTGGTGCCAGAAAGAGGAAAGCTATTCTCGATACTCTTACTACGCGTGGATGATATTTTCGATTTCCTACAACATCATAACGACTGCTTCTTCATATCGTTGCCATGTTTTCGAAGACATAATATTGTAAGAATAGGTAATTAGATAATTACGAACCATTTTTTAAAAGGAATGGAATAACATTAAAACTGGCATTAATAATAACAAATACCGTATCGCGCCGTAATACCGTAATAGTAATTGGCTGTAACATTAGTTAATTTATTTTAAGTAAACTGCGCTGAGATTGCAGTGGATTTTGTGAATAAATAAATAATAAAACCTATACATACTACAGTCGATTTATTACATTTTATCAAAAATAAAAACTTTCTCACAGTACAATAGTAGCAATAGTAGTAGTCACAATTATTTTCTCACAGTAGGTGTAAAAAGTAGAGTATCCTCCTCTGGGCTAAAGGTGTCTTTGCCTTGGGCTAGCTTGAATCCCTCGCTGCATTCAGGATTCTTGTATTAACTCCCTCTCTGCGCTCGGGAGTTAAATCCCGAATCCTTCATTGCGCTCGAGATTCAATATGACGCCCGTGACATAAGACACAACTTTAGCCCCTCGGTGCATAATCTACTATTTAAAACTTTTATGAAAGAGTACAGTTACATTACCAGTTACATTTTTTTAACTAGGTATAAAATATTACTTACAATAATAAAGCTCACTCCCAAAATTAAAATGAGTTACGCCTCCTTGTTTTGCACAATGTTCAGCTATGGACGTCAGCAACGCCTGAAGATCTGATAATAAAAAAACAACGTTTAGTGTCATCCATGCCGTTGCCAACAAGTAAGGAAAAAAATCAAGCAATATTTTGATTACTCTTATATTAAAACTAGCTTTTGCCCACGGCTTCGCCCGCGTGGATGTCGGTTTAACTACAAAAATGTCGATAATATAAACTTTCATCCCCTATTTAACTCCCTTAGGGGTTGAATTTCGAAAAATCCTTATTTATTCCTTTTCTACATTATAAAGGGAACCTTTGTGCAAAATTTCAGCTTTCTAGGTCCAAGAGCTTGGGCTGGGCGTTGATGAGTCAGTCAGTCAGTCAGTCAGAACTTCTCTTTTTATTTATATAGATATAGATTTATATTCCCAGCTGTTGCTCTTGACTGCGTTCGCGTGGAAATTTGAATGTGTATGGCTCCCTATTACAATCATGGGAATTGGGACTTCAACATTACTGGTAAAATATATTATGGATACATGTACGATTAGGTACGCTTCTGCGAAACCTTACGGTGATTATAACCGTGATGTTATGTTATGTCATTGTGTGAGAACCATTGATGTATTATAACCCTAGATGCACAATCACGAACAAAACAAACAGTCGAAGCTGTCGCCAAACACTCACCAATACACGCACTACTACATAAGTAGTTATCGTTACACTATAAACATATTTTTTTGCAAATTCAACCTTACGCAGATTACTTAAAGTTGTTTTTACAATGCAGTTAAAAAAAGCAATAATAATTTTACGACCGAAGTAAGCCGGTAGGACAAGGTATGGAGTGGAGACGAATAGGTACTTTTTATGTTTTTTTAATACTTAATTATTATTTTAACAGTTAGTTAAATTGTGTTTTAAACACATAATTTTACTTTTATCTAAGGGTAAATGTTTTTAGTTAGGATCTGACTGTGTTAGTGTACGTGTAGTCGTGTATAATCAATGAAACAAGTATTATCCATTCGAATCATTTATTTACATTTTTGGTTTAAAGGTATTAGTAGAACATTATTATCGCAACTAAGTAGTTATTAAGTTTAAGGTGTCAAAAACGAAGTCAAATTGACGACCTCTTCTCCTTTTGAAATCCAATTAAAAACTAATATAATATGTAACGTATACATAATTGTTAAAAACATAAAACAAAAAACTTATTGATTAAAAAAACACAAATAAACACAATAAAAAAAAATCGACTCCATTCGATACGAACAGAGTCATTTGTATAATGCGACAAAAAGAAAAGTCTTGTAATACATCGTTCTTACGCTAACAAAGCGACCATTGAAATATGCCGTATTATACTCGGACCGTTTAGTAAAGTTCTGAGAGAAATTAAATCAAAATCACGTATTGCTTTCTATATTACGCCATAAACGCAACAAAAATAAATCAATAAACATTTTTACTTACCGAAAATACGATATCCCATCCTTTTTTAATGTCTTTGAAGCTGTATTTTTGCAAATTCTCAGTGAACACTTCGGCATTTTGTACGACCGTGCAGAGACGCGAGCGACGCGAGACTATTTGAAATGAGTTCACGATTTGTAATTTTGCACTCATTTTATGCGGACGGTTTTGAGACGCGGTTTGTGTATCTTGGGTTTTTTAATATATCAATGGTGAGAACTGACGATCTGATCAACGTGTAATAATGTAGGTGATGACTACAAAATGAAGGACAGACGTCTTTAATCTGGCCCCGTCGCAAAATCTATTCTTAGTGGATCTACAGATCTACTTGATATACGGAATAAATCAATATTCATTGATTTGACATTAGCTTAATTTTATTTATTTATTTTTGTTTGTATTATTTGTATTTAGTTTATTTTGAATGCCTAGTTTATTTAACGGCTTAGTTTAAGCCTTTAAAATTTGTGTTAATGTATTGAAAGTTATTGACATTCTTATTATTAATTATTATTATAAACATACCGAATTAAATTCAACTTCACTGCTTAGTTAACATCGAAATGGGAACGAAGTAACTAATTTAATGCCGGTTATATTATAAATAATTTGAAGGGGAGTCTGTTCAAAGCTTCGATCAATAATGTTCAAAGTCACACAAGATGAGTTTTAGTTTGGTAAAAAGTCGATCAATAAAAATAAACAATGGATAGATAGCAGCAGTTTACACAAAGGTCGATCCACAAATAATTACGCATCAGGGTGACTTTGCTTGAAATTCTTTTTTAAAGTGCTGTTGCGAAAAACAAATCATAGTCGATGGGTGCGAAGGCAATTCCACAAGTGATGGCGAGAGAGAATTCCGGATAACGAATATAATTTTATTATTTTTTCCCAGTGCGTGAGCTGCTTTCCAATTTATAATTATACCTACTCTTTGTTGCAAATGACTGTCAGCGCTCAGTTCAGATCACTCGATGGACCACGGTTATTAAATATACATGATGACAAATCACACATTACTTATATATCATGTAGCTACAATGGATCGTGTAAACAATTAGTATGATTGTTTACCAGAAATAAGTATCCACCTAACCTAGCAGTTTACTGTGTGAGGTATACTTAGCTCAGGTCGCCGACTGACATTACTAGGGCTCTTAGTGAAGTAGCTCGTCCGGAGACATCATCACCATGATTAGCAGCATTGTTCCACCCACTGCTGAATAATAGGCCTCTCATCTAGGTCTAGCTCTGGTTGAATGTTCGAGGTAACTCTATAGCCTTATTGCGGTCATCAAGCAGTGTTTTTTAGGGTTCCGTACCTCGATAGGAAAAAATGGAACCCTTATACAAGTAGGATCACTTCCGTCCGTCCTTCCATCCGTCTGTCTGTCTGGCAGACCCTATTTCTCAGGAATAAAGCTGAAATTTATATCAAATACTCAGGTCTATTATAATTGTCCCGTAAAGCTGTGAAATAATCAAACTTATTTATTTATTTATTTATTTATTTATTTAGGTCTACCAACAATTGTTCACACTTAATACATCGACATTATACATTTTTTTAAATAATGCTACAGCGTAACAATTACTTAAAGGTAAACACCACATGCACAAAACAATAAATTAGATAATTAAGCTAACTCAGTAACTACCAAGCGCCAACATGCAAATAAATAACAATATGATTAAAATTTTATATAATACAATTAAAAATTGATCAGCTGGTTGGTGAATATATCAAAATTTTAAATCTTTATTTATAATTTTGATGACATAAATATGGCGACATAATAATTTTGGCGACTAAGGGACTTACCAGAGAATGGGCAGCAGCGTTCTCTGTGCCTTTGTAACAACCATACTGCGATCGCCAACCCGCCTGCCAAGCGTGGCGATTATGGCAAACCCCCCCAAAAATGATGAGCGCAATGCAGAAAAGGCCCCTAGTACCCGGCAGCCCGTCTACCCTCGGCTACGGTAGCGGTCGAGGCAACGGCGTGGCAAGGGGTGCTAAGAATCCCCGGACGGGATCCGGCTACCAAACATACCGACGACTGGACCTGGCAACATTCAACACGCGCACACTCCGGGCCGACGAGAAGCTTGCGGAACTCGAGGAAGAATTAAGCAGGCTGCGATGGAGTATTGTCGGATTATCTGAAGTCCGAAGAGAGGGGGAGGACACGATAATCCTGAAATCCGGCAACCTGCTCTACTTCCGAGAGGGAGACCGGCAGTCACAGGGTGGTGTTGGGTTTATCGTCCACAAGTCTCTCGTGAATAACGTGGTGAAGATCGAGAGTGTGTCGAACAGGGTGGCGTACCTTATACTCAGAATATCCGCAAGATATTCGCTGAAGGTCATACAGGTCTACGCCCCGACCTCGGCATACCCCGACGATGAAGTAGAAACCTTGTATGAGGATATTTCTAAAGCCATGCATGGTTTCAGAACTTACTTCACCGTTGTCATGGGGGACTTCAACGCGAAACTGGGCAAACGAAGCGATGATGAACTTCAGGTGGGGCAATTTGGAATTGGACAGCGGAATCGCCGGGGTCACCAACTGGCCAGTTTTATGGAGAAGGAGGGCCTCTTTATGATGAACTCCTTCTTCAAAAAACGTGAGCACAGGAAGTGGACCTGGCAGAGCCCCGATGGTGCGACTAAAAATGAGATTGACTTCATCATGTCTACCAACAAGCAAATGTTCAATGATGTCTCTGTGATCAATTCGGTGAAAACCGGAAGCGATCACCGAATGGTAAGAGGCACATTGAACATCAATGTAAAGCTGGAAAGGTCACGACTGATGAAGTCTACGCTCCGTCCAGCACAGATCCAAATCCATAACTCCGAGAGCTTTCAGCTTGAACTTCAGAATCGCTTCGAATGCCTAGGAAGCTCAGTGGACGATTACAACGACGGGTTCGTGGAAACTGTCCATACGACTGGGTCTAAATTTTTTAAGATACGTCGTGCAAATAAGATCAAGAAACTCTCAGATCACACTCTCCAGCTCATGAAGGAGCGGCGTGAGATGATCCTGCAGTCTTCGGACGAGGCTCGGCAATGCCGGCAGCTCAATAGACGGATCTCCAAATCCTTGAAGAGCGACCTCCGCCGCTTTAATACCGAGCGTATTAAAGACGCAATTGAACGGAACAAAGGCTCCAAGGTATTTGCAAGAGATCTGGCTATTGGGCAGAGCCGGCTCACGAAACTGAAAACCGACGATGGCAGGATCGTGTCCGCCAAACCGGAGCTTCTGAGAGAGATCGAGAGTTTTTATGGGCAGCTGTATACGTCAACTAGTCAACCCGTCGAAAATCTAGCGAAAGACCCCAGAGCTAGACTGACCCGACACTATACCGAAGACATCCCGGATGTCAGCCTGTACGAGATTAGGATGGCTCTGAAACAGCTTAAGAACAACAAGGCGCCGGGTGATGACGGAATTACAGCCGAACTGCTGAAGGCGGGTGGCAAACCGGTCCTTAAGGCCCTTCAGAAGTTGTTTGATTCCGTCATACTCGAGGGGAAAACGCCGCAGGCTTGGTGCAGGGGTGTGGTGGTGCTCTTCTTCAAAAAGGGTGACAATGCCCGGTTGAAGAACTATAGGCCCATCTCACTTCTAAGCCATGTCTACAAGTTGTTTTCAAGAGTCATCACGAATCGTCTCGCACGCAGGTTCGACGATTTCCAGCCTCCCGAACAAGCCGGATTCCGAAAAGGCTTCAGTACCGTAGACCACATACATACGCTGCGGCAAGTTATACAGAAGACCGAAGAGTATAACCTGCCTCTCTGTTTAGCGTTTGTGGACTACGAGAAAGCCTTCGATTCGATCGAGACTTGGGCTGTACTGCAGTCTCTCCAACGGTGCCAAATTGACTACCGGTACATCGAGGTGTTGAAGTGTTTGTACAAAAACGCCACCATGTCAGTCCGACTTCAGGACCAGACCACGGAACCTATCCTTCTGCAGCGCGGTGTGAGACAGGGAGACGTCATATCTCCGAAACTGTTCACCGCTGCATTGGAGGATGTCTTCAAGGTTCTGGATTGGAAAGGACTTGGCATCAATGTCAACGGCGAGTACATCACTCACCTTCGGTTTGCCGACGATATAGTGGTCATGGCTGAGACCATGGAAGACCTCAGTAAAATGCTCGATGACCTCAGTAGAGCTTCTGAAAGAGTGGGTCTTAAAATGAACATGGACAAAACCAAGGATAACCTTGGTTTTGTCCATGTTCATTTTAAGACCCACTCATCATTCGACATAAGTCGAATGTTCATGTAACACCCACTCCTATCAAGATCGGAGACTCTACGCTCGAAGTTGTGGACGATTATGTCTACCTGGGACAAACGGTCCAGTTGGGTAGATCTAACTTCGAGAAAGAGGTCAATCGTCGAATCCGACTCGGCTGGGCAGCGTTCGGGAAGCTGCGCGGTATCTTCTCGTCCAACTTACCCCAGTGTCTCAAGACGAAAGTCTATGACCAGTGTGTGTTGCCAGTGATTACATACGGGACCGAAACGTGGTCGCTCACAATGGGCCTTATCAGAAAGCTCAAAGTCACCCAAAGGGCAATGGAGAGGGCTATGCTCGGAGTTTCCTTGCGTGATCGAATCAGAAATGAGGACATCCGCATGAGAACCAAGGTTACAGACGTAGCCCGAAGAATCGCCAGACTTAAGTGGCAATGGGCAGGGCACATTGCTCGCAGAACGGATGGCCGATGGGGCCGAAAAGTTCTCGAATGGCGACCGCGAACCGGAAGACGTTGCGTTGGAAGGCCTCCCACTAGGTGGACCGATGACCTGGTCAAGGTTGCAGGAACCCGCTGGATGAGAGACGCACGGGACCGGTCAATGTGGCGACGCCTGGGGGAGGCCTATGTTCAGCAGTGGACGTCTTTTGGCTGAAATGATGAATGATGATGATGACATAAATAGATACAAATTCATTGAATAAAATTGATCGGTAAATTATTAAATTATTGATAAATTATTAGACATAAAAGATATTTGAATTTATACAATGAAACAATAGATTAAGATTAGGGGTTACATGGTACACGATGAAGAGTGGCTTTTTGTTTAGCAAGAGAGTCAAAGTGGAGATCGATAACATCACTGTAGCCATTTACTACCTTACACATTCGTGCAACAGGAGAATTAGCTCCCAAAACTGTTCTCCTAAATGGCGCACAAAGGGGTGTGATGGCACTACGTGGGATTCTAGGGGGTGCACGAAAACTGAAAAGGGCAAGTAAGCTGGGACTGTCTATCTTATGATTAAAAATTTTGTAGGCAAACATTGCATCTATGAAGTGTCTACGCTTATCTAGTGAGATCATGTTAAAATGCTTCAGTCTTTTATTGTAAGAATATATTCTTTTGGCGATACCATTGGAAAATGCGAGGTGCCAAGCGAAGCGTTTCTGGACACGTTCAAGCCGCAATGAATGTGTAGCATAGTGAGGACGCCAAATTACACTATTATATTCTAGGATGCTACGAATGAGACTGTTATACAGCAGGATTTTTGTTCTGTTGTGACGAAAGGTTTTACAGTTTCTAAGGACGAACCCTAACATTTTCGAAGCTCTTTTTATAATATTATCGAGGTGTGGTGTGAAAGTTAACTTCTTGTCAAACATTACACCAAGGTCCCTAATTGTCTCAACTTCCTTAATTTCAACTCCGGATATGTGGTAACTACTGCTTAGTGGGTTGTTTTTTCTCGTGAACTTAACATGGTAACATTTTTTGGGATTCAGTTCCATTTTGTTACGGTTGCACCATTGAACGAGACGATTGAGGTCACTTTGAAGTTCTAGTGGATCAACTTCAGACTTAATAATTCTTAAAAACTTTAAATCGTCAGCGTACATAAAAAAATCTGAGTGCAGAAAACAGCGAGGAATATCATTAATAAAATAAATAAATAAAATTGGCCCTAAGTGCGAGCCCTGGGGAACACCGGAAGAAGCACATTGCAGTGTTGACTGAAAACCGTTAACGACAACAAAGAAAAATCTATCCCTTAAATACGAACCCAGCCAATCCAAAAAGGATCCAGAGATGCCGTAGGCGCGCAACTTAGATATTAAGATTTTGTGGGAAACTTTGTCAAACGCTTTGCTGAAATCCGTATAAATAACGTCAGCTTGATAGCCTGCATCAATAGCTTTGATAAGAAGTTCTGTAAAAGGGACTAGATTCGTACCAGTAGAACGGGTTCTAACAAATCCGTGCTGATGGTCGCTTAAAAACATCTTTAAATGATCCTGAATATAGGGGCATATCAGTGACTCGAATACTTTGACTTCTAAGACAACGCAACCAAAAGATACAGCCGTTTATGCCGCTTTCCGCATCAACACTCGCAAGTTAATCTATAGGGTCCCGTGAACTCAGAATCTTGAAATTTGGTACGAAACAACGTCTTGTAGCACAGTTATAGGCAAAATTGTGAAAACCGTACATTTTTAGTTACATCATAAATAAAAATATTTGTAAAATTTAAACTTTGTTTGTACGGAACCCTCGGTGCGCGAGTCCGACTAGCACTTGGCCGGTTTTTTTATCAAGGTCAGCCCATATTGTCCCACTAATGAGTAAAGGCCTCCCTCCATTAATTAGAATGGAATAGAATAGAATAGAATATGTATTTATTCGTTAATGGACAGCAGCAACACAAAAGAGCAGCACATACATAAACAAATAACAACAAACAGCTTAACAATTAATTAAACAGCTCAACTGCGCTGAGCATGCCCATAACGAAAGGGTAACCAACTCAGCATATGCTGGGTGTAAAACACTCAGCGCTGGTTTTCAGTAGGCCCCCCGCAAGTGACACACGGATGAGGGATGACTTCTAATGGTCACGATTCTGTGCAACTTCTTTCCAATTCTAAAGGAACACCTGGAAGTCTTTCTTCTCCTACGTGGTCTGCCCCGACCCCGTGTCACTGTTTCTGGGCACCAATCCTGAGCTTTGCGCGACCACAGCTCGTTCGGCATGCGACAGACTTGTTCTGCCCAGACCCATTTAAGTACAGCAGCCTTTTGAAATATCAACAAAAATATGTGACATGCACGATGATAATGTGAATTGAATGAAGGTTGCCATATATACCAAGTAAGGGAAGATCGAAGAAACGCTGGACAGACTATGTGGAGGACGACATAGCTATTAGGATGATGATTTACGACAGGCTGAGTTGATTGTTCATTTAAATAAAACAAAGTATTCGCTAATCTTAACTTTTTCAAGTTACATCGCAACACTTTTCCATTCGCCTTTTGCATTCAATCTAACACAGATCCATTTTTAACCGTCTTCAAAAAAGAGGAGGTTCTCAATATGTCGGCGATTTTTTATTTATTTTTTTATGTTTGTTTCCCGATTATTTGAAGATGGCTGGACCGATTTAGATTTTTTTATTTTGTTTCAAAGGGTATACTTCCCAGGTGATTCTATGATTATCAAGTCATGATCTGATGATGGAATCCTGGAGAAATAGGGAGAACTCTTCAAATTTCATTGGCACACTTGAAGTGATTTGAGTAGTTTTTGGAAGAGTACTTTCTCGGAGTGATCCCATTTCAATTTGGTGAAGATCGGATGAAGAACCTTGGAGACAGGCAACGGAACTCCTCATACACCAGTTCATAACATATCATCACGACGGTACGCTGTGAAGTGGTAAGCACATGTGAACCACAAAAAAGTAAAAAATAAAAACTTTTTAACAAAAAATAAAACCGATTTCAACAAAAAATAAAACAAAAAAGAGAAAAATAAACATTAGAAGAAAAATCAGTTTCTGAAGTCGGTGGCAAAAAAATTAAATCAAACAAACAATAGTCACCGACTTCAGAAACTGATTTTTCTTCTAAAGTTTATTTTTCATATTTTTGTTTTTTTGTTGAAGTCGGTTTTATTTTTTGTTAAAAAGTTTTTTTAAGGTCTTTGGTTCATCTAGCTTGGAGGCATCGCACGCTACACTGGTATAAATACTTTGGAGTTGAGCCTACGTAAATTTACGCAGGCTCAACTCCAGAACTCGGTTGTTCCATCGGCCATAGTTCCTTCAGCGTACTTAGTCGACACACTGTCACTTTAGCTTACTTCGACTTATTTGCCTTTTCAAAAACTGCAGAAAAATACTTACTTGTGAAGTGCTTGAACAGCATGAGTGTGTGTCCAATGACCGGGAGCTTTCCTGGTACAGCCGGTGGTAATACATGCGAGCTGGACTGGCGACGGCCATATTTGAACCACAGACACACAGAACAAAGCACACATAGTAATAACACTAAGCTCAACATTGCACGACAGCAGTATTAGGTCTAGCCGACGTCTAGATGCTGACAGTATTTTATATACATGTTTGAGGCATCATTAATGTGTAAGATTTGCGCAATAGTTCTGCCGCACAGTTTAAGATAGACCAAGTATTTTTTATGGACACTCGCTTATTAGCTAGTGGCATCGTTTCAAATCAGAAACAATTGGTGAACAGGACGCAGTCAACGGGGGAACCGTAAAAACGACCTGTTTTTCGTCGCAGAGTTAGCCGTATTGCTACTTATTACAATTCCAAAAAAAATACAGCTTAAAGTCAAATGTATAGGTAAAAGACTTATGCAAAAATATTTTCTAAAAGTAATCAAGAACCTCGAAAAAAAAATCACAAAATCACAAAAAAATCACACGAAAAAACTTTTTCGTCTCGAAATGCTCAATATTTTGAGTAACAACTGTTATTTATTTTTTTACTATCAGAAAGGAAATTTAACCAACTAAAGACATATGTAAAAATATTTAAACATTACAGCGTATTTTTTTTTTTAATAAATTAAATCTGCGAACTATCGTTCATTTTGGCAGTCACGAGCATCAAACGCGTCGCCATTTTCAACCTTATTTGTTTAGGCGATGAGTTAAACGCGCGCTCAAGGTCGCGGGCAGCTAATGTCGCCTTATTGCCTGACTAACATAGTTTTTGATGGAAATTGAGGCAGATATTTAAAAAAGTTCTCCGCCGCGTCTGTCTGTCTGTCTATATGTTCGCGATTAACTCAAAAACTCCTTCACCGATTTTCATGCTGTTTACACCAATGAGTAGAGTGGTTCTTGAGGAAGGTTTTAGTATATAATTTGACGCGGTGAAGCAGCGAGCTATGTAGTTTAAAATAAAATAAAATCTTTCTTACTTGATTTCCTTTCTTTGTTACAATGGCAATGCTGAGCCGATCCGACCACGAATTTACGGTAGCTGAAAGCCTTGTTTACGATTAATCGATAAGTTGAGGTGATGCTCATCCAAAGCAGTGCTAATAATAATGCGTTGATGGTCATTGCACCTCAAATAAATATTCTAAACATTAAGAAAAACGCACGTTAAGACTAACTTATTGCTTTGTCTGGCTAAGTGAGTTAATTGTCATGAGATATTTGAGTCCATGAAAAGAATAACTTGTGTACTTGCAAAAAAGCTTTAGCTAGAAAAATATGACCACTCTATGTCATTATTAAACATAATAATAAATGGGATTTCTTACAATTTTAGTGTCGCTCTTTAAAGTTTAGTAGAAGATAAAACAATGGATGAATGTGTGAAATATGGCAAGTTGTTATCACGCTCCAGAACCAAAACTAGAATATTAAGATGCTGTACTATTCAAGGAAATCATCAAAACAATCTGTTAAATCCGTTACATTGAGTCAAACGGCATACCGTGCCTATTCCGTGCTTTTCCACTCGTAAAAAATTCGTAACCCTGCAATATTTTTTTTCGCATACAGTTACTTAGTTTGATGAACCGAATACTCGGTTCGCGCATTGTCAAGGATCCCATTACACATACATAATTATATATTACATTTGCATTACTTTAGATAAAAACAGTAACCAAAGGCCATAATAATAGGAGTAGTATGTCATAGTCATGGAACACGTCAGAAATAATCATCTCGTGACATCTCGATACTTTTTATTATTATTTACTTGGAATGGAAGACATCATTAAAAAGTTAATTAAAGGTTGTTATTACAATTCGCATATAATCAAGAAAAATACCGGCCAAGTGCAATGTAGGGTTCCGTAGTTGCCCATTAAAATTATGCGGACTAAATAAACTGTTTGTAATAAAAAAAAAACACAATAAAGTAAAAAATAAACTTTAGAAGAAAAATTAGCTTCTGAAGTCGGTGACTTGTTTGTTTGATTTCGTTTTTTTTGCCACTGACTTTAGAAACTGATTATAGGTACTTCTAAATAGTGTCCGACCGAAACACGATTTTCAGCCGAAACCGAAACCGTAACCGAACCTTCGGCCTTGGTCCCAGTTTCGGCCGAAACCGTAACCGAAACCGAAACTTATTAAATATTTATGAAATTTAAAATCTATTGCATTTTTTCGCATGTATTCACAGTTAACACATGTAAAAAATGCATCAATTAAAGTAGGTAATTAGGTAACAAAAATAGCTCTTCATTTGTAAAATTAATAATGTGAATTAAAAAAAAAATACAATCAACATACTTGTCAAACTTTAAAAAAAATAAGTACTACATTTTTAACATTACTATATTTGTTAGTAATTTAAAAAAAAAAAAAACAAAATTAAGCACCTCGCATACTAAAGGGATAAAATGCGACATGACTAATAGTACTGAAGGTCATTCACGCTAATAGAAAATATGAAACTTTTAGAAAATAAATTCTATTGGTCAATATAACTTTTTTTCTAATTATTTAACAAAAAAAGTACATCATATCATTTTCAAAGATGGTGTTTTAAGAAATAATTTTCTTTACGAACTTTTTAAATTATATTAATTAGTAAAGGTTTTAGGCGCTTTGCACATGGAGCAACTATTGCAGCAACTGGCAACTGGCAACTAGCTGTTTACATATATTTCAATAATTTCAATTGGATTACACATAGCAACTCGAGTTTCGAGTTCCGGCAATCGTCAACTGTTTTCAGTTGCTGCAATCAATGACTAAGTTAGTTGCTAATTGCCGCAACTAGCAACTGTTAAATATTATACCGATTTTTAAAGTTCACTTAGACGGCGACGACGTAATAAAATTAGAGCAATTGCTGCTTCTTCGATATTCATCGTCACACTGAACGCTGTTCGCTGCGTAGATTGAGCAACTCGGTTATGAACGTTGCTCACAGATTGCCATAATTGCTGCAACCGTAAACGTTGTAGCAATTATCAACTAGTTACAGGAAACTTTTAAAGTTGCTTAAGTTGCTTCAACTTAAGTTGCTCCATGTGCAAAGCGCCTAAATCACCGGAGATAGTTGTGTATCGGAACTACGGCCCCGTAGTTCCGATACACAACTATCTCCGGTTCGAATACGGGTACAAAATTTAATCCATCAACAATTACAAACAAATATATTGTAATGTTTGAATCAAACATCACAGGTATCTTCACACATCTTTTAAGTGTTAAATTAATTTCTACTTAAATTCACATTTTATAAGTTCTAGGGAATAACTCAACAGAACCAAGTAAAATATCTAATGAATTATTTTCTATACACACCTGACACCTACTTACAACCTATTTATTTTACACTGTAGCACAATACCCTAATGAATGCCATAAAAGTACATCATCATTAATCATAAGTAAAAACAAATACCTAATTTTTGCGCGAGAAAAATCACACAACCTCAAATCATCACGATCGCGCCGGCTAGCGAACTCAACTGGCACTCGAAGTTAGCTGAATGATGCGCAACAATTCACGTATACCTTGTTTCGGCGGGGCCGAAAGGTTCGGCCAATTATTGGCCGAAACCGAAACTATGGCCGAAACTAGATTTTTTGGCCGAAACTAGCCGAAACCGAAACCGAAACCGAACCTTCGGTCGGTCCTTACTTCTAAAGTTTATTTGTTCTGATTGTGTTTTCGTAGTTTTTTTTTGTGTGTTTATTTTTTTATTCTTTCCGTTTTAGTTGTAATAAATCAAATACTAAATTTACTATGCATATTATAACATTCAACCAAGAAACCAAACCTTCAATCAACTCCTAACCATTGTCAGGGATGTTTCCTGACAAAAAAAAATATATGAGTCTGTTCATTCCTAGATTATCGAAAAATATTAAGTAGATACGTTATTTTGTTTTATCAAATTAATAAAAAAATACGAAGATAAGACGCGTCAAAGATCATAAGTGGGGGGCTTTAATTTGACGTCACTACGTGGTAAAAAATGTAGTGCGATGTGACGTCACACGAGTTTTTGAAGCACTGTATCGTCTTCATTTTTTGTTTACGTGAAAAAAGAATAAATATGTTCAAACCCCTTTGTATTCTAGTAAAATAAGACTCTCTGAGCTAAACTGCGGACATACAAACGGACATGGCGTAACTATAAGGGTTCCTTGTTACCTACGGAACCCTAAAAACGATGGAATTGTCCTAGATGAAGTAAAAAGTCATTATTCCGTAATATTGTCTCGGGTCAAAAGCCACTTCATAATGTAAATTAAAAACACAATCATTGATCATCATCAGAGTTTGGAATAAAATCACAACAGCTGATGATGATGAGATGCATGTGATCCCCGAAGAGTGAGGCAGAGGTGACGTTCGTGTTTTTTATTATTTTTATTGTTTACGTAATTTCACATTATTTTCGTGTTGTGGTTCTGTCTCGGAGTAAAATGGCTGTGACAGATAGACAGACGGACGGATAGACGTAATCTAAAAGGGTTCCGTTTAGTCACTTGGCTACGGAACCCTAAAAATAAAGTTATAATTATGAATGAATTTATTTATTTAATACAAGAATGCTTGCTAGCATGCTGTTGTCACAATCTAGAGCCCTCCCCCCCCCCCCCCATATCTAAGTACTAATGATGTAGCCATGGAGTTTCTTTCCGGTTCTTTTCCATAGGACACGACCACGACCAACCCGAGCCGTGAATCTTGGAAGACCCAATCCGCCTTATTACAAAAGGTAGTTAAACCTGGTTTAACTTAGACTTGGTTTATCTCGCATGCTGTCACTTTCTTTTGAATATTATTGAAGTGAGACGTCAAGCGAGATAAACCAAGTCTAATTTAAACCTGGTTTAACTACCTTTTGTAATAAGGCGGCATAAGTCAGCCAACATTAAAACCAGCAGTGGGACAATATAGGCTGACAAAAATAAAATGGCTCACCAACAATTTAATAGGTACACTGCATCAAAGAAAAGAGATACATACATAAAAGCCTCTCTCTCTCTCTCGCATCTGGCAAAATCGGAAAGTTTCCAATGTCACCAAGGTGAGACTAGTCCGGACATTGGTTTTCTTAATATTCCTATACGCATCAGAGACATGGACTATTAGAGCAAAAGACCGGGGAAAAATTGACGCCTTTGAGATGTGGTGTTGGAGAAGAATGCTCCACATACCATGGACCGCGAAAATAACAAATAATACTATACTCGCTCGGCTCATCAAACCCATTAGCTACCTCATCAAATACATAATACATATTTTAACAAAATGCATCTTGACGTCAAGATGGAGGGACCAAACTGATGGAAAAAAACTGACGTACTGGATTTTATAAAATATTTTTTCAGAGATGTAGATCATACGCAAAGTTAACGTAACCGTACATAATTCCATTTCATGAACAAAACTCATGTCAACTAGTGTAAATTATTACAAGCAGACACGACAATATTTTTGGGTTCCGTCTGTCTGTCCGCACTATGGCTCAAAGACTTTTTTTTTTGATAAAAAAAAGTTAAGTTTAAAAAAAAAAATCTTGGTTGCCTGTAAAGTCGGTATACGGGCGAAAGTTTTACGTGACAACGACTTTGAGTGGTAAAATAATTTTAATGTGAATATTCATTCGTATAGTAGGAAGAAGGATGAAATAATAGTGCCTTTCACTTTTTATGTCTGTCTCTCTCGCTCTTAGGCGGGCTAACCATGCCCGAGTGGAAGGGACGCGTGCCTCTCACTCGCTCTCATTGTGAGCGCATAACGTGAGCGGAGCGTAACGCAGTTTCTTGAAGTGTCACCCGGCAAACCAATTTATAAGACGTTGTCACGTCAAAAAGTTAGGTTAAAAAATCTTACGACACCCTGCGTGTTCTCTATAATAATGCCTTCAGGATGCTGATGAAGCTGCCTCGCTACTGTAGCGCGTAAGTTATGTGTGCGGATGCAAAATATAGATGGTTTTGCGGCGATTATTCGCAAGAGAGTTGTGTCCCTGATGCGTCGCATACGAGGCAGCTCCAACAGCTACCTTCAGCTCTTCGCTTGGAGGATGGATCTGGATCTGGACTGCCCAGGTAGGGTAGTACCTAGGTAGGTAATGTTGGTGATAACCGTTGAGGCGCCACTGAAACCCGAGCCGTTAGGTAAGGGTCTTAAGAGAGCCGAGGACGATAATCATCAATGACCTAATAATATTAGAAACCAATAAATGTACATTATATAATCTAACAGATCCAAAAAAAAAGTTGCATCTGCACAAAGCCGGGGCGAATCTCTAGATCCCTGTTTTTTTTTTGGGGCAGTAAGTAATCATCAAATGAAGGAGTCATTTGATGATTGCCCGCTATGGGTAGAGCGGTAAGAAGTGTCAGATTTCTACTGACTAAAAACCACCCATGTTCCTTCTTAGCACCTTGTGTCGAGGCCGCAGTACCTCTTTCGAACAACCCGTAGCCCCGACGGAACCATAAAATATCCTAACAATTAAAATAGAGCACAGACAGGTTTGTACAATGCTTTTTTTTTTCCTTGCAATGGGCAAATGTGTCCAGAAGTGTAGATGCCGGAATGACGACCTTACCGAATGCCTAATCATCGTAGGTACGTCATCCACAATCAGTTGACATTTCCTTTCGTAAACGTCTGTTAGTTCAAATTCAGTAATTACGAGTATTTAGTCAACAAAATCTTGATAATGGTTGTTGTTACGTTTTAGCGTCAACAGTTTACCTGCTCTTAACTAATTGTTGATAATGCATAACCATTCCGGTTTCATGTTGCTCCTTACTGCTTGCTTGGTAAGAATTCTTTTAATTTTATTATTCTTTATGAAATCTTTTATTATTTTACTAGCTTTTGCCAGCGGCTTCGCCCGCGTGAAAATGACGATTTTCCATACAAACTTTCATCCCCTATTTAACTCCCTTAAGGGTTAAATTTCGAAAAATCCTTCCTTATTCCTTGTCTACATTATAAAGGGAACCTCTGTGCAAAATTTCAGCTTTCTAGGTCCAAGGGTTTGGGCTGGGCGTTGATGAGTCAGTCAATCAGTCAGTCAGTCAGGACTTCTCTTTTTATTTATATAGATTATTATACATTTTTCCTTGCCCTTATATTATCTCAATTTATTTGGGGTCGATGTAGCATGCCTTCTTCTGTAATCATTATCTCATTAAGGGACTTCCTTTCCACCCATATCATCTAGATCACATGGTGCATTCATCAGATAAAATGTTAGTCCCAAGATCGTGTTTTGTCATCTATAATAATTATTGTTATCATCATCTGAGGATATAATTATTAGTATATGCTTCACACGCATCTCAACAACGAGCTCTCGGTACGTCTTCCGGATCTAGCGGGTTCCTGCATCTTATTATCTTGTTGACTAGACTGCTATCATTACTACAATAACTTTTCCTTCGTTGGTAACAATCATCGTCAAGCTTTCTTCTAATTTGATTGGCAGCATAAACTTGTAATGTTATCAACAGCTGTGAACATTATAATATGTATAATATATAATTATGCAGAACTTTTTCTAATGCAAAATTCAGTACATAACAAGGATTTTGTAATTATCTCTATACTAAATTATTTTGACATTTAACCAGTAAATACCTATATGAAATTATTCCCAGCTTTCATAAACCTTAAATATTCTTTCCGTTCTACGATCGACTAACTTTTCTACACGCACATGTCATTTCGCCTTGAGGCAGGTGTAGCTGTGTACCTAATCAGGTGTCAGTCATTGTGCCAATAGTTGGCATTCAGTGACACTTTTCCCTCTTTGAATACCAGTGGCATCCACTGCATACCAAGTACGAGTAGTATCGGATTCTGTTTTTCTCTCATTATTTATTCCAAAGTCATACTATCATGCATTAATATAAATGTATTGTAGGCATACGAATTAAATTTTTAGGGGTTCATGTTCTCATTATTACTTCCTGCTTCATTCCATGCTAAATTGCCACGTATTGTTGTTGGATTAAAGTTCTTTGTTGACTATTCAGAATTGAGAAATCAGTATTGTTGTATGCATTTGTTTGACAAAACATTTCAGTACAATTTTTTTTTATTTCATGAAATAGTGTTTAGATACAGCCAGACACTGATTGCAGTAAATGTTCTTAACAAAAGTTTTATTTTTTATTTTTAGATAATTAACTCTATCACCCAATCAGCGCTTTGCAGAAAAAACGACGCTAATGCAAATGTGTTCAAACACTTACTTGGGTTATACAAAGTTAATCCTTTGAAAGGCTCCCCGACGTTCCAATCATTTTCCGACAATTTGCTCATGGGTATGGGCCGCGACAGTAAAGACAAACTCGTCTTGAATTTTGAATTGGGTGAAAGTGTAAAAGATAATGAACAAGTGAAAATGAATCTTAATGAAATAGAAAATATGATACACACTAAGAATAAGAAACCAAATTATCGTTATGAAAAACCTGCATATGATCTAGATGGTGTGAGTACTGAACATTTTAAAGCAGATCTCGTTATTGACGATAGAGTGTTATCAAAGGAAGCAGTTCAAAATGTTTTACTAGAAAAACATAATATTAAGGAAGACTTCGGATCTTTATTCGAACATATTGATAGCAATGACATTGATAACGATTTGCCTGTTACAAAACTACTACCTGTTAACGAAACCATTATTCAGTATTCTCAGCTGTCAAATCAGAATGAGGCACTGTTCAGTAACTTAAGAGACAGCAAAGGTAGACCTGCCAATCACATAGGCACGCAGGGCGAAATCCATGACAGAAATCCAGAAGAGGTTCCAATGAATAACTTAGTAGAAGACACGAGGGACGTGATTGGGTTTTAAAAGTCTTCGGGAGAAATAAACAACTCTCGATCGAATGTGAAACTTACTTTATACAGAATTTTATTTACATTAAATTAATAAATAAATAATAAATTAAATAATTTAGTCAGAGGTCCGTAGTTTTAAAGCTATTTGTTTCATTTTGTTTATATTTGTGCGGAGTAGGCCATTTCTTGGGCGTTTTCGTAGGTCCTGGCTTGGTATGGGCCATGGGCATCCCAGGCTGGTGCGTGATGATCTACATGGTGCTCAACGTGATGCTGTGGGTAGTGGATGACTTCGTAGTTCACGACCTTGGGCTTCGTGAATTTGAAGATGACCATGGCACCTGTAGATAGCAAAAAATACTGTTAGTTGGAGGTTCTTTTTGTTATTCCTATTTGTAACGGTTTGGTATCGTAAGCTCAAGTAGTCGCCTTTGCGTTATTTTCAAACTAGTAAGATGGTGAGTAGAATTGCCTGTCATTATTTATTTATTTAGAGTCTAACTTTTCTTACTTGCAAGAGTTAAATGAAATTCTTTCAGCAGTTTAGTCATACGAAACCATTAGAGTCAAAAAAGTAAAGTTGCAATTTTGTGTCGTTAGTCTGATTCATCATCAGACAATATGTTTTTTTTTTAATAAATGGTCGTACCAGATAGAACAAGGGAGATGAGACCCAATGTCAGAGCCTTCCAGGTCTTGAGGGCAATGAGAGCAAGAGCCAACGGGACCAGCACTGACGCCTTGAACTTCAATCCGAGGAGGAAGGGCAGCAGCACCTTCTTGATGAAGCCGTGCTCTGAAAAATAAACAATCCATTAGAATCTTGGTCATTGAGTTTTAGCAGCAAATCTTGTTAGTCTACTAACTGCTCTTGATCCTCAAAGGCTTGGGGAGCTTGATCTTCTTCTTCCTGCCTTCGAAGACATGGCTGTCTTCTTCACCATCCAAAGGCATGTCCAGTTCGGAAGGCAGGTCGGTGAGCAGGGATCTTGGCACATACTCAGACGCAGCACTATTTGAGATTTCCTCAGGAACTTTCACTCTGAGCGTATGTGTCTGAAGGAACTGGTCTACTTTATCCACGATTTGGTAAGCAGGGTCCTGTGCCATTCTAGGGTCTAGTCCCATATCATCCTCCAAGGTTCCCGTCTTGACAATGGAGAGGTCATCCGTGATCTTGATCTCGTCATCGTTGGACACTTTCGAAATCCACTGCAGGGTCCTCGGTTTCACACATTCCACCGAATATTGGCTCAAACATTCGTCATAAATGTTCTTTACTAATTTGGAGGCGGTATATGAGTTTGCACTGGCGACTGCCGCGAGAGATAGGAGCACTAATAGTTTAGCCATGTTGCACTTTTCACTTTTATTTTTATTTTTAATTATTTGATGGCAGACGACTTACTGCCATCCGATGAACGATCACAATGTATGCCAGGGTACTCCTGGGCTTGGTTTATATACGAGCATTAATACGTGACGTGTTATCAGAATGCGCAATGGTACTATCTTCGGCGATACTCGCGGACGTAAGCTTGTGGTACACTTTAATTGCATTTGTGTGTGTAAGGATACACTGTATTGGAAAACTATCACTTTGTTGCCTCAACGATGGTCCTGGACATGAAATTTGCCAAGGGAAATCGAAAGAAAATTGAACATATATGCCATAAGGGATAAACAACCAAAATATATAAAAAGAGAAAAGTTTATCAGGAATACTAAAATATTTTAAGCTTTTTCACTTTTTTAACTTAAGAAAGGAAGAATGCTCTTCATCGTCATCTTCAAAGCTACTGAAAGATGTTCATATATGCGCGTAAATGTGACACCAACATCATATTTTACCTATCTACGGGCACACAGACGCTGAACTTAGGATAGATAAACGGAAACATAAGGAAGCTGCTAAAACACCAGCCAGTGTCTTAGATCTGTTGATGATTCTAAATAGCGCTTTAGGTCTTTGTTTTTCTGTTGAAAATATAATAAGTAAGTTAAAGGTATTTAAAATCAATTTATTAGAAGAGAATCCATTTATTTTCAGGTAACAAAGACCCATAGATACCTTAACCTCAACATACAAACTAACAACGTTAGTGGTAGAATAAGTCACTTATAAGTATGTTAGTAGCATTTCACTTACACGATGCTTGTGATAATTGAACGCCAGAGATGTACATACATAGATTTCGCCAGTTATGTTTATTCGCCATCAACTTAGCATGATTACGATTTCAGGCTGTAACATAAAAACTAGCGAAAGAACCCATATACCACTTTGTCCGACACGAGAATCAATCCTAAAACGTCATGCCTATAATATGTAGGTATGTATGAAAAGCTTTCAATACGAATGTTCCATCCAAAATTAATATTTGTCTTTTGTAGGTTGATTGCACTTTGTTTAAGCTACAGATACGGCTAAGTCCACCCTGGCTTTTATGTTCTTCAGTATGAATGCCTAAGCTAGAATGAAAGTAAATCTTTTGATAATGTTTCAACAACGATTCAGTGCGCGTAACTAGTGATAGATGGTATTAACTTGACCTTTAACACACGTGCGATGCTTAAAAACAGATTCTTATTATTTTTCTTAGATTTTTGTGCATAACACTTGCCTACTACATAACTTAAAATCTTTTATGCAGTCAGAACATTATTAAATGTATATTTTTAATCTAATGTCACACGATTGCGAAAAGCTGCTGATAAAGTCGACCAGGAAATATAAAAAACGATACAAAAATAAGTTAATTGAAATTCATAAAGCCATATACAACCTTCGTTTCATTTTTTTTTTTCTTAATTTTTGCAAGAAAATATCACTGGAATCAAGAAAATCCAAAGCAAAAAAATACACCAACTTGTATTTTATTTTCAAATGTTTATCAAATACGAAATTATAGAACCAGGCGATATGGTGACGTTTGGAGATAGCCCATGCCCTACATTGACGAGTGCTGTGTGAGTGAAAATGCATTTTCCTAGAGGAAGAATACCCAAGTTTATTACAAATGAAACCAAAGCAGTAATCACAGCGAGCAATATCTAAGCATATAATTAAATGTAGGTGAGGAAAGCCATAATAACAATATACTAGCACCAAATCCAAATCTCAAACCACCAAAGGCAATAAAAGAAAGTGAAGCAACAGATGATCTGATAGCATCGCTTATATAACGGGTAACAGTTTCAAATGTTCTTCATTCTGGTCGTACGGTCAAGTGAAAGATGTTGGTGCAAAACGGATGCATGGCTACGTGAGAAGACCGTTAATTTGACAGACACGCGTTGCTATCCGGTGTAGGACTTGGTGCTTTGAACAGCTGAGTTTTGGATCTATGTTACGTCAATACTTGTAGCATTTGGATTGCGGTACTGGCGTCATCGAGTTTCATTTGTTGAGGTCCTGTTATTAATAAGGTAGGTAAATTGTGCTGCAGATTTAATTGTTTAATTTTTTGCTTAAGTTTAAATATTTGCTTTTTTAACATTAATAAGGAAATGTTTTTGTTAAAAACAGATTTAACATAAGCTTTTGACACACACACCTATGAATGCATGAACAGATACAGAACTATTTTACCACAATCAACTGCTTAGGGTTGATGATTTAACTTTTGAAAAAATATTATGGCCAATCGGTCGTTTTTTTATATCGAGGGTATAGTGCTCAAACCCAATAAGTGTCGAAAAATCCAAAATCGTTTTATTAGTACATCTTAATATATTTTTGACGCTCTTTCCAGTGGTCTAATCCAATAAGTGAAATTCGCAGTAGAAAGAAAGTTACTTTAAGTAATAACCCAATAAAGTCACCTCGTTTAGCCAAGACTTATAAAGTGGTACCCTATAAAGCGTGTTGTCTTGATAACATCATATTTTTATATCACGTATAAACCACATAAAGCTTCTTATTGGTTTTGACTGTTCAATAATTTCAACTAAAATTACCCAACGGTTTAGAGGTAATAATCACTATTTGTATTTATCGGGTTTTATCTATAAATACTTATTTAAAAAAACAAGCTAAACCAAAGGCTAAATCAAAACAAGTGTATTTGTCGGTTTTTATTGTTCGATTATAATTTGAAAAGTAACAAGTTACGTTTAGTTATATGGTATTAGTTCTGTTCGTCAATTAACTTTCTTCAAACTTTGTTCGAAGAAGAACAAATAAAGCAGTCTGATTGCAAAGAAGAACCTTCAAGCACACACACACACTTTCCCTTATGGTGCACCTATAACCATGAAGACTTCCTCGGAACCACATTACAACACTCCTTGGTCAATGTCGATCTCACAACGATATTTAAGCATGAAGTCCAAGCCCAAGATGCAATCGTCCACTATGTCGGCCACGTTGACAATGTAAACTCTATCACCCAATTTTAACTCCACCTCCTGCTTCGGACGGTTATGTGCTGACCGGTAGCTGTTAGTAATTGAAGACGTTCGTGGTTATTAAAGTAGTCCCCAAGAAACTGTTTGCCCAGTCCTGGCATTTACTCGTTTCCCTGCTGTGGCTAGGCAGTCACTTCAGCCACCCTTCCCTGTGGGGGTTGGTCTTCTCTTGGTGAGCTGCGCTTAGGACAGCTTGATCCAGGATGACCCCTTTCTCCACAGGTGAAAAAAAAAAAAAAACTGCCTCTACTTCTAATCCATGGCTTTCAGCGTCTCATGATGCCCAAGTCTCACAGCGGCTCTAACTTCTAAATCGCGTATTCCGTCTATGAACCCCCTGTACCAGATATCCATAAATAAGTGCAGGGGCGGACCGGTACGCTTTCCGAACCAGCTTTTTAATTTCCAGGGCCCACTGCTGTAAGTTCTCGGCACTACGTTGAATGCGATTCCTTAATTTATCACGAAAAACGTGCTCCAGGTGCGCGTCGCCGTATCTGGACTCTAATGCCTCCAGCAGCTGTTCGTAGGTCACATCCTTGCCGAGTGCCTCAAGAATGGTAAGGGCCTGGTCTCGGAGACCCAAAGTGAGCGCAGTCATGGCTTGCGCTTTGGTCTACCCATTCACTTTCATAACGGCCTCAAATTGAATTTTATAGGCCGACCACGAAAATTTACCGTCAAAATGGCAGACTTTAAACCCGTATACCGACGGTGCAGCAATCACTAAAGTCACAGCCCCGTCTCCAAACTTAATTTCACTCAAGGCCTTCTTCACATCGGCAATCTGAATTTCGGCCTTTGCGATACAATTGTCGTGTTGCTGTATCTGCTCCTTCATCACGTTCAGCTCTTTGCCAACTGATGCGTGAAGATCCTTTATTAGGAGCATCTGTTACTCTTGGCGCTGGACCTGTTCCTCTTAAGGGCGAGCCCGCTCCTCTTGACTGCAAGCATGCTTCTCCTTATCCCGTTGCAACTGCTCCTGCAACTGGCGAGCCTACGTCGAGCTTGCTCCTGATGACGTGCCTGGTCCTCCTGACGACGTGAGACAGCCTTCGAAAGTAATGATGAATGATTTATCTTGTTTTTTATTGTGATTTTTTTAATAAACCATTTATTAAGTACTTAATAAATGTTTAAATCTCTAGATCTAAAACCCAATAAGTCGGTACCCTTTGTAACTTATATTTTTACTATGACAAAATGGACTATCTCAGAAACTCTAAAATATTGTTTTACACTAATTTAACGTATCCACTTTTACCACAAATACTCATAATAACGATATTATTTGAATAACATAGGTATTTTTGTCCTTAAAACTTAAATATTGAATATCTCAAAAGCGTCAATTTCGGACTTATTGGATTTGAGCACTATACCCTCGATATTAATTATCTATGTAAATAAAAAGAGAAGTCCTGACTGACTGACTGACTCATCAACGCCCAGCCCAAACCCTTGGACCTAGAAAGCTGAAATTTTGCACAGAGGTTCCTTTTATAATGTGGACAAGGAATATTATGAAAATCGTCATTTTTGTAGTTAAACCGACATCCACGCGGGCGAAGCCGTGGGCAAAAGCCAGTTAAGAGTAAAGTCAGAGAAAGAAGATTAATCATTGAAATATTTTAAGGGTAGATAACAGTTTTCTTGTCATTTTCTTGCCTCGTCTAACCTTTGGTATTATTTCGCTATCAAATGTCTTAAAAACGTATAGTTTCTAACGTCTCTACAGTCTATGTAGGTACTAGGAGGTCATAGACGTTCAGAGTCCTTTTACTCTTAGCTATAAATAAATCGAGCTATAAGTAGGGCCGTTAGTAGGTCTCTATGTTTGTAGGTGTTTGTCAACAAGGCAAGGTTTGTCTTTCAAGGAGGTGAAACTTCTTCTGTTTTTTATAAGTTCGTGAACGGATGCAGCGGTGGCCCAGTGGTGTCGGCCCCGACTTACAAACAGTAGGTCGTGAGTTCGAACCCAGGCAGGCGCATTACTTTGTGTAATTTATTTCATCACCGCTGCTCTCAAAACGGTGAAGGAAAACATCGTGAGGAAACCGGCATGTCTTAGAACCAAAAAATTCGAAGACATGTGACATCTGCCAATCCGCACTGGGCCCGCGTGGTGGATTATAGCCCATCCCTCTCCTAGAGAGGAGGCCTGAGTCCCTGCAGTGGGAACATTATAGGCTGATGATGAACGGATGTAAATGTTCGTCTCGTACCTAGGTGTAGGTATATTTTAAAATTGCTCTTTTATTGACATCGATAGAAAATAATACAAAACACAATTTCATACCGCGCTCAAATCTAACGACTATAATTATTGGGGTCACGTTATAAATAAAAAAAACCTTCCGGAGTATCTGACGTAGATCCCGGCTGTGATAATATATGGTTAAACTATCATTATTATTATGATATGATTTTCAGCCGGTATACGTTAAGACAAGTAGGAACCTTTCGTACTATTATTGGCAATTGTCATCCCACAGCTATCATCCACCCTGTAAAGAACGTCACTCAACCTTAATAAACTATCCTGTCTGGTTTAGCATAGGTATACCTAATAAGTAGTTCTACACCCACGTTTCGCCAGTTATGCTAAGTCCCATGTAGCACAAATCCAGACTCTGTGAGCAGTTACAGGGTCTGAATTTGTTAGTAACAGCTAGTACTAAGAAATTCTTGTTGGAAAAACTCAATGCCACTATGGCCAACCTGGGAATCTTGGGAACCCAGCAGCCCATGTTCAGCAGTCGAAGGCAGTCTCGAAGCTCTCAGATAAGTAGGTTGATAATAGAAAAGTCAACTAAAAGGACGTCACTAACATTCCAACACCATAATCAAGCCTAATAATAGATTATTTAATTAATTTGACTCAACAAATAAGTCGCGACCGCGAAACTGAGTTACCTAGTTCCGAAAGATGGTTCGCCACACACTTTCATTGACAGTGACTATATAGACATACGGACATCACAGTGTCTGCATTTAAATGGCACATTAGCTTGATTTATGGAGCTGAATAGATGGTAATGTGAAATATTTTTAATTTAACTAATTAGTTTGTTATTGGCCTTGAATTTTGCTGAAATAAGAGAAGATTGGACGCAATTTTCAAATGTCACGCAGTTCGAGAAAAAATGTTGTTTAGAAAAATGGTTAAATGGGTAAAACAACGAAATAAACGTGGTTTTTGTGTTGAGTACTTGTTTAACCTGTGTAATTTACATTATTTTTTTGTAACTTTAATAGTCTATTAGAGTCTATCAAAGCTAACTACCGGACACTATATCTAATACTTACAGCCGGGATACCTACTTCACTGCGACAAACGTTTCATCGAGTATCGTTTCTTCGAAAACCTTTCACCGATATCACTATACTGCGATGCTTTATTAAACCGAAGACTTGTTACTGCGATGTTTCATTACATCGAAAATCTGTACTGCGAACGATTTTACTTCGTGAATATCATACTGCGAAGCCTTGTTTAATCGAGGTCTTGTTACTGAGATGTTCTGTTACTTAGGAAAACTTACATTGATTGATACAAGTACATTGATTTTCTTTTTTTCAAAACAATACCTACATGTTTAACATTTCTTTAAAAGCGTCTGTATAAATTTTGTCAGCAATTGCGAGTTTTGTACATACACATGTACATGTATATATGGGTGTGTTTTATTGTGTGTCTGTTTTCGTTTTTGAGTATAAAGTACTCCCCGCAGCAACCTCAAACGCCTGATATATCAGTTATAGCAAAAAAAAATGCAATTGTTTGAAAAAAAGAAAATCAATGTACTTGTAATCAATCAATGTAAGTTTTCCTAAGTAACAGAACATCTCAGTAACAAGACCTCGATTAAACAAGGCTTCGCAGTATGATATTCACGAAGTAAAATCGTTCGCAGTACAGATTTTCGATGTAATGAAACATCGCAGTAACAAGTCTTCGGTTTAATAAAGCATCGCAGTATAGTGATATCGGTGAAAGGTTTTCGAAGAAACGATACTCGATGAAACGTTTGTCGCAGTAAAGTAGGTATCCACTTACAGCCATAGATTTACAGCTGTATTATTATTATTTACTCTTGTTAAATTCTAAAACTTTTGATGGTTAATAAATTACAACAGAGAACAGACTCATCAATCCAAAAATGAAGCGTAGGTAAAAAACTTTTTTACAAAAAATAAAACCGACTTCGACAAAAATAAAACACAAAAAAGTGAAAAATAAAAAATCAGCTTCTGAAGTCGGTGACTTTTGTTTGTTTGATTTCATGTTTTTGCCACCGACTTCTGAAGCTGATTTTTTATTTTTCACTTTTTTGTGTTTTATTTTTGTCGAAGTCGGTTTTATTTTTTGTAAAAAAGTTTTTATTTTTCATTTTTTAGTGGTTCACATGTGCTTACCCCTTCACAACGTACCGGCGTGATGTTATGTTATGAACTGGTGTAAACAATAGACAGTCATGAGATTTCAGCAATCCCAGTCCATTTGCTATCATTAATTGAGGAGTTCCGTTGCCTATCTCCGAAGTTCTTCATCACCTTTGTAGTGAGTACAGGCGTGATATTATGTTGTGTGATGGCGTAAACAATGCTTAGATATGCTATAGCAACAATCGCGGTTAATCTGCTGTTATTTATTGAAGAGTTCCCCCGATTTCTACAAGATCCCATCATCAGATATTGAAATGGTGACAATGGGACCACACGGGAAGCACCAGCTTTCAAATGAAAAAAGAATCATGGAAATCAGTTCACCCAGTCGCAAGTTATGAGCGAACAAACATAAAAAAAAAAAAAAAATACTGTCGAATTGATAACCTCCTCCTTTTTTTGAAGTCGGTTAAAAATATGAACAATCAAAGTGAATACCATGATGTTCAAGCTTGGAGAATACTTGTCTTACCAGTGGTAAAACCCGTAAAACGTTACCAAATAAAAGCAGACAGAATGATGTTTCTGGACGACTTGACAGATAAGAAATAAAGCATTATTTTAGGATCATAAAAAATTCACACTTCGTGGGTAATGTGGGTACCTATGTAGTAGGTGTATTGGTTGCAATTTTGCAAAGCGATATCAGCGGAGCCAAAAGTCACGGTTCGCTTCACAGGTTGGTTAAACTGCTACCTATTAGAATGGGTTTTTTCTTAGTGAATTTCAGCATCTCATTGAAGCAGCTATTTTAGGAACTTTATCAAAGTTGGTTGCAATTTTGCAAAGCGATATCAGCGTAGCCAAAAGTCACGGTTCGCTTCACAGGTTGGTTATACTGCTATTATAATGGGTTTTTTCTTAGTGAATTTCAGCATCTCATTGAAGCAGCTATTTTAGGAACTTAATCATAACTGACAAATTTGGGAAGGCATGTCGGTCAACTCCCTAATGTGTTACGTTGCATAAATTACAAATATTTCGTTCGACTGAGAAGGAAATCTTAGGAAAAGACTAAAGAAGGCATTCAGAATCCTGCAGTAGCCCAATCACAGGCTGATTATGATTATAAACACAATGTCACAAAATGAAATTAGAAATTAAACCCCGTCGGCGTGCGCATGAGTCTAATTGATATAAGTTGTAGGCGTCAAACTATCGCCCCCTTAGTATGCAGCGAGCGAGCCGAGCGAAATCGTCCTGAATAGCTGCGGAGTGTCGGGCCGCTAATCAATCGAGGATTTTAATATGATTACTTACTTTGTGTTACGAGTTACGACGTGTTGGAAGTAAGACGTGGAGTTACAGCTAAAGTTACTAGGCGTTTAAAAGTAGTCCCAGGGACTTTAGCGGATGAGGGAGGTATGGCACCTAAACGCACCCACAGTACGGAAGAAATTCAAACTGTGGGGCAATGTGAAAAAAATAGCACAAAGGAGCAACGCTGTCAAAGATGACGATGACGGGAATGATGATGAAAAAGGTAGTTAGTCTAGGTCTAGTGATCGCAAATGCGACGGCAACCGTACGGCTAAACATAAGGTCATGAGGGCAAACTGATATGACATAGACATGGACATAAATTCCCGAAAAGAAGTCAAAGAAGTTTCTACAGTGACTAAACAGTGACTAACTAGTAGAAAGCGATTATTTCTACAGTGACTATCTACAGAGTAGATAGTCACTGTATAAATAATCGCTTTGAAAACTACTGAAACTTCTTCTTTAAAGGTACTTTGGAATCGGTCATTAGTCTGGACGCCTCCAGCTCTACATACTTATACCACAATCGATTTATCTGTAATGGGATGGTTTAAATAAGGGTGCTTTAAATTTTGCCGTACCTACTTAGTAAAAGAGTAGAGGAAGAATAAAGAAACGATTGATGGACTGTAATGTATGAAGGATGATACCTATAGGTATGGAGAGATATGGAGGTATGTGGATGGTATCACTATTGTGCACTATGTGCACTTAAGTAAAATTGTGACCTACCGCAATATTCCATTTAATGTGTAACTTAAACTTAACCTTGTCCCCAACCGCATTAGCATAGGCTCAACATTATAAATTATTTATAAACATTAAATTAAATTTGGATAAGGGCAATAGAACGATGATTATAAATTATTTATAATATTTGGAACGACAATAGCCAAAAAACTACGTAGGTAATAGTCGCAAACGTAATCCACATACAGGTACTAAACTAAACTACATTGTTACCTACTTGAAAAAAGCAAAATTAAAAATTTTGAAAAAACCCACGACTGTTAAAAATTAATTAAAAAAAGGATAAAATAATAGAAAACACCCGCCTTAAAAAAAACCCAAGAATATCCGTCGGGGGCTGCCATTAAATGAACTAGTTTTGCAATGTTCAGCTCCCGACGGACATTCTTGGGTTTTTTTTAAGGCGGGTGTTTTCTATTATTTTATCCTTTTTTTAATTAATTTTTAACAGTCGTGGGTTTTTTCAAAATTTTTAATTTTGCTTTTTATTTTAAACTTTTTACTTTTATTTTTATTTTTTTATCTAAGAACATCCACCAATCAAACCTTAACCCATAACTGAAAACTGAATCAAAATCGGACTTGTAGTTTTGGAGAAAAATGGCAACTTTGATTTGCACAAAAAATGTTTGCTGCAGCGCCCCCTGGTGAGTTGTCACTGTAACACCTATCTAAGAACATGCACCAATCAAACCCTAACCCATAACTGAAAACTGCATCAAAATCGGACAAGTAGTTTTGGAGAAAAATGGCAACATGTATTTGCACAAACACACAAACAAACAAACAAACACACAAACAAACAACCTCTCACCCCAAACGCATATACCGTCTCCGTTCCGTCGTGGGTAAAAAAGCAGGGCAGGGAGAAAACCTTATGAAACGCATAATTGTAGCAATAGAACTCACAGTTAGATCATGTTGAGCTTAGAATAAAAAACAACCCGCGATAGTTTTGGCAGCACAAAATTATCCACCCTCCGCGCTCCGATCGGGTACCGATGCTGGTAATGCTTTATCCGTGTTTTCATACCTGAGGAGGGATGAATCACATGTGACTAAAAAAGTTATGAATAGGGATAAATGTGGATAGATGGAGGGGGAGAGGAAGACCACAGAAAAGATGGATGGAGTGTGTGAGGAGTGATATGAAGGAAAAAGGAATAAATGACAACGTGACGACTAAGCGCATGTTTACGAAGGTACAGGCGGGGCGTCGCGCGGCGCGTGCTGCGTTTTTAATTCAAACACATGGCGATGTATGAAAAAGTTAACGATTTCAATCGTCGATTTTACGAGAAGCTATTTTCGCACGTTAGTTTAAAATGCAGCGTTTGTTGTGGTGGACCCGTCTCTCAGTAAATTAATAAAAAAGTACGAGACGAGCCTTCTGCACGCGCCGCGCGACGCCCCGCGTCTCCGTAAACGAGCACTGACAGGGCAGAGTGGAAGGAAAAAACGTGTTGCGCCGACCCCAAATGACGTGAATGACCCCGAATGACGAATGCGTGCGTGTATGACCAGATGTTTGAATGTGGACGAGGCAAATGGAGTATGTAAGGATTGTTAGCAGGTGGCGTTCTGTGGTTTATGCCTACCCCCATGGGAAAAGGGCGTGAGTTTATGTATGTATCTCTCAAATATTTGCCATCAGTGTAGCTAATGTATTATTCTTCTTATCGTGTGGGCAGTAAGGTCTAACGACCCCACACACCCTGGTGTCAGTTTCTAACCCGCCTCAAAGGCCTCTGTCATTTTGACCACCGCCGTTTGGCCATTGGCTTATTTCCGAAGCACGGAATCATCTTTTTATCAGACAATGAGGTGATTCAGGCCTGCAATGTCCTGACCAAACTGGAAACAACTTTGCAAAGTATGCTTCCCGCCCGTGTGAATCGAACCCACGACAGACGGTCACAAGGCAAACGCCTAAACCACTCGACCTCGGAGGCAGTTTTATTACTAACGATTTATGGCATGCTTTAGTAAGTTAGAACTTAATAGTTCTTGGGTTGGGTAATATTCCGGATAATATTCTTAAACTGTATAAAGCTTTTCAATGGAAACTTTCTAGAGTTAGGTACGCCTATACTGAAGACTGGGGTGAAATTATTATCAGTTGAAGACTACAGGCCCATTGCAAGTAAATTTGTCCGCCCCTGCCAAAGTATTCAAACAAATTTATGTTATATGCAAAATGAAACGCGGTCAGCAAGTGGATAAGTATTTTGTGCTGTACTTCGATTTTTGATATCTGTACATATTCTTTTCTTTGTACCAGAACTGTTGGTGCATCATAAATCTATGATAGTCGCCGTAGCGTCTGTCCCTCTTATTATAATCTAGCTGATGCCCGCGGCTTCACCCGCGTGGATGTCGTTCAAATTATATACTAAAACCTTCCTCTTGAATCACTCTATCTATTAAAAAAAAACCGCATCAAAATCCGTTGCGCAGTTTTAAAGATTTAAGCATACAGACAAACAAACAGACAAAAATACCTAGCGACTTTGTTTTGTAAGGAAGGACAATACCTGTTGATATCCTTCGATAAAATACTAGAAACCGCTAGCGCCATCTGTTGTGATTGGAATAAACTAAGTCGGGAACAATGGAAAAACATAATTATGACATCTCACCTCTCGCATGTGTGTATCGAAGTTATTCTTACATTATTTTGATAACAATTTTATTATAATAATATTGTTAAAATGCAACAATAATATTCATTCGTAGTCTGTGTTCGTAGTCAATCCAAATTCACAAACGTTTTTACGTTTCAGAACGAATTAGTTTCTATCTAGTCTCTGGCAAAAATGTCTGCCTGCTGACAGTTTATGTCAGTCTCTGACGCACGTCATTGTACTTTTATCGAAATATCGCTAGAAAACAGAATTTTCCTCGTATTTCTATCTGCTTTACTATTATGCTGAAACTATGATACATTCATAACACAAAGCATTCCTTTATACTTATTTCTGTGTTAATGGACTTTAGTTTGTGAGTTTTCGATGATGGCAAATAATCGTATACCTTCGGGGCCGAATACGCCTGGGAGTCAACAGACTCCTACACAGCAAGGAATAAAGATATTTATACAGAGGGACTACTCTGAAGGGACTGCGGTGAAGTTCCAGACTCGTTTCCCGCCAGAACTGGAAGATCGAGTGAGTGAAAGTTGATTGTTTACACTATGTTTCTGAACCTTGGGTCATGGGCGCGATCGTCGACTTTTTGAGTTTGACGCCTAAGAAATGATGTCAACTTGCATTCATCCTTGATCTGTCTCAAGTTTAAATGTAATGAGTGCCTTTTTTCTGTACCTAATAATCAAGTACTTACCTAGTTCTTTGCAGAAGTTTGAGAACTCAATCAATAGAAAAGTTGTGAAATACTTTACATTATTCGAGTTAAACAACATTGCTCTGTGTTTTTGAATTGCAAAATCATACAAAATTACACATTTTCCTATAGTAAACCCATTACCAAATGCAAAAGTACCAACCACTCAAACCTGATGCCTAAACCCAGTACTACTTACTGACCTCATTAATAAATAATAAGCCATTAAGGCATGAACTCAGCATGACCTATTAAAACATAAAATAAACATATTTAATCAACTGGTGAAGCTCAGGTGCAGAGGTCACTTGGCTTGGTTGTCGGTCAATTATATATCATCAAAGAATTTACCAGACATAGTCAGCAAAAAAGAAGCGCTATCAACTTCAGAGTTGTTACTTATCTATTGAGCATCAGTAGGTTATGCATAGGTTAGACACAAATAGATACTTATACCTACATAAAAGTAGTAAAAAGTATCACAATCCATATGAAAACCAAGTCAGACATTTTTGACAACCTACTATGATGTAACAAGCATATGCCACATTATTATTTTTTAAGAGATATAAATTAGAGAACAGAAAGGTATTTTACTGTTCCAAATATTACTACATTTTTGTTTCATTACTGCTACATATGAAGCCGGGGTAGGAATAAAGTGCGCAATAAATGACTGCCTGTTATTGCCTGTTGTTGTGTTGAAATGCCTGTTTTTAATTTTCAACTACCTATGCATCTTTTTCTGTACTGACCAATCAGTACAGAAAAAGATGCATAGTTTTATAATTCTTAAAGCCTGTTTATTGTAATGTTGAACATAACGACCTTCACGTAAATATTTTTTTCAACACATGTTCAACTATGTTGGTATGAAAACAATAACAGTAATTTGAATAATAACAAGTAATTACTTAGATCCTATTATGAATGGCTTCAGTGGCTAAACTTAGTGTAATGCTTATTACCAATGTGTGTTAAATAAGAACACTGTGAAAGAATATTAATATTTCTGTTTGTAGAAATTCTACTGTCATCATCATTATCATCTGCCTATAATGTTCCCACTGCAGGGACTCAGGCCTACTCTCTAGGAGAGCTATCATCCACCACATGTGCCCAGTGCGAGTTGGTAAATGTCACATGTCTTCGGATATTTACGGATTCTCCCTAGTAGCATTTTTTGTTGGCATTTAGTTGGGCCACATACAGAGGTATGTGGCCCAACTAAATGCCAACAAAAATGTATGTGGCCCAACTAAATGCCAACAAATGCCAACAAAAATGCTACTAGGGCTAAGACATGCCGATTTCCTCAATTCTACTGTACCTAAATCATACCTCAAACTAAGTATAGTTGCGATTTAGTGTACTTAATATGGTTGATTGCAGTCAGTTATAGGAATATGCATGTTAACTTTGTATAAATAAGGTTTATTTTCGTATGAAGGGCGACTGTACCGAGCTCAAGCAAAATCTAATGCTATGGGGGTTGACATTCCCTTAATAAACAATTTCACAGAATAATGCCCCTTTGGTGACTGCAAGTGCTAGTGCGCTTGCAGTCACCAAATAGTACAATAGTACAATTTCATGCTCAGTAGTAATCTACTGAGCATGAAGTTGTGCTAACCTGGGTTTAATGTCTTGGTTGGGCCAAAACGCCATGAGCTGATTCCACCATCTCCCTTCTTCCATCGGGAGACTAGACGTACTGCAGGTTATCACCGATACCTAGTCGACGTTCCACACATTCGAACGAAGCGCTTTGCCAAGTCCTTTATTATGCGCACAGCTAAGGAGTGGAATTCTCTGCCTGCGTCGGCTTTTCCGAGTTCATATAACCCTAATCTATTTAAGTCGCGAGTAAACAGGCTTCTTCTGGGTAAGCTCGTTCCATCGTCGACATCATCTCTGCCCTTAGGGCAAGATTGAAGTCAAGAGCAAGACCATTTACAATAAAAAATAAAAAAACGTTATTGGGTGATTTCATAAACAAAATCTTATTAGAAGCCCGGAGTCAGGATTGCTGTCATTACACCATGCCTCGCTTCTACTATTATAATGGGACTTAAACAGAAATGTGCATGTGTGAGTGTATTATAACCTCTGCATAAGCCTTTAGGGATAACAAGTGCGAGGTTATTTTTCATGAAGAAACAACTAATTAGTTCTACCCATCTTTGTCCCTCTCGTCAAGTCGTCATACAAAGTGAGACAACAACATGCAACAGACTAACCATTCATATGAGTTGCAGTGTATGAATCATACAATACTTAATAGAGCAATTTAACTACTGTATAATAAAAGGTAGCTATTCTGATTCATACCACACTAATGAACTAATCAATTAATAAATTATGGCCGTTCATTCATTGTTTGGAACTATGAATCATCATAGACAAATCGAACTATTGATTGTAATGAAATACACAATGCAGGTACAGGTTCTCCAGATAGATTTTAGATAGATTAGATTTTCAATAGATTTTCAACTTTATCGCTAAGACATTAGGGTCAAGGTTGATTGTGAAAATTAATTTGACAGTTTTGGGTAATTTAATGTACTGGGGTATTTACACTCCATGATAATGCAATCTGCTTTTTTCTCTGTTGGATTGCTCACTTATTTCTAGGCTAAATTTTGCGTGGTTTATATCTTGAATCATTCCACGGGAACATAATACAGGGATAAAAAGCATTATAATGTTAGTATGACACTACAATATGACTGCTGAACATGAGGTCTGGAGTTCGATTCTTGGGACAGTCAAAGCGTTTTTCCATCAGCATTTTCTCGATAGCAACCACACAGTCTAGATTGGTGCCCGGTGGATGGCAACAGGTTCGTCTCCCATTACAGGGGACTTAAACGTAACTGTAAAAATGAGTGTGCTAATAGGGTACACTGCTACCGAGAGGTATTCCATGAAGCACACCCAAACGAAGCACACCCAGACGAAGCACAGCTAAAGTATTCCACTTAGCACACCCATAGGTGGCCTTCAAATAAAAAATTAAAATACCTAATTACTTTCCTATTCCACAAAGTACACTTACGAATATCACTTGCATAGTGCGGGGACTAAAAAATTAATAAAAATGTCGATAGAAGAAAATATTTATTATTTAAAAGACTAACTTTTTAAAAAAAATATTTGTAATTTTTGTAATTTTACTGTTTAAAATCAAAGATTGTTTTATAATTATTTATTAACTTACCTTAACTATTAACTATTTTTCTATTATATTCCTAGGTCTTGCTTGTGGCAGTAGTTCGGTTGTTAGTCCGGTTGACCGAACTACTGCAATGCTATAATTCCTTGTAGGTACTTTAACAAACCTATTTTTTCAGAAATTACAATATTTAGCTTGGGGCTGCCCAAACTGCAAATCTTCCCATGAACCCTAATACGAGTAACATACTTAGTCCATATTTAAAATTTCCAGATAGATCGGCAAACGTTTGAGTACACGATGGAGCGGTTGAACGAGCACTTCGAGATGGCAGAGACGGCTGACTGCAGTACTTACTGCGAGGGCTGCCTCGCCTGCCTCACTGCCTACTTCATTTATATCTGCACGGAGACACATTATGAAAAGGTACATTATACATTCCCTACACATGTTCGTAAAATACCTTGCGTCACGCTACAATCAGCATCATTATCAGCCTATATTGTTCCCACTGCAGGGACTCAGGCCTTCTGACTAGGAGAGGGATGGGCTATAATCCACCACGCGGACCCAGTGCGGGTTGGTAGATGTCACATGTCTTCGATTTTTTTGGTTTGACATGCCGGTTTCCTCACGATGTTTTCCTTCACCGTTTTGAGAGCAGCGGTATCAGCATAGTTTATGAGATTTTTGTCATGGCCCCTAAGTCAATGGTTGGCTGAAAACTCAACACTCTGGCCAGCACCAAAAGTTAGAAATACAACAGCGAGCTATTATTTAAGCGTTCATTTAAGTGACGTTTAGAGTTAGTGCAAACGGTCATAAGGCTAGTTCCCGTCGGGGCTGCGGATTATCGAAAGAGATAACGCGGCTTCGGCACAAAGGCGAAGGAGGAACATGGGTGGTTTTTAGTCAGTAGAAGTTTGACTGTCCCTTCCGCTCTGCCCAAGAGCGGGGGGCTTATTTGATGATTTTCCACCCCCCAAAAAAGGCTAGTTATCACACTAATATTATAAAGGCGAAAGTTTGTGAGTGTGTGAGTGTATGTTTTTTACTTCTTCACGCAAAAACTACTGAAAGAATTTGGATAGTTTATAACCTAGATAAACACATAGGACTGTTTCTATCCCGATTTTATCTTCCCGTGGGATAATTTTCGAGTTGTAGCGGGTGAAGCCGCTGGCAACGGCTAGTAAATAAATAATTATAACATGAACATTTCAAAATAGCCTGGATGTGGTGTCATTCATCTGGATCATCATCAGTCATCATTCTGAATTTTTAAACAATTTATTTATACACAAGCGAACATTTTTTTTTTGAGTTGTCGGAAAATCATCAAATTCGCTCTGCCTAGAGCGGGAGGGGTCTCCCGCTCTAGGCACAGCGAAAGGGGTGTCAGACTTCTACTAACTAAAAACCACCCATGTGCCTTCTTAGCCCTTGTGCCGAGGCCGCGGTATCTCTTTCAAACAACCCGCAGCCCCAACGGGAAATTGTAGTGTCTTACAAAAATATGAGTAGGTATTGTAGGTACATCATAGCTCCCATTGCTAATGGAGCTAGAACACGACATTGCTAGGGTAATTACGTGTACAAAAACAAGTCATTAGCCGTTGTGCACACAATGTGCATAGATTGTTTGTATTCTATGCTGAGGTTACCGCAGTACAAACGTTTGTTCTTTATTTTTGTGTCTAACTGCCTCACTCAGATTTAATAATAATAATATAATAATTATTCTTTATTTCAATACAGTGACAATATTTTACAGATATCTTTAATACAACATACAGTAACATGTTATAGAGTTAGATCCCCTGGCTCCCAAACTAGGTTTCCACCTGTGACTTGGGAGACAGTGTTTCGTCGTTACAAATACATAATGTATGTCATAGACTCATAGTTATCCAAAAATATACCGAAAAGAAAACAGTAAGATAAGCTGACAGAAAGCAGTGCATGAATAGTAAGTAGTACCTACATAAAAATTAATCAATGTAATAAATTAAAATAAAAATTAAAAATAATATAAGAAATAAAATCAGAATTATAAACAACATAAAAAAAAAACAAAATCCAAACCAAAATCAAAATTAAATCAGAATCAAAACTAAAATAAAATCAAGATTAAAATTCAAATTAAAATACAAATAATTCCTTATTAGATTTCACAACCATTACAAAATATGCGAAAAAAAAAATATTGATTACTTAAGTCATCAGTAAAGATTTTGAAACTTTAGTGAAGGGTTTGTATGTCAAATCTTTACTAAGTGACGGCTTAAGTAATCATTAAATATCTCTGAGTACGGCGGAAAAAGTCATTTCATGACGTGTATATTTTCTTGACGTTGCTATCATCGGTCTTAATACAGTAGCCTATGATAACAAAACCAGTCTATGCGTGGCCTTTATATTTTTGTAGATTGCTTTTTGTTCTATTCGTAATACTAGACGCAAATAAAATTATTTGTTTCCTTTCTGTATATTTATTTGTAAGTACTGTTTGGTACATATAAGGTACAAAGACAGACTGAATGCTTTTTTTTGTGTAATGTCGGTATAAAACTGTATTTTTTTTACATTTATTATAACTCATTTTCAACCCAAATTTTTCTTCTCCACAGCACCTAAGGAAAGTATCAAAATTCATAGCAACGCAAAACGAACGAGTGTACAACCCCCGCGGGATACACATCACAGACCCCATACTACGGGGTCTCCGGGTCATAGAGCTGACAGTCATCGACGTCCCCAACTGTCAGAGTCCGACTGGCAACACGAACAACCAGATGAGGCACACATGACCACCGCAGGAAAACAGGGAGTTCTTCATGTAACCAACAAGATTCTTCTTGATGTAAGGATTTGGCTCTTATTGTAATGGGGGGTATGGTTGATTTTCCTGTCAAATGTTTTGTACAGTCATTTGTTTTTAGGAATGATTGGGCAAGATTTTTGATAGGTTATTTTCTGTTTTTGTCAGCTGGTGTCTAGTTAGCTATGATAAACTGGGCACTCCAGAAATATTCAACTTATTCAAGCAAGCAAAGCGTCTTTATGTAATTTCATATTAAGGTTGACTACGTACCGGACAACTTAAGAATTGAAATGATTTGCTAAACTACAATAACTACAGTCAGGTAAAATAAAAATAAATATTAATTTTTAAAAATATAAAAAATTTGTATAAAAATAAATAAAGGAATAATTAGTCAATACATCAGCAAACACGAACGGTTCGGGCAACCTTATCTTATGAGTGTTCCACACTTATCAATAGTCCGACGCACTAAAGGTCCGTTCACACCGACCGGCTCGGAAAGTAGAGTGGATTTTTTATCACGTTTTTAAACAGAGTTTTGAATCATTGTAATAAGATTTATTTTTACTTGTCACTTCCTTTGTTCTTGAGAGCAATTTGTTCTTTTGTATTTGAGCGAAATGACATGTCTAAATAGATCTTATTACAATGATTTAAAACTCGGTTTTAAACGTGTTAAAAATCTGCTCTCTTCTCGGAGTGGGTCGGTGATCTCTGAAATAACTTCATTTTCAAACTAGTTATAAATCAGTCAGCCTTCTAATTATAAAACACGCGACAAATAATAACATGAAATTACATAAAGATCAGTAAAAACGTTATCAGATGAAGATAAATAAATAAATAAATATCTGATAATAACATTACTTCCTCAGTGACGCATTCTTTTGAATTTTTCAACATATTTTGATAAGTTATCAGACACATTATTGATACTAGAATTACAGTACTTTCACATTTTATTTTAAGCTAAAAACAACCTTATGACAGCAAGAATAAAGATCTCTATAATTTTAAAATATTGGTCAGTAGCAGCTATTAATTGCAATCTTACTGTAACAACTATAAAAGTCACTATGAAATTGCTAGATGCGTCTAAATCTGCAAGCAAATAGATATCTTATTGTAATGGGAATAAACATTAATTTTGTGTGTCAGATGGAAATAAAGTATGAAAGAACTTTTTTATTTTTATTTTTTGGGGAAAAATACATGGGAGCTGAATTCGTATGTCATCGAGATTCGGATTTTTTATAAAAAGTTTATATAAATAGACTGTCTCTTTCCAATATAAAAGTTTTCTTCGAGTCATAGTTTATTGTGTAAATGTGTGGATAGGACCACCGTGTGGTTTTCTACGAGTATATAAATGGACGTAAATTTTGTACGTAGCTGAATTGTTTTAGAACTTCCTCGGTCGCTTCGAAGAGGGATTACAAATTAATGGCATGACTTTTGTCGAAGTTTTTGAATGAAAAATCGGTCGTAAAAGTTGACTTGTATTTTTTATCCAGGGTGTTTTGTAAGTCATCATCACCATTCTTTAGCGCTTATCCCAAATTGGGGTCAGCGTAGCATGTTTTCTTTCATATTTCTCTATTAGAGCTTTTTATATGGCTAATATAACGCTATAATTACTTCTTAAACCTCAGACGATTTTGAGAAAATCGCCTGTGACTGACAAACAGACACCTGTTTGAATGTCATTCAGGTGACGTTTGCTGTCATGTCAAATGATAATAATATGATACCGACAGCACTCTTCCGTCGTAGCAGTAAGGTCGATTTTTGCTTTATAAAAAATACAAGGTCACCATTACTTTTTAATTCGCCTTTCCATTAGTAGATCACTCCAAATAAAATTAAGACTAAAAGTGACTCAATTTTTTGATCTAATGACTGATTTTAATTTAATTTTCGTTAGCATGACAGAACTCCTTTTGCCAAATTGTTCTTCCAATGTAATGAAGAATGTTGTACATTATTTTATTAATATATGAATGTATGTAAGAATCGGTGGCTTATTAATTTAGGGTAGGGAAATGTACATACGACGACACATGAAAGTATAAAAATCCAATATAATCTGACCTCACTTTGAGCTTCCCGTAAAAGGAGAGATCAGCTTAATTTGGTTTTCATATCTTGATTGGTCGTTGTGTGTACTAATATTTGTGTGATTTTAGTGTCTTGCTGTGTTATTTATTTAAAGAAATTAAAAAAAAAAACATAAGTTATTCAAGAGTCGGGTTCTCCTTTTTCTTTATTTTGTACACTACCACAATTTTATCCTATTTGACCCAAATGTTGACTGGTAGAGAATGACTTGTGGCGTTTAGTCTGCCTATGTACAGTCACCTGCAAAATTGCACGGTTACTTTAGCGTCGTTAGGTGGCATCATTTCTCGCCACACACGATTTTATTTCTGAATAGGATAGTTGACTAAAAAAATCTAATTAGTCCGTCAGATTTTCCAAAAAATATTGGATACGTATTTTTTCTTTTTTCACGTAAACAATAAATGAAGACACTGTTTTAAGCTTTCACGGTTCATAACTATATTTAAAATGTCACTTACGGGATATCTTCCGTGATTTTAATTTGTTTTGAGTTCCCGATATTAAACAAATACGCGGCTTTAAATTGTCAAGTACGTGGAATCCAGTTTTGAGAATGCTTAAAAGCAGCAAGCAACATATTAAGGAATTCAAGAAACCTGGTGATACTGTGACTGTGTTTTGCCGTGACTTAGTGTCGAGTTCCAGTAGTGCGCGTAATAAAAGACAAAGAAAGAGGGTAGACAGATTCGTCTGCTCCTAACAATTTTTTTCATCCACCCGCATTTCTCCAGTCCACCCGCGATCATGGCGCTTGCAACAGCGTCGAAATATCGGGAACTCAAAACAAATTAAAATCACGGAAGATATCCCGTAAGTGACATTTTAAATATATAAATGAAGACGTTACCAGGGCTTCGATAAGTCGAGCGACTTCATAGTTTGGTACATTTTTTTCCAGAAAGTGACGTCACCAGCCCCCACTCAATATCTTTGACACGTTTTATTTTCGTCAATTTTAATTGATTTGATGAATTAAAAAACAAGTATCCAATTTTTTTCGATAATCTATCAGACGGATTAAACAGAATCATATTTTTTTTAGTCAGTCAAATACCCTATTGTCCATGCAGGATACTGTACAAATCTTGTACATGAAGTTTAAATAAATAAGCAAAAGGATTGTATAGGACACAGCAAGATAACTCGAGTCGATAACAAAACTAGGTGAAATGATTGGCGATATCACTAAACTGTAACATAGAGATTAATATTTAAACTTATCGCCGTTCACTTTATCTATAAGTTTATCATTGCTAGTACATTTGGTCTTAGTTCATGTGGGAGCTTCAATACTATTGGTCCAATATCCCATAGCCGCTAGACCTTGGGTAATTATTTTCTCAGAAATAAAATGTATGGGATAATGTAGTGCTAGTATGTACTTTACGTGTATGCATACCTGCTAGCTAGGAAGAGTGACCAGTTGTCAGGCACCAGGTGCTAAAGGCAGGTAAAAGTATTCTTATAGCGACCTTTTATGTGTGTCTGGGGCGATGATTGGCCTCTCCGATTTGTCTGGCTGCTTACAAAAAGCCTTGAAATAGTCCCCTGAATATCATATTTAAAAATCAAGACTGAGAATGCAAGTAAAACGAGTATTACTTATAGCTATTATATTATTAGCACCTTTTAACTGACAACTGGTCACTCTACCGAGCTAGTAGACAAGCAAACACGCAAAGTACATACTAAAACTACATTATCCCATACATTTTATTTCTGAGAAAAAAATACTTTAGGCATAAGTACTTTTTCGTACTGTAATCACCATTCCATGTGAGTTATGCGCAGAAAACAATGTTAACTATTTAGTTACCGTGTTTTCTATAGTTAGTAAGTATATTGTTTGAACATTTGACCGTTACAAATCCTTTTGACTTCGCGTTACATTTATTGACATAAATAATTCAAATATTTTTTTTTAATGTCATCAAATATTTATGTATTATTTAAAATTATAATCCCAATACTTCCTGAAAAGCAAGCAACCTAATTTAATCCCTAAGCCACATGAACTAAGACTCAAAATGATGATTATTTGTAGGGGTCATTATAGCGGAAGAAATTGTGAATATCTGTAACACATTAAATTATCATTGTATAGTAAACGACCTACAATGGAAACTTATATTATTTTAATTTTTTAGAACTAATTATAAAACTATTCACTAATTTAATAATATGTAAATTTAATTTTAATACTATTTATAAATTGGCTAAAGGTAAAGCGATAAATCGAACTTGTGGCCGTTTTCACTTGTACTAAGCGACACTTACCTACTGGATTTGTACCCGTTTGATGGCAATAGGCTCGCCCATTAATACCTGGGACTCAACTATGCATACCCCTCTGCCTAATCCTGCTGAGATTAAAGGCTTGGTTTTATGTTCTATAAGCGTCGCTTGATTCTTGAATGCAAACGTGCTAATGCATTTTAAACTTAAGGCTCTAAGCCGAGACTCGAAATTCCAACAGAGGACATATCCATGTAGGTATTTGATCTTAGTATTAGTGAAAACGGACAATGCTTGTAAGTATGTATCAATGTTGTACATAATATAAATTGTAAGCTCTAAAGGGCGTTTTAACACATTATATGAAACTGCGATGTATGATAATTATAATGTTTGGTGATTTTTCTGTGAGTGTGGTTAGATTTTTGAGTATTTACTTGACTTTAGTGAACCAAGTGATTTAGTAAAAGTTCACTGTACAGCACTAGAATCTGTCAATCGATTTCCAACTTTATTGCTAAACTATTAGGTTCAAGGTTGATTGGATTAGACAGTTTCGTGTAGCCTGATTTCTGGGCGTCTGTACAATATGTTAGACAAATCTGAATGACATGAATATTGAAGTAATTTCATCGGTGTATCAGATATGCTATACGTGTGATGATGATTCCGCAGTATTTTTTTTAACAACAACCGTCCGTCCGTTGTAGCAGCAATTACATGCCACGTGACCTCTAAACAACTGTATATCATACAAATATGTGGTTCTTAAATAATACCCCACTTTACTTCAATTATACTAGCTCTTAATGAAAAATAACCACCATAAGTGTACAGTGAGAAGCGAAATTCAAAAGCGATTTTCTCGCAAAATAACTTGTAAATTGGATAAAGTATAATCAATATCAGTGTGCAGTGTGTTAAATTGTAAGGTACACGATATCACCGAATTCACTTTTTTCTGCACTTTGTGTTTTGACGTTGGACACCGTGAACGCACAGAATTTACCATTTATCGAAAAACTGACTGGGTTCTAAAATAACCTCATTTATTTTTTACACAGATTTTATTTACAATGCCGCAAAAAAATCAAACCTAGAGGAAAAAAATATATAATCTTAATTATGCTGTTTAACGTACCTCTTACAAATTATGAATTTGACACCATAGTTTGTTTGCTAACTGCATAGAGCATGTGTTTTTTTTAGGTAAGTATATTACTGGTATTACCTACATGCAAAATATTTTTTCCCCTAAGCGTTTTTTGTAGCGCCATTTTGAAAAAGCTGTGACTATAACAAATTGCCCAGAATATAAATTGTCCTTTCATAGAGTAAGCTTGTCAGTGATGAGGCGGTTTTTTCGATTAACGGGCCACATAGAAATTCATCCGTAGTTTAAAAAAAAAACATCTGATGAAAAATGTCTTCAAACAACATGTCTTTAGACTAAGATTAGTAAGACTTGTGACCGACTTAAAGAAACATCACACAATGTGTTACGAACAAAATGTATGGTAGAAAGATTAGTTACTGGTAACTTATATTGTCACTTCTATGATTGTCCATTACAATGTGTTACGAACAAAATGTATGGTAGAAAGATTAGTTACTGGTAACTTATATTGTCACTTCTATGATTGTCCATTATTCCGAGCTTCCCATGTTTCGAAGCTGTTGCCCTTTCGCTGTAAGTATAACAAACTTATGGCACTATTGTTCAGAAAAAAAAAAAAAAACATCAAAAAACTATCATCAGCGGACGACCCGCAATGATGAATGACTTGTGTAGTTCAGCATTTACTACATATTTATTCTTACTTAGCATAGAATTCACAATTATTTATAATTATATTATAGAAACATTTTGTATTCCTCTTTACTTTTAATCAATCCTGAGAGATTTGTGTAGAATTTGATAATGGAAAAGGTATGGTGTAAGTACAGTTTTTTTGGGTTGTGTAAAATATTTACAGGGGCTCTAAATGACCATTTTTGCAGATCATAATATAAATTACGTTAAAAATTGTAAAATGGCCCTTACTTATTAGTTGCTGCATCTGTGACCATTTTACGAATTTTAACGCAATTAATATTATTTTCCTACTACGTCTTAGTAGATAATTTCCTAAATGGTCACAGACGGAGTTGCTATTACGAAAGGTCCATTTTAAGATTTTTTTTTACGCAATAGGGATGTTTACTGACAAAAAAAAATATGATTCTAATTAGTCCGTCTGTTTGATTATCGAAAAATATTGGATACGTATTTTTTGTTTTATCAAATCAATAAAAATTGACGAAGATAAAACGCGTCAAAGATTTGAGTGGGAGGTTGTGACGTCACTGCTCGCTAAGAAATGTCATACTAATGTCTTAGAATATGACGTCACACGAGTTTTCAAAGCACTGCATCGTCTTCATTGTTTGTTTGTGAAAATGAAAAAATATGTGTCCAATATTTTTTGGAAATCTATCTGACGGACTAATTAGATTTTTTTTTGTTAACATCCCTTCACTTCAGCAGATGATCAATTGATCATATCTCCAAAAAATACGATTGTAAGCAAGCAAAATGACTAGCCCAGGAACACACTGGGTAGAAAGTAGTAAGACCCTGGCTCGAAAAATCCGGTCAATATATTTTAATCTGGTTTAACACTTTCAATGCCAAGTTCAATTATTATCATTTTTTGGCCGAAATTCCCAAGTCATCTATAGCTACGTATAGCAACGACTCGAAGGCGGGTTGTGGGCACACAAACGGATTATTGTTCGACTCATATGCTGGGTAGCTTGGCATCTGAAAGTGTTAAAAAACCCCAAACTGTAGAAAAAAAAAAAAAATTAAAACTTTTTATTTCCAAAAACACTTCATAAAGAAGAACAGGCAAAAAAAACCCAGACCCGACAGAAAAGTGACATATCTCAGTTTTTTTGTTATTATTTATATAATCATATTATATAGTTTTTATATTCGAAATCAATGGCTAACACCAAAATATTGCCTTATGTTTTTGTTCAGGGTTTACACTAAAAAAATACAAAATGCCTACTTATCTACTAAATTCGTAATGTATGTAACTAAATGACGATAAATAGTTATGGGATGTATCCAGGAGACCTGGAAATACAGCTGTATTATATAATTTTTGAACTCCGAGTACAACATTCAACTTAGGATTTTTTTTTTAAGGTGGTTTAAAATCATCTAATGACATCTCTCGCCCTTGGGTGGAGCGAGAGGGCGTGTCAGACTCTTACTGACTAAAAAATTCCACCCCGTTCCTTTTTGCCTCTGGTACCTACTGGGGTCAGAGCATGCCCTTCTGGATTCGCCCTCAACTTAGGATTAATTAAAATCGTCATATTCGATGATTCAGATCGGATTATTCCACTAATTCGTTGACCTAACCTAACCTAACCTAAGTTGAGGTCGAATCCAGAGGCAAAAAGGAACGGGGTGGAATTTTTTAGTCAGTATGAGTCTGACACGCCCTCTCGCTCCACCCAAGGGCGAGAGATGTCATTAGATGATTTTAAACCACCTTAAAAAAAAATCCTAAGTTGAATGTTGTACTCGGAGTTCAAAAATTTTAAATTATATAATACAGCTGTATCTCCAGGTCTCCTGGATACATCCCATAACTATTTATCGTCATTTAGTTACATACATTACGAATTTTGTAGATAAGTAGGCATTTTGTATTTTTTTAGTGTAAACCCTGAACAAAAACATAAGGCATTATTTTGGTGTTAGCCATTGATTTCGAATATAAAAACTATATAATATGATTATATAAATAATAACAAAAAAACTGAGATATGTCACTTTTCTGTCGGGTCTGGGTTTTTTTTATATGGGACGTGACCGTTCTTCTTTTGAATAAACACACATCGCTTAATCTTAAATCTGAAAGATTATGTGCGAGTGAGGCGTCTCGCTTGTTTACATTAAAATATATTTTTACATCACATTACATTATTTGTTTATTTGTGAAAGATCTGGAGGAACTTTGTATTGATCCACTGTGAGGTAATATTTAATTATTCGTTTTATTTGCAAGGTATTCTTTGATTTTAATTTATTAGTTAATTGCTTAGGGAGTTTATTCAACATGTCCAACTGACCAACTGTCTTCTTCTAGCTAGGCTTCCAATTTTAATATCAATGTATAATGTCTTGTGTGTCTATAGGTGTCATTCATACCTTTTTATCAAAATATATTTTACGTTGCCCCAAATATTCCTTACATTATTTAAATATTTCTGACCTCTTTCATTACTATAATTTATTATGGAGACTGTCGCTTTCGCCTAGATGTGTATAAAATAGACTACGTACGTAATTTCGCCTCTATTTTCACCATTTATTTAGTGTTCAATGGAAGCATTTTGACATTTTTATACGAGAATGATTTGTTAGTGTGTGTGCATCTACAGGACTTTCAGCTTATTGTGTAGAGACATAAAGTCGATTTTTGTGTGTCAAAACTGTTTTATGTGTAAATATTTACTATTTCCCATTTATTAATTAAGCCAGCTAGGTACTTACTGAACTTACGATTCACCAAAATTCAGCCATTCTAAGCTGATATTTTAAAATCGTGACTAACGGTTATTTTAAAAATTTTAATTCCATCTTCCGCCATTTTCTTTCTAAAAGTCCTGTAGATGTAGTAAATATACTAAGCAAAAGAATTTATAGTAATACATATTATTATAGTTGTATAGTATCTAAATGCATGTAACTAGGTTTATGTATCAAATGCACAGATAAAAAATGATATTAGAATAAAATAATGTTGCAAACAAAAAAAAACTAAATTGGAAATCCTACAAAGTTGTGTGTTAGATTTAAGATAGAGAGTATAATTATTGTAAAATTTATAATATGACTATTATTAAATAATTTGAATTATCTAAGTGAATATTTCTTTTCTTGTAAATTAATCTGTGTTTATGTTCGAAATCCAGAATATTACTTACATCGACAAAAGTCTATCTTTTCGTTAGTTGTCGGTAGTTAATTTTACCAAAAAATAATTGCGGTAGTATCTACGCTAGAAAGACTACAGGGCAAAATACGGGTACCATTATAGTCCTGAAATAAAACTTGACAAAAGCTCATCTCACCCTGTTTCTAGACATTTCCCAACCAAGTTGAGGTCGGCTTCCAGTCTAACCTGAACCTCGGGGATTGGTTGCTGCGCTGCGTGTCACGGGTCTGGTAATCTGGTTGTTTGGGTATGTGAGTTTAAATGTTTGTGAACGCACCCACGATACAGGAGAAATTCCTAGTGTGGGGCAATGTTTAAAATAAAAATAAAAAAAGTGTTTAAGTATTTAAAATAAAAACCGTATGCAGCTGAATACCAGTATTTTACATGGACCGACTGCCTATCTGACCTCTACAACCCAGTTAGTAGGTACTGCGTAATCCTCCTCCTTGCGTCGTTTTTCCTCAATGCTGAGGGTCGTGGCCTCTTCGGATCACTTTCTCTCTGACTGTCTTGCGCCAGCTCACTCTGTCTTCGGCAGCATGTAAGGCATCGCAGACAGAAGTGTTTAGGGCAGAGCGGAACTGGTCTGACCAGCGCAGTGGGCTTCTGCATCTGGGTCTTCTCCCGCCCACCTTGCCCGTTATCAGCAGCTTCTCCAAGTTTTCACCTCTTTTCCTGGCAATGTGCCCAAAGAACTCAAAGCTTCTTCTCGAGCATATGGTGCTGAGCCTCATTAGTATCTTGAGCTCGGTTAGGATTGCTTCATTGGTTCGGTGTTCTGTCCAATGAATTCCGAGCATTTTCCTCCAGCACCACATCTCAAACGCATATATGCGTTGGCGGTCAGCTTTCCTGAGCGTCCAGGTCTCTGCGCCATAAAGAAATATGGAAAAAACTAGGGTGGTAATGAGTTACTTCTTCGTCTTCCTCGAGATGTTCCTGTCGGTCCATACACGGTCCAGCTGGGCCATAGCAGTTTTTGCCATGCCAATCCGCCTTCTAATGTCCTTAAATGCGATAAGGTCTGCGTAATACCATACCCTTTGGTAATAAGACTGGTTGTGAGACTTTCGGCCCGGTTCCAACTTCCAGCTTCATGTGCTTTCCGAAGCACGGAGGAAACTCGGTATACAATGGCTGGTCAACCATCCACAGACCAACCCGGGCAAACGCGGCTTAGCCTGGAGATTGATCCGAGCTACTGTTATTATCTAACCACAAGCTTCTCAATCATAACGCGAACCATCGCAAAAAATAATAAACCTATTTTACGCGACTACCTATATAAGTAATTTCAATACCTACCTATTTTCCCTTCTACCAAAGTGATGTTAAGAGGCTTAGGTACCTACCGCAAATCTTTGTTTCCCAAACCTCAGTATAGCTACACTATAGCGAACCCAAATAAGTATCTCAAAGCCCTTAGAACGGAAATATCTCAAAGAACGGAAAAGCTAAAGTAATTACAGGGGTCGTAAACTAAAACAATTGAGTCTTTACGACATTCGGGAATGCGATCTGACGCGTTATTCTTGGAGGGGTCGTAAACATTCGGTTTATGTACCTAATTACATGGGTTATTACTTGGTTGGAGGGTCGTGGACGGTTGCGGGGTAGTGAATCGGGATTTTGGTATTTGCTTTTGTGATCTCTGGAGGGTTTCTGTAAAAAACTAGACGGTTTATGAGACATCGGGCACCTAGGTTGATAATAGATTTCGGACCTACCTACATGATTTGGGACCCAAAAACATCAAAAGGTTTCTTCATAAACTGAAAACAAAACTGCTATTCCAAAGAAGATACCCTACTTTGAAGAGACTTGTATAAAACACCTTTTTTAGGGTTCCGTAGCCGAATGGCAAAAAAAACGGAATAGTGAACACTGTAACCGGCAGTGGTTTCGGAGTTAGTCTGATTAGGTAGCGTAGTTAAGAATACAGTGAGGTGTGATTTTTATTGCACCGTATACGCAACACCACACTGCGCTCCAAAACACAAATCACTGACGCTGCTCAAAAAGCCGCTAAGCTGAATTGGGACTGAGCTGGCCATGTCTGCCGTACCTATGCCCAACGAGCTGTGGGCCAAAACAACCACGTTCTGGAACTCTGACACAGCCAAAAGGCGACGTGGTAGACCTCGAAGGAGATGGCGGGACGAGCTTGACAGAACAAACGACCAGTGGTCCACATTGGCCCTGGATCGCAAAATTTGGAAATCATGGGGAGATCCCTTTGCCCTGCAGTGGGATGACACAGGCTAACAGTAACAGTGATTTTTATAACCTAAATGCTCGTTACCTACGTAGCCGTAGGTAGGTAGGTAAGACCTTTTTTTTTTTTTTTTTTTTTTTTGGTGGGTGGAAAATCATCGAATAACGCCCCCCGCTCTTGGGCAGAGCGAAGGGGAGTGTCAGACTTCTACTGACTAAAAACCAACCCATGTTCCTTCTTCCTCGCCCTTGTGTCGGAGCCGCGGTAACTTTCCGATATCCGCAGCCCCGACGGGAGGTAGGTAAGACCTCACATCAACTTGAATGTCCTTCCTCATGCATGCAAGCACAAATCCTCGTAGTAGAGGCGGAGAGCTCGTTATAGGTAAACTTTTATGTGCAGCATTCAACAAGCAGAAGATAAATTAAAACGACGACATTTTTATGTTTATCCACAAGAACAAACATGAAATAGAAAAAACCGGAATCCTTTCAGTCACGTACTCCTTTGAGCTATTTTGCAATGTTCTTTAGCCTGTGGTTGGTGCCCAACCCTATGATCACGTTTCCTCACGATATTTTCCTTTTTCGAAGCAAGTAATAATTGTGCAATACGCACATTATTATTATTACCTACTTCCCAAATGGTCCCATATTTTCTTTATCGAAATCGGACAAGCGGTTTTTGAAAAATCAACAAAACTCAAAAAAAAACTACATTGTCCACATTATGACCCATGAACATGTGAACCACTAAAAAGTGAAAAATTGTAACTTTTTTAAGTTTTTACCAAAAAATAAAACCGACTTCAAAAAAGAAAACAACACAAAAAAGTGAAAAATAAACTTTAGAAGAAAAATCAGTTTCTGAAGTCGGTGGCAAAAAAATGAAATCAAACAAACAAAAGTCACCGACTTCAGAAACTGATTTTTCTTCTAAAGTTTATTTTTCACTTTTTTGTGTTGTTTTTTTATTGAAGTCGGTTTTATTTTTTGTTAAAAAGTTTATATAAAGTCAAAAGATTTGTGTTTTGTTAATGTGCGAACTTAATTAGGTAGGTACCTACTTTACTACTGCCAAAGCAGTTGAGATGGTCGTTCTTCGAACCACTATTCTTTTTTCAATAAATCGTACGTTGAAGTAACCTTTCTTGAAATATCTGGAGAATGGTAAACAGATGTGTGAAATGGCGATGCTTATGAAAGCGCGTACGCAGCATTTGGCGGGAACCCGACGCCATGCTTTTGACCAATGAGCAAGCGTCTTATACAAGACAGCCAATGAAAAACAGATTACTTGCGTGTGAAATTGCATTTCTAGGAGGAGTCTATCTGGATGCCTTGCGGGGGTGGAGCAAACCAGACGATAGGGAACGTGTTTTGGCAACGGGACAGATGGAGTTGTGCAGCGAGTCAAGACGGTTGCAAGTGATAATTATAGTTATTTCGATTGAATATTGATTGTATTTTAAAATAAAATTAGAAGCAGTGTGTCTAAGTCTAAGTAATATTAAGTGAAATCGAGAGACAGAGAGAGAGCTAAAATTTGGTAACGTATTCCAAGTACAAATTTTGTGTAAAGGCAAGATCCCAAGCTAATGTACAATAACTTCAGTCACCCAATCTATTTAACGACCCAAGTAAAAATGGAGGCTGCAACAAACTTCGATATTTTATACTCACTAAGTCAAAAGACACGAGAGCACCTTTGGTCTAGCCTAGACAAAGTAGCTGCTATACTATTCTTGATAATAGTAATTTGTCTTCTCGTGATAACTTAGAAGTTTGCAAGAGATGGAAAGGCGGAAATTGTGGAGAAATCGCTTTGAATTGTATAGGCAATACACATCACGCAGACCTTGAACTACGTGAAATGGCTTAAGCTAGAAATCTGAATATATTACTGTAAAATATCATGGGATAGTGTGGCTTAAGTACCTTGTATAAAACTGTGTAACCATTATGTGTGCCTTGCCTCTCCTCTCAGTTGTATTGCAATTTATATATGCTGATAAATAATTGTCAATATTGTACATATATGTTGTAAACCTAATTTGTGTGTGCCAGAAAGGTTTTTCGCTTGAGTCGTTCTGTTTTCCTCATCTGGCTAGATTTAGAAGAGGACGACTCGATCCAGGTCCGTCACAATCTTAGCGGACCTAGATCTAAATAATCAAACAGTTTCTTTCGCTGTCAGAAGGGGTTTTCGCTTGAAATGTTCCGTTTCCCCTTAACTGACTAGGTTTAGTAATGGGACACTCGACCTTAGCTCGCTATCATCCTAGCGAACTAGGTCTAATTAATCAAACAGTTTCTTTCGTTAAATTTATCGAAAATAAATAAATAATTTAAACATCAACCACCTCTTTCTTTTATATTCCAAGATTACCTGTATAAAGAATTTGATAATGGAAGATTGATAAAGCTAAGATCAAGTAGTAACAAAGGCATTGCTTTAAAATCAGTGTAGTAAATCAGATTGCAACTCCAATAATGAATTCTCTATAATATGCATACTGAACCTTGAATGACACGATTTTACGTTATTGAATTTAACCTAATATAATAATTTGTACTACTATAGATCAGGTCTGAGATAATAATCCAGACCTATGTCAGAAACTTCAATTAAGGTTCAGACCTTAATTGACCTTAATTCGGTTCAGAAGGAACTTATAGTCTCAGGACTATAAGTTCCTTCTGAACCGAATTAAACCTGTACCTATGCATCAGTAAACCCCAAACAGAGCGAGTAGAGACACAAGTTTACAGGAACCTAATCATCACTTTGATTCAAGTCAACAATCACTTAACTATGTTGGAGGAGATATACTGTTTTTGAGAGAGAGAAACATTTCGGCTGTGTTGCATAATGCACATTAATATTTCCTAACTTTGATATACTGATGGCTTGAGATACACGACTGAGCGACGCCTCTGGCAGTGATAACGCAGCATTCCATACACGTCATGTCTTGCAATCCGACTCCCGACCTAGATTTGGCCAAATCTAAATATAACTCAAATATAAATACATACTCAAAACCATGGTTCAGGGGGAAAGTCTGCCCAAACTGGGAACTGGCAAATAAGTCTGCCCTTAACTGGGAATCTGGCGATGCCTGCCCTAACCGGGAATCTGGCTATAAAAAAATGCAAGTACCTGCCTAGATGGAAGTGGGAATCACTAACGCTTCGTAGCAATTACAGGGAGTCGATTTCCCCCCAATAACATTGATTAAGGACCGTGGCGCGGTGTAGGGTTTCCCCCATGCTGAACGATATCAGTCAGACGCGGTGGCTAAAATAAGCACAAACGCACATGTATCAACTTACACAATCATTCTAACGTGTCAAATTGATTTTAACTTGTAAAATCCTTTATTAAATCAGAGGAAGACTGATTAAGTATTGTACTAAATAATAATACAGACGCGTCGAGACACAAGCTCCGCATTATCGAGTAGAATGATTGATAAGTCCACATTGTTCGCACAGTGGAGTGTACTCGAGATTGAACTGTGGTCAATCAAAATCTAATTGTTGATTAAAAACCCCGAAATGACTATCTTGATACAGCATTGTTTCCTAAACACTGGTGTGAGGAAGTTCAATCCTTCCTAGATTAAACACAGTATTGATTACCAAAGACTAACTAAGAAAGTTCGACTCTTTCTCAGTATATTCACTCACAAAAACAAACAGACTAGACGATCAACGCGAGCCAACACAGAACCTTGTTAAGATGACAACACAGGCCGTCATCCTTACCGTTACAGGACTTGGTCTTAGGACAGGGCTACCATCACTGGATTTGGAGGCCGAGACCTGGAGCCATCACACAGTCCTTTTGAAATTGAATCTTGCGCAAAAAGTTCGCATTAGTCTCTACTATACCTATTAATTACTTAGGTACCTACTTAGGTAGGTCTGTACTCAAATAAAAAAAGTAACAATAACCGTCGTTCTTGCGTCTCCAACTTTTAATATTTCAGCAGCAAGTGGGCGAAAGGTATGATTATAAAAAAAGTTATTACGTCAAAGAAAATGGGAAACGTTTGAGTATGAATTTGAAAAGCTCCATTGTTCTACCTACTCAGACGTTTTTCACACTTTCAGTTTTACTCCATGCATATTATAGGTTTTACAGATTATCGGCAGGGGCAGCTTGAGCAGTCATTCCGTGTTAGATACTGGTATTCAGCTTCATCCTTTTAGACTGGAAGCCAACCCCAACAAAATTTGGAAAAGGCTAGGCAGATGATGATGTTAGCTGTACAAAAAACCGTCAGCAGTCGACTGCCCGTAGCGGTCGCGATGTTATTTAAGTGGACTCTTAGATTCCAATGAATGCGGTCGGTTATAAATTGACAACACTTATAACTTTGACGGCACGGTTGGTGTAGTGGCTGAACGATTGGACTGCTGCGCTGCGTGTCACGGGTTCGATCCCCGCACTGTCGAACAAATATTTGTATGGCCTACACATAGTTGTTTCGGGTCTGGGTAATTTGTATGTAAGTTTAAATGTTTGTGAACACACCCACGATACAGGAGAAATTCCTAGTGTGGGGCAAAGTTTAAAAAAAAAACTGCTAGACGACAGACGACTTGAAGTTTGCTTGTAACACTTAGCTCCCTAAATACGCACTCTATAGTTTAAACATACTTTAAGTCAGTTCAAAAAAGAGACTGTTTCTTAAACTCCAGATATTAATATTAATAAGTTGCGGCTATTCTCTCGCTCGGTACTGTTTTCTTTATAATTCTTTGAGACAATGCGCAATGACGGGGGGAGGGAAACTGTTCTTACTTTAATGTTCTTTTCAGTGTGTTTTTATACTTAATTTTTGTTCATGAAGTTAACTAAAATCAAACCTTGACTCGTTGGCCTAGGGCCTACTGGTTACATTACAATATCGGTTGATCTCTCTCAGATGGTATGGTCCGGTGACCCCCTATCACCTGGGGCTTGTGCAACTACTATTCATCTGCCTAGCCTTTTTCCCAACTATATTGGGGTCGGCTTCCAGTCTAACCAGAATACCGGATGCAGCTGAATACCAGTATTTTACATGGAGCGACTTCCTATCTGACCTCCACAACCCAGTTAATACTAGGTAATACAATACCCTTTAGTAAGACTGGATGTCAGAATTTCAGGTCACTGACTACCTGTAACGACTGCCAAAGATTTATATATATGGCAGCCGGGACCAACAGCTTAACGTGCTTTCCGAGGCACGGAGGAAACTCGGTATGTCGGGCGGTCACCCATCCACAGACCGACCTAGGCAAGCACAGCTTTACCTAAAGATCGACCTGAGTGGCAGTTCTTATTAAGCCACGAGCTCCAATCTACAACTACTAAGTATTACTACTAGTTATTACTCACAGGGGCCACAACCAAGCCTGAACCAAGGTAAATCAGTTCTGGTGGAGATTCAGAGATGACTCTGCCTTGGAGTGTATAACATCCCGCAAAAGATGAGACACTAGATAAGTCTACCTCTGTACTGTTGCTTGCTCATCACTAGAGCTGATGGATGTAACTGGAAGTGCCAAGCTCGACGCCAAATGATGAGCTGAGTTAGTTTTGAATTGTCGTCGACACGATAAGAAAAAACAAAAAAAAATCCATTTTTTTATTTCTAGTTAGTGTGTTAGAAATCATCAAATAACCCCTCCTGCTCTGCGCAGAGCGAAAGGGAGTGTCAGACTTCTACTGACTAAAAACCACCCATGTTCCTTCTTAGTCCTTGTGCCGAGGTCGCGGTATCTCTTTCGAACAACCCGCAGCCCCGACGGGAAAGGGTGCCTGTCTCTATAGGGATATAACAGTAGATTTTACGAAATACTAACTTTCCCCATTGCAGGAAACCTCTTTTTTTTGCTTACCTTGAGTGCCTATACATACCTATTAATATAACACCTACCTACCTAGGTATCGCTTCGAATCCATTATGCATCAGTGAAAACTATCCCCTACATCCGAAAGCAATAAAAGCACTACCCAATATGAACTGGTGTGGAAACATAAAATGGCACACAACTATTTACATTGCCACGCGAACGTAGACAGCTTCCAGTTGATCGTCCACGGCTGTGTAGGATATACACGGAGAGGTTTACCGTTTACCATAATATTCTATTTCGGGAGGTAGCAATAGTAGAGAGCATTTTTTGCGAGCAAGCACTACATATTACAAACAAAGTCCTCCCCCATGTCTGTCTGTTCGCGATTAACCCAAAAAATACTGCACCGATTTTCATGTTGTTTTCACCATTGGATAGAGTAGTTCTCGAGGAAGGTTTTATTATATAATTTGACCGACATCCACGCGGGTGAAGCCGTCGGCATCAGTTACTTCGTCAAAAATAATTGGAAAAATAATAATAATAAAAATAATCGAAACTTGTAATTGGCCATATTGTTGATATAAACCTATCTGCTGTGTCTACCTAGCTGTAAGTTTTCCAAAAATAATAAAATAAATAAAGACGGATGAAATCATTTCTAGTAGTAGGTCAATAATGCACTAACCATCCGAATAAAATGCAACTGCTTTGCAACCTTTGGGGGAATCTAAAGTTAAATAATTGATAGGAACTTAAAGGTTCCTGTCATCATCTTCCTGACCTAGTCCTTAGTTTTTCTTCATCAATTCTCTCGGTTGAGAAGCTATAATATGCATTGTTTAGCAGCTGGCTACTATGGAGGGCTGCCTTTATTGGCACATCCACGAGACTCGAATCATAAGACAAGGGACAAAAATAAAAGGCAGTTTTTATAACTGAAATATTAATGCACTGGATTTGTGGAAAGAAAAATAAAGTGACGAAGTATTTTATAGTTTGTTTTTATAGCTTTATTGGTATGATGCTACACTTCGATGGGTACTAAAACCGTCTTTCAGGTTGATTTTTAATGCTGAAAAGGTGAGGTCTCTTTTGGTCGTTCGTTCTTTTGGTCGTTTTGAGAACCTAATATATTTATTTGTTTAATGTAATTTTGGTAATGTTTTGTTAGATCATCACTGGATATCATTAAACTTTCCAAACAACATCACGTTTCTAATCCTCGAGACCGGATAGGCAGAGCACACCCACATTCCGATAGAAATGGCGACACCAGGGGCCCTACTATGACGTCTTAAAACAGTCCTAACTTATTCTTATTCCAGTGTGGAAACGTGACAGAACTATACGGGGTGTCTAGCGCCATCTCTCCTCCACACTGGATTAAGCATAAGTTAGGACTGTTTTAAGGCGAGGTTGCAGTACTTTGTTTTTATGTACGCACGACCTCGCCCCCCGCCCTGTCGCGCGAGCGATATAATGCCTAAATTTTGACTGTTTTTTGCTTCTTGGAGAAAAACTATAAAGAAATTATACAATCTGTTTTCACCATTTACTTCAGAATAAAAAGTTCTATCTACTGATTTAACTTTCATATAAATTCATGATGAAATGTCTTAGCAGTACACGTTTGAAATTGTGATTTAGAGTCATGTTTGATAAAAAAAAAGTATCGAGCCGATCATTCTAAATCGCGTTTCTATCTTTACGATTTACTAGAGAGTATGTTCAATTTTTAAGTAATGATTTTTATTTATTAAAAAACTCGTATTTAGTTCGATTTTTATAGGTTCAAAAATCTTAAAATTACTGCAACCCCGCCTTAATAATAAGACGTCATAGTAGGGCCCCAGGCATTGCTATGTTAAGTTGTAAGTAATAGTGCGGGCGTAAGTAATTGTAAGTAATACTGCGGTGCATTGGCACCATTGGTTTATTTAGACTATGTTGGATGAGCGTTGCACAGAATCGAGTTGAGTTGCCTTGCGATTAAGGAGGCCTATGTCCAGTATTGGACCGCTGTAGACTGATGATGATGATATTGTATGAGTTCCGTTTGCCCGATATCCCTATTTCGAGATTTCATTCTTTATAAAGTAACTAGGAGTAGGTACTTCAAAAATAATATCAAGTGTGGGTGTTAGTACTACTGGTAACATCTCTGCTAACCATTTGGGGATTACAGGCGTGATCGTAAGTCAGTGTACCGTATCCGTTAAGAGGAAACGCGAGTGGTCTTTTCTCCATACAAACGCTCTCGCCTGTTTTCTTTTTGGTTAATGACCCTAGAGCAATGGTTTTTTACAGAATAATAAATATTAACTATTTCTATGCCCCTATGTTTTCCTTTTTTCTGTTAACAGAGTCCTAGTGTACAAATTTGACAACTATTAACGAAAAAAGAAAAAAATAGCGGCGTAGTATATAACCTCCTTATTCATTGTCTAAAATATCTTTTAAATTAGTTCAATATTGGAGGAGGAAATAGGCGAGAGCCAAACCTCGAATTCTAACTTTTTTCTATAGTTGTCCTTATCGCACGAATTTGAGGGCAGGAGGACGGAGAGAGACAGCGATAGTAGAAAGAGACAGCTGTTAAGAAGCACAGCGTCCTAGAATATGTAAATAAAGAAAATCACGTTTTTTACCCTAGTACATAAGAAAATATAGGTAGTTTTGTTGACCGGTCGTCTTGTTAAGACCATATCTAAGTACAGGTAACATTGTCATTGTATAAAATCATCTCTATGTAGGAAATATATAAGGAGATAAACCTAAAATATGCTATATCTCAATAGAATAGGAAGATATGTAGCTAAAACCAGTATAAATAGGTACATTGTGACTTAAAGTATCATATTTCACAATAATAAGTATTTTATATAATGTAAACAAAGGAAATAACAGCTATTTACTTTAGAAACCTGTTAAATAAGCTGTCTGAGGTGGCATGACAAGGTTCCAACTCTTAACCACAACAAACCCTGTGATTGGTCGAGAGCCGCCATTGTTTGCTAGATCCGGGTTCGTTGGGCGAGTCCAACTGGAATTAGGTCACAGGGGTGAGGAACGGGGGGTTGGGAGGCGAGGAAATGCCCGCTTTCACTCCTCACATAGGAGAATTCAATTATAGTGAGTCTTAGGAGGGCCACTAATTGTACTAAGATGTAAAAGGATATAAGAGGCTCTTTTTGGCATTTTTGGACACAGTCTCATCACAGTCTTCATACAAAGTTATCAGCAAGAAGTCCTCAAGCCTACTTATATCCTTGTTCTGTTCAGTAGTAAATTCAGTGTTTTTAATCAGTATAATTGTTGTCTAGAAATCAAAAATCAAGTTGGTGTTTCTCATATAATTTAAAAGCTATTTGTTTGTGCGTGTAAAGTGTAATCAGTGTACAAAAGTAAATATAGTTCTTTTTATTATTCACTCATCGATTGTTCTTTTATTCAACCCTCGCGCCTCAGTGGATCCACGTAACAATTTGGTCCTGTCGAGCCGGATCTGTTGAGCACGCAATGAGTGAAAGAAGCACTACACTGTTAAAAATTATTAGTGTCCGACCGAAACACGATTTTCAGCCGAAACCGAAACCGTAACCGAACCTTCGGCCTTGGTCCCAGTTTCGGCCGAAACCGAAACCGAAACCGAAACTTATGAAATATTTATGGAATGTAAAATCTATTGTATTTTTACGCGTATATAGGTACACAGTTAACACGTGTAAAAGATACTACTTTAATTGTTGCCAAAAATGCAACAATTAAAGTAGGTAGGTAACAAAAATAGCTCATTATTTATAAAATTAAAAATGTGAATAAAAAAAAATAAAAATGCAATCAACATATTTGTCAATTTAAAAAAAATAATAAGTTCTACATTTTTAACATTACTATATTAATTTGTTAGTAATTTCCAAAAAAAAAAAAACCAAGCACCTCGCATACTAAAGGGAAAAAATGCGACATGACTGATGCGATGTCGAAGGCCATTCACGCTAATAGAAAATATGGATATGAAACTTTTTAGTAAATAAATTCTATTGGTCGATAGATATAACTTTTTTTCTGATTATTTAATAAAATAAGTACAGCATATCATTTTCAAAGATGGTGTTTTAAGAAATAATTTTCATTACGAACTTTTTAAATTATAATAATTAGTTAAGGTTTTAGGCGCTTTGCACATGGAGCAACTATTGCAGCAACTGGCAACTAGCTATTTACATATATTTCAATTGGATTGCGCACACATAGCAACTCGAGTTTCGAGTTCCGGCAATCGTCAACAGTTTTCAGTTGCTGCAATCGATGACTGAGTTAGTTGCTAATTGGAGCAACTAGCAACTGTTAAATATTATACCGATTTTTCAGTTAACGTAGACGGCGACGACGTAATAAAATTATAGCAATTGCTGCTTCTTCGATATTCATCGTCACACTGAACGCTGTTCGCTGCGTAGATTGAGCAACTCGGTTATGAAAGTTGCTCACCATAAAATTGCTGCAACCGTAAACGTTGTAGCAACTATCAACTAGTTACAGGAAACTTATAAAGTTGCTTATGTTGCCTCAACTTAAGTTGCTCCATGTGCAAAGCGCCTAAATCACCGGAGATAGTTGTGTATCGGAACTACGGGGCGGTTCGAATACGGGTACAAAATTTAATCCATCAACAATTACAAACAAATATAGTAATGTTTGAATCAAACATCACAGGTATCTTCACACATCTTTTAAGTGTTAAATTAATTTCAACATAAATTCATATTTTATAAGTTCTAGGGAATAACTCAACAGAACCAAGTCAAATATCTAATGAATTCTTTTCTATACACGCCTACTTACAATCTATTTATTTTACACTGTAGCACAAGACCCTAATGAATGCCATAAAAATACATCATCATTAATCATAAGTAAAAACAAATACCTAATTATTGCGCGAGAAAATCACGTATCCTCAAATCATCACGATCGCGCCGGCTAGCGAACTCAACTGGCACTCGAAGTTAGCTGAATGATGCGGGACAATTCACGTATACCTTGTTTCGGCGGGGCCGAAAGGTTCGGCCAGATATTGGCCGAAACCGAAACTATGGCCGAAACTGGTATTTTTGGCCGAAACTAGCCGAAACCGAAACCGAAACCGAACCTTCGGTCGGACCTTAAAAATTATGTAATTTTACATGCAAAAAAATTACATAATCCTGTAAAATTCCCGAAAAATCTGAGAAATTTACGGGAAAATATGAAATATTACATAATTTTCGTCAATTTTAAATTTTTTCGTTAAAATCAACAATTTTTATGTGGTTTTACATAAAATTTATGTAATAATCATTAAGCCATGGATATTTAAATAAAATCTGTAAAACTACATAGATTTTTGGAATAAATACATGTTCGTATGTATTTTTTACGATGGAAAAGGGAATTTTACATAAAATTCTCGTAATTTTACCTATTTTCGTGAAAAATACCGTTTGATGTAAATTTACTTTCGTCTTATGTAATATTCCAAAAAATATCAGTAAAATTACAAAAAACATAGTGATATTTCCCAACATTTCTTTAATTTTAAATATATTCTGTTGAATTTACTGTTTAAATGGTCTTTTTACTTAATAAATATGTAATAATCACTAAGAGATGGAATTTTACATAAAAATTGTAAAATTACATGGAAAGTTTGGGACAAATACTTTTTTTATGTGTTTTGTAACAATTAAAACGGGAATTTTACAGAAAAATCTTGTGATTTTACCAATGTTTTTGACTAATACATTTTTATGTAAATTTACTTACGTCAAATGTAATATTCCGAAAAATGTCCGTAAAAATACAAACAATAATATGAAATTACCAAACATTTCTTAAATTTTACATATTTTCTGTATTTTTTCTGTTTTTATGTGTCTTTTTACATAATAATTAAGTAAAAATCACTAAGAGATAGAAGTTTACATAATATATGGAAAATTATATGGAATGTTTGCGAGAAATACATTTTTTTTATGTGTTTTTAACAATTAAAATTGGAATTTCACAGAAAAATCTTGTAATTTTACCAATGTTTTTGAATAATACATTTTTATGTAAATTTACTTACGTCTAATGTAATATTCCGAAAAGTGTCCGTAAAAATACAAACAATAATATGAAATAACCAAACATTTCTTAAATTTTACATATTATTTTCTGTAATTTTCCGTTTAAATGTGTTTTTACATAATAATTAAGTAATAATCCCTAAGAGATAGAAGTTTACATAAAATATGGAAAATTATATGGAATGTTTGCGACAAATACATTTTTTTTATGTGTTTTTAACAATTAAAATTGGAATTTCACAGAAAAATCTTGTAATTTTACCAATGTTTTTGAATAATACATTTTTATGTAAATTTACTTACGTCTAATGTAATATTCCGAAAAGTGTCCGTAAAAATACAAACAATAATATGAAATTACCAAACATTTCTTAAATTTTACATATTATTTTCTGTAATTTTCCGTTTAAATGTGTTTTTACATAATAATTAAGTAATAATCACTAAGAGATAGAAGTTTACATAAAATATGTAAAATTATATGGAATGTTTGTGACAAATACATTTTTTTATGTGTTTTTAACAATTAAAACGGAAATTTTTCAGAAAAATCTTGTAATTTTACCAATGTTTTTGAATAATACATTTTTATGTAAATTTACTTACGTCTAATGTAATATTCCGAAAAGTGTCCGTAAAAATACAAACAATGATATGAAATTACCAAACATTTCTTAAATTTTACATATTTTCTGTAATTTTTCTGTTTAAATGTGTCTTTTTACATAATAATTAAGTAAAAATCACTAAGAGATAGAAGTTTACATAAAATATGTAAAATTATATGGAATGTTTGCGACAAATACATTTTTTTATGTCTTTTTAACAATGAAAACGGGAATTTTACAAAAAAATCTTGTACTTTTACCAATGTTATTGAATAATACATTTTTATGTAAATTTACTTACGTCTAATGTAATATTCCGAAAAGTGTCCGTAAAAATACAAACAATAATATGAAATTACCAAACATTTCTTAAATTTTACATATTATTTTCTGTAATTTTCCTTTTAAATGTGTTTTTACATAATAATTAAGTAATAATCACTAAGAGATAGAAGTTTACATGAAATAAGTAAAATTACATGGAATGTTTGGGACAAATACATTTTATTATGGGTTATCAACAATTAGAACGGGAATTTTACATAAAAATATCTCGCAAATTTACCAATTTTTTAAACACATTTTTATGTAAATTTATTTGCGTCATAATGTAATATTTCGAAACATGCCAGTAATATTACAAACAATATTATGATATTTCCCAATATCTCCGTAATTTTATACATATTTTCTGTAAATTGACTGGTTCAATCTATAGGTACTAATATTATAAAGCTGAAGAGTTTGTTTGTTTGTTAAAAAAAACATAAAAGTAGGACCTATTTTGCCCAAAATTAGTAGGTACCCAAACGGTAAAAACGAGACCCTATTACTAAGACTCCTTTGTCCGTCAGTCGTCTGTCTGTCACCAGGCTGTTTGCCGCCTTTTTCTACTGACAAGATCTTTCTGCTTGACCAACAATAATAAAATACGGTAAAACCTATTTCTTCCAATAATTTGCATATTAGGTATATCCAAAATCTATTTAGCCCCCTCCAGACTATGGGCCTCAGTATGGGGCCATCCATTAATCACGTGATGTTTTTTTTGGCATTTTTTGACCCCCCCTCCCCCTTGGTGATACGTGATGAGGTTTAAGACTACCCCTCCTCCCTCCCCCCTATATCACGTGTATTTTTTCGTACCTGCAAAGAATCTATTTTTTTATTTATAAAAAAATACTGGTAGGTATAAGTATCATCACACTACAAGCCGCTTTCGATTTTGTACGCGTTTGACTAAAAATAAATACATAATACCTATGTAACGCCGCTTTTCGGTTGAGTATCGCGCGCTTGCCGAAAATATAAGTACCTACAAGTGATATATTACTTTACCCCCTCTCCCCCCTTGTGATAATTCGTGATTTTTTATGGACCCCCCCCCCCCCCCTTTCGAGCCTCACATGATTAATGGACAGCCCCTATGTGTGTGAATCGCGACACGGCTTCGAGGAGAGCACATATCGCGACATTGACGTATGACTATTGACTCCGAGATTCTCCATAATCGCAAAACTTCACGGCGATTTCACAGTTTGGTTTGCGGCAAGATGGCGGGAAAGCATCAGCTGATCGAGTTTAACTGGTGATTATCTACGGCATCATACGTGAAAACCGTAAAATTCGCCCCGTGATTCGCGCACGAGTGTGGAGGGAACTGTCATACGGATCATCATTCGCCGCGACCGCGACACGTACCTATAGAAGTACCTACCCTGCCTCCTGCCTCTCCATGCTCTGCCGTACTTATTTTTTCTTATTAGGCTTTTTATTAGTAAGTAGGTATTAGACTTTTTATCTGTTTTCCGTACGAAATGACATGTGCAAACGAGACAGCTCTATGAATGTGTATAGCGGCGTCCCGTTCACACAGATCATTCCATAAGAAAACCGGGTAAAAATTCCGTACTTATGTATCTGACCGGCCTTACACCACCCGACCCTACAAGGCCAACCAAAAGTAAGGTCTAAACCGTCTTTAGAGCGAGTAAAGATCATACATACAACCACGTTACAAAACACTGTGTAGCGTAAATCGGAACGTTCAGCCGTTTTCATGATTTCCTTCTCAGTCGCACTTGCAAGTTCAAGATACCTATTGTATGCAAAATAAGAATATTTGAAGCAACACGAGTGAACATTAAGGTAGCTATAGAGAACGTTTCATTTCCAGTAATAATGTAGCTCCTCACATCGTGAACACTTTTTCCATATCACACAAACATGGTACCTAGGTATTATAGAAATAATAGAAAAATCCCTAAAAATATTTTGCCACTAAAAAAACTTGCGCTGCCTTTTAGTGGAAAAACCCCTAAGTTGGCACCCCTGATTCTTGACTTGAGTGCCCAACCATAGCCCAACTGCCCAACCCAACACTCACCATAATGACGACACAGAATAAACTGACCGATGTTACTTTTAATGAACCTAGTGCAACAACGCAATCATAGCTATAACGTTTATTAAACTAGGTAGGTACCTACCTATACCACAGCCCCCCCCCCCCCCCCGCTCTTGGGTAGAGCGAAGGGGAGTGTCAGACTTCTACTGACTAAAATCCATCCATGTTCCTTCTTACATTAGCTTGTTTTCAGTATAATTAGGTAGACCGGTACTTTTGTTTTATCTGAATGTTTTAATATTTCCATTTTACTTCCTGCCCCAAAATAAAAATAAATACAACTAAAACAATGCAAAAGTTGGCAGAAGAATATCTAATAGGATACCTTACCTATTTTAAAAGCTTGGTCAATCTTTTACGCAACTAAAATGACACATTATTCAGATGTTATGCGTGCCAGTCAATCCATATTAAACTCTAACTCGATAGAAATAAGACCGCACCGTACTGATCGCCAAATCGTCAACGTATCCCTCTCTTGGAAGAAACAATTTTGAACTCTAAGATCATAGTAATAAAGCCTATTACTTCGCGTCCACGTTGTGTCTGTCTACAAACCAAACCAAACGATAGGTAATAAAAACGCCGAGTCGCCTACTGAGCCACTATTACGTAGGTAAATTATTATTATTAAAATTATGACGACAAATGATGAGTGGCACGCCCGACGCACCGAGTGAGCGAGTTTGAAATTTAACAAAAATATGTGACTGAATATAATAAAGTAGGTAGGTAGGTACCTACCTAATTATTATTCCGTTTGTTGCAAAATTTTTGAATTTTGGTACCTACATAAATAAGTATGTTTGTACCTATTAATTATTATGTTTTTAATTTGACTAAGTGTGATACAAAAATTAGCTAATCAGCTTAAATGAACTCAGTCCGTCCTGCGTCTGGCCGCGAGGCGAAGTAGGTACTTACCTACGTTTAAGCGGGAGTTGGGTGTATGAAAATAAACAAAAATGCCTATTGTATCTCTTTTTGACATTGGGGTCCTATAAAACTCTGTCACCTTAAGGTCATCTTCTAACGTACCTACCTACTCCTACTCAATGATAGAAATGAATTGGCTTAGGTAGGTTCTTGTGGTAGAACGTTACTAAAATATAGCCATGTTTTTATTTCTTTACAATGAGTACCTATGACGTCTCTATTGGTAAAACCTCATTGTACAGGACATAGTACCACAGATTACCAGATACTACATGGATTGGTGGGTGGAAAATCATCAAATGACCCCCCCCCCCGCTCTTGGGCAGAGCGAAGGGGAGTGTCAGACTTCTACTGACTAAAAACCGAACCCATGTTCCTTCTTTGCCCTTGCGCCGAGGCCACGTTATCTAGTACAAAAATCCGCGGCCCCGACGGGCGTCGGCCCTTACGGGCCCCTCCTTGCTGACATCTTTTTGAGGCGCGCGTGAAACACGAACGCGCCACCGACACGGTCTGTTGCCGTCATGACGACGGCCGGACGGCGAGCTAGCCCATTACTCACCGTCCACAGGCCCGCGTCTACGGTGGCCGGAAGCCATCACGTGGCCCCCGACGCCCGGAGCGCCTTCCGCGCCTGCTGCGGCGGCTGGGACGTTGAGAGGTTCTCTCCCTCTCTCGTTCCGCCACCTCCTTCGCTAGCATCACTGCTTCGAAGAAGGAGGCGACGGCGTCCCATTCCTCCTCGCCCCGGACCATGGCTTGCACCAGGGCCGGACGCGAGAGGTCGCCGCCGCCGATCGCCGCTACGAGAACACGTCCCTATCTATACCCATCGTGTCTCCCTCCGCCTACTCACTGCTCTCACAGTCACGTCTGATGAGCAGACGCGAACCAGAGAGCAGCGAGTAGGGTTTCCTCCTGCGACAGGCGCGCCGCCCGAGGACCCGAACACTGTTCACGTCTCTCGGCGGCGCGCCCCCCGCGTGTCTCTCTTTGTCTGGTCTCTCGCCTTGGACCTTTCCGGCATGAGTATATCTACCGGCAGAGCCCCAAGGGTCATTGAGACACGCAATCCCCACCACGACGGCAACGTGGGAACACTCCGGTGGGGGGATACTACACTCCTTAAAAAATGTTCAATGCCTACCGTTATCATAGCCTACACTTTCAAGTCAACAGACGCTGTGAACGAAAATGTACCCTAACCTTACAAACGTAAAGTGAGTTTTGCTTTGGAGAAGCGCGCCGCCGCGTGGATATTGTGAATTGCCAGAGCTGCCTGTCGACAAATATTAGGTATTATGATAATAGGTTTTGTAGTATCCTTATCCTTGCATTGTAAAAAAAAAATATTGTGCCATTCAAGATTCAGTGAAGTCTGACGTGGAAAAGAACTTTAAGGCATTATGGGTGTCAAATCCGTTATCCAAAATACCTATTCATTTTAAAAAAAAAAGAAATTATGATAGGCAATGTTGTAGTTTTTACCTCAACTTTGCCTACGTTTTCAAAGCAATTTTTTGGTGCTTTATAGGTGTTTTTTTACCATTAGCAAATGTATTCCTATAGCTTAAAGTCCAATATTGGACAGTACCTAATTGAAAAAACATACGACTTTCTTAACGATTAAAGATTTATCGAAGAAAAACGTCAAAATCCGTGCAAAGTTGCAGCATTTTACGGTATGGAAAATCGTCATTTTTGTAGTTAAACCGACATCCACGCGGGCGAAGCCGTGGGCAAAAGCTAGTTTACTAGGTATAAGATTAGAATTTTAAGTCAGCCGTTTTTACAGTCCGTTCAACCGATTTTGACTTCTATACCGTAGGCATAAGGAGGCCATTAAAAGCAAAAAGAATGTTACAATACAGACTGTTTACTGCAGCTGCATTTTGTCTTGCTGTCAACGTAATAGAGTTCACAATCGGTTGAACGGACTGTAAAAACGGTTAACTTAAAATTCTAATCTTATAGCAAATGGAGGTGTTTTATTTTGATGTAGGTACCTACCTAATGATTTTTTTTTCCTTTCTTTAAATTCCTGATTGTTAAACTTTAACGTAGGTATAAGTGGAATAGGTATTCTAAATCGAAAAAACTAGGTACCTATTTTATTAGGTATTCTTGGGGGAAACAAGGGCAAGGGGAGTTAAGTGGTAGAGTCTGTCAAGCGAGTCTAGTCCCATGAAAAAGGCGGCAAATTCAAAAATCACTGATATAAAACACTGATATAGCACGCTGAAAACTTATTGATAGAAGTCTGTCAAGCGAGTCGAGTTCACAACCCTTTTACTTTAAAATTCAAAGTAAAGTATCAATAAGTTTTCAGCGTGCTTTAACAGTGTTTTATATCAGTGATTTTTGAATTTGCCGCCTTTTTCATGGGACTAGACTCGCTTGACAGACTCTAGGTATATTTACCATTTAATCTTAATAAATTAATCTTAATTAATTAATAAAATCTAATACTTTATTTTTATCATAAAACATAAAGTACAATTACCTGAAATAACGTACAATACTTTATTATAAAGTACGGGTGGCAACCCTAGATACACCAGTTAGCAACAACAGTGAAAAATGGCGCTGCGAACAAATTATTGTAGAGTCTGTCTTATCCTAAGTTTAAATACACCATTAGACATCATAGATTCCTTTAAATTCCACCACTTTGCTGACATCAATTTGACTGCGACCTCCAACCCCAAAAACAAAAATGTATCATTTCAGGAAACGAAACGTAACTTACGAGTATCTGTATAAGACTCAAGGGCCCTGGCTGGCAACACTGATTCAACAAAATCTTTCTTTTATTCTTTCGCGCGATCAGAGCCGGACGGCGATACTGATTCAAGATTGTGAAATAAGATAAAACCTGTGCTGTGTTTGTTAATAATAATTGTTTGTGCTCACATGACACCGTAATAGTAAACTTGGATCAAGTACTTTCGTGTTAGTACCTAACGGCTGAGTGGTTACGCTTACGCGTCATAACCTCACTTTCTTCGTACCTATTAAGGTGAGTAAGTTAAAGTTTAGTTTATTGCATCGAAAAGGTAGTGAAATCTGCATTAGACTGTAAAGCGTTACCTACATATTTTAATTGTTTTAGAAAGAACTTGTGTGGATTGGATGTGGATTGTGGAACGTCCAGGGTGGACGAATCAATGATCTTGTTGAAGTCAAATCTTTTTGCTAATGTGGTTCAGGTTCACCCACAACAGCAAAAAGTTTTTGATTGTTTCCAATTGTTTCATGGATGACACGACAGGCGTAGAAAAAACGTGCATGCATCAACCTAGCAAAACCTTGTAGAGGTATACCTATTCTCTGTCTACGATAAAGGCATATTATTATAAGTTGAACATGCGCAGTAGTCGAATTTTAGACGTCCCATAAAAATCAAATAGTCCACTTAACAAAGAAGGTGTAGAGTGAATGAGCTGGAACCTAAGCTATTTCTTCAGAAATGTGTTCAGGATGCTCAGACGGTAAACATACTAAAAGTCCCCGCCTCTAGGGGGGGCGCCGGAGTGGGGGGAGGGGGTTAAAGTTCCCACTTTAGAGTTTTTCGCTAATATCTTTAAAACGGTGCGTCTTAGAGAAAAAGTGTTTTCTACGTAATGAAAGCTAATAAAATTTACTACAACTTTTGTCCCAGTCACTTTTTAGAATTCCTAACTATTTTTGAAGTACACGTTCTGGAAAAGTGAAATTTTCGACAAAAAACCGACTTCTCAAACATTACCTCTTGCCTGCTACTTCAATCGTGTTATTTCGGGATGAAAAATAGCCAGCATGTTAATCCAGGGCCTAATTTACCTATATATCAAATTTCATACAAATCTGTTCAGCCGTACAGCTATTGAACATTTTTTCCTTTCTTAATTTTAATTTTATAACTTCATCCGTTTAGGTCGTTTCGGTTCTGACAAGGTTCCTTCTTCCAAAGCACCCTCATCTACAGCGGATGGTTCTTGCTGGAGAAACTCTTCACCATCTTCACCATTGTCTTCATCTTCACCATCGTCTTCGTCAAGAGACACGCTGTTGAGACATTTCTCTTGGAAGTGGAGGCATGCCGCAGAACATTTGAGCATTGCTTTGCGACATCCACATTTGCCACTACAACAACTCTTAGCGCATCGGCAAAATGAGCATTTTCAGCTCAAAATGATTCGAACCCAGGACCTCATACTCAGCAGTAACGCTTGCAACAACTAGACCAACAAGACTGTCATACATAAGAACACACAAAATGAGATGAACAGTCATCAAATCAACAAAACAATAGTAGTCCACTTAACAAAGGAGGTGTAGAGTGAATGAGCTGGAACCTAAGCAATTTCTTCAGAAATGTGTTAAGGATGCTCAGAGGGTAAACATACTAATAGTCCCTGCCTCTAGGGGGAGTGCCGGAGTGGGGGGAGGGGGTTAAAGTTCCCACTTTAGAGTTTTTGGAAAGAGTAATTTGGCAAAAAGGTGCCTGTGTTGCCACAATTTGTGATGGATATATCGCCTACATCAACCGCCACTATCCTGGAATAAGTCGTACTGTGGTATTTGATGGGTACACAAACTCAGCAAACAGTACGAAGTCACAAGAACAGAGGCGACGATACAAACTGACGAGATCGCCTGATATCAATTTGTCTTGGAGCACATCAATACCAGTGAAACAAGAAGATTTCTTGCCTAACCCTTACAATAAAAGTCAACTCATTTCCTTACTGCAGACAAAGCTTCAGGAAAACGGGATACAAACTCTCCAGGCCACCGATGATGCTGATGTCCTTATCGTGAAAACTGCTGTGGAAAAATCGACTGATAGTTCTGTAACTGTCGTTGGTGAGGATTTCGACCTTGCTGTGCTTTTGATAGCTTCCACTCCTCCCACCCAAGACATCCTGCTGCTGAAACCTGGCCGAGGGAAAACCAAAACAATCGCACTATCCACTCAAGAGATGCAGCATCATGGATATGAACACACATCCTTTTCTTACACTCATTTGCCGGGTGCGATACAACATCTGCAACAAACTTGATATCATCAAAGAAGCAGCAGCGATCTTTTATAACCCCGCCTCCACGCACAATGAAGTTGATGAGGCTGGGAAGACGTGCTTTCTTCAATGGAATGGGGCGCCAACAAGACTGACTTCCCTCAACATCGTCCCTCAGTATCGTTTTCAATTGTTCATGAGATCAATGGAAGATTAAGCCTGACCTCAGCTCCCTCCCCCCAACTGAGAACGCAGATAAACAGCAGCTTTGGAAGAAGGAACCTTGTCAGGACCTTCACGAACTAAACGGATGAAGTTATAAAATTAAAATTAAGAAAGGAAAAAAATTTCAATAGCTGTACGGCTGAACAGATTTGTATGAAATTTGATATATAGGTAAATTAGGCCCTGGATTAACATGCTGGCTATTTTTCATCCCGAAATAACACGATTGAAGTAGCAGGCAAGAGGTAATGTTTGAGAAGTCGGTTTTTTGTCGAAAATTTCACTTTTCCAGAACGTGTACTTCAAAAATAGTTAGGAATTCGAAAAAGTGACTGGGACAAAAGTTGTAGTAAATTTTATTAGCTTTCATTACGTAGAAGACACTTTTTCTCTACGACGCACCGTTTTAAAGATATTAGCGAAAAACTCTGAAGTGGGAACTTTAACCCCCTCCCCCCACTCCGGCGCCCCCCCTAGAGGCGGGGACTTTTAGTATGTTTACCGTCTGAGCATCCTGAACACATTTCTGAAGAAATTGCTTAGGTTCCAGCTCATTCACTCTACACCTGCTTTTGGATTATTCTTTGAGCGAACTAAAACGGAACCTGCGCAGAACGACGCCATTTTGTTTCAACTTACGTGCCGCTGCCGGGCATTCTACTAACCTTTTTTATTATTAAAACTGCTGCGCTAATAATTAGTCGCTTCACTAACGCTAAGAAATTATTATTCTTTCACAGTAAAACATGCCCGTCGTGAAAATTTGGTCGACAGACCTAACAGTAAAGAAAGCTGTGCCAATATTGGAATTAACCGTGGAAAATGTAATACAGACAGGTAAATCTAAATTAATTTGACTTACTTAATGAAATCTTTTTAGTTTAGATAGATTGTAGAGTAGACTTTATTTGGGCAATAATGTGCTGTCAAACCACATTAATTATTTTGCAGTAAGATGTCAATTAAACAAAATTAGGTATAGTAGGTATGTAGATTGTATTTATATAGAAGCCCTATTTTCTGTCACATAAATGTGAATGGAAGTATTAAGCAGATATTTAATTACATTGTACCACATAGCGCTAACTTGAAAAGTCACAATTATTAGCACAGAAATTTTTTAAACATATTATTCGTATTAGTGATCGGTAACAATGATTAAATTTCATGGCAACGTTCATATGAAGGTTAATAACCATTATCAATAAGTTTATCTGAATTTTACTACACAGATTGCTTTAAGAGTCCCCGGTAAGGTCTTCTAATTCAGAATACAATTAGAATAATCAAGGAAAAACTAAAAAAAGTTGCAATTTCAGTCTATTTTTCTAGATACACTCATTTTAAAACAGTTGCTAGCTTGCTCTAAAACTTTGTACTTACAATAGGATAAGGTATCTGGGGGCATGGCAGTGCCCCCGCCAAGTAGAGCAAGCATCTGCAAAAAGAAATGAGATCCCACTAAAAACAAAACTTGTAAAAAACAGCCAAGTCGCACAACTCAGTTCTTCTACCGTAAAAAAGTAGTGAGATCCATGTAATACCAAATCAAAAAAAATAACTGACTTGGTAGGTATTACATTACAACTACTTGGTATACATTGATAATGGTTAATAACCTTTATACAGGGTGTCCCGTAAATAATGGATCAAACGTAACGGGTAGGTAGCTTACCTAATTTCCAACAACTAATTTGAATAATAAAAAAAAAACCGTTACAGTAACCAAGATATTATTTTTTTTTCGAATTTTACCATTTTGTCTTCCAGAATTAAGTTTTTTTAATGCTGTTGCTGCAAATGATGACATTTTTAGGTATGATTTTTATCTAACATTTCTGAATAGCTTACTAATGTTATAAGATACCATTTTTTTGAATACCGTTTTATTTGCCTTAGAAAATAAATCTTTTTTCTTTACGATGTTAGGACCAGAATTGAAAAATTTCTCCTGTAAAAAAAATGTATGACACCGAAGACGACCATTATTTTAAAAACTTGTACATTTAATAAGGTTTGCAAATTCGTATAAAGCTTACGAGTCCTTATCGTTAGAAAGATATTGCTATGAATGTGATGGAGAAGACAGAAAATAAATTAAATTAGTACTATCCAATTTTTTCCTTTTCGTTATGGCTTATGCTTGAATGCTTGTAATCGAAACAGGTAGTTAAGCGGCTAGCATAATTCCGACCTGATGACGTCATCTGTCCGGAATGTGTAAATAATTCAATGAACATTGCCTCTGAAATACTACAGTTACACATTTTAAAGAAAAAAGTTTAAATGTACCTACACACTTTTTTTTTATTAACTTTGATTTGGAGCACCTCTCAGATTCATAGCAATTATCTTTGTAACGACAAGGACTAGACGTAAGTTTTATAGGAATTTGCAAACCTTATTAAATGTACAAGTTTTTAAAATAATGGTCGTCTTCGGTGTCATACATTTTTTTTACAGGAGAAATTTTTCAATTTTGGTCCTAACATCGTAAAGAAAAAACTTTTCAACTCAAGATTTTTTTTCTAAGGCAAATAAAACGGTATTCAAAAAAATGGTATCTTATAACATTAGTAAGCTATTCAGAAATGTTAGATAAAAATCATACCTAAAAATGTCATCATTTGCAGCAACAGCAACAGCATTAAAAAAACTTAATTCTGGGAGACAAGTTTTTTTTTTATTATTCAAATTAGTTGTTGGAAATTAGGTAAGCTACCTACCCGTTACGTTTGATCCATTATTTACGGGACACCCTGTATGAACCCGATCGTCTCCTTCAAAATTGTTACTTTCCTTTACTTTAAATCTACCATCCAGCAATGAAATAAAACTTTGTTACCAATATTTGAGACACTACATATTAATGCCGGTGATTAGCAAATTGACTACTGAGTTAACTCACTGGTTTTAGGATCAAGAAAGGTCACCAGGTCAGGATCACCTTAGTATCAAGAAAGAAATCTGGAGTCATCAGAAATTTGAGTGCTTTGAATTCTGGCCAGTGCATGGACGCCTTTCAAAACAAAACGACTTACCTTTTCATACCAAACACATCAGGTATCTATATATACATATTTATATACATTTTTTATTATTCATAACTTTCATAACTTTTTTCCGAATGTGGTTCCATGCTAAATAATTATAGTAGTTCCATTTACTAATTAACTTTTACTTTTTCAGGAACCATTAACTAGGGATCAAGTTGCAACAGAGCTATCCAAAGTAGCGTAACATTGTATTTTTAGGTGAGACTTAATTTTTATTAGAATGATAAAATGCCTTAACTGCGAAGCATAACACTACGTTTCGTATAATTTATCATAATATAATTTATATGTAATCTACAGTGTTAAAACGTTATCTAAAAACCTTCTCCTGACAATAACAAACACAAAAGGTCCCGGTTTTTAAGTATGAAGTCTTTCGACCTTCAGCAAGTGTATTCTCCATGTTCAGGTAGGCGTGAATTATCGGGTATGGAGGCGGTATTTCAATAAAATCACAATTGTCACAATCACTGCACTTATAATTCTCAATAATTGAACCAAATGTCTCACAAAATAACTATCTAAGCTAAAGTACACTTAGACTAAAATATAACGTCCACCGAGCACGTGGTTGCGTGCGCACTCGACCACGCTCCAAAGTGAACTGATCGTTTTTACAAGATGGCCGCCACACCAGCGCTCGGTGTTCGTTTTTTGGAATTAAATTGGTACAGGATGTCAATTGACAGTCTAGAAAAGCGGAAGCGCCGACACGGCCAATTCTGACAATCGCACGACCTCGTGCGTGTGGTGTCGCGCGTCCATAGCTTGCGACGTTACTCCTCTCGACGGTCCGATGAGCAGAAAAGAGTACACGTTAACATAAGCTCGGCTTTTCCTGACCAATAGCAATGCCGCAACATTAACCAGGCTTGCTAGGCTTCTCCTACTTTCTTGAGTAGCGTGGCCCGGGCGTGCGAGGCCCTTTCAACCAGGTTTGTCAATACCTAAAGCGTGGCCCGGGCGTACGAGGCCCCTTCAACCAGCTTTACCAATACCCAAAGCGTGGCCCGGGCGTACAAGGCCCCTTCAACCAGCTTTACCAATACCCAAAGCGTGGCCCGGGCGTACGAGGCCCCTTCAACCAGCTTTACCAATACCCAAAGCGTGGCCCGGGCGTACGAGGCCCCTTCAACCAGCTTTACCAATAAAGCGTGGCCCGGGCGTACGAGGCCCCTTCAACCAGCTTTACCAATACCCAAAGCGTGGCCCGGGCGTACGAGGCCCCTTCAACCAGCTTTAACAATACCCAAAGCGTGGCCCGGGCGTACGAGGCCCCTTCAACCAGCTTTAACAATATCCAAAGCGTGGCCCGGGCGTACAAGGCCCCTTCAACCAGCTTTACGCTACGACACTAAAATAGACAAAACACGTAACTCTACTTAAGACTACTTACTTCGGTGTACTTGAGCCCGTTCTACAACCATAATGGAGTCGTCTTCTGAGGCCGAGAGAGTGTCAGAACCAGCCGGCAAAGTCTCTTCGCTGGGATTGCTCACATAACAAACTTCAACACGTCGCTCGCTATTTGCCTCTGCTGCAGGCTGCAGGCACTGCTTGGTCAGCCTGCCGCGCCGCCGCGCTGCCAACCACGCGCCGCCAAGCCGCGTCCCGCCGCCGCGCCGCCGGCGCCGCTGCCAAAGTAAATTCTCAGCGCACCGTGACGTCATCGCACCATTCTTCGTATTTTCTTCAGCTCGAGTGAATCTCGGTTCTGATGTCGCATCAGGGTCTTCGCGATCGTCATCACCATACGGGACACTCCAGACTATAAACAGCTCCTTAAAATCGCTCCATTTCATCCCAGGACAAAATATGGACGACAGCCATGACGAAACTTCTCCCATGAGTCTCGTGGAATTCGCTGCGTCCCCTGTAGGCACGCCACAGCGCCGGTTGCACGGCGCTGCTGTCTTCACAGCACCCCGGCGGTCCATCCCCGCCAGGTGAGACCAACGGTTACCCGGAGGAGGCCCAGCGGAGGATGACCAGCGACGGAGGTGCCGACTTACGACGCACCTACAGTGGATGTGTGACTCCCGTTCGTTCCGTTTCTCCCATGAGTGCGCGGTTCAAAGCACCAACGATGCACCTTGACTATTCGGATCGATAACACACATGTCGGCTGTTGCTAACCAAGCACGCGGGACTATATTCCGTTTTTCAAGAGTCAAAATGCGGTAGTCGAATATCCGTACTCGCAAAAGGTGTCTTCATTGCTTGCACAATAGCCATAAAGTTTTGGTTTAGCTGCTCGAACAGAAAACACCACATTTCCGTTTCTATGTCACTTTCAGACGAACGCGCATTGTCTTTACACTTTTCCAGCCTAGTACTGTCACTTACACTATGTGGGCGTTAAAGTTACATCGCACTTCTGATGAAGTCTTTCGACCTTCAGCAAGTGTATTCTCCATGTTCAGGTAGGCGTGAATTATCGGGTATGGAGGCGGTATTTCAATAAAATCACAATTGTCACAATCACTGCACTTATAATTCTCAATAATTGAACCAAATGTCTCACAAAATAACTATCTAAGCTAAAGTACACTTAGACTAAAATATAACGTCCACCGAGCACGTGGTTGCGTGCGCACTCGACCACGCTCCAAAGTGAACTGATCGTTTTTACAAGATGGCCGCCACACCAGCGCTCGGTGTTCGTTTTTTGGAATTAAATTGGTACAGGATGTCAATTGACAGTCTAGAAAAGCGGAAGCGCCGACACGGCCAATTCTGACAATCGCACGACCTCGTGCGTGTGGTGTCGCGCGTCCATAGCTTGCGACGTTACTCCTCTCGACGGTCCGATGAGCAGAAAAGAGTACACGTTAACATAAGCTCGGCTTTTCCTGACCAATAGCAATGCCGCAACATTAACCAGGCTTGCTAGGCTTCTCCTACTTTCTTGAGTAGCGTGGCCCGGGCGTGCGAGGCCCTTTCAACCAGGTTTGTCAATACCTAAAGCGTGGCCCGGGCGTACGAGGCCCCTTCAACCAGCTTTACCAATACCCAAAGCGTGGCCCGGGCGTACAAGGCCCCTTCAACCAGCTTTACCAATACCCAAAGCGTGGCCCGGGCGTACGAGGCCCCTTCAACCAGCTTTACCAATACCCAAAGCGTGGCCCGGGCGTACGAGGCCCCTTCAACCAGCTTTACCAATAAAGCGTGGCCCGGGCGTACGAGGCCCCTTCAACCAGCTTTACCAATACCCAAAGCGTGGCCCGGGCGTACGAGGCCCCTTCAACCAGCTTTAACAATACCCAAAGCGTGGCCCGGGCGTACGAGGCCCCTTCAACCAGCTTTAACAATATCCAAAGCGTGGCCCGGGCGTACAAGGCCCCTTCAACCAGCTTTACGCTACGACACTAAAATAGACAAAACACGTAACTCTACTTAAGACTACTTACTTCGGTGTACTTGAGCCCGTTCTACAACCATAATGGAGTCGTCTTCTGAGGCCGAGAGAGTGTCAGAACCAGCCGGCAAAGTCTCTTCGCTGGGATTGCTCACATAACAAACTTCAACACGTCGCTCGCTATTTGCCTCTGCTGCAGGCTGCAGGCACTGCTTGGTCAGCCTGCCGCGCCGCCGCGCTGCCAACCACGCGCCGCCAAGCCGCGTCCCGCCGCCGCGCCGCCGGCGCCGCTGCCAAAGTAAATTCTCAGCGCACCGTGACGTCATCGCACCATTCTTCGTATTTTCTTCAGCTCGAGTGAATCTCGGTTCTGATGTCGCATCAGGGTCTTCGCGATCGTCATCACCATACGGGACACTCCAGACTATAAACAGCTCCTTAAAATCGCTCCATTTCATCCCAGGACAAAATATGGACGACAGCCATGACGAAACTTCTCCCATGAGTCTCGTGGAATTCGCTGCGTCCCCTGTAGGCACGCCACAGCGCCGGTTGCACGGCGCTGCTGTCTTCACAGCACCCCGGCGGTCCATCCCCGCCAGGTGAGACCAACGGTTACCCGGAGGAGGCCCAGCGGAGGATGACCAGCGACGGAGGTGCCGACTTACGACGCACCTACAGTGGATGTGTGACTCCCGTTCGTTCCGTTTCTCCCATGAGTGCGCGGTTCAAAGCACCAACGATGCACCTTGACTATTCGGATCGATAACACACATGTCGGCTGTTGCTAACCAAGCACGCGGGACTATATTCCGTTTTTCAAGAGTCAAAATGCGGTAGTCGAATATCCGTACTCGCAAAAGGTGTCTTCATTGCTTGCACAATAGCCATAAAGTTTTGGTTTAGCTGCTCGAACAGAAAACACCACATTTCCGTTTCTATGTCACTTTCAGACGAACGCGCATTGTCTTTACACTTTTCCAGCCTAGTACTGTCACTTACACTATGTGGGCGTTAAAGTTACATCGCACTTCTGATGAAGTCTTTCGACCTTCAGCAAGTGTATTCTCCATGTTCAGGTAGGCGTGAATTATCGGGTATGGAGGCGGTATTTCAATAAAATCACAATTGTCACAATCACTGCACTTATAATTCTCAATAATTGAACCAAATGTCTCACAAAATAACTATCTAAGCTAAAGTACACTTAGACTAAAATATAACGTCCACCGAGCACGTGGTTGCGTGCGCACTCGACCACGCTCCAAAGTGAACTGATCGTTTTTACAAGATGGCCGCCACACCAGCGCTCGGTGTTCGTTTTTTGGAATTAAATTTGTACAGGATGTCAATTGACAGTCTAGAAAAGCGGAAGCGCCGACAAGTACGTTATTATAAAATTTTGGAGCCTATATTGCCTGTTTTAACCATTTTGTGTTTTGCCCACAGATAATGAAAATATAATATTACTTGCTGGTAGAAAAAACGATCGTTAGCGAAATTACTGCGAGTCTGTCTACGTCGTTACAACTGTTGATGGCGGCTTACTTCAACTTGAATATGGAATATCCAGTAGAGTGTCAAAACACATTAGAATTTATACAAAGGTATGTTTTTAAGATAAATCCTAAAGAAGGAAGTAAAGTCCGTAAAGGACGCACGCTGAATAAAGTATTGTCATTAATGAGTAAACTTAACAGTATATTATAAAAGATAATAATTATGTCATTTACATGAGGTTATTGTGGCGAGAATTTCTCCTCAGTGATTTAGTACAATAACCATTTTGGGGGTAATGAGGAACAGGGTGTAAAGTTCCTCATCCCCCATAGAAAAGGAAGGATCCTCCGACCGGACGGGTGTTGTGTCCGGCGGGCTAACTGCCCGTCCGGTCGGAGATCCTTCCTTTTTATTGTACTTTTTTACTGGTTATTGTACGAAATCACTGAGGAGAAATTCATGCCGCAATAACCGCATGTAAAAAGTCACAGGTTCTGTAAAAATGTTAAATTTCCGTGTGTTGATCCTTTGTGTAAGAGTATTTTCAATAATTATGAGTCTTTTAGAAATCACAATTTTAGATTACATCAGCCTGGGACTAGTACTGATAGTCCACGAGTTGACATTCTATTCTAAGTGTACAGAATGTAATCAGAGAATATTGTTAAAAAATGTCGAATACCATTCAAGAACTCATTATATTCAATCTGGAATTTAGCGGTAACTTGTCCATATAATCTTTCATCTGAAACAACTTCATGTGGTTCATCTACTTTTACTAGAACCTAAAATACAATGTTAGGCTACTTTGGATAGCTCTGTTGCAACTTGATCCCTAGTTAATGGTTCCTGAAAAAGTAAAAGTTAATTAGTAAATGGAACTACTATATTTAGCATGGAACCACATTCGGAAAAAAGTTATGAAAGTTATGAATAATAAAATATATATGGGTGGAATTTTGTAATGCCACCTGGAGGGAAAGTACTCTTAATATTGCAGATAGAAAATTTTACTCAAAGGAAACATTCCTTTATTTTTGAATAGAAAGCAAACTGCATTCAAAGATTTTCGAAAATTCTCTTCTCACCCGGGAATCGAACCGGCTAAAATCTGAAAAAAATATACCTATCCTGTACTTTTATTGCATCGATCGTTATAAGGATGGAAATCTCTCTAACAAACATGATAAATTAAATGAAAGGAAAACCAGGAAATCTTAAAAAATAAAAAAACTTAAAATCTTAAATCTTACTATGACAATCTAATTTTCAAATTTTAATCTAACATTCCATAAGTATTTAAATTACCTCATACATGCAGCTACGAGTATGTCGCAAACGAGTCTGCATTCCAAAAGAAGAGCTTTAACTTGACTCATTGAATTTGTAACTTCAGATTTCCTGGTTTTCCTATCATTTAATTTATCATGTTTGTTAGAGAGATTTCATCCTTATAATTGACCCTAACGATCGATGCAATAAAAGTACAGGGTATAATTTTAGCCGGTTCGATTCCCGGGTGAGAAGAGAATTTTCGAAAATCTTTGAATGCAGATTGCTTTCTATTCAAAAATAAAGGAATGTTTCCTTTGAGTAAAATTTTCTATCTGCAGTATTAAGAGTACTTTCCCTCCAGGTGGCATTACAAAATTCCACCCTGTATATACCTGAATGTATGTATATTTTATATAGATACCTGATGTGTTTGGTATATGTGTTTTATATCTTCATTGAAATAAGTTGCAACCATCTGTAGGTTGTGATTTAAGTTATTGTCATTAACATTGCACTTATTTTTTTTCTTCGCGATTGTAGCTTTTAATCGCTCGTTCAATGAAGTCGTTTTGTTTTGAAAGGCGTCCATGCACTGGCCAGAATTCAAAGCACAAAGACGATCAAAATGCGAAATCATATATTTCTCCTATAACAATACTGGCCACTCGTCAAGAATATGTGTTATGGTAGGTGCCGAGTTCAGAAATATCCTTTGCTGTGCATAGGTCTCGTTCATATATAATTCAACTTGTGATTCATCTCTTTCCTAGGAAGAAACCGATTTAAGCCAGTCCTTTTTAGAATCTAAAGTTTCAAGATCCACATTACAGGGATCGCTGGGTTGCCATTCCTTACAGCCTGCACTCAAATTTCTGATGACTCTAGATTTCTTTCTTGATCCTAAGGTATCGTCACGTATACCTGTTTTTTTATTCGGCCTTTGGAGATAATGAACTCTTTCTTCAATTTTTTAAAAAATTGTGTGGTAGCCTGTTCCAATTAGTTCTTTTGTATCAGCATCTCTATCATATAGTTGTGGAAATTTGTCACACAAATCCCGTGCAACCACTCTGTAAGCTGATCTTGTTGCTACTTTTGATTCTTGGAAGAGTTCATCTGTTACAGTTCTCACAATAGTGTTGACATCGGTATTAGAAATCGGTTCACAATCATGTAATTTTGTCAAAAGCGTCGATGGAAGTTTGTCATAGGGAATGTCAAACGCAAAGCTATTTATGCTTGTGTCGCTGTTATTGCTAACTGTGCTTGTCGTTAGTGAATTAGGAGCCGGATTGTAGACGCTGTTGCTGTGCGACTTTGATTATCGCTTTGATCAGGTTCCCAACTATCCCCTATAAGTATAACCTCATTTTGGAGTTCTTTGAGAGCTTCATTGTCTTCTACTTCTGTGCCATCCATCAAAAAAATCTTAGATCCGTATATATTCCTTTCATTTGCTGTAAGTAATATATATTTTTTTAATATAATAATATGATTATTTATTTTCGTGTCGAGTAGTGCAGGCTGTGAGCGGTTTATAATGGTTTCGGAATACCCATCAATAATAATACTTTATTAGGCACTATATAATTTACGTGCTACATAAAAGACTCATAATTATAAACATATGACTCATAATTAAAAATATGCAAATATACTGTAATATCTACGTCATAAAAAACGGAAATGATGTGCAGAATCGCCCTTTGGCACACATGTATGTACTTGATGAAGCCAAAACAACAGTTTTGACCTGCAAAATCCTAATAGGCCAGTCATTATAGGGGTTGACCTCGGAAAATCGACATACCCAGTATATACTGGGTATGTCGACCTCATAAAATAATTAATAATAATTTTGGCATCCTAAAAGTTGTCTCAAAATTCACATATGGTAGGGTGACCGAGTCGATTAAAAATCTAAGGTCAAAGGTCACAAAAATTGCAAATATCTCGTTTTCTAGGGTTTCTCGCTATTTATGGATTAAATTCTCTACAACTTCTCTATTCAACATTTTTTTATATCTTGAACTGTTTTCGAGATAGAGGGCGTAGAGCGCGCGGGCAGAGGATTATCTGAGGTCAACTGGTAGTCTCGATCAAAAATTCGTAATATTAAGGTTATAATTTATTGCTAAACATATAATTATCATTTTTTATTAACTTTTAGATTAAATTCAATCTTTTTTTCTAATAATTCTAAAATTTATCAATTCAATAACACTCATAATCTCTTTCGGTAATTCAAAAATTACTAAGGGACATATTTTAATTACATTGTGATTATATTCTCATTTACACTAATAGCATTCGAACAAGACAAAAAAAAAATTAAGAACATCTTATTTAAAATGTGTAAATTCTTTCATAACTTTAAATATTATATGGTACGAACCTTTCTATTTATAGTCAGTTTTTCAGGATTAAACCTTAATATTACGAGTTTTTGATCGAGAGTTCGAGACTACCAGTTGACCTCAGATAATCCTCTGCCCGCGCGCTCTACGCCCTCTATTTTGAAAACAGTTTGAAAAAATGTTGAATAGAAAAGTTGTAGAGAATTTAATTCTCTACAATATTAATCATACATACAAATAGCGAGAAACCCATAGAAAACGAGATATTTGCAAAAAAATTGATTTTTGTGACCTTTGACCTTAGATTTTTAATAGACGCGGTCACCCTACCATATTATGTGAATTTTGAGACAACTTTTAGGATGCCAAAATACAAGTTTTTATGTGGTAAACTGGTAATATACTGGGTATGTCGATTTTCCGAGATATGTACTTAATTTGGCCTAAAGTGACTGGACTATAAAAGAAACTTAGAATAATGATGTCCTCATTTATTGTATGGATGAATGTATTTGCGAAAATGTTATAAAATATTTTACAGTACACTTGTATCGTTATGTACTATTATTATTACTGTGCATAGGTCTCGTTCATGCACAATCAAAAACAACTATCCGTTGCATCTCTAATTAATTTCCGTAAAAAACATTTTCAGAAAATTCGTTTATTTATTTAGGTAACCAACAGCGATACATTTAAATATATTACAAAATATGCTTGTTACAGTTTCTATGGCCAATTATAGGTTACCCTGTATATAGTTTTAACGGTATAGTTATAAAAAGTGCCTACATAATATTATAATGTATGTATTGGATTGCTGTTAGCTTTTAATTATATCATTTTATATGTTACTGTAATAACCAAGACGGTGACATTGTTGTTATATAATTCTGCAGGGCTCGTGTTGCCCGCAGGTGACACAGCTCTCACATCAGGGCCTGGGGCTGCAGTCTCTACACTAATAACAGCGCTACGAATGTCGTAAAATCGATAATTCGTAAACTTTCTTTAATAGATTTTCAACCTTATGCCGTTGAAATAAAGCCGAAAATCTATTAACGAAATTTGACACCGATACGGCTCAGCGACATTCGTAGCGCTGTTATTAGTGTAGAGACTGCAGCCCCTGCAGTCTCTACACGAATAACGACGCTACGAATGTCGCTAAGTCGAAAAATCGTAAACTTTCTGTTTATAATCTACCTTCAGATTTTTGATTTTCTCCGCCTCGGTGCGACAGGGGCGGAGGGAGAGAGGTCGAGCGCTGGGCTCGGCGTGATTAGTAGTTCGTATTGAGTCGCGCTGGGCGTCGAACGATTATATAGTAGCCATAGAACGGGTGAAAGCGCACGCGCATTGATTAAATCGACTTGTGGAGTCATTTCGCGGCACCCAATTATACTAGTTAAGCAGTACGGTTAGCGACGCTGTGAATGTCGAACGGGTTATTGATAATATCATTGGTTTGCCTTGTCACGGGAGTGCTATTGGGAAGCACCGAGGCTTTTGTGGTTAGACTAATACGGAGTGAGTGTGGTGGCTCGCGTTAACGGCGTGGCTTGCAGCGACGTGGAAGAATCGTCCGGAACTACCAGCAAACCATCGCAAGGTCATATACACTCATTATACACATACACAGTTACACAACTTGCGAGGGGTCAAGGAAGTGAGACCGGCTCGAAGAAATGAGGTAAGAGTAGCTGTAAGTTCAGAAATTGTAATATTGTTCGGAGGCGCGTATCGCGTCTATTTGATCACGTTAGGACGGCGGCTGTTCTGAGACCTGTCTCCCATGGGCCCGAGATAAGGTTCGGCTGAGTCCTGGCGCGATCAAAATCTGGTAGCAGAGCGTGGTTATACCCACTTGTAAAAATTAGTAGGTACTTGGTACCAATTTACTTGTAAAAATTGTGTTCATGTACAAATTCAACTTGTAGGTAGTAGTACATTGACCTACATACCAGTGTACGCCTCAAGTTGAGTTTGGCGTTATTAATAATAAGTACATGGAATGTGAATATTCGTTGATAAAATAATTTGTTATTTACGTTCGGTTACGCACAAATATAACCTCATCACAAATCGTGTTATGATTGTCAACATTTGAGACATAGAGGAATAACCTCTAGAGCACGTAGAGGAATAAGTTCAAGAGTTGGCATAGCGTCGTAGATTTATTCACTCAACGAATATATTATTATTGTTAGTTCCGGATACAATAATTGTTATTTTTTTTGGTTATTGTTATTTATTATTGCATAATCGCGTATTGAAGTTGGTACTATGGCTCCGTCAGTAACGAAAACTATCGCAGCCAGAATCGAAGCTGAATTGAGATGGTTTTCATCGGTTGTTACGTTGGTAGGTCGCACCGATCGTGAAGATGCGTTATTGTCACGCGCTCGGCAAGTTGACGAACGATATGACGCCGTGTTAAAGTGTCACGCTGAGTATTTAGCATGTCTCGAATCGACGGATCTGTCGTCGGTGGACAAGGATGCTCAGGTGGTACGGGGCAATGTGGACCAGTGTGGGGAAATGTCCATGAGCATAATCCAGGCGGCGGCCGACATTGAGCGATCGCGCATGGGTGACGTCAGGGAATCATGTCGGCCAGCAGGCGTAGGAATTCAGGCGCCGTTGCCACCAGTACATGTACCCGAGTTTAGCGGCGAGTATGCCGATTGGCCGCGATTCCGCGATATTTTTAATAGTGTCGTGCATTCGCGTACGGATCTCTCGCCCGCCTACAAGATGGCTCAATTAATGGGTAGGCTTAACGGTGAGCCGCACGACATCTTGACCCACCTGGAGATTACGGACGCCAGTTATGAGACGGCATGGGGCCTATTAATCGACCGATATGATAATCGGCGATTAATAGTTGATGGCCTCATCGATAAGATTTTTGAAATCCCGAAGGTGTCTAACGTGTACGAAATAAGGGCGAAAATCCTTAATCCGGTCACGGTTGCGGTGAACATGTTAGATCGACTTAAGTTGTCGTTAGGGGACAATAAATATATCATCGTCAATAGGGTTTTACGGAAGTTGCCGATCGACGTGGTGGCGCGCTTTGAGCAGTCACATGGTGGCGAATCGACGGACCACCTCCCAAGTTACGATGACTTGAGGGTGTTTTTAGAAGGCGAGTGCCGGCGGGCGGATTGCCAAGGGGCATCCACGTCGCACCCTCCTCTGTCAACCCGACGTACGAGCGGGCCCAAGCCGGTTGAGCCCCGTCGGGGGGGGAAGAAATACCACGCCCTCCAATCGGAAGTGTGCGCCTTCTGTCGGAAGGAAGGGCACGGTCTCGCCGCATGCGCGGACTTTAAGGCGCAGCGGGTGCATAGACGAAGAGGGGTGGTCAAGCAGCGCTATTTGTGCTTCCGCTGCTTGGGGACTCACTTTGTACGTGAGTGCCACAGGACCACTAACTGTGGAACCTGCGGAGGAGCCCATCACGAGTTGCTATGCCTGGCGGAGAGTAGGGAGGTGCACGGAGCCTCGCCGGGAGGTCACCCCCCCTCTCCTAAGCCAGATTCGGGTGGTCGGTCACCCCCCCCTAGGGGGGGTGGGTCGGCCAGGAATCAGCGGTCGCCGCCCCCTCGGGGGGGTGGGCCAAGGGCTGATCCAGAGCACAACCCGATACCGTCGTCTTCCCCGCGGGGGGGGGATAGGCACCGAGACTCGGGCAGGGGCCCGGAGGTAGTACAGACGGGTTACGCGGCGTACTCGAATGCGTTGGGGGGCATGTTGCCACCCCCGAGTAGTCGCTTCTCCCCGCCTCTCGCAGAACGCCCTCGGCTGACGGCGCGCCCGCCACCGTTCGGAAGGATGCCAGTAGGCTACTTCCGACCGGCACGGATGTCACCGATGGGTCGGGAGGGTTACTACCCGGGTTGGGACCCGTATACTGGGACAGTATTTACTCCCCCTCCGGCAGGGGAGGAGGGAGGTGCCTCCTATTAGCAACTAGCAGCCTGTTCGTCAGTGGTGCCCACCCCGACAGTAACGGTATTATTACCGACGGCTAGGATTACTGTCAGGGGTACTGACGGACAGCCGGTGCACGTGCGAGCACTGTTAGATTCAGGGGCACAAGGTTGTATTGTGTCCAGCTGTTTAGTGAAAAAGCTGGGCCTTACATTAGAGCCATCACGGGATGGCGCCGTAGGTATAGGTGGCAATCGGGTGCCTCACCTCAGGGGTCAGACGACATTCCTGTTCGAGATGGGTGACACGGCATCGGTCACGCGGGTGAATGCCACGGCGATCGTTTTGGACGAAGTGGTTGGGGTCCTCCCTCAGACTCGGTTACCGTCTGCGGTAAAAGGGTTGACCAATGGATTGGAGTTAGCCGATCCCCACTTCGCGATCCCCGGACGGGTGGACGTCTTGCTTGGGTCTGACGTCCTCGGGAAGCTGCTCCGAAGCGGCAAACGGGAGCTGCAACCAAACGGGGTTGTGGCCATGCGTACCGCAGGTGGTTACGCGTTATTGGGCCCAGTACGGGAACCACAGCACTCAACGGATTATAGCTCCATATATTATGGCAGCGTGTTATCCGACGTCCTGCAACGGTTCTGGGCAACGGAAGAGCCACCCACCGCTCTTAGAAATAACCCACGTGATGAGGAGTGCGAAACATTCTATCGATTTAACACGGTGCGCCTCCCATCGGGTAGATTTATGACAAGGTTGCCATTTCTGTCAATTCGACCTCCGCTGGGGAGCTCATGGAGTCTGGCAGAAAAGCGGTTAGTGGCAATGGAAAGGCGCATGAAGCGGGACTCCAACTTCCGACAGAAGTATGTGGAGTTCATGCGCGAATACCTGACGTTGGGTCACATGTCGGTGTCCAGGGTTGACTATCGTCATGAGGAGCATTATGTGTTGCCTCATCATGCTGTTTTGAAGACACCTGACTCAAAGATTAGGGTCGTGTTCGACGGGAGCGCGGAGACGTCTAGCGGGGTGTCCCTGAATCAATGTCTCCATGCTGGTCCTAAGCTGACCAGAGACATTGCAGACATTCTCACGGACTTCAGGAGACACCAGGTTGTCTTCGTTACGGACGTACGGATGATGTTTCGTCAAACTGAGATTCATCCAGACGACCGTCGGTTCCAGCTGATATTGTGGCGAGAGAGCCCAGAAGAACCGATGGTCACGTACGAGCTCAACACAAACACGTACGGATTAAAGCCCAGCCCATATGTAGCCATGCGTACGCTACGAGAACTGGCTGATCAAGAACGGCTCCGCTTTCCCCGCGCGGCTGCTGTCATTGATAGGGACGTCTATGTAGACGACATTTGTACGGGCTCAGACAGTATTGAGCAGGCGCTCATCTTAAGGGATGAATTGGTGGCGCTCATGGCCTCCGGTGGCTATGAACTCAGGAAATGGCTGTCGAACTGCCCAGAGGTACTGGCAGGACTGCCAACTGAGTATCAACAAGACCCGCATTTGTTTGAGGATTCGGAGAATCTTCATGCGTTGGCCATTTTAGGGGTCCAGTATCGACCGAGTCAGGATGCCTTCACATACAGTTGTGAGGCCGAGTTGCTGTCGAAGACCTGGACCAAGCGATCGGTCCTTTCGACTATCGCACGAACGTTCGACCCAACCGGTTGGATCGCGCCGGTCACGTTCATGGGAAAGTGCTTCATTCAGAAGCTTTGGTTGGCTCAACTAGGTTGGGATGATCAGCTCACGGAGGAGCTGGCTCGGGAGTGGTCGGCATTCGTCACCACCTTACCACAGATCTCAGAGATTGAGATCCCGCGTAAACTGCTCCCGCAGGCAGGAGTCAAGGTCACCCTGCACGGGTTTTGTGATGCGTCGGAGAAGGGGTACGCGGCCGCAGTCTACCTGAGAACAGGTGAGACCGCTGGTAGGGGAACGGTACGCTTGGTACTGGCCAAGAGCAAGGTTGCACCTGTTCGGACTCGTTGGACGATTCCGAAGATGGAACTGGCAGGTGCAGCCCTTCTGACGCGGCTCTTGAACCATGTGGTCCGGAATTTGCGTGGTACGGTGGCTCTGAACGAGACGGTCTATGCATGGACTGACAGCCGAATCGTGTTATGCTGGTTGCAGACTTCGGTCCACACGCTCGAGGTATTTGTGGCCAACCGAGTCTCACAAATAAATAGCTCAGAGACTCCTCTGGTCTGGAGACATGTTCCAGGTGAGATTAATCCGGCTGACTGCGCTTCACGCGGCTGTCCGGCGCCTGCTTTGGTTGAACATTCTCTTTGGTGGGGGCCACAATGGCTGGAACAGCCACATGCGGAGTGGCCATTTAATGAGTGCGGTCGACATTCATTACCCCCAGACCAAGGCTTGAGGCTGAATGTGACTACAGTGGAACCCGCCACCGTAGACCACACCCTCTTGGAACGATATAGTTCGTTAGGGAAGTTACTTAGAGTAACGGGATGGGTAATGAGATTTTGTCAAAATTGTCGTTGTCCTGTCGCGCAGCGAAACATGTCGCCTATAATGGGACCTGAAGAACAGCGAAAGGCTCTCTCACTCTGGGTGAGAGTCGTTCAGAGGAATGAGTTCCAGGACGAAATTAGGGTCTTGAAGACTGGCGCAGGTCGATTGAAAAAAAAGGTCTTGTCCGCCTCAACCCGTTCATTGATGAGCATGGAATGCTCCGGGTGGGAGGACGATTACGGAATGCCGACTTGCCCTATGCAGCGCGACATCCTCTAATTCTCCCCAAGAAGGGAGCTTTGGTGGAGTTGTTGGTTAGGGACCGTCACACCAAGAATTCACACGCAGGCTGTAACACCCTTCTGGGCATTTTGCAGCGTGAATTTTGGATTTTATCGGCCCGCAGAATCATACGGAGCGTTGTGTTTCGTTGCTTGCCTTGTTACCGACTCAAGGCAGCCACAATGCAGCCACAAATGGGAGATCTCCCGGCCGATCGAGTCACGGAGGCTCGGCCATTTGCTGGCGTAGGGACAGATTTCGCGGGGCCTTTCATGGTCAAGACATCGCACCTTCGCAACGCGAAGTCGGTTAAGGCATATCTGTGTGTCTTCGTGTGTCTGGCGACCAAGGCCGTTCATTTGGAATTGGTGGCCGATCTCTCTACGGAGGCCTTTCTGGCGGCGTTAGATCGATTTGTTTCTAGACGGGGAGTACCGTCACTGATTCGGTCGGACTGTGGTACCAACTTCAAGGGCGCCGACCGGTGCTTAAAGGAAATTGTATTGTTTTTAAGTCAGAATGAGCGAGAGATTGGCACGGGCCTCGCCAGTCGGGGCATTTCGTGGTATTTTAGTCCACCTGGATGCCCCCACTGGGGTGGAATTTTCGAGGCAGTAGTCAAGTCTTCCAAGACTCACTTGTATCGGGTCATCGGCTCAACGATTCTCACCTTTGAGGAGTTGTCAACGGTGTTTTGCAGAATTGAGGCGGTCTTAAACTCGCGACCTTTGTGCCCGTTGAGCGCTGACCCGAATGACCTTGAGGCCATGACCCCAGGTCATTTTTTGATTGGCCAACCACTTAACGCCTTGCCGGAATATCCGTATACTGATGTCAAGTTGTACCGGTTGTCACGGTATCAGATGTTACGGCAAATGAGCCAAAATTTTTGGAAGCGATGGTCGCTGGAGTATTTGCATATTCTACAGCAACGCGTTAAGTGGACGGACAGGACGACCCCACCCTGCGTTGGAGACCTCGTTCTGGTTAAGGATGCTAACCTATCACCGTTGTGTTGGCGACGGGGGCGCATTGTTAACCTGATTACGGGCAAGGATGGGTTTCCAAGGATCGCAGACGTCCAGGTGAGGGACTCGATCCTTAGACGGGCAGTTTCAACTTTATCTCGACTCCCGGGAGTTTGAGCGGACCGACAACGGGTCGGTCCGGGGGGGGTGATTGTTTATAATCTACCTTCAGATTTTTGATTTTCTCCGCCTCGGTGCGACAGGGGCGGAGGGAGAGAGGTCGAGCGCTGGGCTCGGCGTGATTAGTAGTTCGTATTGAGTCGCGCTGGGCGTCGAACGATTATATAGTAGCCATAGAACGGGTGAAAGCGCACGCGCATTGATTAAATCGACTTGTGGAGTCATTTCGCGGCACCCAATTATACTAGTTAAGCAGTACGGTTAGCGACGCTGTGAATGTCGAACGGGTTATTGATAATATCATTGGTTTGCCTTGTCACGGGAGTGCTATTGGGAAGCACCGAGGCTTTTGTGGTTAGACTAATACGGAGTGAGTGTGGTGGCTCGCGTTAACGGCGTGGCTTGCAGCGACGTGGAAGAATCGTCCGGAACTACCAGCAAACCATCGCAAGGTCATATACACTCATTATACACATACACAGTTACACAACTTGCGAGGGGTCAAGGAAGTGAGACCGGCTCGAAGAAATGAGGTAAGAGTAGCTGTAAGTTCAGAAATTGTAATATTGTTCGGAGGCGCGTATCGCGTCTATTTGATCACGTTAGGACGGCGGCTGTTCTGAGACCTGTCTCCCATGGGCCCGAGATAAGGTTCGGCTGAGTCCTGGCGCGATCACTTTCTTTAATAGATTTTCAACCTTATGCTGTTGAAATAAAGCTGAAAATCTATTAAAGAAAGTTTACGATTTTACGACTTAGCGACATTCGTAGCGTTTGTGGTTAAAGGATTACATGTGTGTGCTTATAACTTGAAATTAATAGGATTATTTTCTACATTATGAATTGTAAACTGTATGTATTTCGTTTTACTGGCATTTAAGGTCAGTTTGTTATGTGCAAGCCAACGAGTTACAGTACCAGGCAATAAATATTGCACATCGACCTTTGGAAAAATCAATGCAATTTATTTGTTAAAGTTCTTATTTTGTATTTAGCTTGCCGTGAAACATTTTTGAACCAACCTAGCTTGTGGCAGTTATATATAAAAGCACAGCGAAAAAGAGATGTCTCTAACAGTCATTTTGTATATAGTTTATCCAAAGGTTGATGTGCAATATTTATCGCCGGGTACTGTACTACATTGAATCCTTCTTGGGCCGCAACAAAAGTTTCGTCCCATGAGTTACCATAAAACGTTATGTTAGTGTCATCGGCATAAGACATTATATGAGTTTGTGATGTTTAGCTGGCAATAAATTGATTTTTTATTTTGGAGTCTTGTTTTTTTATTATATGTCCTCCGAACTGTAAATTGCTTGTTGTTTGTATTATGACTTATAAAATTAGTTAATTTTACTTGTTATTAGGCGATATTTTCTATAGAATTCTATACAAATTTTGTACTTTTACATGCTATCGATAATTCTCAGGATTTTGCTATTGGCAAGTTGTTTTTTTTTCTTGTGTATTTTAATAAATGCAGTTTTCGTCATCAAAATAAAACTAACCGATCTGGGTATAATCTCTTGTCACGTCTGAATAATATAACTGTGCGCCTAATATTACAGGAGTGATATAGTATTTGTAAAATGTGTGTGTGTTTAAGCAAATTATTCAATAACAATGAAGTTTTTGGTTTTTAATTTGCTTTGAGGTCACACCTTTTAATAAAGAATATATCACCTCTAATAAATGTAATATTGGGTGGACTGTTGCTAATACAGATGCAGCCAGTGTATATACATTAGATCGGTTATTAACTTATTATCCTGATTTGACTTATTTCCAAGTGATTTTTTTGTCTTGATAAATACGGCTGCATTAATTAAAATACATAAGAAAAACTAACGGCTGGCTATGGCTAATAACTAAATCCGGAGAATTACCGACAGCACGTAAATGTACAGAATTTGTATTGAATTTTACAGAAAAATATCCCCTATTAACATGTAATATTACCTAATTTTACAGGTAATAATACGCAAACCACAAGTAATTTTACCGTGCCCATATTTAAAATCACAGTTTTCTTATGTAAAAACACATACATTTTATCAGTAATGTTACCGAATAAAAAGGAAAAATACTTAAAAAATCATTAAAAATACATAATTTTTGTGGTAAATTCACATGAGAAATCTGTAATTAAACACATGATAATTCTGTAATATTACCGAATACTATGTAAATATACATAAAATATAATCATTAATACACAAACTTTATGTATTTTTACATAGAAATCTGTAACAAAACACATAATAATTGTGTAAAATTACCGAATAAAAAGTAAAAATACTTAAAAAAACATTAATAATACACAAACTTTATGTATTTTTACATAAGAAATCTGTAACAAAACACATAATAATTGTGTAAAGTTACCGAATAAAAAGTAAAAATACTTAAATAAACATTAATAATACATAAAGTTTGTGTAATTTTACAGACGAAATCTGTAATTAAACACATAATAATTCTGTAATATTACCGAATACTATGTAAATATACATAAAATATAATTAATAATACACAAACTTTATGTATTTTTACATAAGAAATCTGTAACAAAACACATAATAATTGTGTAACATTACCGAATAAAAAGTAAAAATACTTAAATAAACATTAATAATACATAAAGTTAGTGTAATTTTACAGACGAAATCTGTAATTAAACACATAATAATTCTGTAATATTATTGAATAAAATGTAATTTTACATAAAATATCATTAATAATACACAAATTGTATGTATTTTTACATACGGTATTTGTAACATAACACATAATTACACTGTAATATTACCGAAAAAAAAAGTAAAAATACAATTTTACATACATGAAAATTTACAGAATATGTAAAATTACATAAGTGAGATTTTACAGATTATGTGAAATTACATAAGTGAGATTTTACAGATTATGTAAAATTACATAAGTGTGATTTTACATATATATTCTGGTAGTATGATTATGTAAAATTACATAAATGTAATTTTACATAACCGTCGATTTGTTTGATTATGTAAAATTGGTACTCCCTTACTTCTCCTAAAATTGTTTGTCCGAAAATCATTATCCATAACACGTTTGCCATAAACTTCATTAACCATAATGTTCAAATTGCCGAAATTTTGTTTAACATAATTATCTTTAGTTCTAAAAGTATTCTGTCATAATATCGATTACTATAATAATTGAATCTCCTAATTTTACATGACCTAAATTAATATGTCCTAACGATTGCTTTACCTAATGTGTATTATTCCGAATGTTCGTTTATAATAAATTTTATAGTCCTAAAAAAAAATCGAAGTGTCTAGTCGTCCGATTAGCGGATGAATAAAATTAATTTGTCGTCCGATTAGCCGGATGAATAACCAAAATTATAGGCTGTTGCTAGTCGTCCGCTAAGTGGATGAATCACCGTCTCGCGACAGTATCCTTTATGGGCGGCATGGGCACCGGGCCGTAGGCCGACGAAGGAGGCCGGCGGAGGCCCGGCACTTCGGGGACAGAAGACAATAGTGTTATGTAATATGCGAGCGAAGCGAGCGCGCGTCATGGAGTACAACATGCGGTGCATGTATGAGTGACGTGACCAAAAGCTTTGTTATACTTTGTTCTAATAATATTATTATGATAAATAAAACATTATGTTATTTTAATTTAGGACTTAAAACTTTTATGGAAAACGATTTTATGTCTTTCGTATATTATTGATTGTAATATTTATGACAAATGGATTTAGGACATATTATATTTAGGGATTTCAATTTTATACCATGTGATATTATGTGATATTTAGTTCGGGTAAGTTATCATTCGGACAAATGATGATTAGGACAAAAAAAGTTATGGCATTTTAAATTATGGATAAAAAAGTTAGGTGACACAATAGAGAACCTGTAAAATTACATAAATGTAATTTTACATAACCGTCGATTTGTTTGATTATGTAAAATTACATATATGTAAAATTACATAATAATGAAATCAGGTCGATATGTAAAACTACATACGCCTTGTAAAATTACATAATTATGTAAAAATACAGAAACGTGAGGGCAACGAAAGTTGCCCTAAAATTATGTAAAATTCCCTGAAAATTTTTAACAGTGTATTACTACAAGGAATAGGTTGCGTAAATTAGAGGCAGAGATGAACAAGCGGCGTGAGATGGAAGCTGACTCTGGGGTGCCGTCTGAAAGGGCACCAGGTTCATCTTCAGTTGCACCAACAACGACGACGGTTCAAGTCCCTGTGATCCCACTGGCGGGAGGTCGTGTTATCGACCACAGAGATATGGTCACGCCGGTGAGGTCGGATATATTACGGAGGGCGAGTTCCGTGACAAGTCACGTTTCCTCGAAGAGCGGTCAACGAAGTGCCGACTTCCTTCGGAGGAGGGTTGAGTACGAGGCAGAACGTGAGTTAGTGCGCATGAAGGAGAAATTAGTGAAGAAGAAGCTTCAAGTCGATCTCGCTGAGATAGACGCCGCTGCTGAAGAAGACTCAGGCTCGGAGGAGGAAGGGACAACGCGTCGTGTAGAGGAATGGGTTACAGAAACGGCTCCCGTCGCGCCTGCAGTGTGTCGTGACCCGTCGCCGCCGCGTAAAGTGTCCGCGCCCTCCCGCGAGGTGGCAGCACCAGTGCCGCCGCCCGAGTTTATACCTGCGCTCCCTCAGTGTGCGCCCGCGTCGGTACAGTTTCGCGAACCTCCGTACCTAGGGAACGTTACGCCCTTAGCTACGGCTAGTGCCCCGCGAGTGAGAGAACAGGCTAGAGAGTTGCCTGAGTGGGGAAATACGTTCGTCGATGACGCGGACAGAAGCAGGTCTCGGGATAAGAAGATAGACCAGTTGGCGGACGCTATAACTAACTTAGCACGTCCGCGACCGGTACCTAGACAAGCCTACGAGTTGCCGTTTTTCAAAGGTGACCCGGCAGAGTGGCTGTCGTACAAAAATATGTACCACGACACTACAGTTATGTACGAGTTCAAGCCGCATGAGAATCTAGCGAGACTGAAAACATCGTTACAAGGTGACGCCAAGCTAGCTGTGGAGGATTTGTTACGTACCTCTACGAACCCAGCTGAAATAATGAAGACGCTCGATGAAGAGTTCGGACATCCTAATCTAGTGCTTGAGTGTGCCCTAAAGAAAGTGCGTGCGTTACCTAAAGTGACTGAGAGCGGTCGTGAACTCAGAAAGTTTTCAACAACTGTGAGGAATTGTGTGTCGCTCCTGAAAAGTGTAAGAGCTATTGGATATTTAAATAACCCACAACTGGTAAGTGAACTTTTGAATAAGCTTACACCTGTACAGCGGGCTCAATACGGTGATTTTGCAATGGGCATGGCTGCGAACCAGGGCATAGATGTGCGAGTGTCACCCAGTCTAGAAATACTTGCAGAGTTTCTTAGTCATCTAGCCCGAGCCACGTCCTATTATGTACAGATGGAAATTAACACGCCCACACCGCCGTCTAGTGCCCCTAAGTCCCGAGCTAACGTACAGTTTGTAAAGCAAAGTAGAAATATTCAACGTTTACATGTTCACTCTGACAATGACCAGCCAGCTAAGGAAACAGAAGAGGAGCTATGCACGTTATGTGAAGAGAAACATAAATTACCAAGTGTGAGAAGTTCACTAGGTTAAGTGTTAATGACAGATGGCAACACGTTAAGAAAAATAAATTGTGTTTTAAGTGCATTGTGAAGAAACATGGAAAGAATTTCTGTCGTGCAAACAAGTGCGCGTCATGTAATTATGCTCATCACACATTGTTGCATGCTGATAGGAAAAATGAGAGCGAGAGCGTCACGAATGTTAGTGACTACACTGGGAAGGCGTTACTGAAGATAATGCCTGTGTGTGTAACAGTGAACGGTGTAGAAAAACATTGTTATGCCCTACTGGATGACGGGGCGACCGTCTCACTGATAGACGACTCATTAGCTAAAAATATTAGTGGTAAACAAGTGCCGCTAACTTTACACAGTGCGCGCGGCCAAGAAATAGTGGACAATTCGTCAAAAATAATTAGTGTGACAGTGCGTGGACCAAACGGGCAAACACATAAAGTGAAGTGTCGTACTTTAAAAAGTCTAGACTTACCCGCGCAAACAGTGCCCGCCGCAGTGATTCAAGAACATGCCCACATTCGAGACCTGGGCTGTGAGGAAATGAGAGGAGCCAGACCACTACTATTGCTGGGTCAGGACAACTGGGAGCTGCTGACCAGCCAGGAGACTCGCCGAGGGAAATCCGGTAAGCCAGTTGCCTCTTTGACCAGTCTAGGGTGGGTTGTGCACGGACCTGTAGGTAACTACTCAGATAACAATGAGCATTCTTTGAATTGTGTAGTGGAATCAACAATAGACTTACATGAGTTAGTTAAAAAACAGTTTGAGCTAGAAGCTATAGGAATTTCGGAAGTGCCTAGAAAGCACAAAGACGTAGAAAGAGCTAAGGCTATTCTAGATTCTACTAGCCGTCAAACAGAGAGCGGCGCATGGGAAATAGGTTTGTTGTGGCGTCGGGACGACTTTCAGTTGCCTGACAACTATAATTACGCACGTCAACGATTAGCGGGAATAGAGCGTCGTTTACGTAAAGACGCTGTATACGCATCAGCTTATACAGCTCAAATAGATAGATTGATAGCAGAAGGGTACGCAAGTAGAGTAGAAGGCGACGTCAAGTCCGATTCGGTATGGTATTTACCCCATTTCGGGGTAACGAATCCAAACAAGCCGGGAAAGTTGAGATTGGTCTTCGACGCCGCAGCTAGCTACAATGGGACGTCTTTGAATGACAATTTGTTGTCTGGGCCCGACTTGCTCAACTCTCTGTTAGGCGTGCTGTTTAAATTCAGGTTAGGGACTGTTGCCTTCACTGGTGACATAGCTGACATGTTCCTACGTGTTTTTATTAGAAAACAAGATAGAGGGGCACAGTTGTTTCTTTGGTCAGCTGATGATAAAAAGGAACCTGATGTGTATGTCATGAATTCAATGATATTCGGGGCAGTGTCGTCACCTACGTCTGCAATTTATATTTTAAATAAAAATGCTAGTAAATATAAAGAGTTGTACCCCGAAGCGGTAGCCGCCATACATGAAAAACATTATATGGACGATTACCTAGATAGTACTTGGTCTGCTGCGCAGGCGAACGAGTTAATTGAGAGTGTCACTCACATTCACGCCAAAGGCGGGTTTAATATACGGGGGTGGGTGACTAACTCTCCTGAGCTGCGCGACAGACTGAGTACACAAATACCTGATAGAGTCTCTTTGGATAAGGGCGAAGGTGCTACAGAACGCACATTGGGTATGATTTGGTCACCGAACACAGACGAGTTAGCTTTCGATTTGAGTTTTAAACGATTGCCTAAAACTATCGTAGAGGGACACGTGGTTCCAACAAAACGGGAATTTCTCAGATTTATAATGTCGATCTTTGACCCTTTAGGTTTCTTGTATCCGTGTGTCATACAGTCACGCATCCTCATGAAAAGAATATGGCACACGGGTATTCAATGGGATGAGAAATTAAAAGACACAGAAGCCAAAATATGGTTTGAATGGTTACATAATCTGAAATATCTTAAAGATGTAACTATTCCTAGGTGGTATGGGTTACAGTTAGGTCACCTAGAATTACATGTGTTCGGCGACGCTAGTGAGTCCGCTTATGCGGCAGTAGCCTATATAGTAGGGACTAACTCAGAAGGAAATAGGGATGTCGCTATAGTAATGGGCAAGGCTAGAGTAGCGCCACAGAAGGTAACATCCATTCCAAGGCTAGAGTTACAAGCAGCTGTGTTAGCCTGTAGACTAGCTGACACAGTTATAAAAGAGTTAGGTACAACAGTTAATAGTGTGCATCTATGGACAGACAGTAAAACTGTTCTAAAATGGATAAATTCAGATGCACTAGAATTTCAAAGGTACGTGTCACATCGTCTAGCTGAGATAGATAGGAGGTCAGAGAGGGCCAACTGGCGCTGGGTTCCGTCGTCGATGAACCCAGCTGACAAGGCTACCCGGATGGAATGGCCTAACAATAGTAATGAGTGGTTGTCGGGTCCCTCTTTTCTTCGCTGTCCCCAGGAGCAGTGGCCAGCTGACACCGACCTAGACATGGTGGCCGAACAGGACCTGGAGAGAGTGCAGCGCGTGCACACTGTTGCAGCTCAAGCTGAACCGCTGCTGCAGTACGAGAGGCTGCCCACCTGGACGCGCGCCTTAAATGTCATGGCGCGTGTACACATATTTACAGAACGATGTCGCAAGCGGCGTCAGACATCCACAATGTCAACAGATGACCAGCACGAGGCCGAGCTGCGCCTCCTGCGCCTGGCGCAGGCAGAAAGCTACACAGCTGACATCGCGGCGTTGCGAGAGGCACGCCCCCTACCTAACAACAGCAAGCTACGAGCACTGGACCCGATGTTATATGAAGATGGTCTGGTGAGAGTGCGCGGCAGGCTGGGCGCCTGTAGCGAGCTCAACTTCGGGGAGCGTCATCCCATCATCTTAGATGGAAAGCATGCGCTCACGCGGCGTCTCTTACTCAAGTACCACGTAGAGGCGCTGCACGCAAATCAAGAAACAGTAGTGAACAGAGTTCGAGAGAGGTACTGGGTGACTAATCTACGGTCGACAGTCAAGACCGTCACCGCGGCCTGTCAACGGTGCCGTCTAGAGAGGGCCAAGCCGGTGACACCCAAGATGGGTGACCTTCCAGCAGCCAGGCTGGAAGTCACAAGAAGAGCATTCGTCCACTGTGGGGTCGACTACTTTGGCCCTATGGAGGTCGCCATAGGTCGGCGCAGGGAGAAGAGGTGGGGCGTGTTGTTCACTTGCCTCACCACCCGCGCCGTCCACCTGGAGCTGGCGGCATCACTGAGTGCCGACTCAGCCATCCTTGCCTTGCGGCGCTTGATTGCGCGCCGCGGGCGTCCTTCAGACATGTACTCTGACCGCGGCACAAATTTTGTCGGAGCACACGCTGAGCTGCGCGCTGCCTTGCGCGACATGGACCACGACAAGCTAAGAAGTGAAGTTGTCGGGCGTGGAATTGCCTGGCACTTCAACCCCCCGGCCTCCCCACACATGGGAGGGTGCTGGGAGCGACTGGTGCGCTCCATCAAGAACGCACTAAAGGCGACGCTACGAGAGCGTGCCCCTCGCGAGGAGGTCCTTTACACCCTCCTTGCGGAGGCTGAGCTGATCGTCAACAGCCGGCCTCTCACCTACGTGAGCAGCGACATCGAGCACCCTGTGGTGCTGACACCGAACCATCTCCTGCTGGGCACTGCCGCGGGAGATGCACCGTGCACACGTCGGCATGAAGCCGACCTGGATTCCCGCCGCCTATGGCGCCGGGTGAACGCGCTGGCCGACCTCTTTTGGAGGCGCTGGCTGCGCGAGTACCTGCCGACGCTTCAACGAAGAAACAAGTGGACAAGTGACGTTCCAAATGTGAAAGTGGGTGACGTGGTAGTGATTACGGACGGTAGTAAACCACGAAATCAGTGGACCAAAGGGGTCATTAAAAGTGTCTATCCTGGTGCGGACTCTATAATAAGAGTGGTAGATATAAGAACCAATCATGGGGTCCTGCGTCGACCTGTTGTAAAGGTAGTTGTGCTTCCTACAGACGGAAATGTAGTCGGATGAACCCTTCTACAGGGGGTGGAAATGTTAAGAAGCACAGCGTCCTAGAATATGTAAATAAAGAAAATCACGTTTTTTACCCTAGTACATAAGAAAATATAGGTAGTTTTGTTGACCGGTCGTCTTGTTAAGACCATATCTAAGTACAGGTAACATTGTCATTGTATAAAATCATCTCTATGTAGGAAATATATAAGGAGATAAACCTAAAATATGCTATATCTCAATAGAATAGGAAGATATGTAGCTAAAACCAGTATAAATAGGTACATTGTGACTTAAAGTATCATATTTCACAATAATAAGTATTTTATATAATGTAAACAAAGGAAATAACAGCTATTTACTTTAGAAACCTGTTAAATAAGCTGTCTGAGGTGGCATGACAAGGTTCCAACTCTTAACCACAACAAACCCTGTGATTGGTCGAGAGCCGCCATTGTTTGCTAGATCCGGGTTCGTTGGGCGAGTCCAACTGGAATTAGGTCACAGGGGTGAGGAACGGGGGGTTGGGAGGCGAGGAAATGCCCGCTTTCACTCCTCACATAGGAGAATTCAATTATAGTGAGTCTTAGGAGGGCCACTAATTGTACTAAGATGTAAAAGGATATAAGAGGCTCTTTTTGGCATTTTTGGACACAGTCTCATCACAGTCTTCATACAAAGTTATCAGCAAGAAGTCCTCAAGCCTACTTATATCCTTGTTCTGTTCAGTAGTAAATTCAGTGTTTTTAATCAGTATAATTGTTGTCTAGAAATCAAAAATCAAGTTGGTGTTTCTCATATAATTTAAAAGCTATTTGTTTGTGCGTGTAAAGTGTAATCAGTGTACAAAAGTAAATATAGTTCTTTTTATTATTCACTCATCGATTGTTCTTTTATTCAACCCTCGCGCCTCAGTGGATCCACGTAACAACAGCACTCGCATTTCCTCTTAACCTCCTCCTCCTTGCGTCGTTTTTCCTCAATGCTAAGGGTCGTGGCCTCTTCAGATCACTTTCTCTCTGACTGTCTTGCGCTAAACCAAACCGTCCGTTAACCAAAGGTCAATAAATAGTGAAACCTGTATTTCAAAATCTAATTTATGGTTACTGTTTGTATTTTCATTTACCTAATTAAAGATTTGACATAAAGATTACCAGCACGGTAAACCATTTAAATATGATTAGGTTCAATGGACTTCGATACTTCTCTTACTTATGTCGGCACGAAATATTAAATATTGTTTTAGTGAAATGAAAAATAACCTGGTCATCAAAATTCTTGGACTATTTTAAGTCTGGGCAAAAGGCTCACCCCCCATTCACATGTAAATTACACATAACTAGCGAAATGTCGGTGTACTATTAGGCACTCCTCTGCCTATCCCTTCGGAGATTACAGGCGTGATATTATGCTATGTAAAGTCGAAGTCCTTCCTGAACAAACATTGTGAGGAATCCGGCATGGTTTTAGAACCAAAAAATTCGAAGACATGTGACATCTACCAATCCGCTGGACCCGCGCGGTGGATATAGACCATCCCTCTCCTAGAGAGGAGGCTTGAGTCCTCTTTTTATATATAACTAGCTTTTGCCAGCGGCTTCGCCCGCGTGATAATGACGATTTTCCATACAAACTTTCATCCCCTATTTAACTCCCTTAGGGGTCGAATTTCGAAAAACCCTTCCTTATTCCTTGTCTACATTATAAAGTGAACCCCTGTGCAAAATTTCAGCTTTCTAGGTCCAAGGGTTTGGGCTGGGCGTTGATGAGTCAGTCAATCAGTCAGTCAGTCAGTCAGTCAGGACTTCTCTTTTTATTTATATATAGATATCATTGAGTGGGAACGTTATAGGTTGTTGATGATGACAATAGACTTTCTTTGATTACAATAGTATTTCAGGCGTGATTTTATGTTATGTAGATATATTTCGAAGTTCTTTACCTTCCCCTTCTTTTCCTTCCCATTGTTAACAGTAAAAGTCAGAAAACGGAAGAGGGCCATTAAAGTGATTTACCAGCAATTGAGTATATACGTCTTTATTTGCACTTACTTGCGACAAATAAATTTAAAGACGAGTAAAAGTCTATTGGTTTACGATCGCCTGCTTTTACTGTGACTGCCTTTACATCCGTAATATTTTAGCGAATGGCAAATTACTGAGTTTTAACTGTTATTGAGAGATGAAATTAGTGATAATTATGAGTCCATTAAAAAAGAGGAAACGACAAACCCAAATTGTTCCGTTTTTGTCATGTTGACATTTTGGTCGTTGGTCTGTGCTTTCATTTCTGGATCTTTGATAGTTGTAACGTTGTAACAGATAGTCAGTGACTTAAAAATTTGACAACCTGTCTTACCAACGGTTATAGTGTTACCCAGTTGTAATAAGGATTGTGGAGGTCAGATGGGTAGTAGCGCCAGTAGCGAACCATGTAAAATACATTGAGGTTTAATGTAGTAAAATACTGGTATTTATCTGCATCTAGACTGGAATAAAACATAGTTGGGAAAAGGTAAAAACTCATCAGCGGCCTAGCTGATGAGTACCTTACATGGTGTTAAAGTTATGCCGCCCTTGGGCTCTGATGACCTTATCTAAATTGAGGTAAGGTAGGTACCTATAGTAGAAGTCTGCAATCTCTTAAACATCATCACATCGGCAAATGCTTCTCGATTTCATCGGATTCCCAAGTCTTATAAGTGCCTGCCCTGGGGTCTAGTCACAATATCTCAGCCTTTATTATTACAAATCAATATTCCGTTGATATAAATGGCGAAGTTAACTGGTCTAAAAATAGTTGAGTGAAGTGAACAAGATAAACGCTTTAGGCTGTTACACCTTGAGGGAAACTTAAATTCGACTATTCAAAAGTGCCTGTTACTGGCCTACTTGAAATAAATATTTTTGACTTTGACTTTAAATAATTTTCAGAAGTTTATTCAATGAATGTTATTTTAGTTTTCATAGTCGATGGTTCTGAAAAAGATCTTAGCGTATAATCTGAGACTCTGAGTAAAGATTTAGATTAAGTATTTATTATAAGATTTATTTACATTAAAAGGAACCATCCATACATGACGCTCTATCAGCATATTGATAGGAACCTTCCTACTACTTATATCAATTAGGTATGAACGTGGAAGGTGTGGTGAGCAGCGGCGGCCCAGTGGTGTCGGCCCCGACTTACGAACAGTAGGTCGTGGGTTCGAACCCAGGCAGGCGCATTACTTTGTGTAATTTATTTCATCACCGCTGCTCTCAAAACGGTGAAGGAAAACATCGTGAGTTAACCGGCATGTCTTTAGAACCAAAAAATTCGAAGACCTGCCAATCCGCACTGGGCCCGCGTGGTGGATTATAGCCCATCCCTCTCCTAGAGCGGAGGCCTGAGTCCCTGCAGTGGGAACATTATAGGCTGATGATGTGGAAGGTGTGGAACTCTCTGCGTTCTACTCACTCACCCAACATACCAACCCGAGGTAGACGCCTTCCTTTTTTTTTTTTCATTTCGGAAATCATCAAATTACCCCTCCCGCTCTGGGCAGAGCCGTAGGGAGTGTCAAACTTCTATTGACTAAAAACCACCCATGTTCTTACATAGCCTTTTGTGTCGAGGCCGTGGTATCTCTTTTGAACAACCCACAGCCCCGACGAGAAAAAACCCCCACTTTCTACAAGATCTTTCTTTCTTCTTTTTCGTGTGGTGAAATTAATGTGGGTGTGTATACTAAGTTACTCTAATTTGTATGGGTTATATAATATTTTTTAAGTAGTAAGTAACTAGTATACATAGCAACGACAACGACGATAGTGGACAATCGGGGCTGACCTTTAAATAATTGCCTAACACTAATTAAAAGTTCAATTTCCTCTACAAGAAAGGAGGTATTTTAATATAACACCAATTAAAAGCTCTCTTTACTCGAAACTCCTCCCACACCGAATCGAAGAACAATACAGCTGATTATAATTTTCTATGCAAAGCGAGGGACGCAGGTTCGAGTCCAGTGCAAATTAATTCGTCTAGCATTGTTTGTTTATTCCTTTGTCCTTGATTAGGGACTGTCCTTTGTCCGTCAATGAGGACTGGACTGGACTGAATAATTCTGGCCATTAGTTGATTGCTTTGATGCGTGAACAGAGTTAGTGAAATAGGATTAGTTGAATTTGTAGGCGTTTTTATTGGAAGTCATTTCAGCCGTGCTTATGGAGGGTTGGAACTGCCAAATAAACATGACATCATGTGTGTATTTCTGTGAATTGGTAGGAAGGAATTTGTAGCCAGGAAATACATTTTGTCGAGCTATTTAAAGGTACAAGTTGGTAGCCGACTGCACGCAGCAGCAGCAGACGACATGTCTTCGCTTCATGTCGTCACGACACGTCGTTGCGTCCGTTGCGTCATATCGTTTTACTAAAGGGCATATCTCCTGTTGTTTCTGTTATCTATGGGCACTACTGATCTGCGGTCGGACGACGCTGTCGTCTGCCGCTCGACGACGCGTCGCTAATAACTTCATGTCGCTAACTACGGAGGGAATTACCGACAACCGATGGGGAAGGAAGGTTCTCGAGTGGCGACCACGAACCGGAAGACGCTGCGTTGGTAGGCCTGCCACCAGGTGGACCGACGACATCGTGAGAGTTGCGGGCAACCGGTGGATACAAACCGCAGGTTGCCGTTCTTTATGGCCTACTATGGGGGAGCCCTTTGTCCAGTAGTGGCTGATGATGATGATGTAACAAATTTGGACTGCTAAGCATAAGGTCTCAGCATAGGGACATACAGGTAGTGTTACTTTTGTATACAAATAAGTGTTTATAGAATCCCCAGCGAACCACGGGTCAAAATAACGACGTTGTGGAGCCCTGACACAGTCAGAAGGCGATGCAGTAGACCTCGCAGGAAATGGCAGGACGAGCTGGACAGAACCAACGACAACATAGGTCCTGGATCAAAAAATTTGAAAGTCATGGAATGGGTGGCCTTTGCCCAGAAGTTGAATAACACAGGCTAATAGTAATAGATTCCCCTAAACCCCATCAAACTAGTACATTCTAATGAAACTCGGGTAGACCCACATGAACTAGCTAGTTCTAGCTAATCATTTATCAGCACCCCTAGTAGGGTAGTTAATTATAGAAACCTTTGAACCTCTCAATCGTAACTGCGTGATATGTATCAGAAATAACATTGTATGCGTCGATAAATAGAGACCTGCACTGTTAGGGGAACCAGGTTTCTTCGAATCAATAATGTAGTTGAACTAGCTTTTGCCTACAGCATTACTCGTGGTCGTGTTATGGTTAGAACTTAGTCCACGGAAACGTTTGAAAATAAAGCATAGGGCACTCAGGGATAAGCCTTCTAGAAAATGCGAAGTGAGGTCTCTTAAAAAAAAAAAAAAATAGGGCACGCCACGATAGTGGCGGTAAGTCCCCTCTTTGAGGAGTGGCTAGAGAGGAGCCACGGCGCCCTCACCTTCCGTCTTACGCAGGTCCTCACCGGACACGGATGTTTCGGGAGGTACCTGCACCGAATCAGGCGGGAGGAAACGCCCGGATGCTTCCACTGCGAGGATCGACCGGAGGACACGGTGGAGCACACTGTGGAGGTGTGCCCTGCTTGGGCGGATCCCCGCCGTGTTCTCGTAGCGGCGATCGGCGGCGGTGACCTCTCGCGTCCGGCCCTGGTGTAAGCCATGGTCCGGGGCGAGGAGGGATGGGACGCCGTCGCCTCCTTCTGCGAAGCAGTGATGCTAGCGAAGGAGGTGGCGGAACGAGAGAGGGAGCGATCCTCTCAACGTCCCAGCCGCCGCGGAAGGCGCGGAAGGCGCTCCGGGCGTCGGGGGCCACGTGATGGCTTCCGGCCACCGTAGGCGCGGGCCTGTGGACGGTGAGTAATGGGCTAGCTCGCCGTCCGGCCGTCGTCATGACGGCAACAGACCGTGTCGGCGGCGCGGTTCGTGTTCCACGCGCGCCTCAAAGAGATGTCAGCAAGGAGGGGCCCGCAAGGGCCGACGCCCGTCGGGGCCGCGGTATTTTGTACTAGATTACGTGGCCTCGGCGCAAGGGCAAAGAAGGAACATGGGTTCGGTTTTTAGTCAGTAGAAGTCTGACACTCCCCTTCGCTCTGCCCAAGAGCGGGGGGGGTCATTCGAAGATTTTCCACCCACCAAAAAAAAAAAAAAAAAAGGTCTCTTAAAATTAATGTCTTCGTTTTTGGCGATTTTGTGTCATGGCGATCCAGTTTACCGTAACACAATAATGTAATTGGCCTTGTTCGACATAATATTTCGATTACCTAAATGTTTTAGCTGCTCTGTGATTTTTCTTAAAATTAATAAAATTACTATGTCCTGCCTTTTGTCTTCTTCCATCCAGTCTACAGCTTAATACAATGGCCCGCCGACTTCCACTCTCTCTTTGTTAACATTTTTGCCATGTCCTCAACTTCGTAAGTCTTGTCCGACTCCGTATTTCGGTGTTTCTCACCCGGTCTTCGAGGATCATTGGCAAATCGTTCCAGTTGATGCACATTGGCCAATCAAATGTCCTACACATCAGCACAAACCAGTTAATAACTTTACCTACAATTAAAAAAGCACCCATTGACGTGCGACCTCCTAACAATAAATAACTTGTGTATTTCAAAGCGGGGTCCATTTTAGTTTAGCCTAGTTCCGAACACTATGCGGACAGAGAGTTGATTAAAAGCCAACAGTTTGTCTGTGACAGAATTAAATGGGTGTTCCGACATTGTATTTTTAACCGACTTCCAAAAAGAAGGAGGTTCTCGATTCGTCTATATGTATTTTTTTTAGTTTTGAAAGTTGCGTCAGTTACACTCAAGTTGAAAGGATCGATTGCCTCCCGTCGGGGCTGTGGCTTGTCGAAAGGATAATAACGCGGCTCCGACACAAGGGCGAAGAAGGAACATAGGTTTTGTTTTTAGTCAGTAGAAGTCCGACACTCCCCTTCGCTCTGCCCAAGAGCGGGGGGGGTTATTCGATGATTTTCCACCCACCAAAAAAAAAAAAAAGGATCGATTGCCTTGGTATTAACATGTGATGAGGAGAGACGAATCGAATGTCTCTAAAAGAGTGATGAATATGCATGAAGAAGGAGAGAGGAAGACTACTATCGTTAATTTGTGATGGCGATCATGACTAATTAATGCCCATTTTCATGGACTGGCATTTTAAAGTGCTGATTGTGCATTAAAATATTGACTCTTTTATTTATTTAGGCACTTTCAATTCGGTATCGCCTAGTGTCACTGACAACGGGCATAATAACGATAGTGTAAAAGCTATTCCTTGGTTTTATCATTGACTAAATGCTATTTAATAAAGGAACGTGTGAACCAGCACATCCATTTGAACTGACAGAAGTTAAGTAGAAAAGTTACAAGCAGAAACTCAATGGATGCATGTTGAAAGAAGGTACAGCTACCATTAAATAAAAGGAAACGCATCTGGGCCCTGTTGTTTTTATATCAAATAACGGGCTGTCAACAAATTGCTTTAACATTACTGGCAGGCGTCCTGGAGTGTAGCAATATTTAAACATTTTTGAGTTTCTCAGTCAGGTTGTTTTCACTTACAGCCCGATTGGTGGCAATACATACGTATACAAGATACTGAAACGTACTTACTACCCGCGTGTCTCGGTAGTTCGGTTATTTAATCCGGTCCCGGACTTTTCGTCTCATCAGTTCGGTGATACAATACGACCGGACTACAGAGCCTGATAGTTCGGTATCGATAACGGACCTGCACTACTAAGGAAAGACTGAAAGGTCGACATTATCGCTCCGGACCCACCATACTACGACCTACGACATTTAAAGACATACGGCTAAGAAAACAGGTATATTATTGTTTTAATATTTCGACGGTCCCTACGTATAAAAAGACATGTCGAAAATGGCATTTTTTTTTATTGTATCATTGGCTTTAGATTATCGATGCGCACATACTGACATACAATTTTTTTTTTAATTGTATTTATTTACCTTGTTTTACAAATCGTATAAAAGAACAAGTATTATAAATACGACGAATAAGTGTCGTAGATGCGGACATCTATACATATCTTTTTGTACGGTGTTTTAAATTGCGTTCGACTCGGTGCGAACGCGGTCTTGTCAGACTTATCGTCATTTACGGGAGTTTCCGTACAGGGTAGAACTACAGTTCTTGTAATGTAAATAAAGACATGTCTTTTAAAATTATCAGGTTTGTGTTTTATTAATGAAACAAGGTTTATAAATTCAACATTATTTATTGATAAATCACAATCTTCTTAGCATCTAAATAATAGGTACCTATAGACTCACTGAAGTAGGAACTAAACATAAAAAATCACTGTTGTCTAATATTAGTAATTAACAATTTTAATTTTAAGCACGTGCCTTAGCCTAATCATGTCTAGCAATGCAATTGGTACCTAGTATTTAAAAGTCATCACATTTTTGTACCTCAGCTTAATTAACTACCTCATCTTTAACACCTACCGCCTTATTCATAAAAATAGTTAAGAGTTGTTTAACTTAAGCTTGGTTTATCTCGCATGCCGTCACTTTCATTTGAATATTATTGAAGTGAGACGGCATGCGAGATAAACCAAGCTTAAGTTAAACAACTCTTAACTATTTTTATGAATAAGGGGGCTAATTGGTAACATTTAACAAACAACACAGCTTTATGCAGACTGTTTCATCCTCACATCAATGACCTCCTTGTTCCTGGTATTGTTGGGTACGCAGATGACAGCACTGTCATGGAGAGTTATACATCCAGCGCAAAAGCCGAAAGTCGGTGGTGATGAAGTACGTTTATTGAGAGAGGCCATGGTAGAGCGAACGAATTCAGCCTTAAGACTTGTCTCCGAGTGACGAGAATCTGGTTGATTTCAACGCCACCAAAACGCAAGTGTTGTTCACCGCTAAAAAGAGTCCGTTTAATCTGGCCCATACTTTCCGGAGTGAGTCTGTACAAGTTACTGACTCTCTCGAGTTTCTTGGCACGAAGTTGAGCGCGAGTCAAGTGTGGCAAGTTGGTATTTGGCTGAGCCATCCCAAAGGTGACAGCAACACTCCATGCCGGACCGGACTTTATATAATATTGAAAGCTGTCCAAGCTTGATGTACCTACCGCTTAACTTTATTTAGGATACCCAGCTTTTTTGCCACAGTTTGAGCTTTCGACTCAATGTAGGCGCCGAAGTTCAGATTGACGCTCAACTTCGTGCCAAGAAGCTCGAAACTGTCAGTAACTTGTACAGACGCACTCCGGAAAGTAGGGGCCAGATTAAACGGACTCCCCGGTTAATCTGGCCCCTACTTGAGTAGATTAAAGTAGTAGATTAAACGGACTCCTTTTGGCGGTGAACCACACTTGCGTTTTGGTGGCGTTGAAATCCAGATTCTCGTCACTCGGAGACAAGTCTTAAGGCTGAATTCGTTCGTTCTACCATGGCCTCTCCCAATGAACATACTTGATCACCACCGGCTTTTGCGCTGGATGTATAACTCTCCATGATAGTGCTGTCATCTGCGTACCCAACAATACCAGGAACAAGGAGGTCATTGATGTGAGGATGAAACAGTCTGAATAAAGCTGTGTTGTTTGTTAAATGTTACCAATTAGGTGTTAAAGATGAGGTAGTTAATTAAGCTGAGGTACAAAACTGTGATGACTATTAAATACTAGGTACCAATTGCATTGCTAGACATGATTAGGCTGAGGCACGTGCTTAAAATTAAAATTGTTAATTACTAATATTAGACAACAGTGATTTTTTATGTTTAGTTCCTACTTCAGTGAGTCTATAGGTACCTATTATTTAGATGCTAAGAAGATTGTGATTTATCAATAAATAATGTTGAATTTATAAACCTTGTTTCATTAATAAAACACAAACCTTATCATTTTAAAAGACATGTCTTTATTTACGTTACAAGAACTATAGTCCTACCCCGAATGACTAAAACCACGTATAAAGTGATATGTCTTCATAGAAGTACTTTTTATATCCTGTGGCAGTCGCTGGTAATGAAACCACATAAATCGGGATTAAAATGGACTGTATTTAAAACGTTGCACAAGGTACAAGAAATGCATGTGTTACACCGACAGGTTGCGAATGGTGACTGACATAGATCTGTTCAGTAGAACGGAACGAGTGAATTGTTATGTTTGTTTCATACATAAATTGGAAACGCCGACAAAGGAAACTTAAAGGCTAGCCTTGAAGACAAACAAAAAGTTAACTTAATCTTAAATTTACTTATCATTAGACAAATGGGAACCTAAGTTCTTCTTACAGGTCTACTAAAAGTTTTAAACTTACTATTTACTATTAAGTATACAATACACAAAATGTTTTTTAATAAGGAACTTGTTGAATGCTTATATACCTTTAAAATCGTTTAAATTGATACAGTCTTACTCGGAGATAATCTAACAAAGTTATTATTACTTTAAATTAAATAAATTATAAGCTGGCAAACTACTTACAAATTTATGAGCTATTTTTTAATGAGATAAGTGAATAAAAACCTATTGTACACACATACTTGTTACTCTTAATTAGTTTGCACTATGCATTCTATGCATGTGTCTATTACAAAATAGATGTTCACATATATTACATTTTACCTTCATAAAGTATAATTATGTATCTATTGTGCATGCCTTACATCTGCTTAATTTTAACTACTTATAAGTTTTAAATCTCTAAAGTACTTGCTCTAGAGAACAGAAGCTTATACAATATGTCTTACATTCTAAAATATAACTATGTATTTATCCTAGTTAACAATAGCTTGCTATTATGATTCATAAGTTGCTAGTTTTAAAGTAACTATGAATGGGTACAAAAATAAAGATTTCCTAAATGAATCATTATACCTAAGTACATATCTATGTTTATATCTATGCTTAATATTATAGATGAGATAAGTTTTAATAAACTATAAAACCAAAAAGAATAAAACATATCTATGCTTATAACTATGCTTAATATTATAGATGAGATAAGTTTTAATTAACTTTAAATCCAAAAAGAATAAATGAACAAGTCCACATGACACGTTCGGTAGCCACACAATGGTAATTTAGTAGCAATAATTTTAATTTATTTATTCATAGATAGGAAGTACACAAACTTTCATCACACTAGTACGCATGATTTTACCATTTTTCGTTCTTACAGATAATGCCCTGACCTTGCCATCTGATCCGGGGAAAGTTTGTTCTACTCTGGCCACTGGCCATGTTAAGGCGAATGCTCACATACTGCCCGCGAAATTCAAATTTTCTTACGTTTTTTGCAATTTGCAGGCCAGTGCTTGGTTGTATGTTGATGAACATTTGATTCGCGACTGTAAGACGTATTTAGTTACAGAATTATAATCATCAAAATCATCAATACAACCCTCCAAGTTCATATAGATCGAGGAATAACTTTGACCTTGAAAAAATAGTTTCTCGATCTATATGAACTTGGAGGGTTGTGTTGGTGATTTTGATGATTATAATTCTGTAACTAAATACGTCTTACAGTCGCGAATCAAATGTTCATCAACATGCAACCAAGCACTGGCCTGCAAATTGCAAAAAACGTAAGAAAATTTGAATTTCGCGGGCAGGGTGTGAGCTTCCCCCTTAATGGAGGGGTGTTATCAACTCTCAGTAGCACTAAGACCCCTTTTTCAATGTTTGGGACACTGCTATGCCACTTTGGCCTGTTTTGTAACTGAGTCAAATATTGTTTTGACCAAGTTTTCCAGAAGGATTGAGTCATGTGAGTACATTGCTGCCAGAATGACAAGCGGTTTATGGGCACATTTGTGACATCAGGTTCAGGGAATGATGTAATAGATGCACCTGTTAAAAAATGAGCAGGAGTTAAATAAAACATGTCGTTTGGGTCAATACTTGGCAAAGAAAGTAAAGGTCTGGAGTTCAGAAGCCCTTCTATTTGAATTATTATGGTATTCATTTGTTAGTACCTGTTGCCCTACAACTCTTTTTAAGTGATATTTTGCACTCTTAATCCCTGCTTCCCATAGCCCCCCAAATACTGGTGAATAAGACGGAATAAAACTGAATTCAATACCAAGATCTGAAGTAAAATTTATAATTTTGTCCTGATGTACCTGATTAAAATGTAATGAGTATAGCTCATGTAACTGATTATTGGCACCTTTGAAAGTAGAACCATTGTCACAATAAATAATAGAAGGCTTATTGCGACGAAAAATAAATCTTTTTAATGCCTGTAAGAAACATTCAGTTGTTAGATTTGATACCAACTCAATATGAATGGCCTTTGTTGTGAAACAAATAAATAAAAGTATGTATGCTTTTAAAATTTGTGGCTTTCTAACACGGTGTAATTTTATTGAAAATGGACCGCCATAATCGATTCCTACCTTTTCAAAAGGCCTGCTGGGGTTCACCCTGTCTGAAGGAAGAGATCCCATCATTTGCTCTGATGCCTTGGCTTTTAGTTTGAAGCACACTAAACATTTGTGTATTACCCCTTTGACCTCCCTAAGTCCATTAATTAGGTAAAACCTTTGACTTAAACTAGCTAGGGTCAACTTTTTTCCAGCATGTAACAAACATTTGTGTTCATTACTGATTACTAAACGTGTAAGAAATGATTTTTTGGGTAATATGATAGGGTATTTCTGATCATATGGTATGTCAGCATTTTGTAACCTACCTCCTACTCTGAGGTTACCTATTCCATCTAAAAATGGATTTAAGGATTTTAAATTGGATTTAATTGGTTTCTTGGACATGATACAAGTTATTTCTTCACTAAAATGTTGTCTTTGATTTTGTCTAATTATATTTTTGAGTGCAAAGTTAAGTTCTTTTATTTTCAGATGCCCATAGACCCTATCTTCTTTCTTTACTTTGCAATTATTAATAAACCTGTAAATATAGGCAATAATTCTTTTTAATTTGTTTACATCAGAATAATGCGAATATAAACTGAAATCTTTATTTGACTCAGAAGTAAGTGTAATATTACAAAGTTTAAGTTCAGGAATTTCCTTAATAATTTTGATATTTGTAGATTCATGTGTGTAATTCTTACTATGTAAAATTTTTGGCCCATGCCACCATAACTGGTTGTTTTTAAGTAAGTGAGGTTCTATACCCCTAGACAAACAGTCTGCAGGATTCTCATCGGTAGCGATAAATGACCATGAGGCCTTTTGTGTAAGATCACGGATAGTTTTGACTCTGTTTGCAACATATACAGACAACTTTGTGGGCTCTGTGTTAAGCCAAGCAAGAACAATTTGAGAATCTACATATAAATGTACCTTAATGGTAAAATTGTTTTTAATAAGTTGATCATACAACTTTTTTGACAGCTTTGCTAATATCAAAGCGCCATTTAACTCTAATCTTGGTGTTGTTAATGATTTTATGGGATTTACCCTTGATTTTGAGCATAACAACTCAACTTTTACTTGACCATCACTGTTAATGGTCCTTAAATAAACACAACAACCATAAGCCTTCTGAGAGGCATCTGCAAACCCTATTAGTTCAATAGAGGTTGAGTTTTGTGTGTCAATATTTCTGTTTACTGGAATGTTACCTGTTTTTGATAAATTCTCAACAAAACTTCTAAATTTTTTATTTAAGTTATCTGGCAATGGTGAATCCCATGAGATCTTCTCTAACCATGTTTGTTGCATGATTATTTTTGCAAGTACAATAATCGGACCTACTAGACCAAGTGGATCAAAGAGTTTGCCAATGAAACTTAATGTCTGACGCTTGGTGTAGACATCTAACAACTCAGTTTGTGGACATGAAATGTTCAATGTATCCGTTTGTGTGTTATATTTGATACCCAAAGTCTTCACATATTGATCATCGCTTTTGCATAAATCAATTTCATTTGAAATCTGTAAAGTACAAGGAATGTCACTTAGTATAACTCCACTATTTGAACTCCATTTATGAAGTTTAAACCCACCAAGTTTTAAAATGGCAATTAATTGGTTTTTCATATCAATTAATTTTTGTAAATCGTTATTACCAGTACAAATGTCATCTACATAACAATGATTTAGTAATATATGTGCACCTTCAGGGTAAATGTGTGCAAATCTAAATGCTAACTCATTCAAACATCTTGTAGCTAAAAATGTTGAACATTTAAGACCATAGGTGACAGTTTGCAATTGAACACACTGTATTTCCTTATCTGGTGCATCTCTCCACAATATATTTTGAAGAGCACAGTGTTTTGGGTTGAGAATAACTTCTCTAAACATTTTTTGAATGTCAGAAAATAATACATATTTATGTAATCTGAACAAAACTAATATATTAAATACCTAACTCATTTTGGGTGTTGGGCCCATTGAGCAACATGTCATTTAAAGAAAAACCTAGATTTGTAGGCATTGAGCCATCAAAAACAACTCTCAATTTTGTAGTTTTGCTATTTTCGTTTAATACTGGATGGTGTGGCAGAAAGTATACCTGACCAGCCCTTAAATCATAAGCTTGAATATCAATGTAGTTAGCATGACCCATTGAAATGTATGTGTCAATGAAATCTTTATAACCTCTGAAAAGTTCTGAATCTTTGTGAAGTCTTTTTTCTAAATTGTTAAAACGTTTTAAAGCTCTTAAGAAAGATTCTCCCATGTTTAATTGATCAAAATTTTGTTTCATGGGTAAATCAACTTGAAATTTATTGTCTTTCAACATTACAGATTCAGAAAAGATTTTTTCAGCAAGAGCTTCTTCAGAAACCGACTCAGTGAAAACCTCTGTCACTTGTTCACACTTCCAAAACTGTTCTAATGTTTTTTTCTATATTTTTAATGCTATCACATTCGCTTTTATGTAAAATATGTGCGGTATACTTACTTGCCGGAGTGCAAGCTCTAGTCTTCACCCTTCCAGCCACTATATACCCAAAGTGGGTGTTGTGTAAATACAAACCTTTAGGGATAATAGGTAGTTGTTCACGCAATAAGATTTTAAAGAAAACGTCACAACCTAATAAAATGCTTATTTTTCCAGTTTTGTAAAATTCTGTGTCAGCTAACTTGACATAAGAAGGAATTTTTAAATTATCTGTATCTATCTCACACTGAGGTATATCACAAGTGATGTTTGGCACTACACAACATGCTATTTGAGTATTGTAAGTGTTGAGAGTAGAAGAAATATTAAATGTAGCAGTGTAAGGAACAGTATTAGATTGACCACATATTCCTTTGATATAAGTATTATTTTTGACTAACCTGCAATCTATTTTTTCTGTTAGGTCTGATAACACAAAGGAAACCTGACTACCTGAGTCACAAAGAGCCCTAACTTGAAATTTTTGACCAAATTTGTCAGTTATGTTTACCTTTATAGTAGGCAATAAAACATCATCGCACTTGTTCATAGATAATGACACTTGCTTTACCTCCTGTTCAGGCTTATTTTCATGCAGTAAACTATTATGTTTTTGTTTGCAAATTGAACACTTAAAAAAGTAAATTTACATTTTGACAGATGCTTGTTTAAGCACAGAGTACACAACTCATTTGTCTTTACATAGTTGACACGATCAGATAGCGAGGCAAGTTTAAATTTTTCACATTTGTATAGTTGGTGGTGATTAGACTTACAAAATTTGCATACTTGTGTCACTTTCTTATCCTCTGTTGTTGTGGCTACCAAACCTGTCTTGCGACCGCTGTTCACTGCACTATTTGAGGATACTTGGCTGTCTGCCACAGTTTCAAGCGCTGCTGCCCGCTGTTCTAAAAATTTAAGAAGTGAATTTAAGTCAGAATCAGCATTTGATTTCATTTCTAGATGAAAGCACCTTAATGTGTGCATGTCAAGCTTGCGTTGCAAAATGCATACAAGAATTGCATCCCAATGTTGAACGGGTATATTCATATTTTTTAGGGCAGCTACATGCTGTCTGGTTTGAGAAATGACTTCTCTTATAGCTAAAGCAGTGCATTTAGAAATTGGTTTTAGGTCTAATAGTGAATTGACATGATAATTTATGACCTTATTTTTATTATCATAACGCTCGTTGAGCAACTGCAGTGAGTTTGCATAATTATGAGCAGTAAGCGATAAATGTTTAATTAATTCGGCGGCTTCGCCAGTTAAATAGGTTTTTAAATAATAAAATTTATCACATTGTGACAGTTTAGTGTTTTTATCGATTACACTTTTAAATAGATTAATGAAGTCGTGGAAATCACCTACCTCACCTCCAAACTTGGGAATACTTATTGGTGGTAAGCGTTTCATAGCGTCTCTGCCTTCATCATCATGCTCCGCTCCGGGGTCCGGAGATTTACCTGGGCTAGATTTTACTTCGATGGCATCGATGGCATCTTCGAATGCGGCTAAGGCATTTAGATAAATGGATTCATAATGACCAAAATCTTCATCGTTATTTTCATCTAGAACAGATATATCTAAGTATGTTAAATGAGCTGTATTCTGAAAAGGCAGCGACCAACCTATCTTTTTTAATCATAAGCGCCTTTATAGAGGCGTTGTCGATGTCCTCGGACTCGGCAAACTTACATAGTGTGGTTATAGTCCCTTTTGTCTGGCCTCTGGCCAGTATTAGGCGTTTTAAATTGTTTGCCATGATGGCTAATGAGATTTAGTGAAGCTACACAATCAATAACTTTACAATTAGAAGTTTTACGCATATATAGATGCTAATTAAATAAACAGAATGCAATAATTGCACAATTTTGAAATTGTGAGACGTGTTTTGCTTAAAATAGAGCACTTTTAGATCACTTTTCACTTGATTTTGATAGAACCCCACCAAAATGGCGGATGGATGGCGTCGGACAATGGTGACACGACACGCGGCACCCGGCAGCTATGGAGCTTGCTGGAAGTTTCTGGAACTCGACGTCGCCCGGTCGCCGACCGACCTGCGGCCGAGTTGATCGCGCTTCTCGCTCGCACGCGTACGCGCCTCTCGCTCGTCCGCGTAGGCGCTCGCTCTTGCTCGCTGCGTCGCTGGGTCGCTGTTGACTGCGTCCTCCTCACACGCCACGCGAAAGTTGAGACGTACGATGTACGACAAGTCGATCGAATTCGAAATCGAATGATGGCGTCTTGACGGCTTGACCACGTTGACGAAATTGAGTCACTCGATACACAACTTAAAATGTTTTAATGTTATGATAACACTGTGGCGATCACTATTACGGCTGATGGACCATTTTTATGTGGCAGTCGCTGGTAATGAAACCACATAAATCGGGATTAAAATGGACTGTATTTAAAACGTTGCACAAGGTACAAGAAATGCATGTGTTACACCGACAGGTTGCGAATGGTGACTGACATAGATCTGTTCAGTAGAACGGAACGAGTGAATTGTTATGTTTGTTTCATACATATCCATGGGTGACGATTTCAGGATGTTTAACGTATTGATTTAAAAATAGTAAAATAATCCTACATTTTCTTAAAACATTTTATTTAAATTCTCTATCAGACACTGTTTTTTTGTTTCCTGCGTATAAAACGTTATCATAGACATGACTGACATACTTCTATTTTATTATTGGCGTAGACACGGTCATCTATCAGTTTTTTCAAGAAAACCTGAAAAAATTAAATATGTGTAAATAGCATTATAAAGCTCTTTAAACTGCTAAAATATTGTAGAAAGAAAATATTTATTATTGGTCATAGAATTATTTCTAGGGCGTGTTGAACACAAATTAAGCTCTCCTGTAAACCACGGTTTTTGACTTGACCTTATATACGTAGGGACCGTCGATTTCAATGTCCATGTTTGAAAAACTTCTACACAACATAGTGCAACATGTAATGTCCTCAATTAGTGTTTGATGGAACTAATGTTCCATTAAATGACTTTGTTTGGCTACTTATATAAAAGTATAAAATGGTAGCCGACTGCACGCAGCAGCAGCAGACGACCTGTCGTCGCTTCATGTCGTCACGAGTAGTCACGACACGTCGTCGCGTCATGTCGCTGCAGTCATGATTTCGAACCCGACTGCAGACAATTGCAGATGTCATCCAATTGGTTCCGAGTGCGTATATCAATTGTTTTTATTGCTCTGCGTGTGTAAACTATGAGCACTACTGATCTGCGGTCGGACGACTCGTGCGTCTGCCGCTCGACGACGCGTCGCTAGCTTCATGTCGCTAACTACGGAGGGAATTTCATAGAAATACGTAGAAACCAGTCGTGTCGTCGCGACACGTCGTCTGCTGCGGCTTCGTGTCGCCCGCTACCAACTTGTACCTAAATCTTCAGAAAAGTGTGGTAGTATTTTTAGAATGGCCACTCACTCACTTTCTTGACATGAAAAAGCGTCTATAAACCTATCTCAGATGCCACAAAAAGCTTCGATAACTTTTACACACCAACGAACACAATAATGGAGAGTGGCCCACAGTGGCCCCCAGTGGGTCACCCTACTCAACCGGTGAGATTGTTGATGTTGAGGCCTATTTGAGTACGTAACGGAATAGTCTATAAATCTACGTCGGTAATACGATAAAATGTCGAAGTTTTGGTTAATGTAACTTACTTTTTGGTAAGAATTACTTAAGAAATTCAAGTGATAACAGAAGTTTTTTACGTGGTACCCAGTAAATAGGTTGTGGATGCCAGATAGGGTCTATGAAAATTAGTACTCAACATACATGCACTCAACTCCATCTGGCGATGTCAAAACGTGGATGAGAAAGTGCTCAGCAGATGATGGCTATACTGCCCTGATAAGCCGAAAAGCGCTAACTCAATCAGAGTAAGTTTTGAGAAAAACGACTTTTTGTGATTGGATTTTTCCCTCCTTCAAACGGGGGTTAAAACTAATATTTTTAAAACTGTTAAAACTTATATAAACGTATTTTTGACCCTAGATATAGCTGACATACCTAAATTATCCATAAATGGCACCATTATACCTATTTTGTGAGATACCGCTATTTTTATTAAAAAGAAAGGCTTCAAAAATTGAGATACTGCTTTTAGTCTTATTCTGCTCATAGAAAGTTCCATACAAAATGTTTTTTTTTCATATTTGATGAAAATACCGAATAAATTTGTAATAAAACTTCATTTAATATATTTTTTAACAACTTTATTAAATGTAGCAGCAAATTACAAAAAAAAGTTAAAGCAATTTATTAGCTTTCTATGAAATAAAATTAATCAAAAGTTGGCAGTTCCCGCCAAAAAGACATTCTATTAGCAGGTTACTGGAAAGAGATTTAATTTTTTTAATTTTTTTTTTGTTTGGGATATTCCTGCTGGTACTGTTTTTTAAGTTGGGGATGGAAGTTTGTCTAATTTTAAGAACTTTGTACCTATAATGCTAGCCGTAATGGGTTCATTATCGAAACCAGTTCTGTACCTACCTAATGTTAAAACTGCCTCTGTTCTCAGAGCTTCTCTAAAGGTTAACATATCACAATTGATGTGCAGTTGAGTGTATAATTAACAACTGAGATGAACACTTGTAATTTCGAAGTGTTGTTCTCGAAACTTCAAGTTTGAAATTAATTTAACCTCAAAGAAAGTGAGAAACTAGAGAATTAACTTAAAAAAAATTACCTTAATATTAATACACAAAAGCTTATCTCTGCGTAATTAGAAAAATACTGTATTTAATAAAGTTTTCCTTATTTTTAACACAGCATAAAACGATTTTTTGCTTCCTTCCGCCAACAAAACAAACTATGAAATGATCGTTACTAATGTTTATCTTCATGTCACGACACGCTCTAATGTAAAATGTAAGTGAGTGTAATCCTTATTACTAATTAATTACCTACTATACTTAGGTATAGCCGTATCTCAAACCTTAGCGAACTAATAATACCCACATTTACGCGCATTTTTTAAGCGTTTCTAGCCTATGTCAATATAAGGCTATTTGGCTTCATAAAAACGACATGCCGTCAAATCTCTTAGTAATTTAAGGTAAAATTGAGATATAAAAAAACTTCTTAGTGGTTTATTTTAATGTTTTTAAATAGATATCGCTATTTGGCTTATACCATTAGATGCGAAATTCTTCTAGCTATTGAATGATATAAAAAAAACTAATAGGGCGTATCTCAGAGATAGCGCCTTTCGGCTTAGCAGGGCAGTATAGAGTATTCAAAAATAATAATAAAATAATAATAATAGACTTAAAAAACTGTTGAACTAATCCGAAGTCCGAAGGTGGTGTTCACGGTCTCTGGCTATAAGCAACTTGCGTTGGCTTACTCGATAAACGCCTAATTCTTAAATGCCTAGCATTTACATAAAAGGCTAATTCACTAAATACCTATAGTTTTGAAAATGCCTAATTCTGGAAATGTTTAAATTAAAAAGCCCAATTCGTCACTTGTTTCTTTCGCCCGTCCGTCTTGGTCTTCTTTGATCTGGCATTTGTTTTCTCCATAGCCGCTGTCGCTTGATCTTGTCTTCTAGCCAAGCAGTCTGAAGATTGAGCTAGGTATGTACTTAGTTTACTCGTAACTGAAACTAACACGTGGACAGTTACAATCAACCTATATTATAACAAGATTCTAGGTATGGAATCATGCACGTTCCTACCACACCCCTGTTTCCGTGAATTTAAATTCGCACAAAGGGCGGATAGTTTAGGCTGTCACTATCAATAGACATCCAGTGCGATGATTCATGGCCTGGCCTTTGATGCGGCCTTACAAAGCCCAGGCCATTGTCAGCCGTAAAGACAGGCAGACAGGCTAGGTTTTGTGCCGCTCTTCCGAGTGTAATTTTGTTCGTTTGACAACGTTTGGGGAGCTTAAATGACGTCCCCTCTTTGCAGGGTCGTTGGAGCAATTAATAAATAATGATTCGTAATTATTTGCTGATGTTTGTAGGTTAGAGTTAAAACGATTGTGTATTTGTGATAGTCGTCATCATTTCAGTCAAAAGACGTCCACTGCTGGACATAATATAGGCCTTTCATTTGTGATAGTAGTGAAGCGTAATTCTTCATGTAAAAACTTCAATCCTTTGAATCCTTTACACGCGTTTGCAGGTCAAAATACCTAAGGTGGTGGAGGATCCCGTCGGGGCTCCGGAACCCGTTGGGACTTTGGGTTGTTCGAAAGAGATACCGCGGCCTCGGCACAAGGGCTAAGAAGGAACATGGGTCGTTTTTAGTCAGTAGAAGTCTGACACTCCCTACAGCTCGGCCCAGAGCGGGAGGCGTCAAAAAAAGTTATACTCAGCATTCCCCTCCAACATCACATCTCTATTGGGTCAATCCTTTGCCTTCGTTCAGTAAAACGTATGTCATGTAATAACAAAAACACTAAACCTATCAAATTAGGCCGTTCAATTTCGCTCAGTCCCCAAGGTCAGTTTCCGCGTACCCATTGTTTGTGCTCTAAATATAACCTTTCGCTACTAACACCCTGTTATGAGGGCGTGGCGCTGACGTCAGATACCACGACGTCAATGAATTAATTCATGGCCTGTGGCCTGATGGGGCCGAAGATGATTGGAATTTGTGGCCTTGATCGATTGAGCTTGGAGACACTTTCTAGTCGGTATATGAGATTTTGTTTATGAGACTTTGGTGGCGCGTCGTCACACTATACCCAAACCAGTGTAACTCCTGTAAGCCAGAATCAACAATGGCGAGCACAAGAAAAGCGTCGAGACAATGAAGCTCGACGAAGTCCCAGAGGAACGATTTAACTGTCTTGGATTCCGCAATGAAATGTATCAGATAAGAATAGCGGAGGAGTAGAAAAAAAAACAAATAGCAAATAAAAAAATAGTAAATAGTATGAAATAACATGATGACAGTAATCCCTATTGGGTCTGCCTGTTAACTGATAAATGCCAGTTAAGTTTAAGTCCCGTGTAATTGGGGGCAAGCCAATTGCCATCGCAAACAACCGCAACCGGGACTTGCGGGGTGCAATTTCAAACTCAATTTTCAACTCATTTTTGCTGCTATCAATGTACCTGACATAAGAATCGAACCATGGCCACAACAGTAACGCTTGCGATCACAGTTTATTATGCGGAATTAGCACAAATGAAAGTACAGAAACGAAAAAATAAACAAATAGCTTGAAGCTCGTACAAGAGGTAAAACCTAGTTCGTCCCACTATCCGTAATAAAATCTTCCACAGAGTTTTTATAGCTCTGATATTTTATCCCACACAATTCAGACTGTAAACTTAAGTTTTATGCATAAAACATCTCTGCCCTCTTCCTAGTGTATATCTGTGCATTTTACAACGACAGCATAAAATATTATTTGCACAGCTGCTGTTTTTTCCGCTGCACTTATTGCTATGCATTTTTAACGTCTTAAGGAGTAACTTACTCCTGAAGGCGTTAAAAATGCATGCTGTAGACACACTTGATACCTTACAATCCTTACTCCGAGTAATCAGTGTTGAATGGATCTTTTGGCGAATGACGACACGGTTGGCGCAGCGGCTGAGAGATTGGACTGCTGCGCTGCGTGTCGCGGGCTCGATCCCCGCACGGGACACATATATTTGTATGGCCTACAGCCTACAAATAGTTATTTTGGGTCTGGATGTGTATGTGAGTTTAAATGTTTGTTCCGTAACCATATTTTTTATCTATGCGCGCACTGTGCTTGCGAACGAATGGAAAACGGGTCGAATCCAAGATGGCAGCAGCAACGGTTGCCTAAGTGCGCGCTCCCGGTTAAAATCCGGTTAGATAGTGATCTCTGAAGGCTCATACAGTACAGTACAGACTTTGTTACACCAATTTGTGAGTGGACAATCGGAACGGCCGGTCGTGGGGCAACGCCAGCCACGTGCCACCAGGACAAGATTCCTTCGAAGAGCCACAGGAAGCTAGCAGGTGAGTGACGCACTTTTTGCTTGGAAGGTCTAACCGTCTCCCCGCGAGCAAGCACAGTTAGTCATTTCATAATTAAAATACGTATCGAAAACTGCGCTTGCCCTCCAATGTACCATCATCGGCTTGGTACAAATGTTTGTAAACGCACCCACGATACAGGAAAAATTCCTAGTGTGGGGCAACGTTTTTTTTAAAGAAAGATGAAGCAAGAAAGAATGGGCCGAAGTCGATATTTACCACGTTTTCTAGTCTGCCACGCTAGTGACATGTCACAAATGTCACACTCACAAACATACGTCAAACAACCTCCTCGGATGGCCAGTAATGACAGGCGATAATCGGTCGCACTTGAAAGTTTTCAGAGCAAAAGTTATCGAGTCGTTAGTACGTGACGCAACTCATCGATAGGTGAAAACTTTTGGGTTCAACTTTACAATGTGAAGCGGGGTTTGAATGCGAATTGTTCGGGGTCCAAGAAAAGGATTATGTATTTATAGTTATGTGGAGGACCTCGTGGCTTAATAAGAACTGCCACTCAGGTCGATCTTTAGGTAAAGCTGTGCTTGCCTACGTCGGTCTGTAGATGGGTGACCGCCCGACATACCGAGTTTCCTTTTTGCCTCGGAACGCACGTTAAGCTGTTGGTCCCAACTGCCATATATAGATCTTTGGCAGTCGTTACAGGTAGTCAGTCAGTAACCTGAAATTCTGGCATCCAGTTTTACCAAATATTATCGTATTAACTACTATTAACTGGGTTGTGGATGTCAGATAGGCAGTCGCTCCATGTAAAATGCTGGTATTCAGCTGCGTCCTGTTAGACTGGAAGCCGACCCCAATATAGTTGGGAAAAGGCTAGGCAGATGATGACTTATGTGGACTCTGATGTCTGAATGTATAGACCAACTTTTACAATTGCATGGTTGTTTTCGTCGAAGCGTCATCAATAAAATAATGTAAATAATATAATAGTGTTATAACACAAAAACGTTGTTAATTTGTTTTAATAAATATTATAGATTATCAAATGATTAGTGGATGGGCAAATGGTACTCACGGTTTTAGGGTAAGGGAAAAGCGTAATGTCTTCGATAGCACAGCTTTCTGGAGCACGTTGATTCAGCGAAAACCCACCAAGTGTCACAAGATGATATGAGGAGAATCACACACACATTTCTATTCACAGTTTCTAGCTTGGTTTTTGAGTCTTTTAATGGCGGTCGCGGAAGCGCGGGCGCAGGGCAATTTCACGTGCGCTTGTTATTGACGCTGAGGTAGGACTGGTAGATGAAGGAAGATGAGAGCGGGAGGAAGGGATTTGAATGAACGTCTGATCCTTCATTCTAACCAATGAGAGAAGAGTATAGCGTGTATAGTGTTACAAGTATGCGTTTTGTGATTTCCAAATTAGATAAATAGATATTAATAAAAATGCGGATAAATAATGTGAATGGCGCAGACAACTCCCCCGGACTAGAGGTTTTCCTCTATTAGAAACTTTATGAGAAAAAAAAAACTTAACTTAAACATATGAATTTAAACTTAAATAGAGTTAAAGGGAATTTATACTATTTTATTGCGTAGGTAGGGGACAGAGCCGCACTACTGGGCGTATATAAGTACCGGAAGCAGTTCTAACCTTCACAGTTCTAATTATATTGTCCTTGCCAGGATAAGTCGCATCTATGACACCTAAAGGCCAACAAAGCGGATGAGCGTTGTTGTCTTTGATAACAACGATCGTACCTACTTCAACAGGCTTTGACGGTGTGTTCCACTTCTCCCGCTGTTGCAAGGAAGTGAGGTACTCCTGACTCCAACGGTGCCAGAAGGAATGAGTTATCTTATTAAGAAGCTGATAGCGCGATAAGCGATTGTCTGAAATGTCTGTGACATCTTCAGCAGGTAGAAATTTAAGCGGTGTTACGTTGAGAAAATGATTAGGCGTTAAAGCACTAATATCAGACGGGTCTGAGCTTAAAATACTTAGAGGTCGATTATTTAAAAGACATTCAATTTGAACGAGTACAGTACTAAACTCCTCGTATGTTAATATTTGAGAACCAATTACTTTAAAAAGATGAGTTTTGACACAACGAACATTAACTTCGCTGAGTCCATTAAAATGCGGACCGTAAGGCGGACTATGTTTAAATTGTACACGATGTTCTGATAACTGTTCACCTATGTAGTTTATATGAGATTTTGATTGAATTAATTCGTAAATTTCGTTCAATTTGCGCTTTGCGCCAATAAAGTTTGTGCCTCCATCACTATAAATCATAGCAACGGGACCTCTCCGAGAAATAAACCGTTTGAAAGCGGCGAGAAATAAATCTGAACTTAGGTCAGAGACTAACTCTAAGTGTACTGCCTTAGTTGTTAGACAGACAAACACACAAACGTAAGCTTTGTGGCTCTTAATTCCGCGTTTTCGGATATGCGTAACGTAGAACGGACCACAGTAGTCTACAGCGGTATTTACGAACGCTTTCACTTGTGACACACGGAAATCAGGTAAATCGCCCATAGGAGGGTAAGTATTTCGAGGTTTAATTTTAAAGCATTGATTACAACTATGTACGCGTTGTCTTATAATGTTACGAGCAGCTAAAATCCAGAATTTTTGTCTAATTATAGCTAATAAAAGAGCGGGACCCGTATGCAAATTACTTACATGATAAAAGTCAATTAAGAGTTGAGTAAAGCGTGATTTAGTTGGAATTAAAATGGGATGTTTTTGACCATAATCCAGTTTAGAATGAGTTAACCTTCCACCTACTTTGAGAATATTATTTGAATCCAGAAATGGGTTGAGTTTAGCGAGACTTTTATTTTTAAAACGTTTATTAGATTTTAACGCGCTAATTTCTTCAGAGAAATATCTACCTTGTACGTAACGTATAAGGTGTATTTCCGCAGCATCCAAATCCGAAACGGTGATACAACCACGCGAATTGATTAACTTGCAGAAACGTAATATTAAAACTACGCTACGAAGTAAAATAGAATATTTAGAAATGCGATCAATTAAAGATTGAATAGGTTGTGAACCTTCTTGCGTTATTTTAACAGAGAGAACGATATTTTTAGTTTCCATTATTTCTGAATTGTTATTATTTAAATTGATTTTAAATGGTTTGATTGGCCACTGAGATAAGGGGAATGAAAACCAATGCGGAGCGTTAAACCAGAGCGTTAAATCTAATAATTGTTTAGGCGTTATAGGACGAGAAACTACGTCAGCGGGATTTTCAGTTCCATCTATGTGAAACCAATGTTTTGCGGGTAAATTTGAATTAATTTCAACAATGCGATTTGCGACAAAAGTATGAAATTTGTGCGAGGGCGAGTGGATCCAGGTGAGCGTGACTGTTGAATCAGAAAAAGCAAAGATTTTATTAATTTTACAGCGTTTACTTAAAACTTCTACAACTGAATTGATCAAGTTTGCTAAGAGGAGAGCCGCACATAGCTCGAGGCGAGCTAAGGGCGTATTTTTAAGCGGAGCGACGCGAGATTTAGAAGTTAATAAGAGGACTGATCCGCTATCTTCATCGTTAGAACTAACCCTTATGTAAACAGCGGCACCATAACAGCGCTCACTGGCGTCTGCGAACCCGAGGAGAGTGACATGAGAACCAGAGGTGATACCTACATGTCGCGGGAACTTTATTTTTTCGAGATAGGGAAGTTCTTTGTGAAACCGACTAAATTTATTTTCAATGTAAGCGGGTACAGGATCATCCCAATCAAGATCAAGTTTCCAGCATTCCTGAACTAACGTTTTCATGAATGCAGTAACTGGACCTATAAGACCTAAGGGGTCAAACAGCCGTGCGGTTGCTGATAAGACGGTACGTTTCGTACATTTAAGAGAATTACCATTTATTTTAAATTGAAAAAAGTCTTCTACTGGATTCCACTGCATACCTATAATTTTTGTATTATTATCCGCGTCAGCGTCAAACTCAATATTTTGCGGATTTAAATGAGTTGAAGGAATTTTATCTAACAGTTCGGAACTATTCGAGATCCATTTTACAAGGTGGAAACCGCCTGACCTGAACATGGTGACCATTTCTTGGTATGTCCGCTCAGCTATTTCAACGCCATCTAGCGAACATACGTAGTCATCCATATACATATGGTTTTCAGCCTCGTAAGCTGCGAGTGGGTACTTTTCCCGACTGTCAGATGCGAGTTGGCGAACTACTCGCATAGCTAAGTATGGTGAGCTTGAGACGCCGAAAGAAACGCGGTTAAATTCAAAAGTTGAAATTTCAGAATCTTTATTGAATCTGTATAAAATGCGTTGAAATGCGTGATGATCAGCGGAAAGATTAAGTTGAAAATACATTTTTTCGATATCTGCAACTACAGCAACGGAAAACATGCGAAGATTAATTAATAAATCGAAAATGTTACTTTGTAGATTCGGACCTACATAAAGGAGATCATTTAGTGATTTACCTGAGCTAGTTTTACAGCTAGCGTCAAGCACGATGCGAGTTTTACTAGACTGTTTATCCGGGCGGTAAACTGCACGGTGAGGGATATAGAAATGCGGGATAGTTAGAGAGGGGTCGTTGACCTTGGTTAAATAACCTTTGTCAAGATAATCTTGAAGCGTTGCGTTGTAATTACTTCTGATCTCGGGATCAGAATCTAACTTTTTTTCCAAATTAAGGAGACGGCGCGTCGCCGTTGAGTGTGAATTTCCTAAGTCTATACACGGAGCCTTAAATGGTAGCTGCACTGTGTATCTACCTGTTTCATCGCGAGAATAAGTTGATTTAAATATTTGTTCACACGCCTGATCGTCAGGACTCATGTGAACCTTACTAGGGACGCTTTCGAGTTCCCAAAAGCGTTGCGTGAGCGTATTTAAGCGAAGCGTGCTAGCCGCACACAGAAAAGTTTGCTCGCTTTTGTTTTTATTTATTTGAGCGGGGCGAGCGCGCGGAGTTACACTAGGTTGACAATCAGCCCGACCCATGGCTATGTAGCCAAGGGTGGTTTCTACGGCGACGACCGAGGAGCCAGGTAAAGTTACCTTTCCACTGCCCAACAAAAGCGGGAAAAGTTCATTGCCAAGGAGGCAATCTATCTCACCGGGAACGTGGAATGCGTCATCAGCCATAGGTAGATTGCGTAATGAAGCGAGATTTGAGATATCTATAGATATGTTGGGCAAGTCGTCTGTAATACGATCTAAGACCCGAGCGTGAATTTTATAATAGCAGCGGTGATCAAAGCGGGAAAATATTTTAAAAGTAGCAGTTCCAAACGAGGGTATTTTAGCGTGACCGATCCCAAAAATGGAAGATTTGTCAGGAGTAATTTCTAAGTTTAAACGTTTACAGCAAGCCTTTGTAATAAAATGACTCATTGAGCCGGTATCAAGGAAAACGCGGAGAGTATGAGGTTTATTATTATTATAAGCGTATACGGAAGCGGTGGGCAACAAAACAGTTGTATTATTTTCAACGCACGAGGTAGCCGAAGTCATTGACAAATGCGAAGCGCCTGAATGTACGCGCTCCGCGTGCGGCGTCGTCGTCGAGCCCACAGTGCTCACAGTCGCGACAGCTAGCGAGGGCGCGGCTACCAGCGGGGGCGAGGCGGAGGGCGCGCGGGGCGCGGTTACATGCGGCGGCGAGTTGCCGGTTCCCCGATAGTTGTCCAAATGTATTAGAGAATGATGTTTACGCTGGCAAACCGAACAAGTATTTGTTGACTTGCACATTTTAATATCATGAAATCCTAAACAGTTACGACAAAACTTATGTTTGTTTACTAGATCTAATCTTTCTTTTGCGTTTTGATTCATGAAACGAGAACATCTGTAAAGTGGGTGTGAATCAGGTGACGAACACACCTTGCAGGCACGCACGGATGCGTCCTGGGTAGTGATCGCGAATGTTTGGCTATTTTTATATTTATTAGAAGTGGATTTATTATTTTCACTATTATAATTACGGACTTTAGAGGGGTTAGATTGATTACGAAGTGTTATTATTTTACTTTGTTCTTTTAAGAATTGCGAAAGATGATTGAAAGTAGGTATTTCAATATGATTATGTGATCGTTCGAAAAGGTTAACGACCTCTTTATCAAGCTTGCTGAGTGCAATATCCGTTATTATAAAATCTGACAAATCCTTTATGTTTAAGCGCCGTAGGGCGGCTTGCGATGCATGGAACTGCTCAATAAATGTGTCTATAGATTGATAAGGCTTAAACTGAATCATTTGATGTAAGTACATGGAAGCTTGTACGCGGGTATCTTGGTATTTTTCTATTAAAGCATTCCAAATGAGTAGGTAATTATTAGCGGTAGGCGCGACGCCCGAACAAACAGTTAATGCCTTATCAGAGAGACACCCTATTAAGTATTGTACTTTCTCGGCGTCAGTTAGATGCGAATTATCATGAATAAGACTTTTAAAGTTTTCATGAAAAATTGTCCATTTGCTGGGCGTGCCGTCAAATGAAGCAAGTTTTAAAGGTGGCAATTTACGATTTAAAAACTCGAATTTACTACTGCTGTTTTCGTTATTTTGAGACTTGAGAAGGTTAGCTTCGATTGCTTTTATTTCACAATAAATTTCATCAAATGCTGACAACGGCTGGTAATTAATAGCTGATCCAGCTTCCAAGAGTGCTAAATTGTAAGCATCAAGCGTTTCAATAAAATTCGTCCTAATTTGATCAAGGGAATTAATCCTAGCTAGAAATTGAGATTTTAATGAACTATTTACTGAAACTTGTCGACCGAGGTCATAAATTGATTGCAGCATTTTGAATAAAATTTCCTTCTTAGATTCAAACAGAAGCACTTTTGAATCTTCTTCTGCGGAGCCATAAGATTCCTTATCGGACTCCTTGGATTTACCATGCTTTGAAGCCATTTTTATGCGTTGGGATAATGCCTATTCGAGTTAATAATCGTTAATAATAATACTTAAATGAGTGAATGTATGCGAAATATCGAGAATAAATTGGACTTGCCCGTGTGCGTTATGTGTTGAGAAAACCTGTGAAATATGTGTGCGATGACTAAAATATATTTATAATATTTTAGCAATAGAGTGTTTAGCGTGAAATAGGATGCGTATTTGAATAAATAACTTAGCGTTGATGAGATGTTAGCGGGAAATGCCTCGTGAGCGAGTCACATAGGTTAGTGTAATGGCGGATGCGTGGATGAGCGTATTTTTATGCGAATAAATAGCTAAATGCGGTAAATATGATGCGTTTTTAAAGAAATAACTTAGCGTTGATGAGATGTTAGCGGAATGTGCCCTCGTGGGCTTGTCACATAGACGAGAGTAATAGCGGATGCGTATTTGAGCGTTTTTATGCGATTAAATAGATAAATGCGATAAATATGTTGTGATTGATGAGTGTAGTGTATATGCGAAGTAATTTTTTGTTTTTTATTTGGAAAGAAGGACCAGAACACTTGGATGGGCAAATGGTACTCACGGTTTTAGGGTAAGGGAAAAGCGTAATGTCTTCGATAGCACAGCTTTCTGGAGCACGTTGATTCAGCGAAAACCCACCAAGTGTCACAAGATGATATGAGGAGAATCACACACACATTTCTATTCACAGTTTCTAGCTTGGTTTTTGAGTCTTTTAATGGCGGTCGCGGAAGCGCGGGCGCAGGGCAATTTCACGTGCGCTTGTTATTGACGCTGAGGTAGGACTGGTAGATGAAGGAAGATGAGAGCGGGAGGAAGGGATTTGAATGAACGTCTGATCCTTCATTCTAACCAATGAGAGAAGAGTATAGCGTGTATAGTGTTACAAGTATGCGTTTTGTGATTTCCAAATTAGATAAATAGATATTAATAAAAATGCGGATAAATAATGTGAATGGCGCAGACAATTAGAGTTCAGTAAAAATCCAACTGTAAGTACCTAACCTTTTATTTAATTGTTGCCTTTATTTATTTTGATAGTTTTTTTTTTTGTTGGGATTTTCATAAAATTTTAATGACTCTTTCTGCTCTGGGCAGAGTGGTAGGGAGTGTCAGATTTCTAATGACTAAATACCACCCATATTCCTTCTTAGCCCTTTGTGTCGAGGCCACAGTATCTTTTTCGAACAACCCGCAGACCCTACCCTTATGTAGATAAACTTAGATAGGCCCTTCAGAATACTACTTAGTCGAGATTAAAACGTGGTAAAAACAGCTTTGTTTTTTTCGTAAATAAGTATTTGTTTATTTGAAGGGTCGTTGTCAAGAAATATACGTAGGTACCTACTTACGTGAATATAAACATTATATTACGAAAGCTTGTAGACCTTTCATAGTGATTAGTGATAGTTTGATAGTGAAAATGGTGCACAGACTTGGTCTTTGACTAACATCCAGAAGTCCGAACTCAAGGTTTCCCAAAGGGCAATGGAGCGCGGTATACTAGGTGTTAAATTAACGAATCGTGTTCGAAACACAATATTGCGCTCCAAAACAAATATAGCTGACGTGGCTCAAAAGGCTGCCCAACTCAAATGGGATTGGGCAGGACATGTCTGCCGCATGTCACAAACTGTGGGCCAAAATAGCAGGAAACTGGTGCCCAGACACAGAGAAACGGGGTCGCGGCAGTTCAATTAGACAGGTTCCACCAGAACTGGAAGGAGAACGCACGGGTTCGAGAGAAATGGAAGGAGTGGGGGAGTGCCTTTGCCCAGGAGTGGGACAGAGCAGGCTAGAAAAAAGGCTTAGGCTCAGTAGTTTCGGAGATAAGGGGGTGGGAATGGTCGGACAGACAGACAGACACACGAGTGATCCTATAAGGGTTCCGGTTTTCCTTTCAAGATACGGATCCCTAAAAACCCTTGGGAATAGAGAATAGGAAAATCGGATATAATTATACTAAGTATTTTACAGTGCGCAGGATATCACCTTTCATAGACGATGAAAACAATTTTCCCTTTCCACGACTTTTTTATTTTGCGTAGGTTTGTAACTACTCTAGGTGCTTCTTTTCTAAGAATATCGCGATAAACATATTTTTTTTGTAACGCACTTTGGGGATAAAGCCGCGAGCATTATTCTTAGAAAAGTTCAAAGGTTATTTGTTCATAACTTCACGCCTGAAAACCCCAAGGAGTTAGACAGTGTTGTGTGATGATTAGGCCATCATCCATTTAACCGATTTTAGCCACAGTGACTGCATTCGATGGTGTACTTAATAGAACACCCTTATTTCGCCAGATACGTATGATTATGTCAGTAAGTTGCGACAGGTATTTTTTTTTTGTAGTGTGGGAAATCATCAAATGACTCTTCCCACTCTGGGCAGAGCGGAAGGGAGTGTCAGACTTCTACTGACAAAAAAAAACCCGACTGAAAAAACGGCAGGCGCGATCCATTCTATTGTCATTTACATTTCATAATTTAATATTCAAACGAACCCGCCTGCTTCCAAGTTTTGTTTAATTTAAAATGTGCTTGTTTTTTGCTTTTCCGTTTTTTCAGTCGGGTTTTTTAGTTTTTTAACTACTTTTTTTATTTTCAACTTTTTAGTTCTTTGTGGTAATTGTTCTTTCGTTGGTCTAATTCTTCGCAGATGATTTAACTTTTGTGCTTGTTTGTAGGATTTGTCACTTTGAATTTCTTTTAATCTTATGTGTTATATTTTTGTAATCTCCTTTTAAACCCCTTTATTTTGATACCCTACTCGATGGTTTAGGATTTTTTTTTTGTTAACTAGATCCACGAGGCAGACCAAACAAAAAATACCTTTTCCCATTCACAGATCCTGATAATAAAATAAAAACATAAAACGACCGATTACTTCTCTATTCTGCACTAAGATGTCCCACTTTCCCTTTAATTTAATAATTCGCTGCTTGCCTCCTAAATTACCCTTATAGCGATAAAGCAAATGTACCAAGTTATTTGTCTCTTCACATAAAACTTGATTGGAGACTTGCCAAGTTAAAATTTGCATGAGCTAGGAGCAGTGACTCCTGTTACTAGATCTTCCCATAGCTCTGAACGTTACATTATATTACGCCACAAGTCCATACTCTGCGTACTGAGAATTTGTGCTATTTCTCAGCCTATAGTTTTTTTCAGAAATGTAAGAAAGCAGCGAAGTGGATAAAGTAAACTGACCCACTCAAAACATGAGACGTTCAAACTATTCAGCAGAGAGTAGCAGGCGTGATTTTATGTCTTATGTACTTATGTGTGTTAAATTAAAACCGTCCCCGTTCGCGGCGCGTCGTCCTCAGTTCTCCATATCCTAAAAAGTATTACTGCTGATAACCTAGCTAGACCAGTCGTAAAGCATTGTACCTTTTTTTTTTGGTGGGTGGAAAATCATCGAATGACCCCCCCCCGCTCTTGGGCAGAGCGAAGGGGAGTGTCAGACTTCTACTGACTAAAAACCGAACCCATGTTCCTTCTTTGCCCTTGCGCCGAGGCCACGTAATCTAGTACAAAATACCGCGGCCCCGACGGGCGTCGGCCCTTGCGGGCCCCTCCTTGAAAGCATTGTACCTCGAACCTGCACCAATATATTTTATTCTCGGTCCTGGCTATAAACCGCTGCCTTGGATGGGGGATAAAGTTTAAAGAAATGCTTTGGATTGTATCGAGTGGTTTACGAGGGACGCTCAATTGTGGATATTGGTATGAACATCATAATATTAGGTACCTATATAGCCCTGCTGGTCTACTGAGCGTTCGCTCCTAGGGTTTGATTTCAGGTCGGAAAAGTGCTTTTGAGTTTTTTGGAAGTTTAATGGAAATGGAATGGAAGCCAAATGCAACATTTGTAACATATAGTTAAAAACTAAAACCAGACTACGAATAAAATCGCAAACTAATGAAAGAAAATAATTCTTGACTGATATTCCTATCTATCAAGATTATCGTCTAGTTTTTAAGTAAAATTATTATAGAGGACAGCCGCAGTCGCATGCCACTGATACCTGATGCTCCTTCATGGCGTTCTCGTTCGTGGCATATTAGTAAAAAAAAAAAACATTTTTACACTAAAAAAACTATCTGGAGACGGGTGCATCCTTATCGAAAACACTGAGAAGAAACACCAAATCATACTCAGATAGGTCAATCAGTTCATTTATCGCAGCATCATGCTGAGATAGGAGCCTTTTTGGCCTCGCACAGGTTTTCTCTTAGTTAGCTTTATATTCTTTTTTTGTTATTATTATTTTTTGTAGTTCCTGTGCTTGTCCCAAATAAATATTTTTTCTTTCTTTCTTTCTTCATGAACTGATTGACCTCTGAGTATGATTTGGTTGAGATTTGTTCAAGTTGTAGACAATTGTTCAAGTAAGTAACATCTCTAGCTCTTAATTAAAATAACCTGAACAATAATAATTTAATAATATTGTAGAAACGCCAAGATTTTCCGTACGAAATCCCTAAACGTAGGTAGGGATCGACATTTCAATTTCCTCTTGTTCAAAAACTATTCGTTTACCGTAGCGGTCAAAGAGTTGCGGTGGAGTGGCCGGCTTTTGTTTGCGACTGCGGGTTTGATAACCACGGAGCTAATATTAGCGGTCTAAGTTTTGTTCTTAGTTTCCATGTTTGTTCTGGAATTTGGGAGTTTTCATGTTTTTGGCAACTTTTTTCCTAACTTACGCCTGGAATCCCTTCTGTAGTTACCATCATGACTAGTCATACGCCTTCATTACGCCACTTAACCTAGGATCTGTGATGGTCACTGAGAAATTCTTAATGGAAATCTATATAAATAAAGACAGAAGTCCTGACTGACTGACTCATCAACGCCCAGCCCAAACCCTTGGACCTAGAAAGCTGAAATTTTGCACAGAGGTTTCCTTTAAAATGTAGACAAGGAATAAGGAAGGATTTTTCGAAATTCAACCCCTAAGGTAGTTAAATAGGGGATGAAAGTTTGTATGGAAAATCATCATTTTCACGCGGGCGAAGCACTGAAGCTGAAGCTGGCAAAAGCTAGTAATCAATAAAACTTGCCCGGTCTACGAATCAAACCCAGGACTTCACATTCAGCAGTCACCCTAATTAATCCTTCTCGAAATCAACGCTACCAGCAAACTTGGTCTGAAATAAAAGTGTACAGAATACTCTTTTTTTTTTGGTGGGTGGAAAATCATAACCCCCCCCGAAAATACCGAGTCCGTCAGTGTCGGAGATTGCGTTAAGCTGTTGGTCCCGGCTGACATTTGGAGAGCTTTACAACTCGTAACAAGTAGTCAGGCAGCGGCCCGAAGGTCTGGCAGCCAGTCTTCGTCAGGGGTATAGTATACCAGTACAAATCGGGTTGTGGAGGTCGGATAGGCCGTCACTCCATGATACTGGTATTCTGCTGTATCCGGCTAGACTGTTAGCTGACCACAACATAGATGGGAACAGACTTGGTAGATGATAAGATTAGATACTTTGAGTTTTTTTTTTTATTAACGTGATAAATATTACTAAATATTACATATTACTTTGTGTAATTTATTTCATCACCACTGCTCTCAAAAAGGTGAAGGAAAACATCGTGAGGACACCGGCATGTCTTAGAACCAAAAAATTCGAAGATTCGAATCGATTCGATCTACCAATCCGCACTGGGCCCGCGTGGTGGCCCATCCCTCTCCAAGCGAGATGAGGCCTAAATCCCTGCAGTGGGAACATTATAGGCTGAGGATGATTATAAATATTCTGGTCCTCATCAAGGCGATTACGTTTACTCTAGTCTCTATGCAGCCTCATAATCTAAAAAGTTCTCTCCACATCGCAGAAGTGTTAACTCGTCTTCTCCCAAAGGTACGCAGATTATAATGACTTTGAAAAACTTTCCCCATATCAACTATGTATCACTTATTCCTCCCCCGGGCACAACTGAAATGAGATTGGTGGGGAAAAATAATTTCGTCACGCAACTATTCCGTGGAGATCAACGTGTGGGAGATTGTGTTTAACGGTGCTATTAGAAAATGTACAGGAAAATGCTTGAATGTTGAGTACTGGGAGAATTAATTTATATGTGAATGACTTTAAATGTACTCCGAACACAATGACGGTTTAGATGGAGACTTATGGATGATACCGATTTTTTCTGTGTCTCGGAAAGCACGTTATGCAATAGGGGATTTCACTAAAAAAATGTCACCTGTATCGACTGTCAAAGAAATGCTACCTAACCGGAACCATTACTTTTTTTATGTGCTCAGATCTCAGATGAGAATAAAATTAAATATTTTTTATTGTTCCCATTAGAGCACCACGTCAAAATATTGATAGGTGCTCGGATGGGAATACCTCCCACGTATGCAATATTTTTCGATAATCTAACAGACGGACAAATAAGATTTTTTTGGAGAAATATCCTATTGGTTCCGGCTATCATATTTTGTAGATCTTTGACAGTCGTTAAAGATTTTTGAAAAAAAAAAAAAAACAGATTTTTGGCCTGAAAGTTTGACATTCAGGCTTGCTAACGCGTTTCGTATTACACTTTGCTATCTGGGTAGTAGAGGTCAGATAGGCAACTATATCTACTAGGCAGACGCTGCATATATGATACCGGTATTCAGCTGCATGCGGTAAGACTGCAAGTCAACCCCAACATACTTAGCTATGAACAGGCTACGTATGATGACGATGACAAGAAATAGGCTCGATCAACATCGATAAAATTAAATGTCTTCGTCATTATTAATTTACCCAAAAGGTGACCACAGCTGGACATAATATTGCCTGGTCCCAGTGGATTCCTGCAATCTTTACCAGTTCATCGGTCCACCTTGTGGGAAGTGTAATGTGCAGCTCACCTAACCTTATATAATAATATATGTAACTGCACACACTAATTATTGGCATTATTTTACGAATCGTGGAACTAAACAGTTCTCTTTTATTTCGACAACATCATTATAATACATGGCGACCCTTAGCCAGCAATTAAAATTTTGCAATCTACGCGTTAAGGAAGACTACGGACGAGTCAAATAAATTATGAAGATTATACCGATAGAAGTTGAAGTTTGTGAAGACGGGAATTAAAAGAAAGGAAGCGAAGAAGATTTTAAAAATGTATAGAAGAATCAGAATCCCAATAGAAGAATTTGTTTGAAGAGGTAAAATCATTAATTTCAGCAGCAATTCCGGCAGCAACGTTCCTTTTCTGTCTTCTTAAGACAACGTTCCTTTTCTGTCTTCTTAAGACAGAAAAGGAACGTTGCTGCCGGGTGCTGGGAGAATGCTCAAGCCTTATGATGAGAGGATATGCAGGGCGCCGGGAGTTGAATTCGTCTTCCGTTGCAACGTATTCTGGCGATTATGGCAAAACCCCCCCTAATCAAAAAGATATAAAATGCTGTTAGTTTAAAATATGTGTGTGTGTGTATACACCTCTGCCTAACCCTTTGGGGTTTACAGGCGTGATGTTATATTATTTAGAGCGACTATTTTATTGGGCAGTTTCTCCGGCTTAGTAAATCAAGCCCAGTGAACTAAGCTCAGTTATCCCGGCACTTCTTGGCAACTGTACCAATCAGATAATTTATTTCCTATTCGTGAACTAAACGAATTTATATCTCTGATCAGAAATGCTTGGTATGTAGAGAAACAACATTATTTCATATTACTACTTAGTATATCTAGACACGTATGATTACGACTGTTACCCCGACAGGCGATAGGCAAAGGCAATCTATTTAATTTTAAGTCGCGAGTAAATAGGCTTCTTCTGGGTAAGCTCGTTCCATCGTCGACCTCATCTCTGCCCTTAGGGCAAGATTGAGGTCAAGAGCAAGCCCATATTAAAAAAAAAGTACCTTCAGTAGATCTTCATTTCGCCAGTTTATATAGTAAGGTCCCATGTATGTAGTAGGGGTGATGCCTTGACTTTGGGTGTAAAGGGAGACCAATGAAAACAATTGATGTACTGTGTACATAAATCATAAATCTATAAAAATAAAAAGAGAAGTCCTGACTGACTGACTGAATCATCAAAGCCCAGCCCAAACCCTTGGACCTAGAAAGCTGAAATTTTGCACAGAGGTTCTCTTTATAATGTAGGAAAAGGGAAAGGAATAAGGAAGGATTTTTCGAAATTCAACTCCTAAGGGAGTTAAATAGGGGTTGAAAGTTTGTATGGAAAATCGTCATTTTCACGCGGGCGAAGCCGCTGGCAAAAGCTAGTATTTAACAAAAATTGATAGGTATAAGGGCAGGTGAATGATGACGTACACGATTCTCATCATCAACCCGGTAAACACCAGATAAATCCAGTTTACACAATCTGGGACTAAATCCAGGATCGGCTCAGTAGTATAACGAGGCAGTTCTACCAGTAAATCTAGATTTTATAACATAACATAATATCACGCCTGTAATTCCCGAAGGGTTAGGCAAAGGTGTTCCTAATATACACCTATATTTCGCCAGCTATGTGTATCAGGGGAGCGAGCCTATTGCCATCAACCGGGTACAAATCACCCGTGTCTGTTACTGAGAAATTCCTGATAGAAAAACGCAAAACTTTCAACCGAACACTTCACGAAGCCCTTAACCAAGCATTATGTACGATCGAAGACAGTTCCGCCTGATCATTTAAAAAAAAAATCGCCTAAATCGTGCCGAGGCGCTGCCACGGGCTAGCGAGCGATTCTATTTCTTGAGTGCAAGCAAAAATGAGCTTAGTGGTGATCAGGCGCATAAGACCGCCATAGTACATAATAATATATCAAACTAAGAACTCCTACGCAAATATTATTGCTGGGAAACTACTTTTTTTTTGGGGTGAAAAATCACATTTTACGATAAAACTCAATGTAGGATGCTTAAAACATTGTCCTTTTTTTTTTTTTTTTTGGTCGGTGGAAAATCATCGAATAACCCCCCCGCTCTTGGGCAGAGTGAAGGGGAGTGTCAGACTTCTACTGACTAAAAACCGAACCCATGTTCCTTCTTCACCCTTGTGTCGAAGCCGCGTTATCCTTTCGACAAGCCACAGCCCCGACGGGTAAAACATTGTCCTAGTGGATGCTTTCAATAGTAAACAGGTCATGGAGGTAATTTAAGTAAAGTTAAGACATGAAAAACCTGTAGGTACCTATTAAAAAAAACAGCTGTGAAAAACATAGAACTTTGACCTCAAATATCTTCGTGAATAGGGGGGGGCTTAGTTCCCAGGTGTTGTCTAAAACAAAAAAATATCGCATTGACGGGGAGAACAAGTGGGTACCTTTTACACCCTCTATTTCGATGAACATAGTACCTACCAAATTTATGAAGGGTCAAGAAATGAGTTGATACTATTTTTATTTCGCACCTACATTTTGACATGAAACTCCAACAAACAAACGCATATTTATTCCAACGTGCTAGTTTTTATCGTGTATACAAACTAAATGCCACGTCAACGATATCTTGGAATGCAATGGAGGGTGTTTTCATGAAAACTACCACATAAAGCTAATTGTTTCATGAATGTTACATTCTTTTGAGTCTGATCAAAAACAGTGGGAGTTGAAACACGCCAAAGATCAGGGGAACGCAGAGGGGACCCGCGATGTAGTAAGGACATCAGTCTGTTATGGATTATGTAATTACAAAGAACTATTTGGTCTTATTTTTGTTGTTCTTTGTTTTGGAAGACTTACAGCTAAATATAATAGTGATAAATAATCTATTTAAATAAAAAGAGAAGTCCTGACTGACTGATTGACTGACTGACTCATCAACGCCCAGCCCAAACCCTTGGACCTAGAAAGCTGAAATTTTGCACAGAGGTTCCCTTTATAATGTAGACAAAGAATAAGGAAGGATTTTTCGAAATTCAACCCCTAAGGGAGTTAAATAGGGGATGAAAGTTTGTATGGAAAATCGACATTTTCACGCGGGCGAAGCCGCTGGCAAAAGCTAGTAGTATGATAATCAGAGAGCCAATTACAAGTTTTTACGTCTACAACTAGTTGTTATTTTGAATGGTTATGGCAATAATGCAAAGAGCTATCTGATTTTCGTTTTGTCCTGTTGGGAAACCAATAAACACTTTTTCTTACTTTCTTTCTTTTCTTTCTTTCTTATATTTAGGTACTGTGGTTATAAATCTAGCTAGTTAGCAAGGTCACATAGCATAACATCAAGTCTGTAATCCCAAAGGCTTAAGCAGAGATGTACCTAACAGACACCCACATTTCACCAGTAATGTTAAACTTTCGAGTAATCAAATCAAAACTTATTTAATCAAACTAAGCTGATATATCAGCACTTTTCGAACGTCTAAATTTACTGTACTTTACTTATTTACAAGAGACAGTTCCCCAAAACGACCACCCTTCGACACTTCCTAGGGGGGTGAGCCTATTTAAAGCATTTAAATTTCACTGATCAGTCTAATAGTTAGAAATTACCTGAAGATTAAATTGTATTCATTTTCATCTGGTCACGGAGGACTTAAAGGATGACTCGGATATTGAAAGAGAGCGTAGGGCGTTGGCGGTAAGGAGCAATATGCTGGCCCGTAGGTTGGCTCGATGTACAAGGGAAGTAAAAATAACGCATTTTAGGGCATATTGCCAATCCTTTTACTCGAGCGGCCTGTGGGTTCGGTATACGCAACGAGCCTACAACGTCCTACGCGTTCAGTATAATAATGCTTTCAGAATGCTGTTGGGGTTGCCGCGCTACTGTAGTGCATCGCAAATGTTCGCAGACGCGCGCGTTGACGGTTTCCACGCCATAATGCGTAAGAAAGCGGCGTCGTTATTGCAAAGACTGCGCGGCAGCACCAACAGCATTTTGCAAATGATTGCATCCCGCTACGACTGTCCCATTCAGGCTCACTGGGTGGGAATAGTCACGGGAAAATTGTGATTTTGTGTACCTACTAACATAGATCGTAAGAAAATTGTTACTAACACTTATATGGATTCTGTCCGAAATAAATGGTTTATTATTATTTTCCTGTCTAAAATCAGAGGCATAACCAACAAACAAACACACATAATTCGGAAAATTAAATAAAACTTTCCACAATGGAGTTCGGAAACAAGACAAGTTATGTCAATATGAATCAATAAAATAAATACCTATAAAATCCCTAATGCATCAATTAAAATTACAATCACGTTTCTTGAAGTCACGTGCCACGTGCCCTTATAAACAGCTAAAACTAACATTTTATTAGATGTATCCACACTACTACGCATTATTGCGTATCTACGTTCAAAACTACTATCATATTATATTTAATCCCAAGATTAGAAGATTACGACTTTGAGATCATCGATCACACAATCATGTATAATCCTGTAAGAATATTCCATGGTTTATGTCAGCTGTTCCATTGACCTTCCTGGCTTATCATCCTCGTCGTTCAGCTGAGTGACAACCACTACTGAACGTAACCAGCAAAATTAGCCTTTAATGTTTCCATTCCCACTGCTGGGATATAGGCCTCCTCTATAATATAATAGTCTACCATGTGGGCCGATAGATGAAACAAGTCTTCGTTCTGGTACATTTCTTTTCCTTCACCGTTTTGAGAGCATCAAATGGTTTTGTCATTCTGTGCCCCCCGCATCCAGCACATTCCTACTTTCAACGTGGTCTTGGTTCACCTTGTCTAGAAAGGACACGCCCGGATTCAAAGGTAAATGAGCTGCCACAATCTGTCATCAAAATTCCAAGAAAACAATAGAACATCAATACGGTATCAGTTCTGACCACCAAGGTCTTTCAGTACTTATCTCATCTGCATTATCTAGTCTATGCGCGGTCGTAGAGCAGCGCGTGTGCCTGGGCGGGCGGGGGGCGCGGGGCGCGGGGCCGCCGGGCTCTATTGGCCCAGCTCACCTCGCAGCCTTCAGTCTGGCGCGGGACGCGACGTCGAACGCACGTCGCACGTCCAAACATCTCTCACGTCCAAACCGCGTGTTGAAAATAAAGATTGCTAAATTAAATTGCTAGTGTAAAGCTATTTTGTGGGTAGTGTTTTGTTCCCTTTTCAGTGACGTCATAAGCGAGGGCTTAAGTTCGAAGGCGATCACATCTAAATGTTCGAGGGCTAAACTGTATTTTCAGTGGAAGTAAGTAGACGGATCGTAGATGTTATTATATGATTGGTAGTGCTTATTGACTGTTGCTTTTAGGTATTTGGCTCCTTAGGTCAGTAGGGGATTGTATTCTATGTGATCAGGACGAGTGCCACTCAACACAATAACTTTTATGTGAAGAATATTGAACCGTCTACAGAAATATTGATTTGTTGTTTATTTACTTGAACCTCCAAAATTGGACGATTCCCAACACTTACTAAGGCTTGAATCTGATGTTTCAATCTTTAATCTAAAGGCCGGTATGATTTTACAGCAGATTCGCGTTTAATTACACAAAGAGCAGCCTAAGCAAAGACTAAAGCCGAAGCAAATCTCTTTGGCAAATAAAGAAGAGTGGCGTTTATTTTGAGCCCTTAAACCCGTGTTTTGCGATTATAAAGACAAAGAAAACATTTATAAAATATCTGACGGTAAAAACAAACCCAAAGGAGTTATATTTGTATATTCTGTATTGTCAGTAATCGTCCTTTTCTGTCAAATTATTGAAGGTCAGTGATTCTCCTAAAATTTTCTTTGTTACGATCTAGCGGGACCCTGTTTTCAGCCTTGTCAATGCCGGTCATACAATGTAACATCATTTATTATTTCTAGCCAACTGAAAGTGTCAAACGATTCTAAATTATTATTTGGGAAATTCGGGTATAAAAGGCTTCACAATTTTGCGCGAACAAAACAAATTCTAATAATAAAATGTGGATCCATAAATTGGGTTTTATCAAATATCTGTTCACGTTTTTTGTCTTTTCTACTTGTCTACTTCCTTCCTAACTTCGATCATTAGAAATTTAAATGTATTTGTGTCACCGATTATTATAATTATTATCTGTTCTTATTGACATTTAGCTAAGGATACTAGTACAACATTTAGAGTTACAATGCTCATTATACCAACTGTCAGATTTATTTCTATCAAGATTTAAATCTTATATAGCTAGGGGTAAAGTCCACAACCACTTGAATGAATTATGACAAATTGTTAGCCCATCGGTTACCGAGGATCACAATAACCAACTTCTCTGTTTGACCCTTGTCAGAATGTGGAACGACATCCTAGAGAAGTCTTGTTTATATTTTTGTTTCTTCGTTTATGTTTTTTAAGACAATTTTTCTGTATTACATTTTCATTTCTTATCTTATTCGATTCAATGGTTTCATCAATTCTATAGCGAGGCAGAAAATCATCTTTATAAAAACTGTTTAAGAAGATTTTTGCTTACAAATTTCGTTATTCAGTTATTTGCTCCAGGCTACAATTTTCTGACAGCGAAAAATTCTGCCAGGATAATCGTGAAATCGAGACATGTGACTATAATATTTTCTTGTGTGTACAATATATGTAAGTGGCTCGAAGGCAAGTTAACGCGTTGGTTGGATCGCTGAGCGTAAATACGTAGTGACCACAATGACCAATTTCCTTTAGTTGACTCATACTACTTGCGGTATCACTAGCTACAGACACGTTATGTTTTTCTTAACAATTCATACTAGTAACCTTTTGTTGTGTTTGACCTGGTTTATTGTATTGTAAATCATTGTCACCTAAACTTATTCCTATGAATTTTAGAGTATCTATTTCAGCTTAAATTGCAGTACTTATAACAAAATTACCAATTGTCTTAAACTTGTCAACTGAACCATAATATTTTCCATTTACTTTTTTACTGTTGTCTTATATTTTAAGTCTTTCGATGATCTTGGATACATGTCAGACACCATAACGTGCTTCATCTAATCACACCAGGCTAGTAAACAAATAAACTGCTTCACGTATATTATCCCCCATGGGATTCCCGATGTCGTGGGTGTCTGCTATTACACTAATGTCACGTATACTATACCAACGAGCAAATATCTGCTAACCATACCGATTGTTGTCCTGATGTGATAACCAAGTTCGCTGGAATGTTTGTTGGGTGTTTTATTCCAGAATGTATTACTTTATTAAAATCTGATTGGATCTTGATGATTCAGAAGGTTTTTCAATAACTTTGAAATGTAACTATGAAATATCGATAATATGAAACTGCAAACGACTGCTCTCGAATAGAATTCTTTCATTACATCCACAAGATTCCGATTTTCCAAGTATGCTTGAAGATTGATTTGTTTTGGTTCATCCAATATTAAGATTTGTCTAACATTTCTATTAGTAAGTTACTCGGCGTCTACGTATATTTGTGATACTCTTACTTCTTAATAAAAATCTGTAACTGGCTGACTTTCGTTTTGACATACCTATCTCTTTTTACTGGACCGAAACCTAATGTAAATCATCTAAAAGTATTTATGTAAAATCTACTTCATTCATTCTTAAAATTAACTTTATCCCTAACAGAACGCCAACCTCTTTGACCATTACAGTGAGCGATTCCAATAAATCCTGCTTCAATTCACTGGGAGCCAATTCAGCCAATGTTCTTGTGTCACATCTGAGTGAACCAGAGACAATGGCATGGGAAAACCGCAACATTGTGTGACCGCTATCAACAAGGATACCCTGAATTGATTAGAAGGGAACGCTTTAATTAACTATCTACATAACACATATTGTGTGTAAATTTTACTGTGTATATGTTGTTATTACGCTATGGGCGTGGAATTTAGTTGATAGGACTTTAAACTATGGAAACTAACGGATATGTGGCTATTGGGGTTTTTGGAGGATTCTATGATGCCGTGGGAAACCCTCGAAAGAATCTAAACAAAACGCAGTAATAAAATAATCTAGCAGAAGTATGTGTAAGGATCAAAATTATAAGAAGTTTTTTGATAAATGCATACTCAGGGTTGCCTAATTGTTAAATGGCCGAATTGTAAAGTTAGAGAGGCAATTACCTACTCTTGAAAATTTTCAGCAGCAGCCAGTAGACTGATAGCCGACCTCAACATCGTTGATGATGGTGATGTTTTTGACCCATTTTCACCTTCACACGAATACGATGACACTGCTATAATTTAAGAAATATAAGTATTTCGAAAATATGGAACAACATTTCGTGAAATGATCTATGTCCCACTTCAAGCAGAAGCGTTTCCAGTCTTTGTTTACCGTCGTAGAAAAATAAATCTTGATTGTCTCAGCATCTCAATAACGTTGTTTTGACATACTAAGAGCAGAAGAAATAAGGACAAAATATATTATCTGCTAATTTCCGTTCATTTAGAGAACGAATTTGGAGTGAACAAAGTCGATAAACGCTCTATATGAGGAAAATACTTAGAAGCCCATTGAGTCATTTTCTCGTAACCAAGTTACAATGAAAACGAAATTACTGACGCTCGTAAAAGTCCGTAAGTACCGCTGATTTATTTTTCACAAGAAATAAAAATAGGGATACAGAAATTAAATTACATGAGCGTATATGAAGGAATATAAACCGTAATGAGCTAAGTTCATTAGGGATTGCGCAATGAGGAAAATTTTTGGTTCATAATCAACCGTGCGCTTAATTGTGTTAAGTAGATCTGTGTACTGTAAATATTTAAAATATTTAAATCATTTTTGTTTATTATTATAAATAATTAATGATAATCAGTTTAGGCGGTAACCTTTATAAATGTTTAAGGAAAAAGGTTTGATCAAATGCCTATTGGACCATGTTCGTCATTAATTACGAATGACGTTGTAAATGAAATTATCCATTCCATCCATTGTTACAATGTTTTACTCACTGTTCAATAATGTTCTTGTCCAGCTGTTGTCCGTTTGAGGAACAACTTGTAACCGTAAAGTTTTTATTGAGTCTTCTATAAGACCTTCAGAGTCCTGCCCAAATGGTGTTGTAGTCACAAACGTAAAGGCATGATACCAGATCGAGCAGTCTGTGTTTTTCCGTTAGTAATGTCTCTGAGTTACGAAATCGGCTTAGTACTCATTCATAATTATCACTTTGGGAAGCACGATAAGCCCGTAGCCCCTGAGCTCTCCGATAGTGTCGGATTGCCATCTCATTGGACTATGGCACTAAAGGGAAGATACAATGCACTTATGTTTGCTCGGGAACTTGATCGTTGTAATATTATCTGCGTCGATGGATAAGCCACTGCTAAGATTAACCGCCATGAACCAAAACAATTAAAAAAACTTATCTAACTGACGATAACGTAGGTACTTCCTATATAATTTGTTTACAATCTACTAAAATACCTACTGCTAAAGCCAATCCACGAGCCAAAAAGGAAAGAAAACAATTGTTCCGCCATCCAAGGTATGAGGAAAAGATTATGTAATGTTTCATAACTTTTGAGTTTTTTCCTCACAACATAAATCATGTCTTTGTAAGGGAAACTTTTTGAAATAGAAGTTTTATTATTGTGAAAGTGAATAGTTTTGCTTGTCTGCGGGTTTCTGAGGTAATTTAGAAGAAACCTTTGCTTAAAGTGAAAATGGAGAGCGTTGGGTAAGTGAATCTGAATAGTTTTGGATTCTCAAGGGATTTCAAGGGGAATAAGTTCTTGATATAAAAGTAAGTTAAGTTCTTTATATGAAGCAATTGAAGATAATTAGAAAATAAATAATGTATGCAAGTAAAATATAATAAAAATAGTAATATAACCTTATTGTGCTAGTTTATGTTTTTACGTAAAAGCTAGGTAGGTACTTATTGGTGATTTAATATGGTTACTTTATGCGTGGTCTTGGTGTTGAGCAGAAGCCTCTTCCCTTGACCTCGTTGGGTCTAGGATACAGCTTGAATTTCAGGATTTTACACTACGCAACTTTACTGTTTAGCTGACCTGAATGAAATAAGTACCTATCTCCTCGTAGATTGTCAGATTTTCAGACTTGTTTGACCTAAATCATAATCATCATCATCCTATTAATGTTCCCACTGCTGGGACACAGGCCTCCACTCTGTAAGAGGGAATGGGCTATAATCTAACACACGGGCCCAGTGCGGATTGGTAGATGTCATAAGTCTTCAAATTTTTGGTTCTAGAACATGCTGGTTTCCTCACGATGCTTATTCTGACGTGACCTGACCCCCTACTATGACGTCTTAAAACAGACCTAACTTAATGTTATTCCATCGTGGAAACGTGACAGAACTATATAGTGTGTCTAGCGCCATCTCTCCTCCACACTGGATTAAGGATAAGTTAGGACTGTTTTAAGACGTCATAGTAGGGCCCCTGACTTGATTACTCGTTACGACTGTCAAATATCTGCGAATGACAGCTAGGATCAACAGTAGGTCAAAATCAAAACATTTATTTAAATAAAACCATTACAGGAACTTTTGAATGTCAGAAAAGCTACAGTCACAGCCATAAGGCATAATAACTTGTGAAAGTACCTTCTGAAGTTTCCTAGGTTACTGCTTCACAATGTTTAGCCCTTAAAAATATCACATTTACCATTCAGGTAATAACATCATTACGTTTCAAAGCAGCATTTACCGCCGCTAAATCCTTGAGACGTGGATATTTGTCAATAAATTGCCGCGTTTTCAATGTTATCGTGTTACTGTGATCTTCGAGATTCAGAAAATATATTATCTCATCTTCTGGGAATGATAAAGCGGTAACTGATAAGTTTGTAATATTGTGACCTTATAGCACAACAATATTATCGTAGGTATTTGTTGTTCCCGTCGGGGCCGCGGATTCCCGTTGGGGCCGCGGATTTTTGTACTAGATGACGTGGCCTCGGCGCAAAGGCAAAGAAGGAACATGGGTTCGGTTTTTAGTCAGTAGAAGTCTGACACTCCCCCTCGCTCTGCCCAAGAGCGGGGGGTGTCATTCGATGATTTTCCACCCACCAAAAAAAAAAAAAAGGTATTTGTTGTTAGAATACCTATTTTAACTTACAGAATCATGGTGCCGTGCAAAATACCGTGCCGACCGTAAAATTTTAGTAGGTTCAATTAAACACATCACCCAAAACCAGACTGTGGCTGATACTTACTGAAAAAACCCTGATAACACTTTACCCGACCAAAACCAGGACCTCATGTTCAGCATTCGCGCTAATTTGGTTCCAATGGGACACAAATTCAATGAATGTTTATTCAAACACACCAATGGCTAAGATCATAATTATTCTAACACTAGCTTTTAAATTGCCAGCGGCTTCCCCCGCGTGAAAATGTCGATTTTACATACAAACTTTCATCCCCTATTTAACTCCCTTAGGGATTGAATTTCGAAAATTTCCTTATTCCTTGTCTACATTATAAAGGGAACCTCTGTGCATTTCAGCTTTCTAGGTCCAAGGGTTTGGGCTGGGCGTTGATGAGTCAGTCAGGACTTCTCTTTTTTTTTATTTATATAGATTTAGCATGTGTTCTCATAAGTGGCACTCACTGTTTCGTTTCGTTCTTTGAGTATCAGACTTTATAGATAGCAGTGGTATTTTTATCTTAGCAGCACTAAGTCTATCTACCGTAACTCCATAACCGCTGTGATGCTGTCATCAAATCATCAAATGACTCCTCCTGCTCTGGGCAGAGCGGTAGGGAGTGTCAGACTTCTACTGACTAAAAACCACACTTTGTACCTAGGCCGCGGTCAGTGGCGTGCGCTCTATTAAGGCTCTTAGGCTTAGCCTACCTTACCAACTGAGCATTTCTTATAACTAATTAACCATGTAATAAAATAACACCATGTACAAAATAATAATAAAAAAGTTCAAACTCCTGTTAAAATACTTAGAGCAATTTTTCGCGTACGAATCTTTTAGTTACAGGCTTGCTTAGGCTAGCATTCGACTAGCCTAAAACCCATTCATAATTTTACGCACACAGCGTCACATCGGAGAATGATCGGTGCATATTTTCGTGTATATGAACCGCACACATGCATGCCAGCTCCTGCGAGTGGAGGCGGCCTGTGATTGGCTGCAACAACACAAGGCTACGATTGGATGCGTCATGCGGCCATCTTTAGCCCGCGAACTCCGGCGCGAAGTTCAAATTTTGTTTTTTTTTTACGTTTTTTGCAATTTGCAGGCCAGTGCTAGCTTGAATACTGACTACATACGTCTTACAGCCGCGAATCATATTTTAATAATCAACATACAACCTAGCACGGGCCTGCAAATTGCAAAAATGTAAGGAAATTTAGAAATTTGAATTTCGCGCTTAGCGGTCTTCGCTCTTCCGTCCACAGATAGAGTGCAGCACTGCCAACACATTTCTCATTGATCGTTTTCGTACAATCCTGCAAAATTTTGTTGACCGCTGTTGTGAACAAACTCGATATGAAAATTATGCAATTTTATTTGGTAGTATTTTGCTATCGGCAAATTAGAAATTATATTTTACGCGAGGAAGCCATTATTATTTATTGTTTCATTGTTGTTTTATAGCGCGATTTGTTTTGAAACCGAAAACGTACAGATATTGTCAGTATTAGATAACATTATTAACAGTAGTGTAGGTAAATATTAGCTTTGTTGTGTATTATTTGTTTATTCCCACAAATAATAACAAAGTGAAGTTTGTGCTGTTAATGTGTGTTTGCTAGATGTTAAAGGTAATAAGTTTTCTCAATTATGATATTATCGTATAAGTAATGTAATGAAAAGGTGCAAATTGTATCTAAAGGTAGATGTGTGAAAGCCACTTCGGATATTATCTTGCAAGTGACGTGTTTTGTACTTTTGTAACTATCACCCACTCACTTGGATGAGATATTTAAGGTGGCCGAATCTTTCTTCTGTTTGCATCGTTAGAAAATCATGAGTTGCACCCTTGAATAATGTGGTGAGTTTTTGAATTGTATTTAGGTACCTATAACTTTTACAGGCTTATTTATTTTTATAAATGTGACAATTTTTTTTTGCTGTCAATATTTCGTGGCCTACCCACCGTAGAGACACGCCACTGGCCGCGGTATCTCTTTCGAACAACCCGCAGCCCCTTCAGCAGGTTTTCCTTCACCCTTCATTGAGTATCAGACTTTGTACGACAGATATCATTGGTATTTATGTTTTAACACATAAAAAATATTTATGTGATTATTATTTTTTGTTTGTTTCAGTCCAGTACTAACCCCACAAGTTCTACATTAAGTTCAATGTATCGTCGATCGAAGACTTTTATAATTTCCTCCTTTTTTTTTTTTAATATACACACTTGCCGTTCCAATTCACTTTTGACATTGGCAGAATAGTCGACATCGGCTTTGCTTGCCATTAACGAAAAATAGAATAGAATCATTTATATTTTTATCTTAGCAGTACTAAGTCTATCTCCCGTAAGTCCGTAACCGCATGGATGCTCTCAAGTCAACATGTAATCCGATTGTACGTTCAGATTCATGCAGATCCAATCAGGGCCGACAAGATTTGTAGTATTGAATATTCTACGTACTGTCTGTCTTGTACAGCCGAGCAAGCTAATAAGTATACAGATAGAGATTTTTATAATTCTAGTGCACTGAAAATATTGATTTCAATTTTGTTATATAAAGTGTTTGTATCGTTTGACATCAGTCTCTTAATGTAGGTATCTGTATAAACTTAAAAGTAAATACAAGTTTGATGACTGTACCTATACTTATTAGCTTGCTTAGACTGTACCTAGTGACTAGTCTGTTTAAACCGGCCAAGTGCGAGTCGGACTTACACATATAGGATTCCGTACCATTGTAGTAGATATTGAGAGATTTTCCATGTTATTTTAGCATCATAGGCTTCTTATAGATTTTCCTGTAATCTTTAAGTGTTGAACAAATTTCTGTATTTTTATAAAAAAATATGCTCAGTGTTTCGGAGATAAGGGGAGGGGGTGGTCGGACAGACAGACACACGAGTGTTCAGTTTCTTCCTTTTGAGGTACCTACGAAACCCTAAAAATGGATAATGATGTAGGTACCGACTAGAACTCCTGATTTTAGAAACTCAAATTTTACAATTTATGCTACTTACATCAATGATTACATCTACATAATAGTACAGGATAGGTTCCTGAACTATTTTGCCAAGCAATTGCCAAATTGTTTAGCAGACCATAAGAAACTCTAAAATATTAAAACCTTTACCTCATCTAGGTCCGTTTTTCATTGCCATTATCTGCCTAGCATTTTCCCAACAATATTGGGGTCTGCTTCCATCAGTCTAACCGGATGCAGCTGAATACAAGTATTTAACATGGAGCCTCTGCCTACCTGATAAAGCTGTCAGTGCTGTTTTTCGTCCTTCCAACATTCGTCTTACACTCCACTTAGCACATCAAAGTAATCACGTTAATAAGGACGAAGCCGCGTCTAGGCCGCTGTATCAGCATAACTCTCTGACCTACCCAATAACTTATTCCCGTCCATTGACTCTCAGCAACGGTCGGGAAGATAAGCGTCTGATATAGCCGCGTATAGTCTTACATAGGCTGATATAGCCTTATATATTTCTTCCCGGATTAGAGGAGGAAATCAATTACGTTGTTGGTTGGTGTGAGGAAAGATGCAGTAAGAAATCAGTGAGAATGTATGCTATTATTTGAAGCTTTGACAATTCTCATAAATAATGGAATCACAAAGGCATAGTTATTTGCTGGTTGTTCGAAAGAGTAACCGCGGCCTCGGCACAAAGGGCTAAGAAGGAACAGAAGTAGGTTTTTAGTCAGTAGAAGTCTGACACACCTACCGCTCGGCCCAGAGCGGGAAGTCGTAGTAATTTAAAGCTACACTGAATGTTGCTAGGTATGCCATAAGCGGATAGCATTTTTAACCGTTACTTTTCTTAATACTTATGGATTTACATGTTTTCGGTAGCTTAAAAAATTATAATCTTTATAACATTCATGCTAGTTTGTCTAGGTTTAATGTAGTAGTTTATTTATATAGCCGAATAATTATGACTATGTATTTATGTAATTGTTTTGGGTTGGCTTTATTGTCCGACAAATGCAAATATCTGAACAAAAGCAAGAATGTCTCGACCTCCTGAATAAGTGTATTCTATAACTCCTGCTACTCCAATCACAGTTACAACTGAGGGCTGAATGTCATTACTAAATCATTTGGCCCTAATCACAACAAAGCTTACTCAGCCGATATGATCGAGATAACACCTCTTCCTCCGTGTCGGCTCATAATTGATGTCTCTTCTCATCCTCTTGTGGTGTAGCTACGTGTAAATATATGTGATAATTATATTACAGTATTATTGAATAATAAATAAGCTATTGCATAGCTTCTATCGGGGGCCTTGAGCGTGGAGAGCGAATCCAGAAATTCCGTAACGAAAATTTTCAAGCAGGTTGCTATGGTTACGGAAAATAACAAGGTTGTCAACTGAGGTTGTCAAATTAAATAATTAATTATTTGCATAAGTTGATAAAAAATGCTATGCAATAGCTTTACCGCGGCAGTCTCCGAGTGCCACATTTAGTTTTTTTTTAATGTTATTTAGTTCTTATGATTTGATTTTTACATGCTGGCGGACAAGCAAACCGAATTTTGTTATGTATAATACCTATAATAATTATAGGTACTTTTTCTTGTCGACGCATATCAAAGATGCCAGCTATAGTTTTTAAGTTTTGAAGTAACGTGAAATCCTTCACTACGCTTGAACCAAAAAAAAACTCCATTATTCAATTTACCACGTTTAATTCGTTTCTACATTCCACACCGTTTCAATTTGCTTTTTACTCCCTAAAACCTAGAGAAAACCCTGAAACCTAGTGAAAACTGTATATAACAATGGACACTCATAATATCCGTTTTACATGAAGATTTTCTATATACACACATCAACACGGTCTAGGGATATTTCATACTCAATTAAATAACTCGAAAAGTACTGGCCGCATTGGAATCTTTAAGGCGCGTCCCCCAGCAAAACGTAGCTCTAGCCGTTTTTTATGCAGTTTTCTGGAGCTTATAACTCTTAAAAAAAAAGATATATCAACCAACAAAAAATACATTAAATTTCTACATACTCTTACCTTCAAAATGGTACGTTTTGTTTTTTTCTTTTTTAAGTAAAATATTTAATTAATCCCCTCACAACGAAACCACAGAAATGAGAAATAATTATTGAAAACATGCTACTTCTCCAAAACTAACAATTGTTTTTATTTTGTTTTTACACTAATGGATAAGCAATTTCATAATGAACATTATGGTACGATTTTTTTTTTCAAAAACCCAAAATTTGATTTTATAAAGATTTTTATTCAAAATTCTGAGCGTATTCGCAACCGTATCTATTGACATTCAGTATGCCGCCAGGCCTCGAAGGGGGAACCCGTGTCGCTCGTCACCGCGCCGCGTCGGCTCATGCGCTCGCTCGCTTACGTCACATTATCAACAGATCTAAGAAGTAATTTCAAGTAATAGATATGGCATTCAATGAAATATTTTTTTATGAAATATTTATTGGTGCGTCCAAATACTTTTGGTCATTATGAATTCAGTTATTATACTCACGTCGATAAATAGGTAGGTACTTTTAACTTTTACTGTGATACAAAATAATATTGGCACGATTACGAAAATGAGCTCAAAATGAAAATCCAAGATGGCGGCTAGGAAAATTTTAGGTTTTTCCGTCATGGGTGTCGTTTTCATGGTTTTTGGGGTCGCTGATTACGAAAATGAGGTCAAAATAAAAATCCAAGATGGCGCCGACGAAAAATTTTGTTTTTTCCGTCATGGGTGTCGTTTTCATGGTTTTTGGGGTCGCTGATTACGAAAATGAGGTCAAAATGAAAATCCAAGATGGCGCCGACGAAGATTTTTGGTTTTTCCGTCATGGGTGTCGTTTTCATGGTTTTTGGGGACGCTGATTACGAAAATGAGGTCAAAATGAAAATCCAAGATGGCGGCCAGGTAAATTTTTGATTTTTCCGTTATGGCTGTCGTTTTATATATATATATAGTCGAAAAACCAAAATTTTCGTCGGCCGGCGCCATCTTGGATTTTGATTTTGAGCTTATTTTTGTAATCAGCGACCCCAAAAACTATGAAAACGACACCCATGACGGAAAAACCAAAAATTTTCGTCGGCGCCATCTTTGATTTTTATTTTGACCTCATTTTCGTAATCAGCGACCCCAAAAACCATGGAAACGACACCCATGACGGAAAAACCAAATATTTTCGTCGACGCCATCTTGGATTTTCATTTTGACCTCATTTTCGTAATCACCGACCTCAAAAACCATGAAAACGACACCCATGACGGAATATCCAAAAACCGTCGGCGCCATCTTGGATTTTCCTTTTGACCTCATTTTTGTAATCAGTGACCCCAAAAACCATGAAAACGACACCCATGACGGAAAAACCAAAAATTTTCATGGCCGCCATCTTGGATTTTCATTTTGACCTCATTTTCGTAATCAGCGACCCCTAAAACCATGAAAACGACACCCATGACGGAAAAACCAAAGATCTTCGTCAGCGCCATCTTGGATTTTCATTTTGACCTCATTTTCGTAATCAGCGACCCCGAAAACCATGAAAACGACACCCATGACGAAAAAACCAAAAATTTTCGTCGGCGCCATCTTGGATTTTAATTTTGAGCTCATTTTCGTAATCGTAATATTTGTATCACTGTAAAAGTTGAAAGTACCTACCTATTTATCGACGTGAGTATAGTAACTGAATTCATAATAACATTTCATAAAAAAATATTTCTTTGAATGCCATATCTATTACTTCTTAGATCTGTGAATTTTACTTGTATTCGTATGAAGTTCGCCAGGTGGCGCAAGTAATAGTTTACGAAGTATTGTAGAGGTGGGGTGCGGCAAAGAGGGAGCAAATGCTCAAGGTTATTTGCTCAGGGTACCACCTTAATACACCGATTTGTTTGTAATTTATCTCAGACTAATTCCAAATTCAAATTTTTGAAAATTCTTTTGTTTCGGTGGCATAAAAATGTCTTGATGTATAGGAGAGGGAATTTTCATTTGTGCGAAATTTAAAAAACAATACGAATTACGTTTAGTTACAGTTTTTTTTCATTTTTAAACGTAAGATAAAGTTAGAATTGAGGTATTGTAGCCATGCAACGCCGACATTTGACGAGGGCGGAGATGTTACGAGCTGTGGGAATGCTGGAAGCTGGATCTGTTCAGCGTAATGTTGCTGAGGCCATAGGGACCCATCAAAATGTAATTTCAAGATTGTGGACACGCTATCGTGCCACAGGTGAAGTAGCGGAGAGGCAGCGGGGGCCAAGTCGCATCTCTACCCCCAGACAAGACCGATTTTTGCAAATTTCTGCGCGAGTTCAACCAAATGCAACGGCGACTCAATTGGTCCAAAGGCTGCGAGTGGAACACCAAGTGCTTGTGAGTGACCAAACTGTAAGAAGGCGACTGCATGAAAGCAATCTACGCTCTCGTAGACCACTCCGGGTCCCACCTTTACGGAGAGGCAATCGTGGACGACGATTAGAATGGGTTCGGAACCACGTGGACTAGGGCCGTGAGCAATGGTCCAATGTGCTGTTCACGGATGAATCCAGGTTCGGCTTCCATCCAGATTCACGAAGGACGCGTGTTTGGCGAGTTCCTGGACGATGGAGCCGTCTCCAGAACCCTCAGGAAGTTCACCCATACCAAGGAGGAACAATTATGGTTTGGGCAGGAATTCGTCTTGGAGGACGGACGGATCACGTTTGGGTGCGGGGCAATATGACGGAAGAACGATACGTCCAACAGGTGCTGGGACCCGTAATCTTGCCTCACAGAACACAAATGGGGCAAGATTTCCTGCTCATGCACGACAATGCCCGGGCACACACGGCGAGAACGGTAGCAGCTTGGTTACATACACATAATGTTAGGGCCTTAGACTGGCCTGCTCAATCGCCAGATCTAAATCCCATTGAGCATGCGTGGGATATGCTGCAAAGAAGAGCTCTGAAGGAAGTTCCCGAAAATTTGGCTACAGAAGATCAACTTTTTGCGCACCTCAGAAGGACATGGGACAATATTCCGCAGCAAGACATTGACAACCTTGTTCTGAGCATGCCGAATCGTTGCCGATGTGTTATGAACATCATGGGCGCTTTCTCAGACTACTAACTTCAAGTTTATAAACACAAATTAAATGATTTTTCTATTTTTTTCAGTTTTTACTCACAAATTAAAAGTTAATTCATATACGGTTTCCGTCTATGCTTCATTTTTTTTCCATAAAATCCTGAAATTTTAATCAGTACCTTAACCATTATTAAAAAATGGTAGAATATTAAATAACGTATATTTTAAATATATACATGTCATATAAATAATTAACACATTGATAGTAATTCGCTTTTTTAAAAATATCCCTAGACCGTGTTGATGTGTGTATTATTTCAAGACCCTAGCACTAAACTCTTAACACGGAAATGTATCTACTAACATACCTAATCTATAAGATTGTGTCATTCAACGACAGCTTATTGAAATTTTCCATCGATAATGTTATGATACAGCTGAGTATAGATGTGTGAAAAAGTTTGTCTACAGATTTATATGGTTTGAAGTTTTATAGTGATGACAACATTGTTGTTTGTGGATTGCAGAGTTTACACTCTGCAATCCACAAACTAATTGTGGGTGTACTATAGAGTACAACTCGTAACATAAAGCCTGTTTTTCCCAAAGATCTAATCCTTGGGGTTGTACCTGAAAGAGTGTCCATTAGGGAAATATTTAGTTATGTATTTAAGTCCCATGTAATGAGGGTGAGCCTATTGCCGTCAACGGATCCCCTAGGGTATCAGTTTTAGGGGATCAGACCGGAATAACTCGGCACAAATCCAGAGTCCGCGGCTGCTACTAAGTAATTGATGAACGGATGTAAGAAACTAATTTGTCCGATCTGGAACATCGAGATCGAGTTTTACTATGGGAGTGAAACCGGGTTGGGGATGCTCCGATCGGCTTGTATGCAATCCGTTGATGCCTGACGCGCGTACACCGCCCGACGACCGACGACCGAGTCCGACGTATGATCGTCGCCTATGCTTACGAGGATTATATTCTTTTAATAGGATTGCCTAGGTCGGTCTGTGGATGGGTGACCGCCCATTATTATGTGGCGACTAGCGACATCTCAAAAATCAAAATCAAAATTCATTTATTCAAACTAGGCTGATAATCACCACTTTTCGAAGGTCAAAATTTACTTTACTTTACTTTACTACAGTGAAATTTGGCTAACTGGGACTTGGATAAGTGAGAAACTTCTATAACTTTACTGGAACTCATACTGAGACATGAGACAGATTTGGATATCTGAGACACTTAACCAGGTTTCACTGTATTTACATTTTTATAAGACAGTCCCCCAAAAACGCTATCATCTAATCATAATAAAGAAAGAAAGAAAGAAAAAAAAAAAATCGCAACACAGATAGATATATAATCTATCGCAACACCTGCGTACTAACACAACGATCGACAAGATTCCTACATCGAGCTATCAAATCCGCGACATAATTTAAGCCTATAAAGGAGTTCCCGACTTACATATGTCGGGCAGTTAGCCCACCGGACACAACACCCGTCCGGTCGGAGGATCCTCCCTTTTCTATGGGGGATGAGGAGCTTTACACCCTGTTCCTCATACCCCCCCAAACTGGTGACCCCGACGTGATCCGTGGGTGAAGTTTCCTCCGTACCTCGGAAAACACGTTAAGCTGTTGGTCCCGGCTACCATAAATAGATATTTAAATTGGCAGTCGTTACAGTGACCTGATAGTCTGACAACCAGCCTTACCAAAGGGTATCGTATTACCAAGTATTAACTAGGTTGTGACGGTCATATAGGCGGTCGCTCCATATAAAATACTGGTATTCAGCTGCATCCAGTTAGACTGAAAGCCGACCCCAACATAGTTGGGAAAAGGCTAGGCTGATGATGAATAGGATTGCCTAGAAACAAAACGGTGAATCAAGGTTTATTGACATGTTGAAACAATCAATAGCGGTCGAAACTAAGCTCCGTAGGAATGACTTGTTGTGATATTTACTTATCGGTCATTATCCTAAATCTGGACTGTAATAATAATAATAATGGAGTATTGTGATAATAAGCCCGATAAAGTTATAATCAGCCTAAACTATTACGTCTGAAAACCATAATTTTCCGCAACTCTTTTCTGATTATTCTCGTTGTGGGATCAGAGATAAATTGTTTCTCTGGGACTTCGTCGATCTTCATTGTCTCGGCCCTTTTCTGGTGGTCGCCACTATTGGTTCTGGCTTTCAGAAGTAGCAATCCTTTGGGAATAGTGTGGCGGGCTTGATCCAAAATATGCCACATTCATCACTTTCCATCAGGAGTTATCGAGGTCAAGTTAGAGCAGACCCATGTAGAAAAAAATGATGCGGCTAGGATTCAGTTGTCTGAATCCTAGTATTTTACATTAAGTGAATGCCTATCTGACCTCCACAACCCAAATAGTACTGGGTAATACAATACCTATTGGTCAGACTGGTTGTCAGATTTTTACCTGTACCGACAAATTATCCTCGTCCCAGTAAAATGCTAATTACGACTTTGGCACCCTTATTAAAGCCAATACTGTCACAGAAAACTGAACCAACAATATAGAAGTACCAGGCTCGCAGCAAGTTCAGAGAGGTCAGTCACCTAGTTGCAGGTCGGTCAGCCGCGTTGACAGTCAGACGCGAACGTTCACGACCTCGCTAATTTTCAGACGAACTGACAGCTGTTGGAACTGAGTGTGATATCAGGTTTCGTTGTAAAAGCATTTATGGGTTTATTCGGTATCTTTATTTTAAGTAGTTTGGGGATGGAATAGGTGATTTCAATTTTAGACAGCTGATGACAGTTTGTACTTTATTGTTCCCACTCCTGAGCAAGGCCTCTCCCCATTCCTTCCACTTTCCTTTTTTCCCGCCAGTTAACGAGAAAGCTATCCAAGGCGTCCCGCCATCTCCTCTTCGGCCTGCCGCGCCGCCGCCGTCTAGCTGTGTCAGGGCTCCAGTTCTGAGATATGCTGGCCCACAGCTTTACCGGCATCCGGCAGACATGGCCTGCCCAGTCCCATTTTAGTTTGGCAGCTTTATTAAAAAATTAAAATTCCTTTATTTCAGGTCATTGACCCATATTAATACAACACACATACAATAATTTTACGGCATAACTGATTAATTGATGAAATGATGATGAATTAACTGACAAAAATAATGAAAACATTAAAACAAAAATGAAAATTGAAAACATTGAAACTAAAAATGTCAGATCAAAAGAGAAAAATAAATTAAATAAAACAATGAATTAAATTAACAACATGTCATAAGCAATCAAATAAATTATTATAATAAATAAGCATAAAATTACAAACTAAGCACCAGCAATATGCCTGCTACAACAATGCCCAACGTAGGGACAATCCAGTCGCTGAGCAACCATCGCCAGGACAGTGTTGGAGCTAGCCCGCACCCTGCGCACCAAGGACGCGCACCGCTTGCGCATGGTGGCGTGAAAACAGTCGGTGCGCGCTTCCGCAAACATGCCCGAGGCACTGCAGAATCGGGGTAGCCGCAACACTGCCCTGAACGCGTTGTTGTATTGGACGCGAAGGGCACTGTAAGCAGCTTGTGAGTAAGATGCCCATAGGCTGCACGTGTATAAGGAGGTGCAGAAAGCTTTGAAAAGCGTGATTTTAACATGATTTGAACAACGTGCAAACCTACGGGCTATCATATTTGCTCTCTTAGACAGTGCCCTCCGCTCCCGCTCAATGTCGACATGGTCTTTCAGATCTGCTGTTACCCAGTGCCCCAAGTATTTAAATTGTTCTACCCGTTCCAACGGTACACCATTCAAGCGAATAGGGGGTACTTGCTGAGGGCACTTGGCGCTTCCCTGAAACACCATGAATTGACTTTTCGCGACATTATACATCAAACCATGGCTGCCCGCGTACTCCTCACAGATATTCAGCAGCTTGCGTAATCCACAAACCGACGCGCTCAGCAGCACCATGTCATCTGCATAACTTAGATTGTTTACACAAACGTCATCAACATGGCAGCCCACATAGGCACTACTGAGCGCGACGATGAGTGCGTCCATGTAGAGATTGAAAAGTGTGGGTGAAGTTAACCCACCTTGTCTCACTCCACATTCAAGCCTATATGGCTCCGATAATGTCCCCGCCCATCTGACATTGTTAACCTGGTGTTCGTACCAATACTTGAAGATGTTAACCAGTTCATGCGGCATGTTTATGCCCTCAAGTTTATGCCACAACAAATCATACGAAACCAGGTCAAAGGCCTTGGACAGGTCGAGGAAGCATGCGTACACTGGTGTTTTACGATCAGTGTAGTATCTGACGGCATGCTTGAGACACAGTATGGCACTCTCAGTGGATAATTTAGGTCTAAACCCAAACTGATTATCGTGCAGTGTGACAAGTTTATTTAACCGTGTATCAAGCAAACCGTCAAACACTTTTGCTATAACAGTAGCAAGAGAGATAGGCCTGTAGTTAGTTTTATCGGCAAGATCACCAGTTTTGTTCTTAACCACAGGCACTACTACAGTTCTCATGAAGTCGTACGGCAGATATGAATGGCTCAGGCAAAGCGAGTAGAACATAGCTAAAACCCTAACCACATGCGGGCCGGCATACTGCAAGTGTTCGATACTTAGGCCATCATGGCCGGGAGATTTTCCTCTGGTCATATATTTTATGATTTTCCCCACCTCACTGGCCAAAATCCTAGTCTCTATTACTCTCGTAACCTCTTCAGCATTGACCTCCGCGACCCGCGTTCCCAACTGAGGCTTTACAGAAAAGTAGGACTTAAATATACTCGCTATATCTCCCGGTTCACTAACCCCGTCGACGCTCACCGGTTGGCCAGGACCCAAGTTTACCTTGTTGGTAGCCTTCCAAAAACCACGAAAGTCACCGTTCGAGTGCTTCACAGCAAGGGTGTCCATTCTCAATTGGTCCTGATGATCTTGGCACCACTTAAGCCTAGATTTGAACACCCTTCTGGTATCGCACATTTCGCGATATACTTCCCCGCACCTAGGTTTGCCGCATAATACCCATTCAATAAACCTAGTTCTGGCCACCCGATGAGCCTCTCTGACGTTATTGTTCCACCCTATTACACGCGAGCCAGCCATACCCGTCCTCCCGCTACCCCGACCCACCAAAGACGCGTCACGAAGAGCGGACACAATATCAGAATATAGTATGTCAATGGCGCGCCTGTGACAATGGTCGCGGCAACAAGAGTCAGCACACTGACTACACTCAGCAGGGAAGTCAACAAGTCTGAGCCTCCTGTTACACTCACTAGTATACAAGGCAATCTGTTCCGCCGTACGCACACCCCACACCACCCCCTTATCCAGCATAATACTGTGATGTACCGTCTGCGGAATTAAGTTTAATTTACACTCAATAATAAGTGGGAAGTGATCTGACCATACCGTGTCATAATCCACATACACGTTCGTAACAGACCGCCCCGCAGACTGAGTTACCAAGCAGTGGTCCAGCCAGCTGCACGACCCGTACACGTCACTAATGAAAGTGAACGTATCCGAGTCAATACCTAGCATTTCCACATCAACACATGTCCAATACTGCTCATCACAATAGCTTACAAGCTCGTTGAAAAATAAACTATACGGTGTAGCATTAAAATCGCCTAAAATATACACAGACTCAATGCCATATTCTTCAATTATTGCGCTTACCATACTAAGACAATCCGTGAACTCAGTTAAATTGCCCGCCGCGTTCGTAGGCATATAAACGCTTAGCACTATCACTGGACGATCACTGGTTATTATTTTAATGGCACAAATACGCTCACTATCACAACGCAACACAGACACCTGCTGAAATACGCTGCTTCTCCACAGCAAGGCCACGCCACCAAAAGGTCGCCCTCGCAACAGGCCCGAGGACGTGTCCACCGCTGAAATCCCCGTGTAGGCAAACTCGCTGTGAATCGTACTTAAGTACGGAATGTCCTCAGGAAGTAGCCAAGTTTCCTGCAAGGCTACCAAATCACAGGAACGACAGAGCTCCCTAATACTATCTATGGAGCGTTTTACGTTTTTACAATTATAGGTAGCAAAACGAGAGCATTTATGAGCTACGTCAGCAATTTGAGTTCTGGAGCGTAATGTGGTGTTTAAAGTTATTTCCATAAAATCATTTACAACTATAAAAAACAACAAATAGGTAGGTACTACAAATTACTGGACATCGAAAAATCATCAACCCCAAAGGGCCTTTCCAGCAGCATTTTCACGTTGTTTGGCAACGCTGTCAGGGTCACATGAGCAGTTGTCCAACCGCGTAGCGATATCCTTAAGTAAGTACTCGATCAACTCAGAAGCATACGGCCAGGGCTAAGAAGGAACATGGGTGGTTTCTAGTCAGTAGAAGTCTGACACTCCCTTCCGCTAAAAGGATACGATCTAACCACACGAGAAAGTAGAAAAAGTACTCGGACCCCATGGCGCAAGTATTTCAACGGCTCCTAATACCTACCTAACAAGCTGTTATAATAATAAAAGTTCTCTGCCTGAAACAAAATACTGACATTTTTATTACAAAAGAAACTTTTTACCTATATACGGATATTTAGTCCAACTCGGATAATAATTAAAAGTTTACGCATTCGAAGCTACCGTTTGGAAAAGTTGTTCGTACCTACCCGACTCTGCCATTTTTGTGTTACCATTTTAATCTAAAAATTGCTAACTTAATATTGATTCAGACACATCTCCTAAATTAGTCCTCCTGACCGTTTTTCGGCCACGGCGGCCAATCCCAGCGGAGATTAGCCATCTGCGCGGGATATATTATAGTGCACAATTTAAGTGTGTGCGCAGGCACAAGTGCACTCTCTGTTCCCTTTTCTCTCATAGTCCGATGGGACGGCAATCCGACACGACCGGAGAGAGATCAGGCGCAGGACCAACGGCTTAACGTGCTTTCCGAGGCACGGGGTATTATACCACCAACTTCCAAACTCCGTGCTACTACTTAACTGGGAATGAAAAACCCAATATCACTTTTTGGCCGACCCGGGAATCGACACATCGGCACATCTCTTATACATAATATCACGCATGTAATTCCCGAAGGGTTAAACGGAGGTGTAGGTACCTAATAGTAGACCCACATTTCACCAGGCCCCCTACTATGACGTCTTAAAACAGTCCTAACATAATGTTATTCCAGTGTGAAAACGTGACAGAACTATACAGGGTGTTTAGCGCCATCTCTCCTTCACACTGGATTAAGGTTTTAAGACGTCATAGTAAGGCCACAGTTATGTTTAATTGTTTAAGTCTTGTGTAAAAGAAGACGAGCATATTCCCATGAACCGGGCACAAATCCAAACTCCACGACTGCTACTGGGAATATCCTGATGAAAACCCCAATAACACTTTGTCTGATCCGGGAATCGAATCCAGGACCTCATTCTCAGTAGTCGCGCTTATGACTGCAAGACCAACGAGGCTGTCAACCCGATCCATTTCTATATTTAACTAGCTTTTGCCGCGTGAAAATGACGATTTTACAAACAAACTTTCATCCCCTATTTAACTCCCTTAGGGGTTGAATTTCGAAAAATCCTTTCTTATTCCTTGTCTACGTTATAAAGGGAACCTCTGTGCAAAACAGCTTTCTAGGTCCAAGCGTTTGGGCTGGGTGTTGATGAGTCAGTCAGTCAGTCAGTCAGGACTTCTCTTTTTATTTATATAGATAGATTAAAATATCACCATTGAACAAGTTCATCTGTTCAATTCACTTGGATATTAAAATTTCAGTGGTGAAATTCCTAAAGACTTCTGAGAGTTTCCAATTTCAAGATATTTGTTTTGACAGTTCTAAAACCAATCTCGAAACTTCTAAATTGAGGTATTCTAAATACTACTTACAGTAACATCAATAATATTATGTTACTTCGATTGTGAGGCAGTCATTACCCCCGTCGGGGCGGCGGGTTGTTCGAAAGAGATACCGCGGCCTCGGCACAAAGGGCGAAAAAGGAACATGGGTGGTTTTTAGTCAGTAGAAGTCCGACACTCCCTACTGCTCTGCCCAAAGCGGTAGGAGTCATTTCATGATTTAGCCAAAAGCCACCATTAAAAAAAAGGCAGTCTTTACTATAATCTTTATTTGAACGTATGACCCGGTGAAGGTCATGATAGTCCGCTGGTTAAAAGCACTAGACTTATAGCTGAGACTGATAAGAGGCTTGGAAATAAATAAAATAGGCCTCCAATCTATATTCTAACAAATCAGCTGTGAACGATATAGATGATCTTATTTAGCACTGAATAAAAGCTATGAATTAATACTTCCGAATGGTCAAATCAATATTTTGGTCAATGTTCTGTTAAGTTAAGCTGCTTATTAGCGGGGCAATATAGGCTAGCTATAGTATTTCCGTGCTCTACAGGGTGGAAGGAATATAAAAAAAATCTGCTGTTCCCTACACGATCAAAGTGTATGAACAATTGTTTTTTTAGGGTTTACCCAAATGGTAAAAACGGAACCCTATTACTAAGACTTCGCTGTCTGACCGTCTGTCTGTCACCAGGCTTTATCTCAAGAACCGCGATAGCTAGACAGTTTAAAATTTCACAAATTATGTATTTCGGTTGCCACTATAACAACAAATACAAATATCAAAGCCCAAACCCATACTTCAAACGCGATTTTTTGCCGTTTTGGTACGGATCTTAGAGAATTTAGAATAATGTACTGGGTAACTACATACTTTAGAGGAATACATTTGAAATCTTCAACTTAACTCGAAATATCAAGGACTCAACTAGAGACTCAGCCAAACAGTGGAACTCCCTGCATGCGTAGGTTTTCGCAAGTTCATAATATAACCCCAATCTATTTAAGTCACGAGTAAATAGGCTTCTTCTGGGTAAGCTCGTTCCATCGTCGACCTCATCTCTGCCCTTTTTTTTTTTTGGTGGGTGGAGAATCATCGAATAACCACCCAGCGGGGTGGTGGGGTCTGGGCAGAGCGAAGGGGAGTGTCAGACTTCTACTGACTAAAAACCAAACCCATGTTCCTTCTTCGCCCTTGTGTCGGAGCCGCGTTATCCTTTCGATAATCCACAGCCCCGACGGGGCCATCTCTGCCCTTAGGGCAAGATTGAGGTCAAGAGTAAGCCCATAACAAATAAAAAAAAATTAAAACAAAGATGCTAGACTTGTAAGACTAAGAGCGGTTTCGCACTACGTCCGATCCGAATCCGAACCAAACCCGTGAAAATACGGTCCGGAGTAGTCGTAGAACTATTTCTATGGTAGTTTACGCACTAGATTCGGCTTCCGTCATTCAATTTCGTTCCGTTCTAGTGCGTAAACTACCATAGAAATAGTTCTACGACTACTCCGGACCGTAATTTCACGGGTTCGGATCAAGTGTAGTTCGAAACCGCTCTAAGCCCTGCGAAAAAACTTACTTCACAGTCTTTCATGAGAACAATGATGAAAGCAATATAATATTCCCAAAAGTCAAGGAAAACAGTTGCATAAAACTTGGAATCTTATCGTGATAAAGATCTCAGATAAGTTGGGAAGATAACCAATAATACAGCAGTTATAAGGACAAATATGAATGGAGGTGCGTGTGCAAATAAAAGTAACAAATATATGTTTGTAGATGAATATAAACACATGTACGGTGTATTTGCTGAAGATAAGCGGAAAACCGACAGCTATTTAAATGAAAATGCAGTAGTTGTTTATTTTACTGCGATTGCCGTTGAAGAATGTGCACTGGGAATATTCTAAATCTGGTTTTGTTAGACTGTAGTAGTAAAAAGAAGATCTAAGGATACGGTGAGAATATAGAAATAGATAATGCAGGACAAGTTAAAAATTATTACAGTCGCACGGGTCTTTAGGTTAAGCCATGGCTGTCAAGGTCCAATAAATTATTATAAATACCAATTTCTTAATGTGTCTTGGAAAACATATCAAGCCGTTGGTATCGGGTTTGTTTTTCAGTCTTACCAAGGTGGATTGAATTAACTTATTGAAGTTTTTAACCATATTTACAACTGGCACAGTATTAAAGAAGATTATTTTAAGGAATTGTCGAATAAAACCCAGTCATAAACACCTTGATCCTCAATAAGCAGCTTAAACCATTCGAACGAACATGAAAGGAAAGAATGGAGAATTAAACATCGCATAAGACAATGTATTAATGAAAGAGTAAGGATGTCACCCAAGTGGGTCACATTCCGTTAGCTTTTGAACTGAAATGAGGAGCACACTGACACACTTTGTTTAGGGTGGTCACACATCTGACGGCAGACATATTGAGCATATCGTCGATTGTGTCTATTCGATCGGACTTAAGCCTGCTATACTACACGCACGTCTAATCTGTTAATATGCTAGACAAACCATCAACTTAACGAATATTATTAGAGGTACTTAAAGATAATGCGTTTGGATGTCGGGAGTACGAAAATAATGATCCATTAGAAAATAGTGATCTTCAGTTTATCCTTTTCTGGCTTGCAGTCTTCGTCAGTATTTTACATGGAGCGACTGCCTATCTGATCTCCACAGCCCAGTTGGTAATTTGTTATATGTTACCCTTCGGAAAAACTGGTTGTCGGGTGCGGTTTCTGGTTGTTGGCTGGCTACCTGTACCTGTAGCTACTACCAACGATCTGCAAAGAACAGCCGGGACCACGGTTTAACGTGCATACGGAATTACTGATCGGATTCTAGAAAAATCTCACTAATGGGAAACGCCAGTGTCAAAGCGAGTCGAGCGAAACCGCTTATAATATTATTAGTCTCATAGGTGTACCTAAGATTAAATGCTTTTTACCCGACCACGGCAAAGCCAAAAACGTTTGTATGTATGTGAGTATCTTCACCTGTTCCCTCATAGCTCCTAATCTACTTATCGGAACTCGACATTTGAGGTATCGTTAGAACCGTCTTACTTGTCTCTGATTATAGGCTACGTGTCGTGTCACAAAACTCGATATGGCGCCCTCTAGCGGATAAAAAGTAATGTGTTAAAAATAAAAATGGAGATAAATATTCCGTGCTTGGTATCATTTGAAAGGGCGTCACTTGTACATTTCCAAAGTATTGCTCAAATTTAAAGTGACGCCCTCTAGAGGACAAAAAGTCATGTGTTAAAAAAAAAAATTACCTGTCTATTAGCTTCCGGACCTTATTCCGACAGATATGCGTCCACCCTAATAATACTGGAAGTAGGTTATTGCTGGAGATTAACTTGCTAAGACTTGCATAATTTGATGCGAAGGACGTGAGAGTCTTCAGTCTAATCCTTACGTCTTTATAGCTTTGTGTAATTTGCTTATAGAGATATTATGTTGTCGACATATTCAGGTTGGGTAGGTCTGACTTCGAGGAAGGGGTCAATCGTTGAATTCGACTCGGTTGGCGAGCCTATTGCCATGAACCGGACCAAATGTGTGGCTGCTACTAGACATTATGTCTGATTAGTGAGCATCCCTCTCCTAGAGAGGAGGCCTGAGTCCCTGCAATGAGAACATTATAGGCTGATGATGAGTGAGCATAATTTGGACATATTCAACACCAGTGTATCTCGGCTTAAGAATGTGTTGGTGAAATCATTTTTTGCAGAAAAATAATTGTAAATTGTTCATTAACTGTTGATTTTTGGTTCTAAGCTTTATATTCTTCGATGGTGTTACTTTATTTGTTTATTGTTACCCTTTCTTTTTGTTGTTGTTGTTTTTTTTCTTTGTTTTCGAATTTTAACTGTGGAAACCTGTAGGTAATTGGCCTTCAAATGTTTGTTGTTTATGGTCATTGTGTGTATTAGCTGTAAGTTTCCCAAAAAGAATAAAATAAAATTAATAAGTTATTGATGGAAAAACCCAAGGACACTTTGCCCGACCTGAGAACTAGTAGAGAAAAGTACCTTATGCCTGTCGACTTAAGGTACTTTTTGGCTTGTCGTCAATCAACCATTATGAGATCAATGATCGACCATTCTGACACTATTGAATAGCATACTCGGGGCCCTGAACACAATAATCATGCTCAGCAGTCGCGCCTCTAGACCAAAAAGGTAGTCTCGTAATCTGCTTGATATAAATGTGAGAGATCAAATTCGAGAAAGATAAATTATTTTGTGATAAATGATAACGTAACCAGTACGCCCACAGGCCTCCAGTTGTTTTTAAGTCCCACGTAACGTAGTGGGCGGGACATTTCCAATGAAAAAACACTTTAACGTAAACCGTGAAATCAAGCCCAAGCGAAAGTGCTTGTAGCTAGTTAGTCCTAGATTATTCTGATGTACCATTTCAGCAAAATAATAGCTTTAACTTTAGCTGCAATACATCCAATTCTTCAAGTGACAGTTTGCGTAACACAAAATATAGCTCCAAAACAACGACCCGACCAAGTTTAAGTAGAACATCATAAATCATTTATTTGGCAACGACTATAACTCCAGTATTAGATATTTTCCAACATTATAACGTCAAGCACAGGTGGTACAATAAAGACGCTGCCGGGTACTGTTCTTTGTAAGAAAGCTAATTTCTTCATCAGAAAGATAAAATTAAATTAGAGATGTACCGACTCATAGCTGACTATTCAGGATAGGGGACTATCTGGCCATAGTTTCTGCCGGCAAATAAAGCCATTGAAATGAAATTATGTTATAAGTTAAATTTTTATCCTAACAGTTTCCTTACATAGTATAAAACAAAGTCGCGTCTGTTTGTTTGTTTGTTTATTTGTTTGTTTGTCTGTATGCTTAAATCTTTAAAACTACGCAACGGATTTTGATGCGGTTTTTTTTAATAGATAGAGTGATTCAAGAGGAAGGTTTTAGTATATAATTTGAACGACATCCACGCGGGTGAAGCCGCGGGCATCAGCTAGTATTAAATAATCAAGTCATTGAAAATCTCCCTTTTGTAGCCGATTAATGAAGCAGTAAGAAAAATAAGAAAATAAAAATATAATTTTTAAATTTTAACAGATAACTTTAGAGTTTTGGTGGTTGTGAGTTTGTGAGCGAGTGCGTGATTATAATTATACTCAATGCGAGCGACTCAGCTATAGATGAAACGCCATTAGCGTTATGGATACTCTCTAAACCCCGCCAAATGCAATTATTATCAGCTTGGCCGAATAGTCGTCCAGTCGTCGGCTAGTCGGCACATCTCTACATTTTTAATCCATCTCAACACTCCAGGAAATGACTTCAAAGAATACTTTGCGTTAATGAAGAGTAAAAACTAGTGACAATGTAACTGTTACTACTTTTGTTTCATAAAAGAAGATTCAGTTATAAAAGTATTCTCTAGAAGACAAGAAATAACTTTAAGAAGTTGTGGCGACTAGCGACATCTATCGCAACACCTGCGTACTAACAACGATCGACAGAAATTCCTACATCGCGCTATCAACATTATCCGCGACATAAGCCTATATGGCTGTGTGGTTCCGGCCTAGAATAGACCACCCCTCTCCTCCCGTGGGTGTCGTAAGAGCCGACTAAGGGATGGTGCAGGTGGTTTGTAAATGACATCCTACATCCATCTATACCCGTGTGAGCTTTTGAACTGATGACTCTACACCACACTAAGCCATCTTTGGGCTCGGATACGTATTTCCTAGAGGTCTGGATGGAACAGTCGGCATCAGTGCAGGATGACGACTCAGGGCGGTGGCGGATGAACGTCACGGACGTCAACGGTGGCGCCCAAAGACCCAGTCAGGTGGTCTACTGTACACCCACCAACCCGCATTAGACAAGCGTGGTGGGTTAATTTGTCTAAACCCCTTCCCAAAAAATGAACGACACAAATAAGGCCAATCCCCCAGTGCTCGGCAGCTCCAGTCAGTGCACGGCTATTGGTAGTACGCAGATGCACCCTGGAGCTGGGGATCATAATCTCTGAGCGAGGGTCTACTACCAAACGACTCAGGCTAGCAAAAAGGACACCGATAGATTACAAATCTTAACCTACAATGTACGAACATTACGAACCGAAGAACGACTCTTAGAATTAGAAAACGCACTAGAACATGTCAACTGGGACATCATAGGCTTAGCGGAAGTTAGACGAGAGGGCGAAAATACAATAGAGCGAAGCGACAATGTACTTTACTACAATGGGGATACCAACACGAATCACGGTGTCGGCTTCCTAGTTTCCAAGCGCTGGAAAAACAACATTATAGAATTTGTCGCCTATTCCAATAGGATTGCCGTGCTCAAGTTTCGTGTTGCTGAGACCAAAACACTAACCATCATCCAAGTTTATGCACCAACCTCTTCGCACAGCAACGATGAAATTGAAGAGTTTTAAGACTTGCTAAATAAAGCATGTGATGACAACAGAGGTACTTGGACATTGGTCATGGGCGACTATAACGCAAAACTCGGCCCCAGATTAACATCTGACAACATGAATGTCCTAGGTCCACATGGATCGGGAGACCGTAACGAGCGAGGCCAGCGACTCCTCGAATTTGCTTTTGGTCAGAACCTTAGTGTAAGTAACAGCTTTTTCCACAAAAAACCCCACCGTCGATGCCTGGAAGAGCTACTGGTCGATGAAACATTTAATGAAGGGATCTCTCCCTCTTTCACTCAAGCGAAAGCTCATGGACATGTGCATTCTCCCCACCCTCACCTATGGAGCGCAAACATGGTCGCTTACGAAACGTCAGAAGTCCGCACTTGGGGTCTGCCAACGAGCTATGGAGCGAAGTATACTGGGTGTCAAACTTATGGACCGCATCAAAAACACTATAATTCGCTCTAAAACCCAAATAGCTGATGTTGGTCTTACAGCTGCGAGTTTAAAATGGAACTGGGCTGGTCACATCTGTCGCATGTCGGAGGAGCAATGGGCAAAAATTACCACTCAGTGGATACCAAAAGGCAGAAAACGACAACGCGGCAGGCCCAGAAGGAGATGGCGGGATGAGCTGGACTCTTTCTCAAGGGATTGGTCTAACATCGCACTGGATCGCGAAAAGTGGAAAGAGGGAAGGGAGGCCTTTGCCCTGCAGTGGGACAACATGGGCTCATAATAATAATAAAATAATAAGCCTATATAGAAGTTCCCGACTTACATAATAATTATGTCGGGCAGTTAGCCCACCAGACACAACACCCGTCTGGTCGGAGGATCCTCCCTTTTCTATAGGGGATGAGGAGCTTTACACCCTGTTCCTCATTACCCCCAAACTGGTGACCCCGAGCATGAACGTCAGCGCAGCCTTCGTGCAACTTCTTCATACGTCACATCACTTCCCCTTCGCCTTCGAGCAGCGAGTCATACCGTCAGCCAGCATCCACGGCTTCATGGGGATCCTGACCACCAGCATGCAGCGGAAGCGCATTCCTGGTCATCACCCCCAGCCTCATCAGCGACCTTGGCACAGCACACTGCACTTCGGCCGGTCAGAAAGAGACGCACTTCTCTCCTGGTCGACGCAGCAGCCAGCCACTACGCAGCACTGCATCACTCCGACTCACTGGAGCTAATATGCAGCATCACCCGACTCACTGGGGCATCACCGCAGACAGTTCCGACTCACCGTGAACTATGCGGCATTCGGTTCCGACTCACTGGAACCTTCCACTGGCTGACAAGCGCCAAGACTTAACCTGCTTTCGACCTCCGGTCTCGGAGGGGAGTGAGGTGGCGACTAGCGACATCTATCGCAACACCTGCGTACTAACAACGATCGACAGAAATTCCTACATCGCGCTATCAACATTATCCACGACTTAAGCCTATACAGGAGTTCCCGACTTACATTATGTCGGCAGTTAGCCCGCCGGACACAACACACGTCCGATCGGAGGATCCTCCCTTTACAACGGGGGATGAGGAACTTTACACCCTGTTCCTCATACTCCCCCAAAAAGTAATCGCTTAGAACGATAAATGAGTTGGACTGAAAAACTGGAATGTTACAAATAAAGATTATCCTGTTACAAACTCAGACAGTGCAAAAACAGAATGTCAGTTTCGTAGAAGGTGATATTCTGTGGTTTTTACAAAGTGCGTTTTCAAAATGTGTGATTTTACCTGTATTAACATTTTGACATATCGGTTTTGTAAATAATAACAAATATCTCATTGCGTATCATCCAGTAGGTACAGTCGAACAAGCTAAATAACAGCCAGCTATCTTGTATATTACTTTTAAGATTATACAGATACATCTAACATACAGCAGTTTAGGATACAGCGTTTGACATCAGTCGCTTAATGCGAAACATTTGATAAAACATAATTATTACAATCAATATTTTCAGTGATAGAGAATAATTATAAAGATCTCTACCTACCCTGTATACTTAATAGCTTGTTCGACTGTACTATTGTTCTTCATCAGTATGTTCCATAATATTTTCTTCTTATTTCTTCATAGAGAAAATCTAAACTACAAAGTGAGCTCGTTTTTCTTCAATTTTATAGACATAGAGTAAACTACCACATTCAACGCTTGGGAGAGGAAATAAGAAAACTTTTTCGTCTGGCAAAGTTTACACAAGCCCTGCTTAACTTTAGTTAGTGGACACGTGCAAGGTCTGATATTCAGGGCGTATCTTCTTTAAAAGAAATCTCTCGGTAGCAGAATATTATGCAAGTGGTCGAGCAGTTTAGGCATTTGCCTTGTGACCCGGTGGTTAAGATTTCGCTTCCCACGGAAAGCATTCTTTGTAAAGGTGTTTCCAGTTTGGCTAGAACATTGCAGGCTTGAATCACCTGACTGTCTGATAAAAAAGATGATTCTGGGCTTCGGAAGGCACGTAATATAAGCCGGTGTTTCCGGCCGCTAAATGGCGGTCGTCAAACCATGTCAGAGGCCCTTGAAGCAGTATAGAAACTCTGACACTAGGGTGTGTGAGGTCGTTAGACCTTACTGCCCACACGATAAAAATGTGAAGACGCAGGTCGCTTGCTTGCTCATCATCTGTTTGCCTATTCCCACTATTTTGGGTTCCAGTTGATCGGGATGCAGCTGAACAAATACACAGTATTTTAATGAAGCGACAGCCTATCTCACCTTCATAAATAAACTCGTAAGTCTTGGGTTATAAGATGTCCCTTGATAAGAGATGAGATGAAGATGATAACACTAGTTGGCAGAATTTCGAGTCCATGACTAAGAACTGTCAAAGATTTATAAATGACAGCCGGGACCAAAACCTTAGAGTGTGTGATTCTGAAGCACGGAGAAAACTCGGTGTATAGTATTGTGCTAGTTAATTGAATGTGAAGTCCTCGCTTTGCCATCGGGGCTGCGGGTTTTTCGAAAGAGATACCGCGGCCTCGACTCAAAGGGCTAAGAATAAGAAGGAACATGGGTGGGTTTTAGTTAGTAGAAGTCTGAAACTCCCTACCGCTCTGCCCATTTGATGAATTCACATCCTCCAAAAAAAAGTCCTCGCTTTAATATTATACGAACGACCCCATCCAAGATAAGGCATTCGAAATCAATAATTTCTACTTTTTGGGTGTGTATCTGCCTTCCTCTTGGTAACTACGAGCATGATGTTAAACCTGCTTAGTGCTTAAAGATCTTGGGAAGCATCAACACAGTCATTCCGTCCGTAACGTTGTTTTTCTAAAACTAATGCTTTACTTGTAGAGAACAATATTTATTTACTTACAACGTCACATAATAAACACAAACGTTAACAGACGTAGTTTGATGTCATATTGCTTCAAATAGAGTGGCGTATCGTGTACAAATAACAATAGGTACTCCTCGATTATCTGTAAATGATAGTGTAACTCATTTGTTTTGATTAGGAACAAAAGTGGTCCAAGAATGATGCCTTGTGGAACACCTCTTGTAAACACGTAAACTAGAAAGCAGTGGGCCAACGGTAAAGTCATTTATTAAATTATCTTCTGTATTTCGGAAGAAATGAGACAGAATATTATTTCAAATGCAATATTCAATTAAAGTAAAGTTTTTTGATATTGCGACACAATCAAAGGCATCTTATTATTTTGTTGCCTTCTCATTAAAAATCAAATTATAATTTTCTCACGCCTTTTTCCCTTGTAGACAGAAACTACACGACGCCTCCTGCTTTAATCCTAACATACTCTCGTTTTTTCGGCTACGTTTATGTCGTTCATATATTTGGTAGTACATCCAAGCAGGTATCCATTTTTTTAATCCTTAAAATTTATTAAGTGGAATATTTTAAAGCTACAAACCCTCAAACATGGCGTGACACAGAACACGGAAACCGATCTGTCAAGTATAACAAGCATGTCAATCAAATAACAGTATAATGAAACATTTATCTAATCTCAAGTGCTTCGTACAAAGGCGACGTAAACACTTGAAGAACTCGAAGAGACACTGTTTCTATGAGGCACCTATGTTTTCGATTCTTGTGTGTTTAGGTAAATGATAATATTGAAATACTTATTTGGGTTAATATCATGAAAATTAACTCATGTTGATCACATGATTTCTGTTCATCAGCTGATCCTCTAAAAATTTTGGAGCATCTTCATAATTAAGTAAGAAATCAGGAAACAGAGGTGACACTAGCATTAAACTGACCCACGGAAAGTAAAAAAAAAGGAAATAATTTAAAACTTTATAATTTCCTAACTAATCTAATATTGTTAGTGAGAAAAATTTATTTTGAAAATATTGTTTCTATAAAACATCATAAAGGACTTTAATAAACACAGAAAAACTATAACATACACGTAGCGTAGATATCTGAAACCAATAAAAAGTATACCCTGAAGGACGACCGAAAGTTTTCCTTCAACGTGACGTCTCCAACGTCAACTTATAGCTATGCACGGGCGACCTGGTATACGATATCGGACGTGACCACATTCCAGAACTTCGTGAGATCCTCCAAGTTATGACAATGGTAATGGAATGTATCGCTCGGGTAATGTCGGGTATTTTTTCGACCGGTATCAAATCCTATCCTACTAAATTATAAACGCGAAAGTTTGTAAATGGGTGAATTGCCCAAGCAAAAAAAATACACGGCAAACCTGAGAACGGTAGTGCAATGTGCTAATTTTTAATTTTATATATTTTTTCTCAACAGCGTAAGTACTTCTCTACCTTGACAAAAAAAATAATTGATTTGTACCCATTAATATACGAAAAAAAAAAATTACAAAGTGTTATTCTATCATCACAGTGGCCTGTCCTGAACCCAATTCCGCTCATAAAATACCTTCCCCTGCAAATATATTCGTCATATGGATTTAAATCGATTTTGTAATCATTAAATTATAATACATTCGATCAAATAAAACTATTTTTGTTTGTTTATCTTCTTTCTCATGGATTTGACAGGCAGTTAACTTTTGTCTGGAAAAAAGTTATCATTTCAGAGGATAGTAAGTTTTAGTAGAATAGCCATGTCAACATTGCGTTGTTACGCCCCCCTCACCTTTCCTCACTTCGGATCAGTCCGGCTCAAGCTCTCGGCGCGAACGCACCGGTCCCAACGTCTTGCGGTTTCCCGCCAAAAAAGTAAGTTTATCATTTCAGTGATATGAGGACAAAAATAATTTCATTTCGGTGGCTGTTATAACTCGTGTTAGATTAGTATGCACAGTATATCATTTCGGTGGTAATTTTTATCATTTCGGTAGACACTTTTCATTTCAGTGGACTCTTAAAAATTCATCCTTAAATATATATGTAACTTTTGATGATATTTGATGTTCACTCACGCACAATGTTATAAAATAGGCTAAAGTTTTATTTGTCATTAAAAATATGTAGATAGCATTGAAATAAAAAAAATCCACCGAAATGACACATAAAAATCTCTTGTTGAAATTCACCCAAATAAGGATGGATGTTTATTACTCTTTCACGTAAAAAATACTGAACGGATTTGGATAAAATTTGATACACAGATAGGTTATAACCTGGATTAACACATAGGATAGTTTCCCACATTTAACCTTTTTTTAGAGGGGCTAGACAAGTTACAACCGCTTCGTATCTATTTTCTTTCTATAATAATGAACGCTTCGGCGCAAGCGATTGTAGAAAGCGCTAAGTTGGTAGCCAACTTCACACAACTGAGTCGATCGGTCATTCTCTAGTAAATGTAGACAAAATCTACACTTTAGTCTATGGTGAGCGTATCTACAAACAATATAAGTTTTTAAACTGACATGGTCACTGACACTACTATTAAATATCATAAACGGGATATTTGTTTGATTTTTGTGCTTGTAACAGCGCCGAAATATCGGGAACTCGAAACAAAAATCAAACATGGTAAATATCCCGTTTATGATATTAATAGTAGTATCTACAAACGTCAAACTAACGTCAAAGACAGTTGTTTCAGAAGTTTTGTTTTGAATTATTAAGAAAGGAATAAATTGTTTTGTAAAAGTAAGTGAAATATCTCCTATCTTCTGGGCATACTTGTTCAATAATAGACCTTATCGCACGCTTTCCATCTGATCCTGGTTAAGAGCAGAACCATTTTGCTAAAACATAACATCACGCCTGTAATGAAGGAAGGGTTAGGCAGAGATGTACCTAATAGTAAACCCACATTTCGACAGTTATGTTTAAGTCCCATGTAATAGTCCTCCTGACCGTTTTTCGGCCACGGCGGCCAATCCCAGCGGAGATTAGCCATCTGCGCGGGAGATAATATAGTGCAGGCGTGTGTGCGCAGGCACATGTGCACTCTCTGTTCCTTTTCTCTCATAGTCCGATGGGACGGCAATCCGACACGACCGGAGAGAGATCAGGCGCAGGACCAACGGCTTAACGGGCTTAGTACGGAGTATAGTCCCTGGAATTGCTAAGATTTGAGTATTTTTTAGGGTTCCGTATCTCAAAAGAAAAAAACGGAACCCTTATAGGATCACTCGTGTGTCTATCTGTCTGACCGACCCCCCCCCCCCCCTTTATGTCCAAAACTACTGAGCCTAAAATTTTGACAAAAATACAGAAATTAGTTCAACACTTATAGATTACAGGAAAACCTTTAAGAAGTATAAGATAAAATAACATGGAAAATCTCTCAATATCTACTACAATGATACGGAACCCTTCATGTGCAATATTAATATTGCAATAGGGATGTTAACAAAAAAAATCTAATTGGTCCGTCAGATAGATTTCCAAAAAGTATTGAACACATATTATTTCTTTTTTCTCGTAAACAAACAATAAGGACGATTACAGTGCTTTGAAAACTCGTGTGACGTCATATTCTAAGACATTAGTATGACATTTCTTAGCAAGCAGTGACGTCACCACCTCCCACTCAAATCTTTGACGCGTTTTATCTTCGTCATTTTTATTGATTTGATAAAACAAAAAATACGTGTCCAATATTTTTTCGATAATCTAACAGACGGACTAATTAGAATCATATTTTTTTTAAGTTACTAAACATCCCTAAATCCTAATTTCTGACGAGATTATGGTTCTCCAATAACTCGATGACGGTGTTATGGTTCACCCAAACCGATACGGTCATAGACACCTAGGTACTAATTCCTGCTGAAGTATTTGTCAACGCTCGGTTTCGCGTCGACAGTTTTTCCGTAACTGGTACTTTTATTTTTTTTTCTTTAGACACAATATAGCAATCGTGATATACCACAAGTTCTTATTTAATTATCGCTTTCCTACAATAATATTCCCGAAATAATAATTGAAACAAATACCTATTAGAAGACAAAAAGGGTAACCAAACCATTGCCTACCTAGCTATCATAGCCAGACCATTAAAGCATAAAAATACCAGGCATACCTACAGGATTGAAACGAATCAAACACCCGAGGCGATGTGACGTAACCTTGCAAACGCCACCGGCTGCGTGTTTGTGAAATGCTCGTAATTTTTGCGTTGCGACGCGTCGTGACATACTTTGATGTTCCTGCCGGTGACAGAATGTGGGAAATTATGGTTACAGTCCTTTTACGATTATTTTTACCTCTGGTAGTAGCAATTACATCACATTTATTTATTTTAAGGCATCTTTTATTGGTGATATTGATGATGAGAAAGATATTTATTTTCAGTTTTGTTAGTGCAAATAGTCAAACGTCTAGACCCCTAAATAAAATGGAACTTTATTCATTGGAGTTAAGATAGATATTAAATTAAATCAGAATTAATGAATCCTAGACTACGACTTAAAATTGTAGTAATAAAAGAAAGATGTGCTAGTAGTAGATATTGGAGAGCTTGAGCTTTGGGATGAATAATAAGCTGACCAAGTAGAATGTGACAAAATCAAAAGAAGGGTTTCGTTCCGTAACAAATCATAATCTTGAAATACAAATAGAAAGAAAGAAAGAGAGAGATTAGACCTACTACTAGAGATATATAGTATGACATTAAACATCCCACCATTACTGAAATTATGATGTGAATCTGTAATATTTTATGTTATTGTAGCTAGGTACTGTGTATTGTCTGTGCATCCCCTTAAGGTAGATTGGTCTGTCTGTTTGCAATAAACTTAAAAACTACTGCACCGATTTTCATGCTGTTTTCATCAATGGATAGAGTGATTCTCGAGGAAGGTTTTTTATCAAAATTCAACCTCTAAAGGAGTTAAATAGGGATGAAAGTTTGTTGGGATATTTTTAGACATTCACACGGGCGAAGTCGCAAGCAAAAGCTGGTAATAAATAAAATTCCATTACATATATGGTCAGGCTTTGACATTTTCAACACGCATCAGAACCATGCACACAATGATGAACACAATAGTGTGTATATTAAGGCACATATACACATTATTCTTTTCCTATTCTCACACACTATCGTCTACATTTCTTCATCATTTCTCCTTTAGCAGGTCTGCTGGCATTTCTAAAGAAATAAGTAGTACCTTTGTACTCAATTATTATTTTATGTTAATTTCCTGTGATGTCTTCTGTCATGTGTATACATAATTTTTTTTTTACGTTACCCGACACTAGGAATTTCTCTTGTGTCGTGGGTGCGTTCACAAACATTTTAACTCACATACACAAATACCCAGACCCGAAACAACTATCTGTAGATCATACAAATATTTGTTCCGTGCGGGGATCGAACCCGTGACACGCAGCGCAGCAGTCCATTGCTTGAGCCACTGCGCCAACCGTGTCGTCAAATTGTTAAATAAATAAATAAATGAACCACAAACACGACAGTTCCTCTACACATTCACTACGGAACCGTAAACCCGTCACCGCTGCTGGCAGCAATCCGATCCGACATACAATGCGTCCTAGAGGGAAGGCTACTGGCTTGGCTAATTGGATTCGGTCTCGTCTGTCGGACTTTAACAGCCTAGCTGCCTAGTGCTATACTAGTATTTCCCTAGATCTTGTGAAATTGAATTTTAACCTTAGTATTGTATCGAGTCTGGTTCTTCTAACCTAACAGACATTGTGTTGCGGGGAGTTTGTTCCGCCACTTCTTCTTTCCAGCTAAAACACTTATAGGAAGTGTCGAAGGGTGGGCGTTTTGGGGGACTGTCTCCTGTAAATAAGTAAAGTAAAAGTTTGAAAAGTGCTGTTATCAGCCTAATTTAAATAAATTACTTTTGATTTTGAATTTTATCTTTAGTTAAAGCAGAGTAGCCTAGTAGTGTTCTGGTAGTAACTTCTCATCTATTTTCATGCTGAACTTCTGCCGGTACAAAAGGCTGTTCGTAAACGCTTCACGTTCCAACAGCACTACATCCTTACATAGTATAAAACAAAGTCGCTATTTTTGTCTGTTTGTCTGTATGCTTATATCTTTAAAACTCCGCAACGGATTTTGATGCGGTTTTTTTTAATAGATAAAGTGATTCAAGAGGAAGGTTTTAGTATATAATTTGAACGACATCCACGCGGGTGAAGCCGCGGGCATCAGCTATAATAGTAATTTTATAAAACAAAAGTCCTCCGCCGCGTCTGTCTGTTCGCGATTAACTCAATAACTCCTGCAGCGATTTTCATGTTGTTTTCACTAATGGATAGAGTGGTTCTCGAGGAAGGTTTAGTAATAATTTGATCGAAATCCACGCGAGTGAAGCTGCGGGCATTAGCTAGTAAATGAAAATTAAGTCCGTGATATAACAGAGGATTAAACTTAGATTGTCGTAGTCATGACCGTTATCACTGACACTTTTAGCAGTGTTATCCTAGTGGCTTGAAAACAACAACAATAAGCAAATTATAAATTTTTAAACGGATATGGTCACTAACAATTTCATTAATAATTAAAATGAGATATGATCGTGGATGGCCGAACGGATGCCCGATGGGGCCGGAAAGTTCTGGAGTGGCGACCGCGAACCGGAAGACGTTGCGTTGGAAGGCCTCCCACTAGGTGGACCGATGACCTGGTGAAGGTTGCGGGGATCCGCTGGATGGGAGACGCACGGGACCGGTCGATGTGACCACACTTAGGGGAGGCCTATGTCCAGCAGTGGACGTCTTTCGGCTGATATGATGATGATGATGATGATGATCGTGGATTAAGTTGTAACAGCGCCAAAATATCGGGAACTCGAAACAAATAGTGAACAATTGAACATGGTACATACGAGTTTAAGTTACCGTTTTAAGTGCTAATGGTAACAAGAAAATTATAAATTTTAGTACGTGCAAACATTTATAACTGCAAAGTATAAGTACTTACCTCATAAAATAACCACAAACTTATCCATTTATGTACTGGCAGCAATAAAACTTGTAAACGATAATGATAATGACACACTTAAATCAACAAACCGGTGAGAATCTCTCATTGCAAGCATATCAGTGCCAAGTGCAATGTCTATCTATACGTAACGTATTACCTTATCAATAAAATACTTTTTGTGTCAGTCTGTGTAGCCGCGTTGTTCTTCGAAACTACGCGATAGATTTTGATACTGTTTCCGACATTATAATTATCACCATCAAAGGTTTTCTGTTGCCTACTTACACATCAACATTCCGAAATAAAGTACAGTTCTGTCTAATCAGGGTTTAGAACCCTGATAACATAGTAAATCATCACGCGTGTGGAAAAGTAGACCCTCTTTTTGTCAGCCATGTAATAGGGGGCAAGACTATTTTTATCAACCGGGCATAGTGTGTTACTAATATTAGATATGTAAGTTTATTTCATGTATTACTAACATTATGGACTAAGGTCAGCAAATAAATGTTTAATAATAATAATAGTTCCAGACTCCGTGGTTGCTACTGACAAATTCCTGAAAGTATACTTACTAAATGTTCAACTGGGAGGTTGCAGCCCCAACTTACGAACAATAAATCGTGTGTGTGAACGCCAGGCAGGCGCATTAATTTGTGTAGGTAATTTATTTCATCACCACTGCTCCCAAAACGGTGAAGGAAAACATCGTGCGGAAACCGGCATGCCAAAAAATTCGAAGATATGCGACATCTACCAACCCACACTGGGCCGCGTGTTAGATTATAGTCCATCCCTCTCCTAGAGAGGAGGCATGACTCCCTTTAGTGGGAACATTAGAGGCTGATGTTCCCACTAGACGGTGATGTTCAACTTAAATAATTATATAGATATGTCCAGGTTTTGCGAAACCGTGCAAAGCAGGGTCAGTTCGCTAGTATATCCATAAATTATGATGCAATAACAGCTTGAAGCCTGCTCACCTTTACTTGATGTCCTTTTAGTTTAAGTCGTGAGGCTGTTTTAATTTTTTGTAATGTTTATTACTTTTACTAAGTACTGATATAATTATTGTGATCATGTTTTAATTCATTTTTATTAGGGGTTTGATGAACAGTGACCTAAGTAGATGGAGATGAATAGTGGGAGGTAAAGATCTTTTTCCCACGTATATAAAAGACAAAATCATCCGACCACACGCGTGTTGTGCACGACATAGCATGAAAACGGCTGGACGGATTTAGCTGAAAATTGGTAGGGAGGTAGCTAAGAACCAGGAGAAGGTTCTTTGATACTTTTTTTTTTTTTTTTTAGGTAGGGTAGTGTTAGATACGAGAGTAGGTACGTATGCGGAAGGAAAGGGGATAACACGTCATTCAAACTCGCTAGGTCGTTTCACACTGTTTAATGGTTAATTAGCAAGTACAAGGTAAGTTCCCGGGGCGCGGGGCGGGGCGAGTCGCAGCTCGCTCGCCTGCGTGGCTCGCGAGTATAGATACATATATTCTTATTGATAATACATATGTAACAGGTAGTAGGTAGGGTAGTAGGTAGGGTAGTAGGTATGGTAGTACGTAGGGTAGTACGTAGGGTAGTACGTAGGGTAGTACGTAGGGTAGTACGTAGGGTAGTACGTAGGGTAGTACGTAGGGTAGTACGTAGGGTAGTACGTAGGGTAGTACGTAGGGTAGTACGTAGGGTAGTTCGTAGGGTAGTACGTAGGGTAGTACGTAGGTAGGATAAAACGCATTGCAACGCATGCGCGGGTCAGCTAGTGTTAAATAAAATAGGATTCGCGGCAGTAGCAAATGTCTATTTACTGATTAATAATGACTAAAATCACTTATACAACCGTCTCAGTTCATATAAGTCTCAAGAATGCCTTTTTCATCAAATAGTCATCCAAGAGACTTGATGAATATATTGTGTACAGAGTTTCATGAAGATCTGTTTAGAAGTTTTTGCGTGAAAGCGTAACAAACAAACTTACATTAACTTCATTTCATTCATCAGTAGGGATAACTCGCAGGTAACAAATCAATATCACGTTGACTGTATCACGGTATGAATCAAATGCAATCAAAAGTTCCATAAAATAGAGATAAGATAGAAGATTGCCGTCACTTCACAGTAATTGTGTTGACTATTACCTTTTATATACTTTGATTTTGTTTTTAGTAGGTACCTATCGCCATTTCATGTTATCATTGTGAGGTGGTAAACCACGAACTTCAATCACTACTGGAGTACACAGTAAGAGCATTTTAGAAGTACATAACAAGTGTGGGCTTTTCCCAGTATCTTCTAATACCTACAAGCTGCGCCCCATGAAATTTCTACTGCGTGAAATTATTATAAAATGTTTATATTTGTAAGGGTGTAGAACAACAGGGCACGCCACGATAGTGGCGGTAAGTCCCCTCTTTGAGGAGTGGCTGGAGAGGAGCCACGGCGCCCTCACCTTCCGACCGAAAGAGATACCGCGGCCTCGGCACCAGGGCGACGAAGGAACATGGGTAGTTTTTAGTCAGTAGAAGTCTGACACTCCCTTCCGCTCTGCCTAAGAGCGGGGGGTCATTTGATGATTATCCAATCACCCGATAAATAGGGTGTAAAACAGACTATAGGAGGAATTCGTGGCTAAAAAATTAAACTCGCTCGGATTGATCTTCAGGAAAACCGTGCTTGCCGTAGTTGGTCTGTCTCCTCGGAGTTTCCTCCGTGCCTCGGAAAGCACGTAAAGCCGGCTGTCTCTACTGTCATTTCTAGGTCATTGACAATCGTTACAGCTAGTCAATGGCCCGAAAGTCTGACAACCAGTCATACCCAGGGTATCGTATTATCGAATACTAAGTGGGTTATGGAATTCAGATAGGTAATCGTTTCATGTAAATACTGATAATCAGCTGCATCTGGTTTAAACTAGAAGCATACCCCAATATAGTTGGGAAAAGGCTAGGCAGGTAGTACAGGACTTAACAGGACCATCAAATTAAACAACGTTACCGGTACTAAATATTTTTTTAAAGTGCGTCAAAAAACACCATGTGAAAAAAATAATCTCATCAAAGTAAATAGGTAAAAAAAGTGGGAACCCCGGGATGGATTCTAAATATATTTTGTCTAATGACACAGTTTCGTGCCTGGAACCCAGCGCAGGTACTTCCATTCCTGGGCAGCATTTGGACCCAAACCTCATATAAACTTGAGCAATCTCCTTTGGTACACTAGTCTAGAGTCTGACAAAAGACATAGGCTACTTTTTAACGCGATAAAAGGGTTATAAAGCGTTGAAAGAGGGGGGTGAAAAGATAACTTTCGGTCGCGATAACCGACATCGGTCGGGATAACCGGCATTCACGCGGACGAAGCCGTGGGCATCAGTTGGTAGACAATAAGCCTAGAAAATAGAAACATAATCAACTCTATTACCATCAATCGATAATTTTATCAACAAACATGAGCACGACCTATTGCCATTAAACATAGTTTCCCCACAATTTGATTACCGCACGAACTTAAAATAACATTCACCTAATTATCATGCAGTCAAATAACAAAGTTCGGAAGCCATTATTATTGAAAGCTCTCCACCCGTGTCTGCGTTAAATTGTATTTCCAATTAGTTCAGGAAAGTGCTAAGTGGTTAATATTAACTAAAATATGAACACGGTGACCGCAGCCGAGCATGAAAATGTTCAGAACATGCGACCCGGTAGCTACTCTCTCTGTTTATCATAATTTATAGTTGGTCCTAACTATGTTGGGGTTGGCTTGTAGATGGAATTTTGGTGTGCTTAGTTCTTTCAGTATGTAATATATTCATGTGAGATAGGATAGCTTTGTGGAAGGTTGACCTTTAGAACGATTGATGGATTGTGTGAGAATTGATGGATCGAAGTGTGTTTTTTTTTAAATGGGCTTGCTCTTGACTTCAATCTTGCCATAAGGGCAGAGATGATGTCGACGATGGAACGAACTTACCCAGAAGAAGCCTGTTTACTCGCGACTTAAACAGATTAGGGTTATATGAACTCGGAAAAACCGACGCAGGCAGGGAATTCCACTCCTTGGCTGTGCGCATAATAAAGGACTTAGCAAAGCGCTTCGTTCGAATGTGAGGAACGTCGACTAGGTATCGGTGATAACCTGCAGTACGTCTAGTCTCCCGATGGAAGAAGGGAGATGGTGGAATCAGCTCGTGGAGCTCCTGCGCACACTCTCCGAAGTACAGTGGTGAAACAATCTAATAACGGCTAATAGGAAACCCTGTCCGTATTTCAATTGATAATTAATGGGACGGCTCAGCATTTCTTCTTCTTCCAAACATCTCTATAACTGTCTTGTCGTCTCAGCAGTCAATTCCTTTAGCAATGTCATCTTTTACACAGCAGACAATACAAAAATATATTTCACTGTTGTAAAACTCCTTTATAACCGAGTGATATAGGGTAATACAAAGTGTAAGAGACAACCCTACGTAGATTGATGGGGTGCGTTTAGCTCCATATTTTCTTCTTCTCCCTTACTCCTTACATCCTTTAGGACTTCAATACAAACGAAGTTGCAGAAAGAAACTAGCCGCATAAACCTACATTAGGTAGAAAATTAGCAACAAGAAAAATAAAACCTAACAGTACCATCAAAAGTGTCAGTTTCATTTCAACTCTTAATCGGACCACACAACTGAGTGACAAGACCTAAGGAGACCTAAGTAAGTGCAGTAGTAAAGACACAATAATCGTCTGTATGCAAAACAGTTTGTGTGATGACCGAATAGGCAAAGGTACAGATTTGCATGCAGTCGCGTGCAACACATTTGGACAAGGTCGTGACTGGCTGTGGTGGCTATAGATTCTTTAGATGTACTAATGCATTTATGACATAGGTGGTACTGGCTTTGAGTCGCGGTTTCATGTGCTGTTTTTTTACTAGCTCGGTTCCTGACGGTCGTATTGATAACTAATAGCACGGAGTCTGATTTCGTGTCCGGTTGATGCAGGGCTGTCATCTACCCTGGTCAAGACCGAGAATGGAACCAACGAGTGTTGTCATGCGGTGTTCCGCAAGGATCGGTTCTGGGGCCGCCCATGTGGAACGGTTACGACTGGGTGCTTCGCGGATGGCATTAGGCTCGCCCCTGCTATATGAGGCTTTGCATAACTTTTGAAATGTGGAAGTACTAATGGGTACACCTCTCCCTAACCCTTCGCGAATTACAGGCGTATGTTGTGTTCGGTAATATTTTATATCTGTCCTCAATCTACCTCGCCACTATCTGGGCCATGCACGTGTTTTAGTTTTATTATGGACTAGTCGATTTCCTGGACGAATATAATTATCTTGGACACCGTTTCCGAATACTTGTGAGCTAGTGGAGTTTGGATATTAAAGTGGAATTTGTGTTTTAGATATCAATATTTTCAGCCGAAATACGTCCACTGCTGGCCATAGGCTTCCTCCGAGTGGCATCACATTAACAGACTCCGTGCGTCTCGCATTCAGCGCATACCTTCAACCTTCACCAGGTTATAGGTCTACGTATTGGGGATATAGCTTCAAGGAATATTTTCATGTATGTTTTGTCGACATCTCTGGAGCAATTTGCAAAATTTATAAAAAATGGTAGAGTCGAACAAGCTAATAAGTTTAAAGGTACAGTTTTTTATAATTATTCTAGTACACTAAAAATAAATTGATTGCAATTTTGTTTTATAAAGCATTTCGCATTAAGCGACTGATGTCAAACACTGTACCGTTTGGCATCCAGTCTCTAAATGTATCTGAATAATGCTAAAAGTAAATGCAAGTTGGCTGGCTGTATACTTATTAGCTTGGTCGACTGTACAAATACCGAAGGTTTCTATAGTATAGTAGTAGTAGGAGAGAAAATGTTTTCAAACACATCAGTTACAAGTTTACAAAGCTGACGCGCGATCTATCGTGCCTATCGTTCGTGTTTAATGACATAATGTCAGACAATCTGATTACAATACAGGTATTTGTATTGATTCGACATTTGATTGGCTTCGGGCTGTGGCTCCTCGCGTTTTTTATAGGATAAACCTTATCATGTTGAATAAGTTTCATCTACATTTGACATAGAGTAGAATGAGTTAGCATAAGTAGCAATCATCATCATCATCAGCCTTTACTGTTTACAGCAGGGTCTCAGTCCTCCTCTCTGGGAGAGGGATGGGCTATTATATAATCTACCACGCGGGCCCAGTGCGGGTTGGTAGATGTCACATGTCTTCAAACTTTTTGGTTCTAAGACATGCCGGTTTCCTCACGATGTTTTCCTTCACCGTTTTGAGAGCAGCGGTGATGAAATAAATTACACAAAGTAATGTGCCTGCCTGCATGGGTTCGAGCCCACGACCTACTGTTCGTAAGTCGGGGCCACAACCACTGGGCCACCACTGCTCCTAAGTAGCAACTTTTCGTTCCCATTTAGTTCTACGATTTCGCACATTGAATCGTAGAACTAGTGGGAAAAAAAAATAAAAAAAGTTCCCACTAGTTCTATCGTAGGACTGTGCAGTAGAACTAGTGGGAATGATCCAATGGGCCGGCCATATTAGCTGTAGAATCGATGACGGCAGGCTGGGGTAAACGTGTTTTTGAGTAGACACCGCGAATCCGCAAGCGTAAGGTGAGACACCCTCAGGCTAACCACGGTGGTTGGTAGTAAATGGATAAAGTGGCTGAAAATCGATTTGAGTGGCGTGCGTATGTTGTTGAAGACTGATGAAAAAAAATTGAGTAGGTACTTACTTATGCGTCTTTTAAAGTTACGGATACAATATGAACGATTCGACGGCACGGTTGGCGCAATTTCTCAAGCAGTTGACTGCTGCGCAACGTGTTGCGGGTTCGATCCCTACACGGAACAAAAATTTGTATGGCCTACAGATAGTTGTTTCGGGTCTGGGTATTTGTGTATGTGAGTTTAAATGTTTGTGAACGCACCCACGATACAGGATAAATTCCTAGTGTGGGGCAACGTTTTTAAAAAAAAAAAAGATTCAAATCTGGGACTTTTAAAAAGATCAATAACCCTGTCATATGGATTCGTTTCTGCTTTCCAAACCAACGCATCCCCGGGCTTATTTGCTACCATCCTTTTATCGACTCTACAACCTGTAGGAATAGGTATCAAACAGAATCATGTACCCTTAGCTACTGACAGGAAAAATACCTGTCGAAATATCCCTCCAATAAAAAGTAAATAAAGCAAAATAGATCAGGCGTGAAGACTTCACAGTGTTGTCAGTGCCGTCACCTTTGTGAGAAGGTCGGAAACGGAAGCTTTTACAAAAGACAATATGGCGTCGCGTCAACATGGCGGCAATCTGTCACTCAGCTTTCACGGTGACTAGAAAGGCTTTCAGATTATACTGAGGTGGTTTATTATTTGTTACAAGAAACGGTGGGCAGTGGAAAGTTTGTAGTGGTATTTTTTCCATTTATTTATTAAATGTAATATTAAATCAACAGGTTTTGACTGAATTCCTATAAAAATATATAGGTACGGCACTTTTAACAAAAATACATGTTTTAATTTTTTGTCTGTTTAGCTGCATCTGACCTCTATGGTTAATACGATACCCACTGGTAAAACTGGTTGTCTTAAAAAGGGGTACTTATCGTAACATGTAACTTTAGTGACTAGCTCTTCTAACGCCTGACAAAAATCTACGAATACTTAACGTGCTTTCTGAGGTACGGAGGAAACTCGGTATGTAATAAGTGGTCACCATCCCATACGCGGACCAACCTATACTAGGCAAGGGCGGCTTAACACAAAGATCGACCTTATCATGAGGTCCTATCTTAATAATATCGGGCCCGTGGACGGTGAGTCATGGGCTAGCTCGCCGTCCGTCCGTCTTATGACGACGACACGCGTGTTCCACGCGCGCCTCCAAGAGCTGTCAGCGACATGGAAGGGGCCCGCAAGGGCCGACACCCGCCGCCGCTGCGGGTTGTTCGAAAGAGATATCGCGAACTCGATACAAAGGGCTAAGAAGGAACATGGGTGGTTTTTAGTCAGTAGAGTTTGACACTCCATACCGCTCTGCCCATAGCGAGAGGAGTCATTTCATGACTTCCCTCCCTCCAAAAAAAAACAAAAAGGTCCTATCATAATATGTAATGGTAAATCAAAATATCCACAAAACAAATGGTAACAAAAGTCAGTTCCCACTCATCGCCCACTGGGCTATTTGTTCGTAACTAGAGGAAAAACATCCTAATGGGCACAGAGACATGTTGACAAGTGAACATCTGAACATTTGTGTAACACACCAATTAATACGACACGGACAAAGGTCACACTTGTAGCTTTCTGTTCAGTCGATCGTGATTAGTTCTGATAAGTTATTGCTCTTTTGTGCCTACGTACCTACAAAGATTTAGGAATAATGTCAACAGATTTAGGTTTAATAATAACTGCCACTCGGGTCGATTTTTAGGTTAAGACGCGTTTACCTAGGTTGATCTGTGGATGGGTGACCGCCCAATAAATACCGAGTTTCCTCCGTGCTTCGGAAAGTACGTTAAGCTGCCATATACTTTGGCAGTCGTTACAGGTAGTCAGTGACCTGAAAGTCTGACATCCAGTCTTACCAAAGGGTATCGTATTACCTAGTATTAACTGGTTTGTGGAGGTCAGATAGGCAGTCGCTCCATACAAAATACTGGTATTCAGCTGCATCCGGTTAGACTGGAAGACGACCCCAATATAGTTGGGAAAAGGCTAGGCAGATGATGATGAACATCACGCCAGTTTTATCTGAGAGTTTAGGCAGAGTTATCCTTACATTGTGCCATTTACGTGTGTAGTGCTCCGCGTCACAAGAGGTAAGTTAATTGGCTCGTTACCACACCAGTATGCAAGTAGACGTCCGTTCTCGCTCGTGGCTCTCACGCGACTGACCACCCCACTACCCGTGTGCTCGAGACAACGTCATGTTATTGACAACTATGACAAGATTATAGATCACAAACACTACATCCCTTCCTTATTATAAATTTATTAATCAAAGGAGTACTTGGTCTCATAATCAACCCAACCAAGTTATATTTATATTATTAATAATTATGTAAGTATTTTGTTTTAATCATTTGATCCTGTTCAGCAATATTTTGATCCGCACTATGAACTTTCCTTTCGCCTTCAAGTTCTTCATTCCTTACTATTACGTCTCCACCGTCCGAATGTTCTACAACCAGCGGTGTCGGTTTAAAGGCTGTTGTTAACTTATTTCCTTTTCCCATATCTTTTATATATATACTTTATCTCCTTCCAAAAGCCTACCTTATTCTCCTTTTCTGCCTCCATTTTCTTTTCCTTTCTCCTTCTCTATTTTGTCTTTGTCCTTTACTTCAGAATCATTCATCGTATTATCAAATTATAGAAGGGATTTTATCCCTATTTTGTCTACTACACTTTCCGTTAAATCTTCTTTTTGTGATTGATGTTTAATATTTTTAAAATGTCCCTGTTTTGCATCTCGACCTCACCATTTTGCTTTTGACCTTAATTTTAATAGGAATTGGTATTCTCCGATATGGTTGTGTTACACCTCTGCCACATTTACTCAGTTCTGATTTATTTGTCGATTCTTCCTTTTTCTTATTCTCATTTTTGCGTTTCATGATATCAGTCTTTGCGCTGTAATTATTTTGTGACTTCTAATCGTATTAACATCATTTGATTTGCTTTTTTTTTTTCTTTTTCATAATCTTCCTAACAGTACGTTCTTCATGTACGTTCATCCCACATAAAACACATATCACGCACGATTTACAATTTCATTTAGGTTCGTACTACCCAACACACAATTACGCACGATTTACAATTTATTGAAGGTTCGTACTACCCAACACTCACAATCACGCACGTTTTACAATTTATTGTAGGTTTGTACTACCCAACACTCACAATCACGCACGATTTACAATTAATTGTAGGTTCGTACTACCCAACACTCACAATCACGCACGATTTACAATTTATTGAAGGTTCGTACTACCCAACACTCACAATCCCGCACGATTTTCAATTTATTGTAGGTTCGTACTACCCAACACTCACAATCACTCACGATTTACAATTAATTGTAGGTTCGTACTACCCAACACTCACAATCACGCACGATTTACAATTTATTGTAGGTTTGTACTACTTGAGACACAAGTCACGCACGATTTACAATTTCATGTAGGTTCGTACTACCAGAGACACACATCACGCACGATTTACAATTTCATGTAGGTTCGTACTACCTTAGACACACATCTCGCACGATTTACAATTTCATGTAGGTTCGTACTACCTTAGACACACATCTCGCACGATTTACAATTTCATGTAGGTTCGTACTACCTTAGACACACATCTCGCACGATTTACAATTTCATGTAGGTTCGTACTACCTTAGACACACATCACGCACGATTTACAATTTCATGTAGGTTCGTACTACCTTAGACACACATCACGCACGATTTACAATTTCATGTAGGTTCGTACTACCTTAGACACACATCACGCACGATTTACAATTTCATGTAGGTTCGTACTACCTTAGACACACATCACGCACGATTTACAATTTCATGTAGGTTCGTACTACCTTAGACACACATCTCGCACGATTTACAATTTCATGTAGGTTCGTACTACCTTAGACACACATCACGCACGATTTACAATTTCATGTAGGTTCGTACTACCTTAGACACACATCACGCACGATTTACAATTTCATGTAGGTTCGTACTACCTTAGACACACATCACGCACGATTTACAATTTCATGTAGGTTCGTACTACCTTAGACACACATGACGCACGATTTACAATTTCATGTAGGTTCGTACTACCTTAGACACATATCACGCACGATTTACAATTTCATGTAGGTTCGTACTACCTTAGACACACATCACGCACGATTTACAATTTCATGTAGGTTCGTACTACCTAAGATACACATCACGCACGATTTACAATTTCATGTAGGTTCGTGTTACCTGAGACACACATCACGCACGATTTACAATTTCATGTAGGTTCGTGTTACCCGAGACACACATCACGCACGATTTACAATTTCATGTATTTTTGTGTTACCTGAGACACACATCACGCACGATTTACAATTTCATGTAGGTTCGTACTACCTTAGACACACATCACGCACGATTTACAATTTCATGTAGGTTCGTACTACCTAAGATACACATCACGCACGATTTACAATTTCATGTAGGTTCGTGTTACCTGAGACACACATCACGCACGATTTACAATTTCATGTAGGTTCGTGTTACCTGAGACACACACAAAATATAATAGATATTTTAATAAACAGATACGTATTTGCACTTAAGAGTATGATAGGTACTATTCAGTTTACAAAATCATCGGAAGACTTACTGAAAACTGAATATTCAATTACAATTACGCGAATTATACGATTAGAATGAGTAGGTATCAACATTTTACTAAACTATCTCTCGAGCAGGTATGTGCCCAGATAAGATGCAAGAAATCGATTTTACTAGGTTTAGTTCCACATAACACTAGCCAACACTAAAAAATATCGCAAAATGATGAAGTACATCGGTAGGTACACCCACTCTCAATACCCAAAACATATTAATTTTGTTGTATCACGTCTTAAACTGCCATAATATTCAAATTTAGAAAAAAACACATTTTTGAACTTATTTTGCGGGTAGATGTAAATTTTAAGTATTTAATTATGCACTAATAGGGTTACAAAATCAGTTAATCATATCTCATATCATATCATATCTTAGCACCATGTCTCGAGTTTGTATAAATTCTCCTGACAGTTTTGCTATATTTGTGGTTTAAACACCATCAAAAAGTCAAAAAAAGAAAGAAAACTACTCCATTGATTAAGTAGTGCTATAGTCAGTCCATCAGAGCTTAACGATCTAATCTAATCTCTAGATTTACCAAAGATAAATCTGGACTATTAACTTCAAGATTGAAGCAATAGAATCTGCTTCAGTCGGAAGTCAATGTTACTGCTTACAGTAAGCGTCTAACTCCCTTCATGATTCGCGATTCCTTATTGACTCGCGTAACTCATGTTTAAAATGTGGACAATTATTATTGTAAAACAATATCATTTGAAAATGGAACCCTTCGATGCTGGAAGACCACTGCTGGTTGTTAATTTGGGAAACCCCAACTACAAAAAACCATCGACTAGCAAAAGATAGAAATTCGCTGTTTTCATACCAAAATAAATTAAATTAACAATTTATTCCTTGGAAAATACGTAAACACTAATACCGATATATCATAACATTGTGACGTGATAGGAAAGTTTTATTTTTCATTTAACGTTATTTCCAACACATAGAACCCGAAACACGTGAAATGTGACTAGTGAATTTAATCACTAATCATAAAGGAGATCGGAATTATTGGGTTAAAGTATGTACAGAAACGATATATGTATATCAAAACACTAGATTTTTTCTGATTAAAAATAACATGTAACAACAACAACTTTCCACTGGAATCAGCTAAAATTTCCAATTTGAAACATGGTTTTTAACAGAATGAAGTTCCAAAACTAGCTCCTTATACAAGCCATCAGGTCATTTTAAGCACGTTCCAAAACTAGTAGTTCTAAAGGAGATATTAAATAACACATAATTGATTACTGTTCATTTTTGGCCCAACGATGTATGGAACCCTGCCGATTTCCTTTACTCCTTTAAATCTTGTTCATGTAAAATCGTATAAATAATAACGGAACCTGACCAGTAATTTGAACTCAATCTATATGGAAAGTATAAAATCTATTTTGTTTACAATAATCCGACATAATACCTGCCCACTGTATGATTTATCGAAATTATATGGAAAGATCAACGAAGTGCAATGATAATCAAGACAAAGTACCCACATATTATTGGTTGGTATTAATAAGCTCATAAATATTTCATTTTATTTGAATGCATTCTTACAATCACAGCTAGTGAAGAATATCAAAAGCTCAATTACCCACTTTATGCCAATTATTATTATTGCTATTTCTTCGCCATTTTGCCATCAATCATACATCCAATTCATAAAAGCACTTCAGACCATCAAATCATTTACGTACCTACATACTTATTTAACCATCCTTTCCCCCCTTTTTTTTTTTTCAAAATTATTATTTTTAACCACTGACCTTTTATCTCGTCGCCACATGTAGTGCTCCGCGTCACAAGAGGTAAGTTAATTGGCTCGTTACCACACCAGTATGCAAGTAGACGTCCGTTCTCGCTCGTGGCTCTCACGCGACTGACCACCCCACTACCCGTGTGCTCGAGACAACGTCATGTTATTGACAACTATGACAAGATTATAGATCACAAACACTACAACGTGTAAGTTCTACGTGATAGGAGGCGTGCCTATTGCCATTAACCAGGCACAAATCCTTACTCCGTGACTACTGAGTAACTCCTGATGGAATAACCCAATAACACTTTGCCCGACCTGGGTCGAACCCTTAGACATACGTCCGACTGTCATTATTTTAGTAACCGAACGTTACAGGTTCTCCATGGCCTGAAAGTCTGACAACAAGTTTTACCAAGGGCTATAGTATTCTCAATAGGCACCTGGGCTGTGAAGGTCAGATAGACGCTAAATCCTTGATAAAGCTGCATCGAGTTAGGCTGGAAGCTGACCCCAAAATAGTTGGGAGAAGGCTAGGCAGTTATGGGAAATACCACACTTGTCGACGCGGAGTCGGCTAGGGCCGATCCCGTAACACTGTTTAACGCATTTATTTGCGTGCGGTCCCGAGTTGTCTCAGTCAAACAAAAACGAGGTGAAGGATGTTTTTTTAGACTTTTTTATAAATAAAAAAGAAACGTCTAAAACTGAAATGGTTTTATGTATAAAATAGTATATAGGTAAAAAATATAGTATAAAATTATATATATATTTTTTTTTTATGCCGTCTTTAAGTGTAGTCCTGGTCACTCCCATTATTCGGTCCCCATAAGATAAACATAGTCGCTAGCAACAGAAACTCGATAATATTAAAGAAAAAAAACAATTTGTTTAGCAGATAAGTGATAATTTTACTAGTTCTGATTTCACACTCAGTTGTTAACAAAAAACTCGCTTACATTCATTCAATGTGGAGTGGATCGTGAGTAAAGACTCTGCAAGCAGTATTCGTCCTTACTACTGAACCGATTTAAATGAAATTTAGTACACAGGTCTAGACCCTGAAAAAGGACATAGGCTAAAACGGGTTGTAAGGGGTGGCCTCGGCACTAGCTCGCCGTCCGGCCGTCGTCATGACGGCAACAGACCGTGTCGGCGGCGCGTACGTGTTCCACGCGCGCCTCAAAGAGATGTCAGCAATATGGAAGGGGCCTGCAAGGGCCGACGCCCGTCGGGGCTGTGGATATCGAAAGGTTTCTGCGGCTCCGACACAAGGGCGAAGAAGGAACATGGGTTGGTTTTTAGTCAGTAGAAGTCTGACACTCCCCTTCGCTCTGCCCAGAGCGGGAGGAGTCATTTGATGTTTACCAGGTCCTAAAAAATTTTTTTTTTGAAAGATGGGATGAAAGATTACTTTTGGTCGAGATATAACCGACATCCACGCGGACGAACTCGCGGGCATCAGCTAGTACTAAATATTTTGTTGTAGCAAGAGCATATTACTGCTCTTGCTACATTCTATTTAGGCTCAACGCAAAACGTTTTCTTCTTCCATCCTCCCCTGTCAGACGTCATGACATTATTTATGTACTAAACAGGCGTGTTTAAATTATAAAATACCAAAAACTACAATTTACAATAATTTTCCTTTATTTTATAATCTCGCGAGATAAATATAAGACACATTTGGGGGGTATGAGGAACAGGGTGTAAAGCTCCTCATCCCCCATTGAAAAGGGAGGATCCTCCGACCGGACGGGTGTTGTGTCCGGCGGGCTAACTGCCCGACAGATGTAAGTCGGGAACTCCTTTAAAGACTTATGTCGCGGATAATGTTGATAGCGCGATGTAGGAACTTCTGTCGATCGTTTGTTAGTACGCAGGTGTTGCGATAGATGTCGCTAGTCGCCACACACACATACGCAATAAACACATAACCTCCATTATTTAAGCCGGTTAAAACAACAATTACACCGCGCGCCCTCAAAGTAACTCTACACGTCTCAATTAGGTTAACATGGATCGCAATTAACCGAATAGGGTTACATGGAGAAATCAGTAATTATTACATGCGGTGTAATTACAGGCACGAACTTAATATCGAGCTTAATTAATTTATCTAATTATATAGTGAGCTTACTGTGCGTGATTAATGTGATTATAGAGAATTTGTATAGATCAGAATTTTACATCAATACGATAGTCTATAGTTAATTACTTAGCATAATCAATTAATCAGCCTCTAATGGTCCCATTGCTGGAACACAGGCCTCCTCTCTAGGAGAGAGATGGGCTATAATCCACCGTATATCCTAGTATTAGTAATTATTATGATTATGGACAGTACACAATAAAGTCAGCAAGAAAAAAATTGCCGGTAAATCTCATTAATAATGCATTACGCTTGCAATCAAGGAAAAACAAACCATTATCTGCGCGGCCCTCAAATCTTGCAACCGATGGAAATACAGTTTTCCTTGTCAAAACAGGAATTGTGAGATTTTCAATACGATCTTAAGGATCGATTAATGCAATCTATATCTATATTAAATAATAAAAAGAGAAGCCCTGACTGACTGATTGACTGACTCATCAACGCCCAGCCCAAACCCTTGGACCTAGAAAGCTGAAATTTTGCACAGAGGTTCCCTTTATAACGTAGACAAGGAATAAGGAAGGATTTTTCAAAATTCAACCCCTAAGGGAGTTAAATAGGGGATGAAAGTTTTATTTATTTACCACTAGTTATACCTAGCATCTCCTATATATCCTCTCCGCTTTGGTGGAGTCTCGCCCTAAAACTAAACCTTTCATAATATTAGTAACTTTGTATGTAACCATTTTACAAACTTTAATGCAATACAAATATTATTTTACTATTACAATCTAATTTCCTAAATGGTCACAAACGCATTTACTAAGAAAGGTCCATTTTACGGTTTTTAACGCAATTCATAATTATGGTCTGCTAAAGTGGGTATTTTGACGCCCAGACGTACATAAATGGGACGATATTTTCTCCCTCCAATCAATACCTCTCTTCATTACCATAATTATTTTATCCAGTAAACAACAGCAAAACACGTAATAAGTGAATAGCTAAGAAATATTGATGGAAATGGGTTTTTTAGAGTTCTGTAGGTGAATGGCAAAACGGAACCTCGATGTCACATTACGAAGAAACTATTTATTTTGCTTCACGTTGATAGATTTGTACACCGATTTTCACGCTGTTTTCACCAATGGATAGAGTGGTTCTCGAGGAAGGTTTTAGTATATAATTTATCCTTGGAATAGGGGTTGCTGGAATGAGTCATGATTACTTTTGGTCGCGATGACAGACATACACGCGGGCGAAGCCTGGGCATCAGCTAGTCCTACTACTATTATAAATGCGATAGTTTGTAAGCATGGATGGATGGATGTTTGTTACTTTTTCACGCCAAAACTCCTGAACGGATTTAAATAAAATTTGGAACACCGATAGTTTATAACCTGAATTCACACATAGGATAGTTTTTATCCCGATTTTATCTTCCCGTGGGATAATTTTCGAGTTGTAGCGGGTGAAACCGCTGGCACAAGCTAGTGAAAATAAACCCATATATTGTAGTTTCAACAAATTGGTACATTCAGTGCACCCACCCGCTGTGAGGCGATCGATCCGGGCAACGTCGTTGGAAATGCATTAGTGTTAAACACCGCAGTCCTTGTACAAAATGTACGAGCTTCAGATTAATAAATAAACCGTGTTTCTTTCGATCCATATATTTTTCAACAGCGAATTATAGTCTTACTTCAGAGAATTATAAAAAGAAATAAGGCTCCTGCTGTTGCGTGGGAGTTAATTATAACTGGAGAATTGTAGGTTTAGTGTACTAATGATTGTATTTGTGTTTATAGAGACGTTCATGTAAATAACTTAGAATAATGCATACTTAGCATTACTTTGTGTAATTTATTTCATCACCACTGGTCTCAAAACGGTGAAGGAAAACATCGCGAGGAAACCGACGTGTCTTAGAATTAAAAAAAATATCTACCAACCCGCACTGGGCACGCGTGGTAGATTATAGCCCATCCCTCTCAAAGAGAGGAGGCCTGAGTCCCTGTAGTGGGAACATTATAGGCTGATGATGATGATGATGAATGCCTCTACAACGCTACTCTAAACAAATATACATACATCTTCAAAATTTTTCACATTCCTAATAATACAAGATACTAAAAGTTAGACTAAATTAGGATTAGAGTTTATACCACGTGAATTATTTTGAGTAGCATCGTAGACGACAAACCCACTTGCTACTGGACCCGCGTCAAACAAATAGACCAAGTCAAAATGTTACTTGTTCGACAGATCCACGGGTCCATTTCGAGTGGGTCAAGTTCACCAAAGACTCTTAAATAATATTTCCGTCACGAAACCTTAATTCTTTCTTTCCCCGAAAAAAGACGCCTTAAAGTCTATTCATCAGTTTTACGTCTTAATAGATTTTATAACGAAAAGCAATAAACGTCTTCAGATACTGATAATTAATTATCGCCTCTTTTCAATGTTGAATTGAAAGCGAATTGATAACATAGCGGCAAACAGGCGGAAAAACCTATGCTATATAGAAAGCGTAGCGGAAGCGAGAGACTCACGGAGCTAGCATGATCCATCATCATTTGCCTGCTTTTTCTTAACTGTTTTGGGGTAGGCTTAAACCACGAGCTTCTCTGCGCATGATGAATGAACATGAGCAATGATCTACGGAGCCAGCCAAATCCATACTTTACTAAAAACCGACCTTCAAATGTCCAAACCAATTTTTCCGAACCGTTTGAGCGAAACGTTACTCGTTCGTATCAACAAAGGACATCAATGCCCGTCTGGCCGCTCCAATCAGTAATCAATCCATGAAATCAAGCGCTGTGATAGCTATTTGATTTGGGGTAGGTGGATCATAAGCCTACTAATATTATAAACGCGAAAGTTTGTAAGTATGCATGGATGGATGTTTGTTAGACTTTAACGTAAAAAGTACTGAAGGGATTTGGATAAAAATTGGTACACAGATAGTTTATAGCCTGGATTAACACATTATGATAGTTTTATCCTGATTTTATCGACCCGTGGGATAATTTTCGAGTTGTAGCGGGCGAAGCCGCTGGCAACAATTAGTAGGTATCTAATACTGTTAACCTGCATCATACACCGTTGCCTTAGAGTCAAGTAACTACGGAGTTTAGTTCAGTCTAGTAATATGATACCGCTCGCCCCGCTACCCGCTTGTAGTGGCACATGACCCTAAAAGTGATTTTTCTTTATCATCGTAAATTTAATTAAAGCTAGATAAATTAAGGTTGTTAATAATATCAGCGTTTTGGGTTCAAAGGAAAAGCCGAGTTTATTGAGTGTCAGATGGAATACTTAAGTAATTAAGTTTTTGGTTACATAACTATGATTTTAATTTTTATTCAATTGGTTTTTATAACGAAGTATTTATTTCTTTGAAACCGAAATAAATAACTCAATTAAGATGTTGCTTTCAGAGTTCCTCAAAATGTGTTCCGTATTTCCGAAAACCGGTCCTGTTTGAATCTAAACATCTTTTGCCAATAGTACTCATCCATGCAAAGATTTCTAGATCCAGATTCCATTGTCCTCTGCCAACCGTCATTTACTTTTTTTTCTTCTAATCGTTGCACACAAAATCCTTCCATAATTTTCATGGTCGTCTCCTCCGTCTCTATCTATCAACAATTACCTATATTCATGACTCTTTTAGTCACATGCGACATACACCTCGTCATCACAGTCATGTCCATACCAAATATACCCTTTCAACTTTTCTGTAACTAGCGCAACTTTAAAACTTCCTCTTAATATACTCATTCCTTACTTTATCTTTCCTCCTAGCACAGGTATATCTTTTTCTTAAAAGGAGGTCCCTATGTAAGATTATCTGTAAAAGTTGTGCAAGTTTCCGAAATAAATAAACAATTTTAATTTATTCATTCTATTAACACCACGTTCAGTAGTAGCAACGTTAAAATCTTGGCTACATGCAATCTTTTTTCATCCTCTTCGCCACAGCCCTGCATTCCGACCCATACAGTACGACCGGTATAATATAATATATTTTCCCCTATAATTTGACTCCTCTTACATCTATACCCTCTAATCCGATATCTTCCCAAAACTATCCATCTTTTCCCTGCTGACGTAGCTATTCCATACATAAAACCTTAATACATACATAATATATCATCGAGCTACCCTAGAGGATGGCACGTACCGAACGTTCATAAATTCACCATCGGAAATTATTTGTAGCGAACTTGCGACCTCGGTAGGTTCGACCGTATTTATACGAGTATGATAGGTGATTCCTGGTAGCACGCTGTATCTCTGTGGGAATTATGCTTTCCTGGTAGCTTGGAATGTTGAGCTTTTCTGAAGTTATAACACACAATGATCCTACGAGGGAATATTGTGTGTTTTAAATGATGAAACCGAGGTAAAATGAAAAGTAGACGATATTTTTTATAAAGGTTGATGAATTTCAGGCTCCGCTGTCTATCCATTCGTCCGTCTTATCTGCCAAAGAGTTGTATCTTTTGAGCCGTAATACTTAGTCACTTGAACAACAAAAAATAAATAAAACAAAGGTAAATATGAAGGGTAACAAGAAACTGATTTATTTCTGCGTATTTTACAGAACACTTCGTATGCGAGTACGAGTCCCACTTGGCCGATTTTTATGGTTCAAGGAACCAAGATGGAATCAGTAAAAAGAGATCGGTTACGTCTTATTTGTTATTATAGAACGTCATTATTATCTGCTAAGCCTCTTTCATCTATGTTTGGGTTGGCTGTCAATGTACCGAATGCAGCTGAAAGTAAAATTAAAACAAATTAATTAAAGTAAACTTTACATAGCGTGACTGCCTATCTGATCTTCACAACCCGGGTGGCACTCGGTACCTATTACGATACCCTTAGGTAAGACAGGTTGTCCAATTTTCAGAATACTGTCCCGTAACGACTGCTAAAGATTATAAATTTTTCAGCCAGGACCAACGGCATAACGCACTTCCGAGTCACGGAGAAAACTCGGTATTTAATGGGTGATCCCCCATCCGCGGACCAACCTACGCAAGCACGACTTAAACCAAAGATTGTCCCGAGCGGCAGTTATTATTGAGCCAGGATTTCCTTTGTAAAATAATGTGTTTAGACCATTATTATTAAACCTCAATGTTTTTTTCCTGTATTTTATGACCTTTTCTTATTTTGATTGTTTTATTGTTTTAATAGCCTCACTATACTTAATACTTATGTATTATATTATACATATCACATACGCACTGCACACCATTTAATTTTGTTATTATTTACATTATAAGTTTTATTGTTTTGTTTTTTACTAATTAATGTTGTTTTTTTTGTGTTTGATTGTCCGTGATTGTGGCGTCACTTTGGGCCCTATCAGAATACCAGCGCTGTGACATTGACATCTGTCATAAATGTCACAGCACCATGCTGAGATAGTGGCCCTTTAGCCTCGCACAGAATTAAGTTCTATTATGTTTTAAGGCTTATTGTCAATTGTGTTTTTTGTGATAATATTTTTTATCAAATTGTGTTGTCCTGTTGGACCTGTGTGGGACTAATAAATACATTTTCTTTCTTTCTTTCTTTAGACCATTTCATTTATAGCTCAAAATCTCTCTTTATCTTTTACGAAGGTTTACAAGATAAAGCAGTTCCTGTACTCATTCACTTTCAGATTTTTATTACAAAATAAAGCCCAGTCCGCGTTGTATCAAAGAGGCTGTTTTCGTAAGTCTGAAATACGGCTTGGTTGAAGAAGACTTTTTTGAACTTTAATTTGTTATCGTGGCTTTTCCACTGTTGTTTGGCGTAGTTGTAAATCTTGATCTTTGATAATGGCGCCTAAATGTCGTGTTTTGGTTTGTAAGATCGGTAGCTTGGGAAATGTACTGAGACAGTTGGGAGATTCAAATAGATGTTGTTGTTATCGCTCTTACAAGGCAATGCAAGGCAAGTATGTTTCCCCGTCGGGGCTGCGGGTTGTGACGCTATGGGCTAAGAAGGAACATGGGTGGTTTTTAGTCAGTAGAAGTCTGACACTCCCTACCGCTCTGCCCCCAGAAAATAATAATATAAAATAGCATGTCATCATCTGCCTAGCCTTTTCCCAACTATATTGGGGTCGGCTTCCAGTCTAATCGGATGCAGCTGAATACCAGTATTTTACATGGAGCGACTGCCTATCTGACCTCTACAACCCAGTTAATACTAGGTAATACGATACCCTTTGGTAAGACTGGATGTCAGAATTTCAGGTCACTGACTATCTGTAACGACTACCAAAGATCTATATATGGCAGCCGGGACCAACAGCTTAACGTGCTTTCCGAGGCACGAAGGAAACCCGGTATGTCGGGCGATGATTTCACACCCTCTGTAAAAAAAAAGTGGTTCTATACCTTCTGTACTGAACGATGCAATGACTCTCTTGTTACCTTATAAAGACCCCCAGACCGACCTAGGCAAGGATAGCTTTACCTAAAGATCGACCCGAATGGCAGTTCTTATTAAGCCACGAGCTCCTTATATAAAATAGCATGTATGTTTTAGTATTTATACCGACAAATTGTTTTCCTACATAACAGATTGATTTAAAATAAAGTAGGTAGTGTTTAATAATTTCTATGTAGGTTGGAATGATAAATATACGTGGTAATCCAATTTTCATCTGTGTGGTGTCTACAGTTTCGGAGTGAAATGACTGTGACGGCATAATGGTTGTTTTTTTTTGTCATTTGACAACGTAACCCTAAAAAAATATGAGAAATTCATATCGTTAAAACTTTGGATCTATTACACTTTATAGACAAAACACAGTAATTCAATTGAGCAAGAGATTGCGTAAGTTTTAACGCAAAAAAGGTTTGTTTACACACCAGATCTTCTAAAACAGACCCAAGGCTAAAATTTCCTAAAATATTAAAATATCAGGCTCTCAAATGGCAGCGCTAATTACGAAGGCCCTAATTCCTCCCAGCCCTCTAAAAACACGCTATAATTCGATTCCCGCTCGCTCAAATAACTCGATTACTTACGTTCAAATGGCAGGCACTTGAATAAACTCCAGACTTGTAAAAAGCTTAATGAATGAGGAACTAAATTCTCGCTAATTGGTACTCGTTTGCAGGTCTTTGGAGAGTGCGATACCACCGTATGTACGAGGTACTGTTAACGTTTAGTTATCCTTATTTAGGTATATATACAGGAACTCGATTAGCAAGTGACGGAGTTATGCCCGAACAAACATAAAAAAAAATATAATTATAAACTTCCGAATTGAGAATCTTCTTCTTTTTTTAAAAGTCGGTTAAAAATACAGTTTTACTAAAAAAAACATGATTGTGATGCGATGTGTGTGTGTGTGTGTGTGTGGTTTTCGTGGTTATTTATAGAAATGGAAATATATTGAAAACTTAAAATCGCTCTCCTGAAAAATAGGCTTTTTTGAGTACATACCCTGTTCATCTGGAATTCTGGACCAACGAAATATATTTTGTGTTTTCGTGTCATAGTACTCGTAACCGGCGCGCGTGTATGACCAGATGTATGAATGTGGACGAGGCAAAAGTAGTATGATAAGGATCGTAGCAGGTGACGTTCTGTGATTTCTGCTTACCCCTATGGGAAAAGGGCGTGAGTTTTTGTATGTATGTATTTTGTGTCAATAAAACCTTTCTACCTAAATAATAATATAACAAAGTTAATTATTTTCCCATATTCGGTTTCACCAACCTACTGGTCTACAGACTACTAACAACCACTACTATGACCCAGTTCCTTCCGATAGGAGAAGGAAGGACCTGGTTTGTACAAAGCCTCAAACTAAGCATGCGTTTGCTGAGCGATTTGAAGTATTTTTAGGACCTTTTCTGTATAATAGACTCAACAAGACACTAAACTTCTATAGCTTAAGCTATAAAAAATGTAGTGTCATGATATCCGAACATTTGGCGTTACTCAACTACACAGACACAGAAAAACTTCTAGATGTTGCCGTTTGATTATGTTTTACTTTGTATCTAATTGTACATATATATAGTTAAGCTAGTTTTAGTGTTTTTATTTTTTTTGTATCATTTTGAGATTTTGTTCCTTTATTTGTTATTAGATTTATTTTATTTAGTAATTTTATTGTATTAATTAAATTATGCGACGTAAAGTGATGGCCTGAAACACAGGTTTAAATAAACCTAGATCGGGCAGGTCGCTATAATAATATAAAGATTACCACTAAATTTACCACTTTTTGTAACTCTTAAATATATTTTAGTAGTAGTTTACTTATAAGCACTAATTATAACTTTGTATGTGAAACAACACTGTGCCTAAATGTACACCTTATTGTATTATCTTTTTTTCTTAAATAAATTATTCTTATTCTTATTCTTATTCTTAATGATTTTCAGTGGAACTTTTACCGCAGGGTCGTTTATTATTGAATCACGTTTGGTCACGTACCGACAGACCGTGTGAACTGTGGTCTACCGCTGGGGATGTCCGAATATATGCAACCGTATTGAATTTAAATGAATATAATTAGCTTTGATGTCAAACACGTGAAAAGTATTTTGTGTAGTTAAACATTTCACAAATTGAGATAAGTTTATTACACAGTTAAAAAGGTAATAATAGAATGACAAAGTGTTTGTTAGCCACCTGCTTAATATAATAAATAAAACGGGTCTACCTTTTTTAGCAGAATTTTTTATACCCGAATTTTGTTTTGCATAACAGTGGATGGCAGAAACTTCATGTCGCAGAAAATCATTTGCCATACACTCATTTACCATAAATTCAAAACGCATAATTTCGTAAGTCAGAATCATCTTTGAGCATATATAAACTTCATTTCCAGAACCATCATTTCGCCGAAAATTCATAACCAGAATCGTCTTTTGGCACGCATTTCATTTCATACATACGTGTAACATGCAATAATAATAATAATTATTATTATTAATTATTATTATCAGCTCACCCCGGCTAAAATTTCTAGCTGAGAACATTAAATGTTGGTATGTCAAAAATAATAATATTGATGATGATGATGCTATCTAGCCGATTTCGGCCACAGCGACTGCATTCGCTGACTTTCCAAAGATTGTCAAGAGCTTTGTTCTGCTGCTCTCTCGTGTGCTCTTAAGTGGCTAGCATATCCAACTTTGGCCGAAAAGCTACGAGCACAAAGCGGACATGTCAGAACACCATTGATGATATTATAGGGTATAGCTTTAGGTTGCCTAGCTTTAAGGTCATCGCGCTTTTGATCCAATTGTGACCTCCTTTTTTCCTCAAATGTGTTAACTTGCTGATGCACACGACGTCTCCACTCGGGCCGATTTTGTGCCTGCTTTTCCCACACTAAAGGGTCAATTTCGCATCTTTTAAAGTGTCTATTCTGAACATCCTTGAAACGTAAAAACTGACCACCACGTTTCCGTTTTCCTTCCTGGAGTTCAGAATAGAAGATGCGCTTCGCCAGTCTCTCGTCGCGCATTCTGGAGATATGCCCACACCACCTTAGCTGGCGCCTCATCAAGTAGGCCTCCACGCCAAGAACCTTAGCCTGCCTTAAGACCTTTGTATTTCTAATACAGTCCGACCATCTGATGTTCATGATGTTTCGGAGGCATTTAATATGGAATTTGTCCAAGGTCCGTATATGTCGGCGATAGAGACACCACGTTTCCGACGAGTAAAGAAGATTTGGGAGAACGATTGCCATGTACACAGATATCTTGGTACTCAGTTTCAGATCATGCGATCTGAAAACTTTAGACCGCAATTTGCCAAAAGCTGCTGCTGCAGCACATATTCTTTGATTAACCTCTGCGTCGAGATCCCCTTTGCAAGTAATTATGCTGCCTAAATACTTAAAGCTTTCCACTTGCTTCAGTTTGCAAGTGCCAATTAGGATATCAGGAACTAGCAGCTGTTCGTCTACGTTCATAGCCATAACTTCGGTTTTCTTGACGTTTATTGAAAGACCAAACTTACAACAAACATCATTGAGGCCACTTATCAACGCCTGCAAGCTGTCGCAAGTATCCGCAACAAAACACAGGTCATCAGCGTACATAATCTCGGTTATCGTTGTATAAGAGACTTTTGTGCGGGCTTTAAGTCTGGCAAGGTTGAATAGATTTCCATCGGTTCGAAAACGAATCCGAATACCTTCTGAGATACGTTCCAGGGTTTCTCGAATGACGACGGCAAAATACAGAGCAAAGAGTGTTGGCGCAAGAACACACCCCTGCTTCACGCCACAGGTGACATTAAAAAAGTCTGATTGCTCGCCGTTTACCGCGACGCAACAGGACATGTCGTCATGCAGAAGTCGTATCATCCTCACAAATTTTTCAGAGCATCCTAGTTTTATTAACAGAGCCCACAGAGCTTCCCGAGGAACACTGTCGAATGCCTTTTCAAGATCGACAAAGCAGAGGTATATGGGTCGACCTTGTTCTTTGCTTTTCTCTTGAAGCTGGCGAACAGAGAATATAGCTTCACAGGTTCCTCTCTCAGGACGAAAGCCAAATTGGGTTTCTGGTAGGATGGTTTCTGATAATGGAATGAGACGGTTGAGAAGGATTTTAGCAAATACTTTTCCGGGGGTAGACAGCAGTGAAATTCCACGATAACTGTTGCAGTCTGATCGGTCACCTTTGTTCTTGTACAGGGCGCTTATTCGAGATACTTTGAAAGTGTCTGGCACCCACTCTTCATTACACATTGAGACGAATAGATTTCCGATGACTAAAAAAAAAAAAAAAAAAAAAAAAAAAAAAAAAAAAAAAAAAAAAAAAAAAAATAAGGCGTATACAGACCGCCACAGTGTCGGGACAAAACTCTGGTTGAGCGTCGGCAGCGTCGAAATCAACGTCAAAATATGGTTCCTGCTCTCGTTTGAAAAATCACCGACTGACATAGGAAGTGGCACTCCGGTCCCGGCGTTGGTGCTTGCTTGTCCAGCTACTGGTCACAATTCACCTCCTGATGTTGCTTTGTCAGCCGGAAACGATCATCATCACGTCGGGGTCACCAAATGCGGGACCGGAGTGCCACTTCCTATGTCAGTCGGTGATTTTTCAAACGAGAGCAGGAACCATATTTTGACGTTGATTTCGACGCTGCCGACGCTCAACCATAATAAGATATTAATTATTATCTATACTTATAATAAATCTGTAGAGAGGTCAATTCTGTACATGATATATATTTTCAAAATAACTATCAGGGGGTAATTAGTGATCGATACTGATGCCAAAAATGCAATCAGTAAAATTTTTGTCTGTCTGTCTGTCTTTCTGTCTGTCTGTATGTTCCTTATAAAAACTACTCGACGGATTTTAACGAAACTTGGTACAATTATTCGTCATACTCCTGGGGAGGTTATAGTATACTTTCATCACGCTACAATCAATAGGAGCAGAGCAGTGAAGGGAAATGTTGGGAAAAAGGGAGAAGTTGCTCCATTTTTTAAGCTTCCGTCGCGTGTGCAGCCTTAATAGTTAAAGCTACATATAAAACGGAAATGTTCTACATAAAATTATCTAAAAAATATCCCACTACAGCATATGTCTATCTTTTATGGTTGACTCACAATAACACGTGTGTGACTCCCGATAACTTAGCAGTTCGGAGCTTTCTGATTATATTTGTTGACTCTTACGTTTATAATGCTCTCACTCATACCTAATTAAAAGAAGTTAATATTATTACCTATTCAATAAAAAAAGAATCATAGTAATCGTTATAGAAACACCAAACTAATACTTACATGAAATACGCTAATAAGCCATCGCGCCTTCGCGCGTGATACTGAATCAAATTCAAATGATTATGGTACTGGTAATGGTATGGTGGGTGGTATGGTATGATTGTGGTATTGATTATGGTACTTTTTTAAGAAAAACGACGGAAACGCGCAGACGAAGTCGCGGGCAAAAGCTAGTTAATAATAATAATGACGTCACTCATACATGCAACGCATGTACTCCATGACGCGCGCTCGCTACGCTCGCATATTAAATAACACTAATATCTTCTGTCCCCGAAGTGCCGGGCCTCCGCCGGCCTCCTTCGTCGACCTACGGCCCGGTGCCCATGCCGCCCATAAAGGATACTTTCGCGAGACGGTCGTTATACCTTATAAAAATCTACCAAATAAAATTCTGCCATCTTAAAAGTATGCCATTGAAAATTCGGCTATTTAAACATTCTGCGAAATGAGTATTCTATTAAATAATTGTTCTGCCATAAACACATTCGTTCAAAGAAGAATATGCCAAGTGTGTTATGCTAAATAAATTTCGGAGCATCAAGTTTCTGCCAGATAGATGGTACCCAAAAGAAAACAACGGGCACTTAATTTTTTTATTGTTCTATGTAGATAAGTTTTAAAACTGACATGACCACTAACATTATGAAAAATGTTAAATACAACATGTTTTTCATTAGATCACTTTTTTAGTGTTAATTAAAAATATTCAATGTATTTCCTAAAGCTGACTCCGAAGAACATCGTTTCAAACATGGATTATGTTTATTGTAAAATCAAAAGTAGGAAGAAAGTTACTTTATAGACAAAATACAGTAAAACTGTACACTTTTGCGCAGTTAATATTTTCCACAGTTATAATATTTAATCCCAGAACCCGCGATAAATCCGCGAGACTTAATTATAATCCCACTTATGACTGCTCGACATTTTAAATAAAATGGCGCCCACTTTCGCAAGTCCACTCACGCACAAAAAAGGTAAGTACAGAAGGTTAACTACTACAAGTGAAAACGGGCACACGTAAACATTAAGGATCAAAGTTCCAACATTTCACGCCACGATAGTGGCCTCTTTGAGAAGTGGCTAGAGAGGCGCCATGGCGCCCTCACCTTCCATCTAACGCAGGTCCTCACCGGATGGTTGTTCGATAGAGATATCGCAGCCTCCGCACAAAGGGCTAAGAAGGAACATGGGTGGTTTTTAGTCAGTAGAAGTCTGACACTCCCTACCACTCCGGCCGAAGCGGGAGGAGTCATGTGATGATTTCATACCCTCTGTAAAAAAAAGTGGTTCTATACCTTCTGTACTGAACGATGCAATGACTCTCTTGTTACCTTAAAGGTTAATATAATTCTGGAGCCGTAACATCCCGCCATTGTACGCGAATGTGGCTTAGCATAATCATGAAGGTTTCTGTGTTAATGTGTGGGGAAATTGCCCAACAGTGGGCTGAGATAAGCTTTTGGAGAGGAAATAGCGTAGCTGGTCCAGTTGGGACGGTTCGCACGGATGTAACTTGATGAGGTCGCCAGATTAAAATGTATGGACTTGTTGTTGTGGATGCAGATGATTTTTTTTTTATTTTTTTTTTAAAACGTATAAATGATAAAATGATGTTTATTCTGCAAATAGGTTTTTTACAAGCACTTTTACATGTTTTTTTTTTAAACTAGATGGCGTTTCTGACTACTCTGAGAAGAAGAGCCGAACCAAACTCAGAGGTCATCCCGTCGGTGCTACGGGTTGTTCGAAAGAGATACCGCGGCCTCGATACAAAGGGCTAAGAAGGAACAAAGGTGGTTTTTAGTCAGCAGAAGTCTGACTCTCCCTTCCGCTCTGCCCAGAGCGGGAGAAGTCATTTGATGATTTCACACCCCACGAAAAAAAAATGTCATACGGCCGAATACTGGAACGACAGCGACACTCAAATATTTAAGGGCTGCTTAAACGTTTGAGCAGCTCCTAAACTTTAATTTCGTATACACAAACGTCTTTTTTGAGTATCTGTTAAATATAAGTGCTTCTTAAATTAAGTGGTGCTCAAACACCACTCAGTTTAAAAATCGTATACAGGAACGCTACTCAACGTTAATTATCTGTCAAAGCAACTGTCAAACTGATTTGAGCAGCCCCTATATCTGAGAGTGGTCGTGAGGTCCCTCAAATCAACTTAAACCTATTAAAACTAAATAAAAAAGTGATAAAAATGTCTTTATCGTCCTTGTCTTTACTTTCGAATCACGAAAGGCCAACTGGGAGCCGCAGAAATGAAGAAATGTTGAACGCTTTTGAAAAGTACAACGAGAGGGAGTTTGTTTCACGGTTCCACATCTCGAAAGAAACTGTTTTATATTTGGACTCTGTATTTATTTATTTAAATAAGTAAATAAAGAAATATTATGATAAAATAGAAGAAAAATCAAGTCTACATTTGCTTCGGCAATGTTTTTTTTAGACCTATGTTTGAGGTTTTCATAGAGGTGTCCGAGTTGCTGCCATGTCCTGATGCCGCTCACAGCAACAGCATTATACTGTTGGCACACTGTATCCCAAGCAGCTCGCTTCTTCAAAATTATATTGCCGTTTGTCTCTTTATTTTCTGATTTTTTGATATCTGAAATATTTAACATATTATTTACAATATGAAACAGTTAGAAATTACACTTAGGATCTGTGAAATGATGAATGTAACACATTCATCATCATGTGCATTATCTGGCAGTATCTATACCTGTAGGAATCTAAAAGTAATTGTACTGTGGCGTAGCTACGTGTTTCAGATGGTACCTAAGTGGTCACAAGTTTCAATGGATAAGTAAGTGCTTGCAACAGATACAGACAACAGTTGCCCTTAGCTCCTGACTATGTACGAGAATGTTAAAGGCATGGATACTAACAAAATATTACATGCACCAGGCTCTTGCGGCTAAACGAGTGTAAAGTACAGTATTTCATTGTTTATTTATGTACTTACTTTTTTATTAGTTCCAAGAGCATATCTTTCTCAGCAGGTGTATAATTGCATCCACGTTTCTTCATCTTCTCCATCGTGAATCAAATAATAAGTAATAACTTTACTTCTATTTCGTAAAATCGCGCGTAAAATGTCAAGTGTGACGTTCCAATCTCGACAATTATGTCAAGAAATTTTCTTTTCTTATGACGTCTTCTTTCGATATCCATCCGTTTTTATGTATATAAATACATAATTTCAATCGTAATTCAAACCAAATGTATATTACCCTGTTTTATTTCAACTGAATAAATAATTATAGAAAATAATTGTTCAATGAAGACTGCGTAAAACGAATACGAGACGTAAACTAAATTATTTTGTAACTGAGAACGTGCTGAGATCAATTTTTTAGCAGGATGTTGCCATGATGTAAACATTTGAGGACTGCTTGGCTAATCACGGTTTCAAATTGCTTGAGTGGCGTTTGTGTATACCATTTAAATTTGAGGGATGCTTAAATTTAAGTAGCTTTTAAGTGATTGTGAGATTTGAGTGGCGTTCCAGTATTCGGGCGATAGTCTCTTTTAAGGTCTAGACATAATCTTGGTCAACTCACACACTAACGCCCGAATACTGGAACGCCACTCAAATCTCACAATCACTTAAAAGCTACTTAAATTTAAGCATCCCTCAAATTTAAATGGTATACACAAACGCCACTCAAGCAATTTGAAACCGTGATTAGCCAAGCAGTCCTCAAATGTTTACATCATGGCAACATCCTGCTAAAAAATTGATCTCAGCACGTTCTCAGTTACAAAATAATTTAGTTTACGTCTCGTATTCGTTTTACGCAGTCTTCATTGAACAATTATTTTCTATAATTATTTATTCAGTTGAAATAAAACAGGGTAATATACATTTGGTTTGAATTACGATTGAAATTATGTATTTATATACATAAAAACGGATGGATATCGAAAGAAGACGTCATAAGAAAAGAAAATTTCTTGACATAATTGTCGAGATTGGAACGTCACACTTGACATTTTACGCGCGATTTTACGAAATAGAAGTAAAGTTATTACTTATTATTTGATTCACGATGGAGAAGATGAAGAAACGTGGATGCAATTATACACCTGCTGAGAAAGATATGCTCTTGGAACTAATAAAAAAGTAAGTACATAAATAAACAATGAAATACTGTACTTTACACTCGTTTAGCCGCAAGAGCCTGGTGCATGTAATATTTTGTTAGTATCCATGCCTTTAACATTCTCGTACATAGTCAGGAGCTAAGGGCAACTGTTGTCTGTATCTGTTGCAAGCACTTACTTATCCATTGAAACTTGTGACCACTTAGGTACCATCTGAAACACGTAGCTACGCCACAGTACAATTACTTTTAGATTCCTACAGGTATAGATACTGCCAGATAATGCACATGATGATGAATGTGTACATTCATCATTTCACAGATCCTAAGTGTAATTTCTAACTGTTTCATATTGTAAATAATATGTTAAATATTTCAGATATCAAAAAATCAGAAAATAAAGAGACAAACGGCAATATAATTTTGAAGAAGCGAGCTGCTTGGGATACAGTGTGCCAACAGTATAATGCTGTTGCTGTGAGCGGCATCAGGACATGGCAGCAACTCGGACACCTCTATGAAAACCTCAAACATAGGTCTAAAAAAAACATTGCCGAAGCAAATGTAGACTTGATTTTTCTTCTATTTTATCATAATATTTCTTTATTTACTTATTTAAATAAATAAATACAGAGTCCAAATATAAAACAGTTTCTTTCGAGATGTGGAACCGTGAAACAAACTCCCTCTCGTTGTACTTTTCAAAAGCGTTCAACATTTCTTCATTTCTGCGGCTCCCAGTTGGCCTTTCGTGATTCGAAAGTAAAGACAAGGACGATAAAGACATTTTTATCACTTTTTTATTTGGTTTTAATAGGTTTAAGTTGATTTGAGGGACCTCACGACCACTCTCAGATATAGGGGCTGCTCAAATCAGTTTGACAGTTGCTACGACAGATAATTAACGTTGAGTAGCGTTCCTGTATACGATTTTTAAACTGAGTGGTGTTTGAGCACCACTTAATTTAAGAAGCACTTATATTTAACAGATACTCAAAAAAGACGTTTGTGTATACGAAATTAAAGTTTAGGAGCTGCTCAAACGTTTAAGCAGCCCTTAAATATTTGAGTGTCGTTCCAGTATTCGGCCGTAAGAAGATTATTGTCTGAGATGATCTTTCATTACCGGCCAGTTGATAGGCTTGAGCAGTGGTGGCCCAGTGGTGGCGGCCCCGACTTACGAACAGTGAGTCGTGGGTTCGAACCCCGTCAGGCGCATTACTTTGTGTAATTTATTTCATCACCACTGCTCTCAAAATGGTGAAGGAAAACATCGTGAGGAAACCGTCTAAGAACCAAAAAATTTAAGACATGTGACATCTGCCAATCCGCACTGGGCCCGCGTGGTATAGATTATAGCCCATCCCTCTCCTAGAGAGGAGGCCTGAGTCGCAGTGGGAACATTATAGGCTGATGATGATAGGCTCACCCCTTTAACATGGGACTTAACTTAACTGGTGGAATCTAGGTAAAAAGTACTGCTGTTTACTTTTCGAGGATTATAGGTTTAATATTACGTTAGGCCAGCTAAAAGATAACCTTTGTGTTTTTTTATGAAACCCAAGACATATCCTACTTCGTCGAATCGACGAATACGCAATGTAAAATTCTATCTCTATTTAACGCTGATGTCTCGGTTATCTACGTTCGAAAGAGACAATTAATTTGTCGACAAAAATACTTTCTACGTCAAATTTCGTCCTTTAAAAACATATATAATTTACTATACTTAATACCGTTGCCAAGCCATCCGCCTATTGTATAACTGTGTCCCGCCAGGTGAAAGAAGCTTAGCGTAAATATGAAAAGGGGTCGTATGAGCCTTCAGATTATTGTAGAATATGCGACAAAATCTTACAGGGATTAAATTAATTGAGTTGTAAATGTGGTGATTATGATATTTTTATATTCCTTTGGAGACATTTTGATGTCAAGCTTGAATTTGAAGCGTTTAAAAACCAAACTGCCTGTATTAACAAGAAGTGTTTTAATCTGCATCTAATTTTTATTTATTTTTTGTTAGCCTATATTTTCCCACTGCTGGGCAAAGGCCTCCCCATAGTCTTCCACTCTTCTCTCCGTGCGGCTTTCTCCGGCCAATCTTGTATAAAAGCATCCAAATCGTCACGCCAGCGTTTTCTAGGCCTTCCTCGGCGACGACGCCCGTCCTCTGGCACCCACTGCGTGACGACCCTAGCCCATCGGTCCTGATTATTATATTAGTTAAAAAAAAACTGACCAACTGCAAGTCGGACTTGTACATGAAAGGTTCCGTACCTACTATTGTAGTGGTTATTGAGAGATTTTCTATGATATTTTAGCACTTTAGACTTCATAGAGGTTTTCCTGTAATCTATCAGACAGACAGACATACTAGTAATCCTATAAGGGTTCCGCTTTTTCCTTTTGATTTACGGAACCCTAAAAATTCTATCGTCTCCGTAGTATTTTTCCTTTAAAAAAAATGTGTTTGTCTGAAGATATTTATTATTCCATCTGTCCGACAAAAATGGCTATACTATTAATGAGAGATTTTCTATGATATTTTAGCACTTTCATATAGGTTTTCCTGTAATCTATCAGACAGACAGACAACCATACTATACTAGTGATCCTATAAGGGTTCCGTTTTTTCCTTTTTATTTACGGAACCCTAAAAATTAAAAGTACCTGAAGGGACAGTCAGAGGTGTAGGTACTTTATTGTACCTACACCCCGACATTATGTAATATGGAAGTTATGTTGAAGTTCAATGTAATATGGAGCTTATTGCCTTTAGTATAATATGCTTTTTTTTTAATATGATGGTGCTTATATACAATTTTTCTTTGTTCACAGGGTAAGCGACTAATTACTGAAACAAGTACAGCTGAAAAAGTTCAAGTTGAGAGTAAGTGGATACATAAGTTCTGTTTCACATAATTTAGCTATTTAAAACTCTTTTTAAATTACATATACCGAGATTACGTCATAAAATTGCATCATCAAAGCTACTAGACATACATAAATATTAACTACGAGACACAATTAAATAGGGATGTCTCCTGACAAAAAAAATATGATTCTGTTTAGTCCGTCTGTTAGATTATATTATCGAAAAATATTGATTAAGTACGTGTTTTTTCTATTATCAAATTAATAATTAACGAAAATAAAACGTGTCAAGATCATGACTGATGAACATGATGGGGCTTGTCACGTCACTTTGTGGTAAAAATGTACCAGACTGTGACGTCACACGACATTTCGAAGCACTGTAGGTATCTTCTTCATGTTTTGTGTGTAAAAAAAGAAATTACGTGTCCAATTTTTTTGGAAATTTATCTGACGGACTTATTAGATTTGTTTTGTCAACTACTATTACACGAGTGATAATGATGCCTTTTATCCTATTTTCATCTTCTGAACATACACATAATTTATATTTGACTAATCGTTTGCGTTGTAGAACCCATATAGCTACGTATATTAACTAAACTATTAAAGAAAACTGCACCATCTAATCTTCTCGATAACCGATCTTTAAAGAAAACATGTCGAGCTAAGCTCAGTTCATCTGTACAGCGACCCGTCGTTGAACCGCGGGTAATACCGTCTTACACAACGTGGAGATAACCCCAGACTTTAAACTATTCCTGACTATGTACACACGGCTACACATCAAGCTATACATTTCCAGTTTACGCTGATCTTGCACTGTACGGAAATCCTATACAATGAGGGACCAGCTTATACTGGAAATGTATAGCTTGATGTGTAGCCGTCTGTACACTCGACTGCAAAAATGCATGGACAATTCAGAAATAAAATCGTGTGTAGCGAGAAATGACGCCATCTAACGTAAACTTATCTTACTTATCGACTTAACTTAGTTATCGACTATAAACGTTCACAGGAAAATATACACTAAAGTATCCATGCAAATTTTGCAGGTGATTGTACACTCGAAGGCAGAAATAAGTGGACTCACAATAAACTTACGTTAGGTTGGTCCGTAGATAGATGATCAGATGATCTGTGATCACCCATTACATACCGAGTGTCCTCCATGCTTCGGAAACCACATAAATTCGTTGGTCCCCACTGTCAGTAATTGTAGATCTTAAATCAGTGGCCCGAAAGTCGTGACAAGGGGTATCAACGTACGGGGTACGTACGGGGTACGTAGTACTAACTGGGTTGTGGAGGTCACATATTGTGCAGTCTCTACATGTATAATCCTCCTTAGTCGTTCACTCTTGACAGAGTGGTCGTGGTTGATGACTCTGCATTTTCTTTGGCCAAAGCAGCCCTCGCGATGCTCCTCCATTTATTCCGGTCTGCCGCGTCTCGAAAGTTCTGAACTATGGAGGTTTGTGTTGACGCTTTGATATGGTCTGTCCAACGCGTAGGTGACCTACCGCGTGACCGCTTGCCCTCCACTTGTCCCTGGACAATGAGTCGTTCCATGGAGTGTTCGTTACGAACCACGTGGCCGAAATATTTGATAATTCGTGTTTGCACAGTCGACGATAATCTCTCTTTGACCTTTAGTTCCTCCAAGATCGAAACATTGGTCCGAAACGCTGTCCAGGGGATCCGCAGCAGTCGCCGCCAGCACCACATCTCCAGTGCATCGATTTTGCGTCGGTCTTTGAGGCGAACCGTCCACGTTTCTGCGCCGTATAGGAAAATCGGGAAGACTAGGCTTCTCATTAGGCGGACTTTTGTGGCTTTGGTGATATTACGGTTGCACCAGACTCTTTTAAGCTTATCAACGGCAGATCGTGTGATAGCACATCTCCTTCGAATCTCGTCTTCACATCCTCCAGTGTTTGTGATGGTGGATAATACTAGTAGGTATTCAGCTGCATCCAGTTAGACTGGAAACCAACCCTTACATAGTTGGGAAATGGCTAGGCAGATGATGATCGACTTTTGTGTAAACTATCTCTCTGAAAACCCACGTGACGTCCTTGCGTGATCGAATCAGAAATGAGGACATTTGCGTGAGAACCAAGGTTATATACCGACGTAGCCCGAAGAATCGCCAGACTTAAGTGGCAATGGGCAGGGCACATTGATCGCAGAACGGATGGCCGATGGGGCTGAAAAGTTCTGGAATGGCGACCGCGAACCGGTAGACGTTGCGTTGGAAGGCCTCCCACTAGGTGGACCGACGACCTGGTCAAGGTTTCGGTGACCCGATGGATGAGAGACGCACGGGACCGGTCAATGTGGCGACACCTGGGGGAGGCTTATGTCCAGCAGTGGACGTCTTTTGGCTGAAATGATGATGATGATGAAAACCCACGAGAATCATCATCATTGACGCAGCATATTTTCGTCTTCCATACATCTTTATTACTTGTCATTTCAACAGACACCTCCTTTCTAGCCATTATCATCCTTCACACAGTCCATTTATCGTTTCTTTGTTCTAAAAATCCACGAGAATATTTTATATTTCTGCTGTTGACTGTACAGTCTCTTCGAGAATAGATCTAATCTTATAAATAGGGTTTAGAAGCTCAGGAATAAATAGAATAGGTTACAAAGGAAGGAATAAGTTTCCTTGGTGACGTCATAAGATAAGAAATGCTTTTGTTATTTTTAAAAACGTAAGGGAAATTGAAATTTCTTTGAACCACTGTGTTAAGTTGGATTTTTGCATGGCTTCAATCCATTGGAATTCTATTTATGTATGTTGCTTATTTTTTAATGACCCACCCTTTATTTAATTCACCGTTCGCAAAATTTTCATAACTTTAGGTTTTTTCTTACCAAACAATTATTTTGTTTGTATGGGTTGAAAAACCTCCTCTTTGCAACTTTTCTCGATGTTTTATAAGCCCATGTAATGTAGGCCTATTTGAAATAAAATATTTTGATTTTTATCGAATATTTTAGGATAAAATTAAACAACAATTAATATAAAAAGTTGCCCACAATCAATCTTGAATGTCGATAACTTATTTCTTTCTAAAAAGCGTTACCTAAATCGACAAAAAAATCGGATTACCCGTAGTTCCCTTTACCCTGCTGGTATTAGGTAACATCCGTAATCCGGCTGTATGGCGAGAGCCTGATTAGTAGCCAACTAACGAGCTTCCTCTAATTAACGAACAAACTTACATCACTTTGTTAATTAATGTGTGTGTTCGGGAGTTTCATGTAGATGCACAGATGTGTGTAGTATTACGGCGGTACAAACATAGTTTTATTTACTAGTGGCATTTGGCCGGACGTATTAGTATATATATACACGTGTTCTTGAGTGAGACCGCCAATCGGCAAGCGTAAGGTGGGATGCCCTCCCGTTGGGACTGTGGGTTGTTCCCGTCGGGGCTGGGGGTTGCTCGAAAGAGATACCGCGGCCTCGGCACAAAGGGCTAAGAAGGAACATGGGTGGTTTTTAGTTGGTAGAAGGCTGACACTCCCTACCGCTCTCCTCAGAGCGGTAGTCTCGGACGATCTTCGGGGTGGATTAGAGGCCACCATTTATTACCCACGACGGAACGGAGACGGTATATGCGTTTGGGGTGAGAGGTTGTTTGTTTGTGTGTTTGTGCAAACACATGTTGCCATTTTTCTCCAAAACTACTAGTCCGATTTTGATGCAGTTTTCAGTTATGGGTTCGGGATTGATTGGTGCATGTTCTTAGAAAGGTGTTACGGTGACAACTCACCAGGGGGCGCTGCAGCAAACATTTTTTGTGCAAATCAAAGTTGCCATTTTTCTCCAAAACTACAAGTCCGATTTTGATTCAGTTTTCAGTTATGGGTTCGGGTTTGATTGGTGCATGTTCTTTGATAGATGTTACGGTGACAACCCACCAGGGGGCGCTGCAGCAAACATTTTTTGTGCAAATCAAAGTTGCCATTTTTCTCCAAAACTACAAGTCCGATTTTGATTCAGTTTTCAGTTATGGGTTTAGGTTTGATTGGTGCATGTTTTTAGATAAAAAAAAAATAAAAAAAGTAAAAAGTTTAAAATAAAAAGCAAAATTAAAAATTAATTGAAAAAAGGATAAAATAACATAAAACACCCACCTTAAAAAAACCCAAGAATGTCCGTCGGGTGCTGAACATTGCAAAACTAGTTCATTTAATGGCAGCCCCGACGGACATTCTTGGGTTTTTTAAGGTGGGTGTTTTATGTTATTTTATCCTTTTTTCAATTAATTTTTAACAGTCGTGGGTTTTTTCAAAATTTTTAATTTTGCTTTTTTTACATTTTAGTTCTATGACATGACGGTGTCTAACAATTATTGTACAAATGAAACATGTTGTGGAACAAATAAGTATTCACGAAAACACGAAAATAAGTATTCACGTAAATGAGTATTCACGTGTTGTTGTGTATTTCAGCCAACGTGATACGTGAAAACAATAATGTACTTATTATATATTTTCTGGGAATCATTGAAAACTTGAAATGTACCTATTGTTATATTTATTGCCTATAAAAAATCGGATTCTACAAAAAAAACCTGCTGTTATTTTATCAGTTTGTTACTCCCTCTAATTCAGTAAAAGAATCGAATAAACTCAGTAAAAGAGAATGAAAACAAAACAAAATTTTCAGGACAATGAAAAACGAAATGAGATTTCAGTAGGCCAAAATGAATTCGTACAGTTATCGTTACGTAAATCGAATGATGTTTAAATGGGAAATATTCGTTTCAGACATATAATTACTTTGTTTTTTCCAAAACACGTGATTGTTGGCGCCAGTACTTCCGGCGACGTGTAGTACGAGTCAAGCGACGCACCGTGGGCTCAGTGCTGCCACCTGCACCGAACCGGACGTTGGAACGTTGCTGTCGAGTCACTCGTTACCCGCATTGGACGTCACTTCGGTGGCGGAAGGCAGAGTCTTTATAAACCCCGAGCTCAGTGGGCTGAACTCACTTGTCGCTCGCGCCTCGTCGTATCAACAACATTTATACTGTTTATAATTGTTAAATATTTATTGTGATTGATCAAAAGTGAATAAGTATATAATCGATCTATTTATTTGTGCTAGCAGTCTGTGTGCACAGTAGACTCAACTTACATGATAACAATCAAATCTAGTCGGAAACCGGATCCACAGCTTAATTTTCGGGAATCTCACCGGATCCGTAAATCCGTAGGTAGTCTGTAAATGAGGGCCTGATTAGCGCTCCGGTAACAAACAGATGTCTAATTAACATTAAAACAGGTCTGTTCGTTAGTTCTTTCAGATGAAAGCTTTCAAACTGAATAGCTGTATATTAGACTGACTATGTTTGCTGCGAATGCTTTTGACTGATTTCTTTTGGCTACTTTTTTGTTTGTCACTTGTAATGTAATGTCAGTTTTACGTTTTTTTATGGGCTACTAGCGTTTGCCAGCGGCTTCGCCCGCGTGAAAATGACGATTTTCCATACAAACTTTCATCCCCTATTTAACTCCCTTAGGGGTTGAATTTCGAAAAATCCTTCCTTATTCCTTGTCTACATTATAAAGGGAACCTCTGTTCAAAATTTCCTCTTTCTAGGCCCAAGGTTTTGGGCGGGGCGTTGATGAGTCAGTCAGTCAGTCAGTCAGGACTTCTCTCTTTATTTATATAGATAGATAGATAGATGAAGAAGAGAAAATTATTGACATAAGCTTGGCTAACTCGCTGTAGAACTACCAATGTTTGGGCCCTCTGACCTTCACCGTAGTAATAAGGCCAATGTACCTAGTAGTCGTATGTCCTTTTAGTTCGATCATAGAGGCTTAAAATATTAATATGAAGACATACGTTATACCTTTTAATATGTAGGCAAAGGGACAGTCTTTTCTTGCCATTGACCTGCACAGAAAGGTGCTTATTGTTGATGTTCTTCAGAAAGAACAAGTGCGTAGTACTCGCAAACGGCGCGTGTATGACCAGATGTATGAATGTGGACAAGGCAAAAGGAGTATGCAAGGATCGTAGCAGGTAGCGTTCTTTGGTTTCTGGCTCCCCATGGGAAAAAGGCGTGAGTTTATGTATGTATGACCTGCAGAAAAAGGCACATTCAAAACAAACTTTTTTTTTTGGTGTGTGTGAAATCGTCAAATAACCCCTCCCGCTCTGGGCAGAGCGGTAGGGAGTGTCAGACTTCTAATCACTAAAAACCACCCATCTTCCTTCTTACCCCTTGTGCCGAGGCCGCGGTATCTCTTTCGAACAACCCGCAGCCCCAACGGCTGACATAGGTACCTCACACGTAGGTAATTAAACAGCTAGAGAGGTCGACATGAAACCTGCCGCATTGTTACGGGATGTTTAAAACCCTCCCCTCTTACGATGCTATACCCATTGGCGGGAATAGCTCCTCCAGTAGTGCGCCGGGAAATAGCGTCCCGTATTGAAAAGGGTAAACAAGAAGCAGACAACCGACACCCTTTGTACGAACACGAATTACCACAAGCCTGTTTGAAGAGCCGTAAAAGCTTCCTCAGACACACCATCTCTTTAGAGCACAGCGCAGCAGACGAACAGAGCACACTGTGGCGGAACAAACTTCCCCCTCCTCCAAACTACATCACACCGGCAGAAAAATTACCCCCTGGCCACGAACTGCAGTGGCCAATATGAAAATCTTTAAATAGACTACGCGCCCAAGTTGGCCGCTGCCGATCCAATCTGGCTAGATGGGGTATAATCGACCCATCTCTAATTGAATGTGAGTGTGGAGCCCCAATACAGGACATGCCACACCTTCTCTCCTGCCCGTCGTGCCCAACCTATTGCACATTCAAAGACCTAAACGAGGCAAACGAAAGAGCTGTCCAGGTTGCTACGTACTGGGCGGGCAAAATTTGAGTTGTCGAATCGACAAGAAGAAGAAGATTAAACAGTTTTTTCTTGCTATTGCCCTACAGAAAAAGGCACATTCAAAACAAACCTCACTAAGTAAAGTGAATACTCTCGTAAGTCGAGTCATAACACGTAAAACAAAAGGCCAGGTTAAGGGCCCACCTGTTGGCTGCAGCCCTGGCTGGTAAGCCTCTCAGGGATTTAGAGGGTGACTATTAAATTAAGTGCCTTTGTTTTTTTAGCTAAAGATCTTGTGCTGTTGGTGGTGTATGAAGTGTTAGTAGTTGTATTGCAACGTAAATTAAAATTAATGAGTGATTTGTGAAAACAATCATAATTATAGAGCATTAAATTTGACTGCAAAAAAACTGTCAGTCAAAAAAAAAATGTCTAAACGGAGTAACTTTACGTAAATTAATTGCTGGGATACAACTTTTAGTTTAGGATGAGAAATCACGTTTTATGGCAGAACTCAATGTAATGCACTCAATACACTGTGCTTATGGATGCATTAATTAGTATGAGGGTCGTGAAGCTATTTTTTGAGTAAAGTTATAGTAACAATAAAAAAAGGGTATTGTTCGCGATGGAACAAAGAAACACGTTGGGTTCAAATTCCAATTCGATTTAATAAGTAGTTTAGACAAAATACAAACAGATATTTGGAATAACTAATTTAAAAAAGGGAGCAATTTAACATTATTTTCGATTATTGGAACGATGCCGATGTGGCGTTGTATATTATGTTAGAAAAAGTTCGGAAGTGTCGCTTGATAGCTGCGATCGCGTGAGAATCCGTGGCGACGATTGGCTGTTGAATATGAAGCTATATTTGTGAGCGGTCATTGGTCAACCGATGCGCCACAGACATGACGTTATTTCGAGCGCCGATGATTGGTCAAGCAGCGGCGTAGACAGGTATTAACAAAAGAAAAACATGTGTAAAAGTTAGAATTTGGACCCTTAGTACCTTCAAGTTGCGTGTTTTCGGACAAAATGTGATTGACACCCGACCATCGCGATGCAGACAAAGACGCAGGGTAATAACAGAATGTTATACGTGAGTATAGTACTGCACACAAACTAAAAAAAAATGTTGGTTCTTTAAAAAAAACTTCTTTGAGCAACGCTCTACATTACTGTGAAAAAAAAAAACATAATGAGCCCCAGTTTATCAAAGGCTGCACTACAAGACAATGTTCCTTCTCGTTTTGAGACTGAACTAAAAAATGTAAGCATTTGTTATGCATGAGCTCAAAGCAAACTCACCAGTGAAAAAATAAACGAAAATATGATGAAAATCAACAAAAAAGTCTCAGTGTAGTGCTGAAAAATATTTTCGTCGGAAACTCCTCTGTGCTTTTCGGTTTCAGTGTAGTCGGGTAACAAAGCCCAACTTCATCATAAGATTATGTCTTTAATCCCCGAACGACAAGGCAGAGGAGTTCCGTAATTACGGCAGTTAAGTTTAAATGCCATGTAATAGTAGGGTGCGAGTCTATTGCCTGCCATCAACTGGACACAAATCCAGACTCCATGGCTGGCACTGAGAAATGCCTGATGAAAAAACCCATTATCACATTGCCCAACCCGGAAATCGAACCCAACACCTCATGCTCAGCAGCCACGCTAGCGACCACTAGACCCACGAGGCTGCGAAGCTTTCTCAAACATAATTCTGTTGGACAATTTTTTACTTCGAAAAGTACAGTCCCCTGCATTTACAAGATATCCTTTACAAAGGACGTTAAAGCTGCCCAAAGATAGGGCTTTCCTATCGGAAATCCCTCTAAGGATGTTCGCAGGAAAATTGACGAGAAAATCTCTGAAATTGTTGGAGGATCTTTTTCAAAAGAATTCTTTGTTGCTGTAAAAGAGACTTATATTTTTATTGTTAGCCTGAACTCCCTCCCTTCAATTTTTCTTGACCTAAAAGTTAAAAAATTAAAGTGTTTAGAACTTTTGTATAGCCAAATTCAGCAGATCTTTTATTCGACGGGAAGCTTGCAAAGCCAGGTTAAATTATACTGTATTGGCGACATGAGAGTGACTGTTGCAACCTCGTGCAGGGTACGCCACGATAGCAGTGGTAAGTCCCCTCTTTGAGGAGTGGCTGGAGAGGCGCCACGTTGCCCTCACCTTCTTCTTCTTTCTTCCGTCTGACCGCCCGACGACGTCTGAAAATGAGCGAAACGAAAAATCCTTGAAAGAAATGAAACCAAATGTTGTTGATTTTTCATCATGAAAGCTAATGAAATATGCTAAAAAAAAATAGTTCTAATCAAAAACAGTTAGACGGTTTTTGATCAGAGCCAATCGGCCATAAAATCAGGGAAAAAAAAAACAGTAACATTTCATCATCATCCCCAGCAAACAACATTTCATCAGTTTTCCCGAGTTCATATTTATAACCCCAATCTATTTAAGTTGCGAGTAAATAAATAGGCTTCTTCTGGGTAAACTCGTTCCATCGTCGACCTCATCTCTGCCCTTAAAGCAAGATTGAAGTCAAGAGGAAGCCCATATAAAATAAAAATAAATCATCATCATTCTTCTGCCAATTCGCTTGGGGTCAACGCAGCATGTCATCTTCTTCCACCATCTCATCAGATACCTCCTTTCTTGCCGTATCATCATTCACACTGTTCATCAATGGTTTCTTTGGTCTAGCTCTAGGTACACAATTTACCAAGGATTATTTTATAAAACGGTTTTTTTTAATGAAAAACAGCAACATTATCTTTTTAATAAAAAATACGATCACATGCACACATAAAAGGTACAATATACCAAAATACGAATACTTAAAGCATTATACACTGGTTTAACTTAAATCGTAACGCTCTAGAGATTTCCTCTCGTTTTCTCCTTTTCGTGAGTAAAATGCTAAGTTTTTTTCATTTCGTCGTTTTTCTTGAAATATCAAAGGTAGCGTTGCGTCTTTATTGGCAACGCTCAGTGTTACCATAGTAATGACGAACAGAAGGTTAACTCTCTATCACCATATTTGTACCAACAGGGAACCAAAATACGTGTTAGACCTTTTTCCACAAAAATATGATTGATTTTAGCGTAAAAAAGAATATAGATTTTTATTCAAGTACGCCAAATCATTTCCAGTTTTGTTTTCAAAACTAATTTCAAAATAATCAATTGTGTTTTTTCCGTTTCCCAAATTTTTACTTGTATCATCATCATCATTTCAGCCAAAAGACGTCCACTGCTGGACATAGGCCTCCCCCAGGCGTCGCCACATTAACCGGTCCCGTGCGTCTCTCATCCAGCGGGTTCCTGCAACCTTGACCAGATCATCGATCCACCTAGTGGGAGGCCTTCCAACGCAACGCCTTCCGGTTCGCGGTAGCCATTCCAGAACTTTTCGGCCCCATCGGCCATCCGTTCTGCGAGCAATGTGCCCTGCCCATTGCCACTTAAGTCTGGCGATTCTTCGGGCTACGTCGGTAACCTTGGTTCTCATGCGGATGTCCTCATTTCTGATTCGATCACGCAAGGAAACTCCGAGCATAGCCCACATTGCCCTTTGGGTGACTGAGCTTTCTGATGATTTTTTACTTGTATAAGAAGCTTAAACTATTATTTTTAAAGAAATGTTTCGGTCATTATCATCTTCCTGCCTTTAACCCAGGTACTTTGAGTCAACGAATATTTAGAGCCATTTTTTGCCCCCTGACTGCCAATCCATTCGTTTGCAATCATTCATCACTCTAGTTGGCAATTGCGTTTCGTCCTTTTTCAGTCTTTATCACGTTTAAGACAGCTTTACTTATGCCTACAGTACTTTCACAAGTTAGTATGCCTTGTAACTGTGACTGTAGCTTCCGTTTATTTTTTTTCTGAAATTCAAATGTGGAAATACATGCTTTGAGTTTGAGTTTAAACCTTTTCCGTATGCATCTGTCTAGTGTCACCTAATAAGTAGGTATTGATCCTACCACAATGAGGCAAGTCGTAAGTCCAACTCGGAATATTTGATGCTCCGCTATTAAAAGTTGAAGGAACTCTGAACTTTCTACTTAGGGTATTGCTTTGTTGCTGTATTCAGTGATGAAATTTTGTTTTAAAGTATTACACAAGTTTCAATAATAATTTACGAACATGTATTGATTTAATTTAACAGTAAATTAACTACGGATAAGTTTGTATTATGTTGTTGGTAAAGGTTAACAAAGGTTGTTGTTGGTTGGTTGGTGTTGTTGGTGGGGTTAATATCGGGAACTCGAAACAAAAATCAAACATGGTAAATACGTTTATGATATTAATAGTAAGGTTACAAAGGTGCACATGAATGTACAGATTACATACGTCATAGTAAAAAGAGGAAATATTTTTTTTCTGAGACCAAATAGCTATGGTTAACTGACAGACATGGACATGAGTCTTCAAAAATCTCTTCTGGACCAAAAATAACCGTATTCTTAAAAATCACTATAGTTTCGAAAGTCGTTCTCTTGACCGACCTATGGATATTTAAGATGGATAGTGTGGTGATCGTAGTAGCAGAAAGACCCTGCATCCTCTAATTCCCTATAACAAAAAGAAGAATAGCATTTATTCCAGGTATTACCCAGAAATCTTAATTCTTATTCTTATTCTTTATTGCACACATAAAATAACAAATATAAACAAAAATTACAATTATAAAGCTTATGTACAAAGGCGAGCTTAACCCAGAATTGGGTGGTGGTTTTAATCTAAAACTACCTAATCTGGACGCAAACTCACACCACAATAAGTGTCTTCTATACCCATTACCCACCATTTATGTACGTTTACACACACAAACGCAACTATCCCACAGTAATAGTATTTGTGTGAATGAATGCGTGATATTATTGTGTCTGTGTGCGTGATATTATTGTGTCCGTGTGCGTGATATTATTGTGTCTGTGTGCGTGATATTGTTGTGTGTGTGCGTGATATTATTGTGTCTGTGTGCGTGATATTATTGTGTCTGTGTGCATGAGTCGGACCTACATTTAACTGACACATTATTCTTGTTGACAATCTGCGTCCGCTTGCATCTTGGCTAGGGTTGGGCTGCATTTCTTGAAAGAGATTTTTTCTTGAAATTTTATTTTTACCCCTATACCCCAACCCAGTACCAATTGGGTTGTGGAGGTCTGATTAGCAGTCGCTAAATATAAAATACTGGTTTTTAGTTACATCCGGGTAGATTTGAACCGAACTCAAAATAGTTGGTAAAAGGCTAGGCAGATGATAAACTTGGTGATTTTTTTTTGTGCTGGTAACCCAGCACAAAAAAAAATCGAGTGATTGTTTCTAATTTTCAGATTGTTTATTTAATGATTCAGTTAATGATAATTAAAACATTTTTTTAATTAAGGTTGATAGGGATAAAAACAACACAAAAATGTGAAGATACTACTCCAGTTCTTTCCATTACTGCTAATTAATGTTATTTAAATTTGAAATAAAAAAGGCTTCACACAGCCTCATCAGCAAAGACAATAATCAGATATGCTACAACCTTTCCTTATCTTTTAATTACTTACTAAAAAACTAGACACAAAAAGTGCTTCTCAACTCATCGCTTTTAATTTTTGAAACACAAAAAAAAAAATTGTAAAGAAATTTCAAAATGTGGTTGTACTATTTATATACACCATTTTAGTTTTTGGAGGGTAGGAAATCATCAAATGACTCCTCCCGCTCTGGGTACAGCGGTAGAGAGTGTCAGACTTCTACTGACGAAAAACAACCCATGCTCCTTCTTAGCCCTTTGTGTCCGAGGCCGTGGTATCTCTTTCGAACTACCGGCAGCATTAGATACACCCCTGCATAACCCTTCGAGGATTACAAACGTGACGTTATATTTATGTGTGAAATTACTTTATAATGGATTTGTCTAGACGACTTTTGATCAAACAGAACAGAAGTATTTTACATACAATGTAAAGATAATATTATTTCAAATAGAAGGTAAGATGATATTGTATGTATTACCTACTCGATATTTTTGTAAGTAATTATAAGATAAATATGAAAAGAAAATATTCACAGCCTATTAAGTTGAGTAAACAGTTGGAAACATCTTTCTTTTCAAAGAAATAAGTAGCAGAAAGATTTTTTGTAGAGCTAAGACACGTGTGTCTTCTTTTCAGATTGAAGCTCTTTCAATTATACCTACATATTCGTTTGATCTCTTATCTAGTACCTATGTGTTTTTATTTATCTTAATTCGTAAGCTGTTTATTCAGTTACTTTCTTAAGCCAAAGAAGCAATCACTGTTTCACAGGCATAAGCGTTTATAATCGTAAGAGAAACAAGAGGGCTATAATAATATTTTTATTTTTAACACTCTTCTCCAACACCCTAGGTTTTCCAGTTGCTCATCTTTTAGGTCCATGGAGGTTCTTGAGCATTCTTCGCCATAGAGATCTACATTTTGGAATAGATAAGTACAGTACTTTTAGGAATTGAAATGAAATCACTTTACAACACAAAAGTTATCTATTAAAACACAAAAGTAATCTAATACAACGTAAAATTAATCTAATACAACACAAAAGTAATGAGTTTACGTTACAAAACTAATGAAGTGAACAGAATAACAGAATCAAAGGGAATAATTAGTAGGTAGGCCGGATTCGGGAATGAGCAGAATGAGCCCTTGGGCATTTTTTTATTTTATTTTAAATGGCCACTCGCAGTTCATCTCTCAGAGAGGATGGTATGCTTAACCGGACAAATTAATGAGCCCTTGGGCACGCTACACGTTGGTTTATATAGGCTTGATCACATGTTCCGGGCTTCCTGGAGGGGTATAGGTTGGAGACGCAGGGGTGTAGGTTTGAGACGCCGCGCATCTAACAGTACCTTCTTTCAGAAGTAACATGTCTTGTGACTGTAGCTTCGCTTTCATAGATTTACCAGTTGGTGGGTTGGTGGGTGTACTATTAGGTACACCTCTTCTGGCTAACCCTTCGGGGACTACAGGAATAATGTTATGTGTTAAAAAAGAATTATAATTTCAAAACCACAAGCTAGTCCGTGCCAGCCCTACCCACACAGTCTTGACCCAAAACGTAAATATTCCCTTTGATGCCCATTTTATTGCACATCCAATGATTTTAATGCAATTCCATATTCCGCCCTGAAACAATATTTACAATGAAATGACATTACTGCTTGTGTATTCAGCGTATTAATGGGTGATTGAGAGTGGACGCGAAATATTTGTGGACGGACTTGCGAAAATAAACGGGAAGTCTGTATGAAAATAGGAAGTTCATTTTAGATACAGTCTTTGGTTGAATGACACGCGGTCTGCTGCATTCGATTCGATTAGACTGTTAGCTGGGTTTAAAATATAGCAGCTATGTGAAGTCATGAAGTCCTGTACAAACCAATTTTTACTGATACGTACATAATTATGGTTACGAAACTAATCAAAACGAAACTAATACGCTAAGCTGGTTGCCAAGCTACATAGCCTGGCCCACCGCCGCAAAGTTGTTTGTCTGTCGGTCTTCTACAGACTGTACTTCAGAGAGTGTGCGCAAGAGCTCCACGACCTGCTTATTCCACCATCTCCCTTCTTCCATCGAGAGACTAGACGTACTGCAGGTTATCACCCATACCTTGTCGATGTTCCACACATTCGTACGAAGCGTTTTGCTAAGTCTTTCATTATTCGTACAGCCAAGGAGTGGAACACCCTGCCTGCGTCGGTTTTCCCGAGTTTATATATATATATTTTTTATTTTTTATTTATAATTATATAACCCCAATCTATTTAAGTCGCGAGTAAATAGGCTTCTTCTGGGTAAGCTCGTTCCATCGCTCGTTCGACCTCATCTCTGCCCTTAGGGCAAGATTGAAGTCAAGAGTAAGCCAATATTATATATTAAAAAAAAATTGAATACCACGTTATCATAAAGTAGGTCAAAAAATATCTAAAAGTTGTACTCGTTATTTCACGAGAAATCCATAAATATTCACGAGGACCAACCAGTTAATACGGATCTCTCTTTGAACCGGAACCGGAAATCTATGCAAAGCGAACCCATGTTATACTGAAAATGTATAGCTTGACGGTACCACACCCGGTGACATATCAAATGTGAAGTCAGATCTTCACGCATAGATCAGCGATTTCATGTCATGAAAATCCACCATTTGCTGAAACGAGAAGTCCGGTCATAACCATCCGCATTCATTCACAGAAACGCTTTGACGCGCAAAGGATCGTGTCTCTTGCGAGTTACGGAAAGGGAGATACATGAATAAGCTGATGTGTGCGAGTAAATGTGATTCCACCCTAAAAGAAGATACTGATACTATTAGCCTGCATTCTTACACTGCTGGGCAAGGCATGACGTCCATTTGTCCTCCATGGCCAATGGGGACCAACAGCTGGTCACTAGTCTTATGCGTATCGTTCCGCCATCTTCTACGAGGTCTGCCGGGATACTTTCTGGCTAAAAATTAAATAAGAACGTTACTTGTTCTGTTAATTGGTTAAAAGTCGCTTCTACATAATTAATTTTGTTTTAATCTATAATTATTATGTTGATAATTATTTGAATGAATTTGTTTCAGTATTGCTTCTCATAGTACAGTGTTATCGTCAGATTAACAAAAAAGGATAATTTTAATTCTTGTAGTACGATTCCGTGGGACAACCAACGAGGGCGAAGCCGTGTGCATAATAATATACAAAACAAGAATTATGATTATTGCGAACACGATAATTATGACCATAACTCATACACATAACATACGTAATGAATTATAATGACAGTGAGTATAAACCACATACTAACATATTATGAGTTTTATATCCCTACAATTTACTACATGTGGTCACCTGCCCTCTATATGTCGTGACCGTTTACATTAGTCCAGTAACTTGCCTGCTCCGTTCAGTACCAACAACCTACTCCTTCTTTACGAGTCGATGATCTCACAAAATAGTGTTAGACCAGTAGGTATGTAGCCACCTGCACAGCTCTATCATTTGCTTCGAGTAAAGGTACAAGTTGGTAGCCGACTGCACGCAGCAGCAGCAGACGACGTGTCTCGGCGACATGCACTACTGGTTTCTACGTATTTCTATGAAATTCCCTCCGTAGCTGTTAGCGACATGAAGTTGGCGACGCGTCGTCGAGCGGCAGACGCACGTGTCGTCCGACCGCAGATCAGTAGTGCCACTGACGCCGGAGCAACGACACGTAGAGCGTGTTTAGAGTTATTATACTAGTCATTTGCAGTCGGGTTCGAAATCATGAGTGCAGCGACATGACGCAACGACATGTCGTCTGCTGCTGCTGCGTGCAGTCGGCTACCAACTTGTACCTTTAATCCTGAAAGGTGCAAGACAGTGGTTGCGCAGGATGAACAGGATAGGAGGTGGCGCATATCCTGCAGATGGGCTCCACGATGGCAATTTGTTTGGGATGGATCGACGATACCTACTTACTAATACGCCTGTACTACACGAAAGGATAGGCAGAGTAGGTGTACCTACAGCACATCCACATTTTGGGAGCCTATGGCACATCTACCGTGGTTGGGGAAAGACTAGGCAGGCATAGGCTAGCTGGTATTGAGAAATTCCTAACAGGAGAACCCAAAAACACTTTCCCCGAACCGAGAATCCAACCCAGGACCTGCTGCTTAGTAGTCGCACTAGCGACCACTAGACCAAAGAGGCATTCAGGATATCTTTTACATACATACACACCACGCCCTTTACCCAAGGGGGTAGGTAGAAACCACAGGAGGCACCTGTACGATCCTTTTTTTTTAGGTGGGTGTAAAATCATCGAATAACCCCCCCCCCCGCTCTTGGACAGAGCGATGGGGAGTGTCAGACTTCTACTGACTAAAAACCAAACCCATGTTCCTTCTTCGCCCTTGTGTCGGAGCCGCGTTATCCTTTCGATAATCCACAGCCCCGACCTGTACGATCTTTACATACTCCTTTTACGAGTACCTCGTCCACATTCATACATGTCATACACGCACACCGGTTACGAGTACTTATATCTTTTACTTCAAGGAAAATTCGCCAAAACAGAAATACAGTTAATATTTGTACAAAAAAGCGATTTAATTATTAATTCTCCAACTTCCGCACCTTTTCAAAGTAGTCGTACTTTGTTTGGCTTCCGGTTTTTCTCTCATCTTAGAAATCTTGGCAGATTTCCCAACGTTTCAGTGGGAACCGCTGAAAGTATTGCAGCGTAGGTAACTGCTACGATTTATAACTCTGAAGATAAACGATAAGAACATTAAATGTACCTACTATTTGATAAAGTATAACATTGTTGTTTTGAAAAATAGTTTTTTTCGTAACGAAAGTACTTTTTTTATAGGGTGTGAAATCATCAAATGTCTCCCCCCGCTCTGGGCAGAGCGGTAGGGAGTTTCAGACTTCTACTGACTAAAAACCACCCATGTTCCTTCTCTTTGTGCCGAGTCTGCGGTATCTCTTTCGAACAACCCGCAGCCCCGATGGGAACGAAAGTACTTACAGCGTGTTTAAAAATTGCTCCTTTTCTGTAACGAAACTCTTAGACCAAAGTTTTTTTGTTCATAGCTAGTAGTGGATATAGCATGCGTTGCAATGCAGTTTTTGTTGTGAATTGGCGACACGCAGCACAGCCGCTAATCGCTCAGGCACTGGAACAATCGTGCCGTCAAAAGTCCTAAGTACCACTGGTCCACCAGTGATTCTCTGGACGCTCTTAACTTGCACGTCTTTCTACATCGTTCTCACATAATTATAAGTATAATCCAATCTAATAAATGATGACACATACCTATCTCTGGATATAACCAAGATTTTGATTTAAAAAAAATGTCCATGGAGTTATTTCCCGATTCTTCTTTACAGAGATCTACGCTTTAGAATGGGCAACTACCCTGTTTTTTCTGTTCTGTGGCAACTACAGTGCTTTCACAAGTTATTATGCCTTTTGACTGTGACTGTAGCGTCGCTTTCTTTGTCTTTCTGATATTCAAAGGTGCCTAGCAAACGTCTAATTGAAATAAATGCTTTGAGTTAGTGTTTCTGGTATGCCAAAGATATATTCATAAATGAAAACTGTTTCTTACATTATTTACACGTAACAAAAAACCAACAGTACTTAAGAATAAGCCGTTAATACCGAGCCCATATAGCCGCATCCCACGTGATCCTCTTATGAATATTTCACTAAAATACATGCAAAGGTTCGAAAACCCGGTTAATTATAAGGCGAATAACGTCATTTAAGTTTTAAATTACCTCACACGGACTTAATTAAAATCCGGGTGTGGTTGTACCGTGATACGAGTCGTACGTGTTCAACGGATGTGGTTATCCGGAATTGAGTAAAATTTGGCTTCCATTGTTATGATTTAAAATGAGGGAATGATTTTTTTGAAAGGCGTCGAATGATATCGTGGGTGTTTTTCGTTGAACTGAATTTTACAACGCTTTATTAAGTTCTTCAAGGAATAAAAATATAGCTTTGTATGGAAAATATACCAGAATTTCATAATATTCGTTCATGAAGTAGGAAGTATCTAATTTACTTCAATTAGTCCATAATTTACAAGTTCACATAACTATGTATAACTTACAAGCTAAAAGAAAAGACAAAAAATTATTTAACCGTTTTCTTACTGTAAATCGGCCTAAAAGCTACCAGGCAAGCATAAACCAGAGTAGTAACTAAATCAAAAAACCCATTAAAGCGCTTGTCGCGTGCAGCTAATTCCATTGAATATGCAGAGAGCGCGATAAGTAATTGAATCGATAACCCACAGATGCTGCACCGCTATGGTACCCTATTACTCGTATATCTTCGTTTAGATGGGAAATTGGGTAATACTTTGACTTAAAAAGCGGAAATAACGATGTAAGTCTAACCAGATGCTGCAAAATACTAGTATTTTACATGGATCGACTGCTTATCTAACCCTCACAACAACCCAGTTAATAGTTAATAGGATGCCCCTTGGTAATAATACTGATTTAGAGGAAATAAGTATACGAATGTAGTATGAGAAAAAATAAAACCGACTTCAAAAAAAAAACACAAAAAAGAGAAAAATAAACTTTAGAAGAAAAACCAGTCTCTGAAGTCGGTGGCAAAAAAATGAAATCAAACAAACAAAAAACTTTTTTACAAAAAATAAAACCGACTTCGACAAAAAAACTTTTTTACAAAAAATAAAACCGACTTCGACAAAAATAAAACACAAAAAAGTGAAAAATAAAAAATCAGCTTCTGAAGTCGGTGACTTTTGTTTGTTTGATTTCATGTTTTTGCCACCGACTTCTGAAGCTGATTTTTTATTTTTCACTTTTTTGTGTTTTATTTTTGTCGAAGTCGGTTTTATTTTTTGTAAAAAAGTTTTTATTTTTCACTTTTTAGTGGTTCACATCTGCTTACCCCTTCACAACGTACCGGCGTGATGTTATGTTATGAACTGGTGTAAACAATAGACAGTCATGAGATTTCAGCAATCCCAGTCCATTTGCTATCATTAATTGAGGAGTTCCGTTGCCTATCTCCGAAGTTCTTCATCAGATCTTCACCAAATAATTTTTATAACCTTTGTAGTGAGTACAGGCGTGATATAATGTTGTGTGATGGCGTAAACAATGCTTAGATATGCTATAGCAACAATCGCGGTTAATCTGCTGTTATTTATTGAAGAGTTCCCCCGATTTCTACAAGATCCCATCAAATAATCATGAAAATCAGTTCACCCAGTCGCAAGTTATGAGCGAACAAACATAAAAAAAAAAAAAAAAAATACAGTCGAATTGATAACCTTCTCCTTTTTTTGAAGTCGGTTAAAAAGAGAGCAGCACAATAAAATCAAACTTAGACTACCTAAATTCTGACGTGTTGTAAATATTGAATTATAACGTAGTAGGTACATTATACTATAGAATATCTCAGAAATAACCAGAGTGCTGCCTTTTTTCGCCGTCAGTATGGCCAGTAGCAAATTTTAAACTGTACCTATTGTTTTAGATATAATTATATATAAAAAACCCTCAATGTGTTTATCTCCAAGTGTCAGATAGATGGCCGTGACATTCGCGTCTCGCGATATTCTGTCTAAGTAAGTGCTAAGCGACAAAAATGTGCCAGCAAAAAAGTAACAGACATTTGAGACAGTAAATAATTATAAAAGTGTTTTTGTTTTTATGGAAACCGAGGACTTGTGAATTCGGGACAAGCTCACAAATTGAAAGCGATAGTTTTCGATTGATGGATGATGACAGTAAGCTAACTCACTTTTATTGTTATCTTTTTTTGATTAACGTGTCACAATTTTTCTGCAGAGAGGCAAGCCCGCTACACTATTCCCAACCGAAAATGGTCAGGGTGACTACTATTATTTCTGTTATATACTTATTTGCATTTTTTTTTATATGAATGTTATTATTTGAAAGTTTTTTTTATGTGATATACATTTTAACCTGCAACAAGAACAATGTAAACTATGACAAATACGGTTTATTCAACCAATACATTTCTATACCCGGAAAATGAAGTACTAGGCGTTCATAAAACAAGAGCGATATCCAATGAGTAAGCGTCGCAGCCGCATAGTTCCCAAACAAAGCGACTCATGACTCGATTGTTCATCCTAAACAGCTGGCTCTTTGTTATATTATAATAATTACTGCATTATTACCCTTCCTCCTTTCTCATAAAGTACATAACGTAACTGCAGTGCAACACATTTTATAATATGAATTGTGTTCATAATATACGTTCAGGAAACCGCCCCGCTGTCTGCTAATATATTATTTTATGCACTAGTGCGACTAAGTGTAACAATTAGTCTGGTAGTTGGAAAAGGTATGCTTTTCACTTTTGTCTAGCTGTTGTAGTCATTCGTTGATAGTCGGTTGTAGTATGAACTTTATTCATGTCGTAACAAACTACCAAAACTAAGAGATTGAATTACTAGATAGCTCTAAAAACAGCAGAGCATACTGGTCCCTTATAAAACCACTACAGTTTCTTTATGTATTTCAATAATTTACTCCTAATTAGAAGTGTGACAGTTGACAGGGGAGGAAAAACGTGACCAGTCATTAGCATGCGAAAAGGCAGTAGTCAGTCTCAGATTAACTTTATAAGCGCTATAACATGGCACTACAAAAGGTCGGTGGAAAAAGTTTGTATGTTTTAAAGTCTGACATCCAGTCTTACCAAAGGGTAACTTATTACCCGGTTCCTGGGTTGCGAGGCCCATGTAGTCCGTAGTTTCATGTAAAATACTGGTACTCATCTGCATTCGGTTAGACCAGAAACTGACTCCAATAGCTTGGGAATAAGGCTAGGCAGATGATGATGACCTGATACTATAAATACCTACTAGCTGTTGCCAGCGGCTTCACCCGCTACATCTAGAAAATTATCCCACGATAAAATTGGGATAAAAACGATCCCATGTGTTATAAACTAAATCCAGGTTAGAAGCTATCTGTGTACCAAATTTTATCCAAATCCGTTCAGTAGTTTTTGCGTGAAGAAGTTACAAACATACACACTCACAAACTTTCGCCTTAGTGTGATTAGTGTAGTAATGGTACCTTTGTCAGTAGTTAACGAATCCCTTGTACTTCTGAACCCAGGAAACACCTACAGCTACCAGGCAAACATAAACTTGAAGAGGAATGCAATGACTAACAGACTGTAACGTAGTTCCCGTAACTCATGTCCCGTCTGACGCATTGACCACACTCGTTTGAGGAAAACCTTGGTCACATAGTCTATGTAACTTGCAAAATTGTCTACTATTTAAGGTGTCCAATAAGCAATAATATTATAAGAGGTCGTGTACCTTATGTCTTATCGCTAAAGGGGTGGTGTGCCTTCATGCGGTTATGAAGAAGCACGTTTCTGATTTTGTTTGAGGAAATCGAATCAAGTTTAAAGAAAATTATGTACGTCATTTCTGTCGCCTTGCATCAATGTTACTTAGGAAGAGTCTTGGCGTTTATACGGTGGTTACAAGTATGTATTTTGAGATATTTCAACTTAGGTTTTGAATTTTGGTTGCATATTCAGTCAGACGCAGATATTATGTCATACCGAGTTTCCTCCGGTGCTTGAAAACACGAAGGAGGGGATCGGACTGGGTCAAAATAATATGATTCTGTTGAGTCCGTAAGTTAGATTATCGAAAAATATTGAATAAGTGTTTTTAGTTTTATCAAATCAATAAAAAATTACGAAGATAAAACGCGTCAAAGATCTTGGAGTGGGGCTTGAAACGTCACTTGTGTCGTCAAAATTTACTATCAATTATGATGTCACGAGTTTTCGAAGTTTTCGAAGCACTGTAGCGTCTTCATTTTAAGTTTACGTGAAAAAAGAAAAAATACGTGTCCAATAATTTTTGGAAATCTATCTGACGGACTAATTATTTTTTTTTTGTCCGATCCCCTATTGTAGAAGTTTGCAGTCGTTACAGGTAAGTAGTCAGTGGCGTGAAAGTCTGACAACTAGCCTTAACAAAGGGTATTGTATTATCCAGTACTAATTGAGCTGAATGTCAGATAGACAGTCGCTCCATGTAAAATACTGCCAATTTTTGCCTTTTAAACTACAGGATAAAACATAAGAAGAGCAGTGGTGGCCCAGTGGTGTCGGCCCCGACTTACGAACTTGGTCGTGGGTTCGAACCCAGGCAGGCGCATTACTTTGTGTAATTTATTTCATCACCGCTGCTCTCAAAACGGTGAAGGAAAACATCGTGAGGAAACCGGCATGTCTTAGAACCAAAAAATTCGAAGACATGTGACATCTGCCAATCCGCACTGGGCCCGCGTGGTAGATTATAGCCCATCCCTCTCCTAGAGAGGAGGCCTGAGTCCCTGCAGTGGGAACATTATAAGCTGATGATGATGATAATAAAACATAAGAAAATAGGTAGTAAGGTACTCATAAAGCTCCCCAACAAAATTATTTTGCTAAATTACTTCACAAATCATCTTAAAATTCAATTACATTTTCATCTCAAACGACCGTTTTACTACGTAATATTTCTTCATAAATATTTTGTTTCACTAATGACCAGAAAGCGAGTGAGAGAAAGAAGATAGACGCTTTAGAAATGTGGTGTTGGAGGCGAATGCTTTGCATAGCCTGGACACAGTTCCGAACCAACGTCTCAATTCTCGAAGAACTAAATATAAAACAACGTCTTTCTTCCATCGTTCAAGGCCGTATTCTCAATTTCTTTGGACATATTACACGTCGAGAGGACACGTCTGCGGAGCGACTCCTGGTCCAGGGCAAAACGGAGGGCACGAGGGCGCGCGGTAGATCACCAATGCGCTGGACCGACCAAATCTAAATTGCACTAAATGGTCCGCTCCACGAATGCATGAGGCAAGCAACAGTACGAGAGGAATGGCGTCGAATTGTTAAGCTTGCCACCACCCCTGACGACAGAAAAGAATGACCAGAAATACCCGAAACACGTAACATTATGCCGGGAATCCAATTCAGGACATCATGCACAATAGTCGCTCTTACAATCGCCGGACTAACCACCCCAAGTAGGTAGTTCTTAATTGGTGTTACGTTAATTCAAGTAAGGGGGTTATTTGTTTAGGGTTAATTGTCAAAGGACCGATAGGATAAGATTAATTGTAATGAGTATTATCTCAAGATCCGATAAGGGTTAGTGCGTACTTAGATCGAATTACATTAAAATTCCTTGTTAGAATCGAGAATGCGAGATCGAGGGATAACCATTCAACAATATTATAGTCAATTATGTTACAGATTTTAGGTAGAGCTTGTGTTTCTGTTAGAAATAGGATACTTACTCCTTTATTAAAAACTAGCTGAAGCCCGCTGTTTCGTCCGGGTGTAGGTCAAATTATATACTAAAACCTTTCTCAAGAACCACTCTATCCATTGGTGAAAACAGAATGAAAATCAGTGCATATGTTTTTGAGTTTATCGCGAACAGACAGACAGACAGATAGACACGGTGGAGGACTTTGTCTTCGAGTGCTTCTTTGGGTAGGTAACTTCTTTTACTTTAGTAAACGATAAATTGGTCTGAATACTTTCACTAAGAACCTGACGGATAAAGATATATGTGTGGTAAATCTATAACTGACATCTATATAAATTAAAAGAGAAGTCCTGACTGACTGACTGACTAACTCATCAACGCCCAGCTGAAATTTTGCCCAGAGGTTCTCTTTATAACGTATACAAGGAATAAGGAAGGATTTTTCGAAATTCAACCCTTAAGGGAGTTAAATAGGGGATGAAAGTTTTTATGGAAAATCGTCATTTTCACGCGGGTGAAGCCGCTGGCAAAAGCTAGTAATATATATATCTCTAGGAGAAACAATGGCTTTTTAATTGTGTCTATAATAAGGCGTATGAGCTCATATGTATCAACCATCTGCAGACAAAACTCACTTCTCATCCCAAAACCATTGATTCGACAGCTAATTAGCCACGTATTCCTGAACCCTTCAAAGGCAAGTCAAATTACCATAATTAATGATTCCGTCGAGTTTCCGAACATGGCAATTTCTCGGTAACTTCAAAAACTTCGCTTGAGCACTCCCATGTCAAGTAAAAGTACCTACTTAATTCTCGAAGTCTACTCGTGCGAACATTTCCTCATGAGGTACCGTGTACTTGTACTCCAAAGGTACATTATACGTGTAACTTAGGGTGGACTGATGTTTGAATTTTGTTGTTTGAGTTGTTTATGTTGTTACAAGCAATATTATTTTATGGGTACTTTTATGTATGTATGGTATAGAAAATCACGAGGCTGTGAAAATCAATACCTACAAATGTTATTGACTAGCTTTTGCCAGCGGCTTCGCCCGCGTGAATATGACGATTTGCCATACAAACTTTCATCCCCTATTTAACTCCCTTAGGGGTTGAATTTCGAAAAATTCTTCCTTATTTCTTGTCTACATTATAAAGGGAACCTCTGTGCAAAATTTCAGCTCTCTAAGTCCAAGGGTTTGGGCTGGGCGTTGATGAGTCAGTCAGTCAGTCAGTCAGGACTTCTCTCTTTATTTATATAGATAGATAGAAGATAGATGTTGTAATCTTGGCACAATTATTTTTAATTTTTGACTTGATGTTAACTGTTAAAATGTAAATATAAACTTGGGTATAACAAAAAATACCTTAAAACACAAAAAAACTGAAAAATTACTTCAAGTTCTGAGGTCAGTGAATTTTGTTTGTTTTATATATTTAACCTAATGAAATCAACATGAAAATGTATGGAGACCATTTTCCGCGTTTGTTGAATCGCTGATCTCAATTCCGCCTTACTAGATACTGCTTTACACCTAGGTCACGACCTCAGTGCATGTTTACGTACAGGCGGGGCGTCGCGCGGCGCGTGCTGCGTTTTTAATTCAAACACATGGCGATGTATGAAAAAGTTAACGATTTCAAACGTCGATTTTACGAGAAGTGATTTTTCGCTCGTTAGTTGAAATTGCAGCATTAGTTGCGGTGGACCCGTCTCTCAGTAAATTAATAAAAAAGCACGAGACGAGCCGTCTGCACGCGCCGCGCGACGCCCCGCGTCTCCGTAAACGAGCCCTTAGTCGTCGCTCCAACTTACATCAAGCGACCCGACGCGACGACGCGCGTCTCATGTTTACTTCGCACTATCATCTGCCTAGCCTTTTCCCAACTATGTTGGGGTCGGCTTCCAGTCTAACCGGATGCAGCTGAATAGCAGTACTTTACTTGGAGTGACTGCTCATCTGACTTCCACAACCCAGTTAATACTAGGTATTACGATACCCCTTTGGTAAGACTGGTTGTCAGAATTTCAGATCACTGACTACCTGTAACGACGGCCAAACATCTATATAATATGGCAGCCGAGACCAACAGCTTAACGTGCTTTCCGAGGCACGGAGGAAACTCGGTATGTAAAGTTAACTTCGCACTACTGGGAAGAAAATTCATGGTGACTCGTGGCACGCTCTTTCATTTGTTTTCTTCATCGTCGCTGTCGATGTCGCTCAACACGCACATCGCTTGACCGCGTAGCTCATGGTCAAACCATTACACTTTAACCATCTTATCTGTGCAGGTGGAAAAACACAGAACTAAAATAAATACATAGTGGGTAGATGGGTAGGTATATCTGTTACACCAGTAGGTAGGTGATATGCTTTTCTACTCTCAACTAATTATGTAATGTTTTGTCTAGAATAATAATATGATCTAATGAGATCTTGTTTTGGCCCGCAGCTTTGCGCGCATAAATTATTATTGTAAGTTGTAATTTACCGGGAATCATAAATCTGTGTAATCTGTTTTGTAGGTACCTATTTTTTGCGTGAAATAGTTACAAGCATTTATTTATCAGCCCATACTTCCATTCTGGCATTCGCATTTATAATAAATAATAGTAGTAGGTACTTAAGTGATATTATTTCACTTATTGGTTCAAGATAGTAATAATGTCTATCGTCAGCCTATGATCTTTCACACAAACCCTGTACGAGTTGCTCTTCGCTTGTACGACATAATAATCCGGGATGTTAAGACAAAAGACAAACTCTGTCCCGCCCATAAAATGTAGGTTCTGAACAAACTATAAAAACCTTAATTCGCCTCTACAACAAAACAATATCTATACATATAATAAAATGGTAGGAAAGTCAAAACTGTACATTGAATATTTTTAAAAAAGAATACTTGGGATGTGATCTACAATCGATACCGAAGCCAAAAATATAGTTTTTAGAATTTTTGTCTGTTTGTCTGTTTGTCTGTCCGGGATAAACTCAAAAAGTACTGCATGGATTTACTTCAAATTTGGCACGAATATTATTAAGAAGTCGGGTCAACACATAGGCTACATATTATCACGCTATCACCTACGGGGAACGAGCAGTGAACCTTTATTTCTTCAACGCATTCTGTAAGAACGTGTAATCTAACGACGCATATTTAAATGTTGTTATTATGTTAACCATGCTATAAACTAGCTTCACACTATAAAAAACACGCAATAAAAGTAACTTTATCCGATAAACATAATTAAATGAATATAAGTAGTACCAAGAAATTTTTTAAAGCAGCGCCATCTATGAGATTTCAAAAACATCAAGACGAATTACATGTGTAAGCCTTTTTGGGTATAAATAATTTAAATTTGATCATGATGGTGAGCTTAATAGTTGTTATTAAAAGTCATAGATGAAGTTGTGCATGTTCTTAGACGTCCACCTGGAGAACAGCCAGCGCATATATTTTGATCCCGACGACGGCGACGTTGCTGAGCGCTTGGAAAATCCGCGCCAAACTGTCTTGGCATTTTTCAGGCTCTGTGAAATCGACCAGTTTGCGAGGTTCCTTACGTATGACGAAGTGCCTTCATAAATACACATACGACAAGCAAAGGCGTGTAATAGTAATAGTCCTCCTGACCGTTTTCGGTCACGGCGGCCAATCTTAGCAGAGATTAGCCAACTGCGCGGGAGATATTATAGTGCACAAGTGTGTGCGCAGGCACAGGTGCACTCTCTGTTCCTTTCCTCTCATAGTCCGATGGGACGGCAATCCGACACGACCGGAGAGAGATCAGGCGCAGGACCAACGGCTTAACGTGCTTTCCGAGGCACGGGGGTACTATACCGCCAACTTCCAAACTCCGGCCTACTATTGGGTTTCTAATGAAAAACCCAATAGTACTTTTTGTCCGACCCGGGAATCGAACCCAGGACCTCATACACAGCAGTCGCGCTTACGACCACTAGACCAACGAGGCAGTTCAAAAAAAAAGAAAAAAGGGGTGTATTTAACCGACATCGACGAGGACGTGCTGTGGAAGGTTTTCCGGGAATTTTCAAGGATACCGCATTGGGTAGAGTTTATACCGTACACCTGAATAATGGTGAATGCTATTTTCTGCGGTTGTTACTTCACACGGTCCGAGGCCCAACGTCTTTCGCCTTTCTGAGGACATTTTGATGGCGTGGAGTATCCCACTAACCGCGCAGCCTCGAAGTCACCTTCTCGACGGTGACCAAAACTGGGATGACACCTTCGCGGAGGCAAGCGTCAGTAACAGTCCCAGCCGCATGCGTCATCTGTTTGCCGTCATCTTGGTGTTTTGTGGAGTCGCAAACCCGGTAGCATTGTGGAAGAAGTATCGCCATCATCTGTCCGAAGATATTCACCGAGCTTTTAAGGCGTGCTACTAGAGACGAAGTCGAAGTAACTGATGAACGCGTGCTGAACACCTGTCGCAGTTCACTTCAACACGTGGTCATTTCTATCGGCGGCAATCCACTGGTCGAATATGGGTTACCAGCTCCCCAATCATCACCGCATCAAGACCGCGGAAATCAGGAGTAAAACGCTGAGGCATTTTACAATCTGGGTGTAATGACTACCATACGAAATGACCATGTCGCTTTGTTCTCTTCAGAGCGAAAACAAATTTATGACACCGTCCTTGAAAGCGTTGGGCAAAACCAGGGTAAAATGTTTTTCTTGGATGCTCCTGGTGGAACAGAAAAAAACATTTGTTACAACTGGCATACTTGCAGAGGTCAGGAAGCAAGGCAAAATTGCCATTGCTGTAGTGTCGTCGGGAATCGCTGCCACACTGCTTCCGGGTGGCAAGACAGCACATGCCATGTTTAAAATTCCTATCGATTTAGAGAGTGCCGAAACGCCTGTCTGTGGTGCGTCACGTAACAGTGATAAGGCACCCGTGCTCAAGGATTGCTCACTGATCGTATGGGATGAGTGTACGATGGCCAATAGGAAGGCAGTTGAGACCGTGGACAGAACCCTGCAGGACATCCGCAGGAACGAACATTTGATGGGTGGTGTCACAGTTCTGTTCAGTGGCGATTTCCGACAAACGCTTCCCGTGGTGACGCGGGGATTGAGGGCTGACGAGGTGAATGCTTCATTGAAACGATCTTCGTTGTGATCACGAGATCGCACTCTGCGCTTGACCATTAATATGAGAGCTCGGCTCGGCGGCAATGCACGTGCTCAAGAATTATTCGATGTCTTTCTAAGTCTTGGCGAAGGCACTCTACCAGAGGAGAGAGGTGGACAGGTGGTGCTTCCAGAATCTCTCATTATAGTTGTATCCATCTAAGAAGAACCCATTCGCTGTGTGTATGGGGACATCAGTCGTATACCGCACCAACAGAATTGTTGGGTGTGTGAGCGGGCTATTTTGACGCCCAAAAATGATCAGGCTGCAGCAATTAACGAATGCATTCTCTCGGAAATTGAACGGAATGAAGTGATCTACACCACTATAGACATTGTGTGTGGTCGAGCAAGATGACGCCACACATTATCCCGTGGAATTTCTGAACTCCCTGTCAGTAAATGGACCTCCAGCGCATACCATCAAGCTGAAGGTCGGTGTCCCGATTATGCTTCTTCGGAACCTATCTGCGAACCGACCTCTAGATGAACTGCTTCTCACACGGGCAATAAATTGTACTTCGCTTGCTCCCGTGTCACCAGTCCTGACTCTCTATACATTTTGACTGCGGAGAGCCAAACCACTACTATGGTTTATCGAGAAGTCCTATAAGTATGTATTTTTACCCCATTCTGTATTCCTAATTCATTTTTTTCTCCATCTGCTTCAGTCACAACTTATGACTAAAGCAAGCTGAAAATCAGCACTTTTTGAAGGTCAATTTCACAAAAGACAGTCTCCCTCTGTTACTGCACTTTCTGTAGATATAAAATGTAAAGAAGAAACGGGTAAATGGAAAGGTATTTTTGGTGCTGTATAGCGTTCACGCAGACGACGTCGCGGGCAGCAGCTAGTATCTAAATAAATGTGTTTGTTAGAACGGAAATTTAATATAGAATATTTATGCCCTTTACTCTATACAGTTTAAACAAATATCTTAGAAGATATCGCAATGTAAAAAAATAATTCGCGCGTCGCAATGTAGGTACGGGGGATTGTGGCTGGCCTCCGGGAAATTCAAATTCAAAATATTTACTGCATCATAATGTTTACAAGTACAGGGTGTTATTGTATATTTAACAGTAAGAGATATATTATAATTCTGACTTTAAGATAATCTAAGCTAATCTAAACCATCTAAACTAATATAATAAAGAGGAAAGATAAGATGTTCTGTGAGTTACGATTTAGCTTAATTTATGTTGGATAGTCGATTTATCGAGAAAGGTTATATATAAGCTATTTTTATTTGACGCAGACGAAGTTGCGTGGGTCAGCTAGTTACACATAAAATAATTGACAGCTACTTGACATTTATCACCCATCTTTGCAATAGTGATGTACGAATCAATACTGCAGTATCGATACAACATGATGCGATACTAAGATATTATAGATTTAAACAAACAAATCTGGTACAATGCTTGAATCTTTATTAAAGTACAAAACGATATCAGAAGGAATAGACCATACCGTACACAGTTGTCATAAATAGCATGATCACTGATCAGAAAATTTAAAAGAATTGAACAAGAGGACGGAGAACGAGTACAAAATAATTCTGAGAATGTTTGAATGAATTTGTAAAGAGAGAGAAAGTAGATGGAAACAACACAGAGGATACGGTAGGTATTTACAAGTACCAACATCAATGCAAGAAATCGTGCACCCCAGAAGACGATTTATAATCACCATCATCTTTTTGTCCTTGTCCACTCCTGTGGACGGTGAGTAATGGGCTAGCTCGCCGTCCATCCGTCGTATGACGACGACAGGCCGTGAAGGAAGATGGGTGGTTTTTAGTCAGTAGAAGTCTGCCACTCCCTATTGATCTACCAAGAGCGGGAGGAGTCATTTAATGACTTCCCACCGCGCAATACAAAAAACATAAGAAAAAGGTCGACGCAACACGTTTATTTCTTACATCCTTCCCAATCAATCGTCGCTATCGTTTATAATCATTTACTCAGCAATATTTGGAGAATTGATTTGAAGCTATTCCATACGATCCCAGAATCGTTCTGTATATCAAATCGAATCGATCAGCATTTTCGATTGAAATGCAAGTATCGTGCATCACTAGAGAGGAACATAAATATACAGGACAGCAACAGTACCTCACTATTGTTATTTGAAGAGGCTATGAAGCAATCAAGAGATTCTCAAGTCTGTGTGAGGCACGCGATCTGGTGTTAATGAGACTTGCTTCCTTGTAGGGCTTCCGCGATGGGTAATTAGTGTTGGTTAATACTAGTAATACATACATGAATGCCATCGTTTTATTCTTCTCTCGTTTGCCATGGTAACGATTTAATGATAGCTGACAAAGTGTAATTCCTGTAATCAAAGTTAGTCGGTAGTGGTCTGACACTCCCTTTCGCTCTGCCCAAGGGCGGCAGGGGTTGATGATTTCCCACCACCCAAAAAAAAAAGACGATCGAAAACCGACCAATCACATTGGTTGAAATCTTCATCGAGTCTCTCGTCTCTGTTGTGATTGGGCCAATCCAGCACGTTCTCTCTGCTTTCGTTTAGTCTCTAGAGGCGCTAGGTAATTTCTTATTAGAACCTCTTTCCGTTGTGTCTTATATAACATTTGACAGGTGTTACAACACCCTGTTCAGGGTGAACTTGAACATACCAGGATTTTTTAAGGATGATGTTCTTGTTTAGGCCCAATATTATGTGTTTGATGTCTCCTTCCCACAGCTAGGCAATGACCTCTCTTTCATCCCATCCATTTCTCTCTCTGTCTTAACTTCTTTATCTGTAAACATCTTTAGAACGACACCACACCACACCACACCACCACCACATCGTCATGATTATCCTTTCAGCCGCAATACACTGAAATAGACATGGACGTCCAGCAGTAGAGCCAGTTTTATCAGGCACAATATAAATAATAATAAAGTCTTTATTGACCAATAATTATTCACAAAAATCAGTGTAGCTCTGGCTCTTGTACTAGGAGTTCCTGTATCACAAGAGCCAGCATAAATAATACTACTATAGCCTATTATCGCCCGTATAAAGTAATTAGTCGCGGCTGAGACTATCGATGCGGCGGCATGCAATCTGTTGGTAATGGAAGATGCTATTTCCTTAGAAACGACTGCATTGCTCATACAATGCCGTGGAGATTGAACTACTATTGATTGTATTTGTAAATATATTAGCGATGCTTGCGGTTAGCTTATGTCTCCACTAGTTGACGTTACTAATAAACTAGTATCTATCTATCTATATTATTATATAAATAAAAAGAGAAGTCCTGACTGACTGACTGACTGACTCATCAACGCACAGCCCAAACCCTTGGACCTAGAAAGCTGAAATTTTGCACAGGGGTTCCCTTTATAACGTAGACAAGGAATAAGAAAGGATTTTTCGAAATTCAATCCCTAAGGGAGTTAAATAGGGGATGAAAGTTTGTATGGAAAATCGTCATTTTCACGCGGGCGAAGCCGCTGCCAAAAGCTAGTTTGTAATATGAAGGACTCATTAAGTGACATTTACCGAGTAGTGGCCCAGGTTAGGTTAAATAAAGCAGGGCTGTCTTAAAATAATAAAAAAATCATTACTATACATAACTTTGCTTACTTTAGTGTTAGTAACAAAGGTGCTTAGGTAATTAGATTAGTACCTATTGTTAGTGTTTCTTGATATGTTATCTATTTATTTAGATTTCTAATACACAAAGTTTAACCTGAGAATACGCAAATGTCCCCATCCAGTGTCTCTGGAAGGGGCAATCCGGCTTGTCTGTAGGTAATCATCTTTAAAATGCTATTGTCACTTCCATGCAGGCGCTGTAGTATGTAGGCCGCTTTCTTTAGCATGTCAGCGTGGAAGCTATCTGTGCAAGCCTCATAAAGGTCGTTGGCTCGTCGATATCGTCATAGTCGCGAGAAACACCTGGACAAGGGACCCACAGAACCGGGAAGTTTTGGCTGAAAGAAGGGGCGACCTATTTTATCCGGCAGTGGATTATTCTGAGCTGATTTGATGATGATGAACTGACATTTTGACCCCGGGGAACAATGTAAAATTATTGATCTTTTCTTCACCGGGGAAAAAAAAATCAATAATTTTACATTGTTGATTTTACCCCAAATGTTTTCATTGCTATAACTAAAGGCTCCCGCTAAAGGTCACCGAATAAGGCTCAGTTCGGTTCATAATTACGTTACCTGAAACTAACAACAACACATTGAACCCTACCCCACACAATTATTCTATTTATAGACCTTCCTGTTACTGTTTCCTTTATCATAAGAGATATTATTATCTTTCTTGGGAGTAAATATTATAAGAAAACAGCTTCACTACATAACATAGTATAAGACAAAGTCGCTTTCTCTGTCCCTATGTCCCTTTGTATGCTTAAATCTTTAAAACTACGCAACGAATTTTGATGCGGGTTTTTTTAATAGATAGAGTGATTCAAGAGGAAGGTTTTAATACCTTTTGCATCCGTGCAAAGCCGGGGCGGGTCACTAGTAATTTCTATAATTGGGATCGGGAAGTAAGTGCAGAGAGCGCTTTTTCTGCGAAACTTGGTAAGGATTTTTGTTACTCTTTCAGGCTAAAACTGTTGAACGGATCTGGACGAAATTAGACACACAGGTAGTTTATGACTTGTTTTAATACATAGGCTAGTTTTTATGTGTTTAGAGTTCAGTTTCCGACTGAAAAAAAACTGGCCAAGTGCATGTCGGACTTGCACATGAAGGGTTTCGTATCATTGTAGTAGATATTGAGAGATTTTCCATGTTATTTTAGCACTATAGACTTTTTATAGGTTTTTCTGTAATCTATAAGTGTTGAACTAATTTCTGTATTTTTTTTCAGAATTTAAGGCTCAGTAGTTTCGGAGATAAGGGACAGATAGACAAACAGACACACGAGTGATCCTATAGGGGTTATGTTTTTTTCCTTTTGAGGTACGGAGCCCTAAAAATTTAGTATCGAGTTAAGGAAAGAGAAGAGTTTTTCATCTCTACCAGCGGTTAAAGCTGATTTTGCACTTGTTCGATGAAGGATTTCAGTGACGTCAGAAATCTTGCGTATAGTTCCTATATTGCCGAGTCTAAAAAACTGGCCAAGTGCGAGTCGAACTCGCACATGAAGCGATCAGCGCGGTCGCGATTCAGGGACCAAATTATATTGGTTAACTGCTGTTTCCATCTGTTGTTCTGTTGGTTCGCCGCGGAAGGCGCGGAAGGCGCTCCGGGCGTCGGAGGGCACGCGATGACCTCCGGCCACCGTAGACGCGGGCCTGTGGACGGCCGTCGTCATGACGGCAACAGACCGTGTCGGCGGCGCGTACGTGTTCCACGCGCGCCTCAAAGAGATGTCAGCATTATGGAAGGGGCCCGCAAGGGCCGATGCCCGTCGGGGCTGTGGATATCGAAAGGTTACCGCGGCTCCGACACAAGGGCGAAGAAGAAAGAACATGGGTTTGGTTTTTAGTCAGTAGAAGTCTGACACTCCCCTTCGCTCTGCCCAAGGGCGGGGGGGGTTATTCGATGATTTTCCACCCACCAAAAAAAAAAAAAAAGGTATACGAGTAGAGGAAGACCAAAGAAACGATGTATGGACTGTGTTAAGAATGATATGGTAAGAAAGGAGGTGTCTCATGAGATGACGAGAAACAGAGAGGTATGGAAGAGGAAGACATGCTGCGCCGATCACAAATGAATTGGGATTATTGATCGAAGGGGCAAGATAATGATGATGACGTCACAAGCTCAACTCATGATACTTGACACGTTTTGTCTTCTTCAATTTTTATTAATTTGGTAAAACAAAAAACACGTCTTCAAATGTTTTTCGATACTCTAACAGACGGAATAAACAGAGTCATATTTTTAAAGTTAGGAAACATCCCTATTCCTGGCAGAATAATAACTTCTTCACACAAAGGACCTGTCTCATTATCCTCTCTTTATTATGTTTTTCACCTGATTTAAGTGACGTCACGTTTCCTCTGCCCCCGCCTACCGCACGCTCTTCTGTCCACCTTCATCCTGTTTTTGTTATCTTCGTCTGAGTTAGAATTTATACCATAAATTTTCTATTTTTTCTCGTTGGAGGTTTTAAAAGCTTTAAGCTTTTTTAGAGCAATGTAGGGTGATATTTTAGCAACATTTATGTAACTAGTGACCCGCCCCGGCTTCGCACGGGTGCAAAAAGGGTTTTGAAACCTTTCTCTTGAATCACTCTATCTATTAAAAGAAACCGCATCAAAATCCGTTGCGTAGTTTTAAAGATTTAAGCATACAAAGGGACATAGGGACAGAGAAAGCGACTTTGTTTTATACTATGTAGTGATTATCAACAAAATAGAAAAGAAATGTGTCAACTAACTGCTGCGTTTTAACATTTTCATAATTTTACTGCCTCGTTATTTTAGTATAGTTGTAAGAGGTCCTCGGTCCTCTTTTGAGGGACGATTCTCGGGTCGGACAAAGTATTATCTGGTTTTTCCATCAGAAATTTCTCAGTAGTAGCTTTTGAGTCTGGATTTGTACCCGGCTGATGTCAATAGGCTCGTCCCCTACATGGGGTTAATTAAAACATAACTGTAGAAATGTGGGAGTAATAAGGTACACCTTTGCTTAACCGTTCGTGGATTATAGGCGTGAATACGTGATGTTATATTGTGATGTTATAATTTATATAGATGACTAGCTTTTGCCCGCGACTTCGTTCGCGTGGAATAGTGACTTCCGGCAGATTTTAACTTATCTCGCGAGAAAAAAAAATAAATAAAAAAACTATCCTATGTCCTTTCTCAAGTTCCAAACTATGTCTGTACCAAATTTCACACAAATCGGTTCAGTAGTTTAGGCGTGAAGCAAAGACAGACAGACAGAGTTACTTTCGCATTTATAATATTAGTTAGGAAGTTAGGATAGGATGACGAAATTATCGGTGAGTACCCAGTAACACGAGCAAGAGCACGAGTGAGAGTAGCGGTGGCCCATTGGTGGCGGCCCCGACTTACGAACAGTAGGTCGTGGGTTCGAACCCAGGCGCCTGTCTGGGTTGATGAAAGCGGTGATGAAATAACTTACACAAAGTAATGTGCCTACATTACTTTGTGTAAGTTATTTCATCACCGCTGCTCTTAAAACGGTGAAGGAAAACATCGTGAGGAAACCGGCATGTCTTAGAACCAAAAAATTCGAAAATATGTGACATCTACCAATCCGCACTGGGCCCGCGTGGTAGATTATAGCCCATTCCCTCTCAAAGTGAGGAAGCCTGTGTCCCAGTAGTGGGAACATTAAGAGGCTGTTGATGATGATGATGACCCAGTGACACGTACCTACAATTGAGGAGCCCAATAGGTTGGTTACCTATAATTGAACCAAGATCAGATAGCCAAAAACGGACGTCTACAGATTGATATTACTGGTTCACTCACATAGTATATAGATAGGTATGTATTACGACATGTAATCAGTAATCACAAAGCGTGCTGCGAAATGTCTTCTGCTCAATTAAGCCTGACGAATTGATACCTGAAGTAAATCAATATTCAGTAGCTCGTTAAATAATAACTGCCGCTTGGGTCGATCTTTAGGTTAAGCCCTGTTTGCCTAGGTTGGTTCGTGTATGACCACCCATTACTTATCATATTTCCTCCGTAAAAACGAAAGCACGTGGTCCCGGCAGCCATATTTAGATCTTTGGCAGCCGTTACGGATAAAATCAGTGGCCTGAAAGTGCGACAACCAGTCTTAATAAAGGGTATTGTACTACCCAATACTATCTGGGCTGTGGGGGTCAGATAATCAGTCGCTCCATGTAAAATACTGGTATTCAGCTGCATCCGGTTAGACTGGAAGCCGACCCCAACATGGTTCGGTAAGTACCTATAGATGATGGCGAATACAACGTGGAACTCTAAAACAAAAAGTGTGAGTTTTTTTCATTAAATACAATATTTTATTGCTATTAATCGACTTTCCTCGTTCAAAAATACAGGAGAAAACCTATCTCAACAAAATATTGCAAAAAAAGTTCTAGAGAGCATTTTTCCCTCCCACGATTGTATACTCATTAACTTCGGTAATAGCTTCTAACATGAAAAATATTAAACATAAAGAAGTACTTATTTTCAGTCCAGAAACATTTTCCCATCACATAAAACATTAATGTCTAAACGAGAAAAAAAGGAATTACCTTCCTCTAGTAAATTGCTTGCCGGAGGTAACAAAATTGGTTTAGCTTCTAAATCTGTTTTCAAAGGGTTTTTGTATCCTGTTAGGGATCTCTAAGACGGGTTCTAATTGACATGTCGTTAGTTTGGGTTCCATACGGCTTATCCGGCGGATAACAATAGGCGTAGGGTGCTTTTCAGAGAAGATGTGGGTAAAAGGCAGGATAGTCTGTTATCCTTTGATGCGAAAAATGAAGTAATTTTATGCTGCTTGACTATTTAGGTGATTTTCTTTTGATATGACTTGAGGTAAATTCACCGTGGCTGTGGCTTGTCGAAAGGATAACGCGGCTCCGACACAAGGGCGAAGAAGGAACATGGGTTTGGTTTTTAGTCAGTAGAAGTCTGACACTCCCCTTCGCTCTGCCCAAGAGCGGGGGGGGGGTTATTCGATGATTTTCCACCCACCAAAAAAAAAAAAAGGTAAATTCACCGTCCGTCCGTCTTATGACGTCTTATGTCTTATGGCCGTGTATGCTCGCCTCAAAGAGATGTCAGCAACATCGCAGGTGCCCGCAAGGGCTGACGCCCGTCGGGGCTGCGGGTTGTTCGAAAGAGATACCGCGGCCTCGACACAAAGGACTAAGAAGAAAAATGGGTGGTTTTTAGTCAGTAGAAGTCTGACACTCCCTATCACTAATGAGCGGGAGGAGTCATTCGATGATTTTCCACACTGAAAAAAAAAAAGTATCAAAGGTAAGGCGTCAAACCTGCAGTGAACATTATAGGCTGATGATATTATGATTCAAACCAATGATGGCAGATATGATCAGTATAAAAATGTTTTAAAGAAAATACTAAAGATTTAAGCTCGTGGCTTAATAAGAACTGCCACTCAGGTCGATCTTTAGGTAAAGCTGTGCTTGCCTAGGCCGGTCTGTGGATGGGTGACCGCCCGACATACCGAGTTTCCTCCGTGTCTCGGAAAGCACGTTAAGCTGTTGGTTCCGGCTGCCATAAATATAGATCTTTGGCAGTCGCTATCAGGTAGTCTGCAGTGACCTGAAATTCTGACAACCAGTCTTACCAAAGGGTATTGTATTACCTAGTATTAACTGGGTTGTGGAGGTCAGATAGGCAGTCGCTCCATGTAAAATACTGGTATTCAGCTGCATCCGGTTGATTGGTCGGTTGGTTGGGTGGAAGCCGACCCCAATATAGTTTGGGAAAAGGCTAGACAGATGTTGACTGAACATTTAAGTTTTCATCATCATCATTTCAACCCGGAATCACCCACAGTTGGGTATAGGCCTCCCCTTTTTTCTGACATTCCTTTCTGATATGTGCGTCCCTCATCATCCATCCGCTTCCCACGCTCCTGACAATATCGTCGATCCGACCCAACGCGCTTTTGGACGGCCCTGGTTTCTTTTTGTTTTCTGGTTTCATTTAAGCTTTAAATAAACATTAATTATTATAGGTACAATATCAATTACGTTTATTTACTAGCAATTAGTGAGTTAATCACAGCTAAGTGCGGTCTCAGTTTCAAAGGTGTTAAGGCGGGGTTGCAGTACTTTTTAAGATTTTTGAACCTTTGAAAATCGAACTAAATATGAGTTTTTTAATAAATAAAAATCATTACATAAATAAATATTGAACATCTTAAGTAAATCGTAAAGATAGAAACGCGATTAAGAATGATCGGCTCGATAATTTTTTTTATCAAACATGACTCTAAATCAGAATTTAAAACGTGTACTGCTAAGACATGTCATCATGAAACTTTCATATAAAAGTTATATCAGTAGATAGAACTTTATATTCTGAAGTAAATGTTGAAAACATGAGCCATTACCGCCGTCTTATCGTAAGCGACATTTTTACTTAAACAGCGTTTTTTCTAACTATAACGGACTTGTTCTTCGACTTTTCCCGCCAAAATTACAAAGTTATAGCAAATGCTAAGTTTATCGTTAGCACAACATTTTTCTATATTTTACAGTAACCGACATAATCAAAATTATCGTAAGTTGCGTAATTATCTAAGAATTGCAGCGTAAGCGACCCTACTTGTTATCGCAACCGACACAGTACATCCAAATTTTGTCGTTTACTATAACAAAGTGGCAAAAAACGTGTAGTGACGTTTTTTTGAAAATTTTAACCGTTACACCTAAGGTTTCAAAAATCATTATTATACGTCAAATTTCAACTTAATAGCGCAATTATTTATAAAGTTATTCAAAAAAAACCTTCTCCTGTAAAATTTGGTTTTTGTCGGTTACACTAAGTCGGCGGTAATGGCTCGAATTGTATAATTTCTTTATCATTTTTCTCCAAGAAGAAAAAACAGTCAAAATTTAGGCATTATAATCGCTCGCCGGGCAGTGCGGGGGGTGAGGTCGTGCGTTCATAAAAACAAAGTACTGCAACCTCGCCTTAAGGTAGACGGTATTGAGTCAGTCAATTCAACAGCTGCAAAGTATGTAACATACAAGGAATTGGCGACCAGTCTTCTTGTGGTCAAGTAATACAATATTATGTCAAGAGGGTAATACTTCATCATTCATGTTTCAGAATATTTATATTTTTTTATTACAGTGTAACTCACAGCACCGAACATCTCATCACATTTACTTGCAGGCGCGTAGAATTTGGAAGTGCTCATTATCATCAGACGACATCACATCACAAATTTTCTTTATTTACTAGGGCCCTAAAATTCTATTACCCATGGTATTCACCAGCATAAATTTCACGTACAGGGTAAAACTCTCAGCACCAAACATCACATCTACCAGGCGCGCAGAATTCAGTAGCGCCTACTCATTATTAGTTACCTTCTGTCATTATTACACATCGCTACATATTATAAATCAAAGTCCTCCGCCACGTCTGTCTGTCTGTCTGCAATAAATTCAAAAACGACTGCACCGATTTTCATGCTGTTTACACCAATGGATAGAGTGATTCTCGAGAAATAATTTGACCGACATCCACGCGGGTGATCAGCTAGTTTTCTTTATAAATAAAAGTACCAAAGCCCCAAACTTTATAGAAGTAAATTCACGTACAGGGTAAAACTCACAGCACCGAGCATTACATCACACGAGGTACCAGGCACTCAGAATTCGGAAGTGCTCGTTAGTATTCGAAGCCAGTATTATTTAACACTTGAGCTACACGCGCGAGCATCGTGTGGGGAATATGATACTGTTGGGTAAGGCTGTGATAGGTTAGCAACCTGAGAGGTGCTACTTACCTATTTGTATAAATATTGATTGGTTTTGAGGACTGTCTTGTGGTTCAAAGTTTGTTCCGCAATCAAATAATATCTTACTACTATTATTATGAGAACAAAGGTTACTTACGTAGCCCGAAGAATTACAAAACTTGAGTGTCTGTAGGCAGGGCACATTGCTTGCAGAATGGATGGCCGATGGGGCCGGATAGTTACTGTTCTGGAGCGGCGAACGCGAACCGAAAAAAGGTGCGTTGTGGAAGGCCTCCCACTAGGTAGACCGATGACCTGGTGAAAGTTGCGGGGAGCCGGGGACGCGCTGGATGCGAGACGTGTGGGACCGGTCAATGTGGCAACACCTGGGGGAGGCCTACTTATGTCCAGCAGTGGACGTCTTTTGGCTGAAATAATGATGACTATTATAAATGCGCCAGTTTGTGAAAATGGTTCGATATTTATACTCTCTCTCGCAAAAAACAACAAAACTGAATATAATGCGCAGTTCTTACACACTAATCTGCGAGGTCTGAAGTCTCCTCGCCATGAGAAAAAGAATGGGTAAAAGAGACTAAAAAGCCACTTGGATGATGTAGAACTCCCATCTCTTTTCTCGAATACTATTTGCCTTTTTTTGGGTGTTGGGAAATCATCAAATGACTCCTCCAGCTCTGGGCTGAGCAGAAGGGAGTGTCAGACTTCTACTGACTAAAAACCACCCATGTTTCTTCTTAGCCCTCTGTGTCGAGGCCGCGGTATCTCTTTCGAACAACCCGCAACCCAATCCTATTTGCCTAGAGTTTCAAAGAAAACGAGAGAGTTAAGGTACAAGTTGAGACGACTGCACGCAGCAGCAGCAGACGACGTGTCGCGGCGACACAACTGGTTTCTACGTACCTATTTCTTTGAAATTCCCTCCGTAGTTAGCGACATGAAGCTAGCGACGCGTCGTCGAGCGGCAGACGCACGTGTCGTCCGACCGCAGATCAGTAGTGCCACTGACGTCGGAGCAACGACACGTCGAGCGTGTTTAGAGTTATTGACTAATACTAGGTATTTGCAGTCGGGTTCGAAATCATGACTGCAGCGACGTGACATGAAGCGCCGACGTGTCGCGACGACATGAAGCGACGACATGTCGTCTGCTGCTACTGCGTGCAGTCGCCCAAGTAACACATTTTGCGACAAAAGGCTTGCATATAGAATATTTTTGGAAACTTTAGTAATAAAATCCACCGTAATTAAGTTCTATAAAGGTGGTTAGAACCGATAAGCAACCTGTATGTTACCAAAGGGAGAAAAATTGCAACTTATTTATAGATGCAAAAGCGATGCATAAGAGTTCGAATTGTTACCCTGAGTGGCACTAGGAACTAGCGGTGCAAATGTGCGCCGTAAATGAATGATTGAACGATAAAGTGATACAGTTCATTCGTTGAGTGACAAATAAGATCCTAACAAGTTCTTATTTTCGGTGGAGATAAACAACAACGGCTTTGTGTTATGGCTGCTTTTATTTGTGATCTATTTTGCGAGTATTCAAAAATTATGTATTTAACGCAGGATAACCATCATGAGCCCTTGCAAATGGTTTTTTATTGTGAAACCATGGTATATTTACTAAGTAAATTTTGATGCGCCTTCGATCTAATCAAGAATTAGCAAAAAATATGCGGTGATCAAATAAATAAGATAATACTTCATAAAAATTTGGTTGTTAAAAACCTAACATTATGGTTTAACAAAAAGTATAATGTCAAACTACATCAGAAACAGTTATCAAAACTCATTTTATTGTATGTTATTGTAATAAAATACCATTCAACAAGATACTTTTCAAGGACTCCATTTTTAAAAATGGCGATTTGAAATAGAACTTGCAGGTCATTTTTACACTCATTTGATACCATAATAGAGCTCCTAGGTCCAAAAATCCCTTATTAGTACCTAGTAGTGATTATTTTCACTTAACAGGTCTCGTTGCCTTTGCGTTGAATTGGGGATCCTCAAGACGGGTACAAACCCCATTTAGGAAGGTAAATAAAGTAAAATTTAATTTAATTGTAAATGTTGGCTGGAATCCTCGACTTTTATTTCGATGCCTGATTTCCTACTGATAGTTTGCAAATTTTCATTTTTAATTTATACAAGAGACATTCAGAAGGGTAGCTGGTCATGCCTTGCCTACCAATCTGTGATTTACACCGTGTATAACGTAAGTAGATTAAAAAAAATACAAAGTGAACTAGTGATTTCATAACTGTTTCATAAACTATTCAATTAAGTACCTAAAATGTAGGAAATTGACTTAAATACAAATCATACTCTATTTAAATTTATTAATATGTACGGAACCTGCGATAGTGTTAGAACTGTAAGATTTTAATTGGTTCTAAATGAGAGAAAATTGTTGCTTAAGGTTTTCAAGAACCATCTTTTGGAACCGATCTACGCGTTACAGTGGCATATTAGAGTATATTAGACCTTACAAAGGCAAATTACACTAGGTTCCAAATGAGCTGCAATAATAACTCTTGAGCCACTACAGGTGATAAGTAACTTACATATACTACTTATTTAGTACTAAAGGTGCCAAATAAGGAAAAATTACCACCTATTAATGTACGGTTCTTAATGGGAGATTTTAAGATGTCTTAAGCTTCTTTGAGTTCTAAAAGATTGAAAATTGAAACCTATATGCGTCTATAACTAATAAATTCGGCCTAGTGCCACCATAAGTTATAAAGCAGGAACAAAAATCACTCAAAAGCAACTGTTAGTAATAAGAGTTACTCATATGCAAATTCGAGCGCTGTTTGCATCTATAAGTAATACCGTACACTCTTGCACCACTTAAATGCTACCTACAGTTGCAGAATAAGTTTCAAAATACACTAACGTGCTACTTGGGCGGCTACGAACTTGTACTTTTAGAGTTTTAAAGAAGGTTGGCTTGTTTTGCACGTCTATACACGTATTTACGGTAGGTATGTGACAACCACACAAAGCAATGAAGCAATTGTGAGGTCGTTACGTAATCTCAGCACAACGGCTAATAGGGAAAGTGAGACGGATAACGTCGTACAATGCCCGTAATATGTTTAGTTGTATGGTCAAATATAGGCATATCATAACATATATTTATTTTCAGGTTACTTTGCGCGGCAGATTTATATACAGGGGGATACCTTGTTAGTACCTCCACCAAATATGAACCCCATGTATAAGACCGCCCGTCAAGGATAAAAGATCAGATTAGTAAAAAAAAATCATGATCATCAGAAATTCTCGAGCGCGTTAGATTAAAGTAGGATGAGTTAATAATTACATGCTAAAAAGTGTATATGCCACTAATCTGACAATTTGAGTGTGTTACGTTGCAAAAAAAAACGAGTGCAAGTAGCTTAGACCGATAGTATCACAAAAATTTTGACAAAATGGACGTTTCCTATTCCCCTTTATTCTCCTCGAAAACTGAACTGATTCAATTATTTTTCACATTAAAACTTGAACAAAGAAAAGTGTAGGTTCCTATCAATTACTTTTGTGTTAAAAACTTTTCGAATTTGTCTCGTAGTTCTCTAACTTTTTGGAAGGTCATATTATTTTTACTTATTAGTTGCTGAAAAGATGGAAATTATATGGACGTGTTTACAGGCCCTTGATTTTGAGGTATTATCTTGGTAGAAAAAAGGGGAACATAATATATTTGTATGAGAATCGCACCACTATGTTAAATTAGTTAAAATCCATAAAGCTTATGCCTCAATTTCCGTTGAAAACCCCTGATGTATCAGTTTAAGCTATTTCTCGAAACACAATATTTCATATTAAACCGAAACCAACGAATTACTGGAATACAAATATTTTGTATTCTAGTAATTAAAATATTAACACGGTACGTTTTTCATGGAAATTGGAAGTAGTTTACACAACTAGGTGGGTAGATATTTGTTTACTTTAATATATTTCCCAACGGTAATGGAAATTAGAGGAATTTTGTACTTTAATTTGTTAAAAACAAACATGTATTGTTTTGTAACATTGTATGTTTATAACGAGAATTTTCACCCAACATAAATATTTTGACTCGCGGTCGGCTTCCAGTCTTAACGGATGCAGCTAAACATTGAGCTGGACAAGTCCAGAAGAAACAACTTAACTGTCTTGGATCACGCAACGAAAGTTATCAGAAATTAACAGCAAAGAAAAATTTAAATTTCCTCTTCCCTTAGACAGAACAGAAATAGGCCAAATGGCACAAAGGGACATAAAACCAAAGAACCTACTTAGTGACAGTCTGACGGGATGAAAATGTATTCCAACGAAATTAAAATAATGCTTTTAATGGAAATAATACTACAACATACTCATTTATTTCCAATTCGAAATGTGGGTAAAATAAGCTACATCACATATGTCCAGCAGTGGACGTCTTTTGGCTGAAATGATGAGCTACACTACAGTCTAACCTTTTAGGAATAACAAGCGAGATGCTTTATTACGTAAAAGACAATTATATTACACCCCCACTCACAAGAACACCGCCCATTATATTCTCATTTAGCACTACCCTCAAATTAACGACACAATCATCTTTATACAAAACTACCCGATTTGCGCAACGACCTACAATTGCTATGACAAATGACACCCATCGACATCAAATGACGCTTTAATCTAAATAACAGGCATTAGTGATCTTTTGGTTAAAGTGGCGGTTACTTTTCATCGCTAGGGCGACAAACAAGGTGGAATGTAGAATGTAGGGCGAGGGATGAAAAGATGGTAAAATATAGGGTGTTATGAGATCCATCATAAGGCTGTCATCTGCGTATTCTATATTTAGCGAAAATAGAGCCGACATCAGAAGCGTCAATTTTACGTAAGTAATTTTTGTCTTTCTTATTATTTAGAGATATTTTACACGAAGTAACTAAAACCTGAAATTAAACAAAATGAACATTAACTCTAGTAAACCGTGTAACTTTGAGCAAAATACTTTTATTTTATTGCAAAAAACCTGTTTACTGTTTTTGTGTGCGTAGTATAATGTATTGGGTAGTATTTAAACGAGTGACTGTAAATGAAAATTTTAAGTTACAAAAATAATTAATTTAGGTCACAGAATTACTAAGTGAGCGACTGACTGTGAGCGACAAGAAATCAACAGAACGGCAATTTACAAACATTAATTTGAGCTACTTAAAATACAAAATGAGTAGCTTCATAATTTTTGAGCGACCCAATATTTGTATGAGTGACAACGTTACGTCCTGCATTTTTTTCAATATTTGGCAAATGATTTATTTATACTGAACGGCATTTTATCTTAAATGAAGTTTTTCGATTAGAAAAATCACTTTGAAAATTACTATAATGAGTAGAGTAATGACCACACTTTTTTTTTGAAAATGTTCGTATGAAATAACTATTTGAAGAAACTTTTAGCTAAGAAATTTAATTATTTAAGGGTAGGTTGCATGTATTCTGAAAAAATAAAGCAATATGTATTTACTTAAATCAAATGAAGGGTTCTCTATTGCACCTAACTTTATTATCCATAATTTAAAATGCCATAACTTTTTTTGTCCTAATCATCATTTGTCCGAATGATTTACTTACCCAACTAAATATCACATAATATCACAATATGCCATAAAATTGAAATCCCTAAATATAATATGACCTAAATCCATTTGTCCTAAATATTACAATCAATAATATACGAAAGACATAAAAACGTTTTCCATAAAAGTTTTAAGTCCTAAATTAAAATAACATAATGTTTATTTATCATAATAATATTATTAGAACAAAGTATAACAAAGCTTTTGGTCACGTCACTCATACATGCAACGCATGTACTTCGCTCGCATATTATATAACACTGATATCTTCTGTCCCCGAAGTGCCGGGCCTCCGCCGGCCTCCTTCGTCGGCCTACGGCCCGGTGTCCATGCCGCCCATAAGGGATACTGTCGCGAGACGGTGATTCATCCACTTAACGGACGACTAGCAACAAACAATCTGTAGTTTTCATTTAAAAAAGTTATCAAAATAATAAACATAAGACCTCAAATAGAATATCAGTAACCATTAATCGTTGCTCAATCTGAACTTTTTAGTAGTATAATATGTAAAACCTCAATTGGAAAAATCGTCTCTATCTTAATATTTAAGTTACCCTTTGTGTATTTCTAGTCGCTAACTTAGTAATTTTGTCGCTCAGTTAGTAATTTTAATATCTGAAATGGATTTATCACAACCCGCTTTTTGTAAGCTCGTTCCGGATTTTATTATTAATCAATATTTGTCGTTAGTTTAGTTTATTTTTCGCTTACTCAAATTCATACCGCTCAAGTTATAAAAACAGTATATCATCATCAGTCGCTTAGTTATTTTTTATTCGCTCGTTTTATAATTCCCCTAATGTATTGTACACAAAACGTTGTGCTCATGTATCTACGAAAGCTTCAAGTATCTGCGTAAACAGAAGGCTAGATTTGGTTCAGTCAAGCAGTGCAAGAGCTCCACGAGCTGATCCCACCATCTCCCTTCTTCCATCGGGAGACTAGACGTACTGCAGGGTATTACCGATACCTAGTCGACATTCCACACATTCGAACGAAGCGCTTTGGGTCCTTTATTATGCGCACAGCCAAGGAGTGGAATTCCCTGCCTGCGTCGGTTTTTCCGAGTTCTTATAACCCTAATCTGTTTAAGTCGCGAGGGCTTCTACTAGGTAAGCTCGTTCCATCGTCGACATCATCTCTGCCCTTAGGGCAAGATTAAAGTCAAGAGCAAGCCCATTTATAATTTAAAAAAAAGTCTTTCTTTCCTGCTTTATCGTTTGTGTGCCTAACCTAGTTTCCCCTGGTTTTCCCTGGTTGCTGCCCGAGAAATGCTGAATGTCAACGATCAACGATGTCTTTCATCACCGAAGCAAGTTCAGATGTAGAAATTCAGGTGTATAGAAACAAAGATGGTAAATTCTATAAAATTCCAAAATTGAGATTTATATGGCAACACTATGTTTTGTATCTATCTTTACCCCAAAAAAAAAAAAAAAATTACCAATTCTGGTAAACTCCACTGCTATTTCAAATTGAAAATTGACTTTACAAACAAACCTAGTAGTGCAAGTGAATTGAGTTCCTTAACGCGTAAAAAGTAAAAATTATTTTATTTTTTTCTGTTTTTTTTTGCTCTATGGACGTAAACATCTTTGATTCTATACACCTAAATTATACAATACTCACTTAGCTTCAAATCAGAGGTGCGTGTCTGGGGTTCCAATTAAAGATCTTTGACTTGGCAGTCCAACGGTCTCACCATCAAAGAAAAGAAAATAACAATGAAAAGAAAAAAAAAAAAAGTATCTAGGTAATGGTTTCGCACAGGACAAAACAATTTGATAAAAAATTAAACAATAAAAAGTTAACATAAGAGAGAGATAAGAAGAATAAGAGACTTGGCTTCGTAAATGAAAGACTCTTTACGAAGCCGAGTCTCGTAGTATTCTTCTACACCCGATAATATAAGAAAACTAGCAGGCGGCACGTGTCAAAAACGGGTCATAACAGCTAAATATGTATGATCGCACTATGATTAGATCATAAAAACCGTAGTACTAGAAACGATTTGCATAATTGAAGGAAAAAATGTCATAATAGGCGCCGTTCTGGTTAAACGATCTACTGCTACTGAATAAACAATTAAGTTGCTTGTATCACTCTAATTGCATTGGTAATAATTGCCTTCTAATTAACTCGTACACTGTGTGAATCGCATGTGATTAATAAAGTCATCATCTGCCTAGCCTTTTCCCAACTATGTTGACGTCGGCTTCCAATCTAACCGGATGCAACTGAATACCAGTATTTTATATGTAGTCTGCCTAACTGACCTCCAAAACCCAGCTAATTACTGGGTTATACTAGCGTTGAAAATTTCGAAAGCTTCAATTTGTTTTTTACCCGGTAAAATACAAATTCTCGTTTCTTTCCGTATTTTACGAAAGTTGCAGTGAAAAATTCACAGTACGATTCTTACGGAAAAATACGGGAATCTTTCGAATGTTGCATGGAAATTTTCACTTTTTCCGTATTTTACGAAAGTTGCAGTGAAAAATTCACAGTACGAATTATTGTACTACTAACAAATTGTATTGCACAGTTAATTTTATTAATTTTTTTTGTATTTTTTATTGTAAAACATGAGTATACATCAAATAATATGTGCAAGGTCTTAAAATAAACAGGTTGATCTGCATGTTTTGCCATTTAAGGCGTACAAAATAACATATTTTTTGGTTTAGAATAAACCATAAAACAAATAAGAAATGACTTGACTCTACACAGCAAACAATGAAATTAATAAAAAAAAAGATTGCTAATGCTAATTACTTAAAAAATAAAACGAAGTAAGTACTGTTTGTGACTCAAATTGTGAAGAATGTCGTAATTATAGGAATCTCGTTAATTAATTGCGTTCATTTAAAAATTCTGATATGGTATAGTAGCACTTGTTTATGAGGTATTTTTTTAAATGTATTTTAAACAGAGCAGTCGGCATTTGTCTAATAGGTTTTGGGATTTTATTATAAATGAGTGGTGCCAAACAAAAAATACTTTTACGCATCAATGCTGTGGTTGATCTTGGTACGCAAAGTTTATTATTATCCCGTCGATTACGAATATAAACGTCCGATTGTTTCTTAAATAGGTTAGGATTGGTTTTTATAAAATTAGCTATTTCATAAATAAATAAGCAAGGCAGACTTAAAATGTTATATTTAATAAAATACTGTTTGCAACTATCAGTTATTTTCAAACCAAACATAGCCCTAATACACCTTTTTTGTGACTTAAAAATTATTTCTTTATTAGTAGAGTTTCCCCAAAATATAACTCCAAACCTCAATATGGAGCCGACAATACCATGGTAGGCAGTAATTAGCGCATTGGTACTTATAATAGGTTTTAATTTATAGAGGGCATAGGCAGAAGAACATACTTTTTTATTTAATTCTTCTGTGTGTGCTTTCCAGTTCAGACGTTTGTCAATGGTTACACCTAAAAATTTAGCCGTGTCTACCCTTTTTATAACGGTTAATTTGTGTTGAGCAGTAATATTTGGTGCTTCCAAACGTTGACTGAAGAACATAATTTTTGTTTTTTCAAGATTGATTTTTAAATTATTGCTATCTAACCAGTTAATTATTGAATTGATTGTATTATTAATTTCATGTTCATACCTATCTTTATTTATAGAATGAATAGTGACTGTGCTGTCGTCGGCAAAGAGTGATACTGGATAATTAGTTACTAATGGCAAGTCATTTATATAGATAATGAATAACAAAGGACCCAATACGCTCCCTTGCGGAACTCCATATTTAACTATACGTTTTTTTGAAGCATATGTTTCTTCTTTTTTAGTATTAATGTTTATTTTAGAAATTACTGTATATTGTTTACGATTTTTCAGATAGGATTCTATGAGATTTAATACATTGCCTCTAATGCCATAAGCTTCCAGTTTACGGAGGAGAATGTCATGATTAACATAATCGAATGCCTGGGACATATCGCAGTAAATGGAACATACCGGAGTCTTTTTATCCACATTATCCATGACGTTTTTTATAAAATCAAAAATAGCCATGTTTATTGTTTTGTTCTTGCGGAAACCTTTCTGGTCTTCTGTAAGAATGTTGAATTTTTCCAAATAATTATAAATTTGATTATATAAGAATTTTTCAAAAATTTTCGAAATTATAGGAATAAGTGCAATAGGTCTGTAACAGTTCATACTCTGTTTGTTGTCTTTTTTGAAAATGGGTTTAACGATAGTAGTTTTGAGGCTTTCCGGGTATGATCCAGTGGTTATACACATATTAATGATATGGCTTAGGTGGTCACAGATATGATAGGCGATGTATTTTAGGATTCTAGTAGAGACCCCATCGTATCCAACACTTGTAGTATTTTTAAGCGATCTTATAATTTGAAGTATATCATATGGAGTACTTGGTGCCATGAACATAGATTGATTTGATTTGGAAATATTTACGGTTACGTCCTTACCAGCGCCTGGTGTAGGTTCTATCTTTTCTATAAAGAAATTGTTAAAAGCATTCGCTATCTCTCGTGGCCTGTATATAGTTTTATGGTTTGTTTCTATGGAAGTGATACTATCCTTTGGTAAATTCAGTTTAGACCTATTTATAATCGCCCATGTGGCTTTGGATTTGTTAGTAGATGATTTTATTTTATGATTGTTTTGTGCACGTTGCGTTAAATTAATTATGTTTTTATAAATTTTAGAGTATTTTTTAAATTTAGCTTTATTTACATCATTACGATTTAGCCTGTAGTTCCACATAAGCTCTCTCTTTTTTTTGCTACAGATTTTTATGCCACGTGATACCCATTGAGGTTTTTCTTTGGTTCTTATTGTAATGTTTTTGAAAGGAAAACATAAATTATACAGCATCATGAAAGCTTCCAAAAATGCATTATATGCTGTGTTAGGATTATTTGTATTATAGATTTCAGAAAAAGAAAAAGTTCCAATATAATGTTTGAATTTTTGCATATTTTCTTTATTATAGTCTCGTTTATTTGTTCGCCAATAGTTTATTAAGATTTTTTTATTAACTGGTAGCTTTAGCACTTGCGCTGTGTGGTCTGACAGGCCGAAGTCAATCACATCAGATTTACACTTCTTCCCGACATTATGAGCAAAATTGTCTATACAAGTGCCGCTCGCGAGTCGAGTTGGCTGATTTATTTCTAGCTTTAAATTATAACTTAAGAGCAAACATTCTAGATCTAGCAAAGTATTATTACGCTTAAGACAGTCAATATTATAGTCACCTGCAATTACGACATTTCTTTTTAAATTTTTGTTACAAACAGTACTTAACACTTTTTCAAATTGCTCAAAAAATACAGGTAAGTTATTGGACTTTGGTACTCTATACCAGGGATGTTGCGGATGCCGATTTTTTGACATCCGCGGATGCGGATGCGGATGCGGAGTTTTGAAGGCTCACATCCGCGGATGCGGATGCGGATGCGAATGTGTAAGAAATTATATAAATGAAGTAAAAAAAAATAAAAAATAAGTAGGTATATGAATGAAGAATTACATTCCCTAGATTAGGTACTTTTTGTCGGTGGTGACATTAACTTTCTTTTAAACTAGTTAGGTAATCTATCAATTACGGGAACCACGCTAAAAAATAAAGAATTTTGTTAAAATAATAATAAATTTTATCAACAATAAAACGTATTATCGGTGTAACATAATGGAATTGACCTGGCGATTGAAACAAGCTGAGCTATGCCTAAAGTAGTCTTAGATTAGTGTGACTAATATAAAGTTTTCCCAAAAATAATTATTTACACATGATCACTGCATCACAATCACAACTCACTACAAAACTCGAAATATCACGACAAGTAATACGACAAACGACACAATACGACGACTGAACGACACGATACGACGACGACGATAATAATAATATTAATACAGCGCAAACAAACACGTAAAAATTTATTTACAAGAAACAAATGATGCACCACAACAAACGCGTTGGATTTTGTCACCATTTTCTTAGCTCCCATTGGTCATTGTCATTTGTCACATGCGAAACGGCACGCGCCATTCGCCGGCCTGGCCCAATTTCTTTCTTGCCGCAACTTGTATGACATTCGCATCCGCATGAATATTCGCAATGATTATTGCGGATGCGGATGCGGATGCGAATGTTCAAATCTATGCGGAAGCTCCGCATTTGCGGATGCGGATTCGAATATTCGCAACATCCCTGCTCTATACACACAAACAATAATCGTATTATACATTGTCAGGTCAATAGCGCAACATTCGAATATTCCAGTTATGGAGAGTTTCGCTATATCTTGTAGCTCATTAAACTGGTGACCTTTCTTTGCTAGGATACATGCACCACCTCTCTTACTGTCCTTTCTGGAGTAGCACGCCGCCAAAATGTAATTAGGAATATGCAGTAATTGATCATGGCCAGCTACCATGAAGTGTTCGGATAAACAGATTATGTCGATTTCTGTATTTTTCTCTGACATCTCTTCAAGACATACAATAAGCTCACTGCTCTTATTCAGTAGACCCGCAATGTTTTGATGTATGACGTTGAGGTGCTTATAATCGAAAAAACTGCATTGCCGCTTGTTGATCATCCATATTAGTAATTTCCTCGCCTTCTGTATTAGCGATGCTATTTTCGCGTATGTACCTAGTTCATAAGTGTGACGATATCTTGGAAAATTGTTTGCATGCCGTAATTGTTTACTGATCCTGTATTTTGTCTGTACATTTTATAGTCCCAGGTAAGGTTCTTATTAGAGTCAATAAAGTAGGCATGTTCGTGTGCTAAAATATCTTGGTACAGCAGATTATTAAAATTTTGCACTCTCATGTTATATAAAGTAACATTGCCAACACACTGCCTATAAGTCGTTTCACACTGCCTATAAGTCGGTTTATTTAATTGTTTAATATGTATTTTGCGCCTACTAACATAGTTTAAGTTATTTGTTACTACTACCACCCACCCACCTACCTACCACCCACCCCCACCTACTTTCTCACAGTTCAAATCTTCCCTGGACTGCCACTTATATTTTAAAACAAACATTACCCAAATCGGTCCAGCCGTTCTCGTGTTTTAGCGAGACTAACGAACAGCGATTTATTTTATATTGTGTTGATTTCAAACATGAAAGATTCCTGTTTTTTTCGAATCTTTCCGTATTTTTTCGTTTTTTACCGTATTATTCGAAAAAAAACTTAAATTTACACTGGCCAATGTTCTTGAAACTTACGAAACTTACATTGAAAAATACAACGGCAATTGCAAGAAACGGGAATCTTTCATTGCAATTTTCAACGCCAGTTATACCATACCCCTTGGTAAGTCTGCGAGGTCAGATAGACAGTAGCTTCTTGTTAAATACTGGTATTCAGCGCCCCAACATGGTTAGCAAAGGCTATGCAGGTGCTCGTAATAGCAATATTTCGTCCCTCATCTCGATACTAAGCACCAAATGTTAGTGCAAGCTAGGTAGGAGGTCTGCCAGCCCAAAATGCGCCGGATGAACAAACTAGCTACCGTCATATTAGGAAGATCTCTAACACCCTCATAACTTTAAACAAGGTACCAGGCTTGCATATCATTATAGAGGTAATCCATTACACGTCTATTTAACACTAAGAGGGTACTTAATATTCCCTGCAAGTACAACCAGCCAGTCTCGTAGCCCGATGACGTTTAATGACCGAATCTGACAAATTAAGAGGTAATGTGTTTTGGTTAAATGTTATTAAATGAGCTCATCGCTATTGAGGTTCTGTTTCCAATTAAAATTTAATGTGTGGTGGGAATTAATTAATTATTTGTTACGTAACACGCAGCGTGGCTTAATAAGAACTGCCACTCAGGTCGATCTTTAGGTAAAGCTGTGCTTGCCTACGTCGGTCTGTGGATGGGTGACCGCCCGACATACCGAGTTTCCTCCGTGCCTCGGAAAGCACGTTAAGATGTTGGTCCCGGCTGCCATTTAAATAGATCTTTGGCAGTCGTTACAGGTACCTAGTCAGTGACCTGAAATTCTGACATCCAGTCTTACCAAAGGGTATTGTATTACCTAGTATTAACTGGGTTGTGGAGGTCAGATAGGCAGTCGCTCCATATAAAATACCTACTGGTATTCAGCTGCATCCGGTTAGACTGGAAGCCAACCCCAATATAGTTGGGAAAAGGCTAGGCAGATGACGATGTTACGTAACACGCAGCATTTGTAAATATTGGGGTAATGCTAACGTTTATATGAGTAGTTGTAATTGTAATACTAAGCGATTATATTAATTTGATTAGGGAAATGGCTGGCGACTAGGAAATAGTCAAAGATGTTTAAGAATTGCCGTTCATTAAATTGCCTACTGCTTTTAAAACTCTATACTAAAGAGAGCAGAAGCGTTTTTCCTATAGTTTTGGCTATAGTTTGATGATACATCTGGAACAAAAAGCTTGTGTCTACCATATCTAAGAGTTTTGTTACAACTCTTAGATATTTAGACACACACTTTTTTCAAAAGATGCTGAGCAATGGTCGGTTTTTGGAAGTCATTGTTTTTCATCGGAGCTCAGTATTATCGGAATACCCACACTGGAACAAATTGTACCTGCATAGCTATTCAGAAACAGTCGAATCGAAAACGTCGTGTTACGAAAGTGAGCAAGATTGACATACGACTTGTCGAAATCGAAATCGAACTGAAGTGTTTGAAGGTCTGCAGCGGCTTACTTAGTTCAGTTCAGTATCAGTTTATAATCCTTTTACTTGCAACACCGCCAAAATATCAGGAACTCAAAACAAATAGTAAACATGGTAAATATCCTGTTTGATATTATTTTAATGCTGCTTATGCTGCACCTTTCTCAATAAATATCTAGGAAGGGGACAAGCCAGCCACGCTATCTCAAACCACTGTAACTCCTGTCAGCCAGAATCAACAGTGGCGAGATGGCGACCACAAGAAAAGTGCCGAGACAATGAAGCACGACGATGTCCCAGAGAAACGATTTAACTGTCTTGGATCCTGCAACGAAATTAATCAGAAAAGAATAGCGGAGAAGTAAGAAAAATATAATTTCCACTTCCCTCCATATCAGCAGGAGACAGAACAGAACCAGGCCAATAGGCACACAGGGACGTAATTATACAACTGGGTTATGCCCAGTGGTAGTATTACTGGGTCCTAAGTTAGCTAAAAATCTATAAGTATGAAGGTTCTGAACACCGATTACAGCCATTACGTCAACCTGCACCGAACACATCAATTATATTAGGCAATACATTACACCAGGCTGTCAGTTGATCACACAACGCACGCTCTTAAGGGATATTACTAAGATTAATTGACAAATATGATTACACCATTAATTTAATTGACGGATTTTTACCGCATTCAATTTGAGGTATATGGCTTTTGGAGATATATTGTTATTACTAGTAATTATAACTAACACGATCACCGAGTTTGTGTTCAATAGTCAATGGTACTTAATAGAGCAGTGATGGCCCAGTGATAGCGGTCCCGACTTACGAATAGTAAGTCGTGGGTGCGAACCCAGGCAGGCGCATTACTTTTTGTAATTTATTTCATCACCACTGAAGGAAAACATCGTGAGGAAACCGGCATGTTTTAGAACTAAAACATTCGAAGACATGACGACATTTACCAACACGCACTGGATCCCTGCATCCCTCTCTTAGAGAGGAAGCCTGAGTCCCTGCAGTGGGAGCATTATAGGCTGATGATGATGATGAAATGTGATTGCTGCAATCCGCGGAGTCTGCAAATGTGCCCAGTTAACGTCAATAGACTCGCCTCCAAAAGGGTATTTCACCAAAAAATAACTAATTAGTCTGTCTGATAGATTATCGAAAAATATTGGATCCGTTTTTTGTTTTATCAAATTAATAAAAATGACGAAAATAAAACATGTCAGAGATCGTGGTACTAACCTCGTGACGTCACACGACTTTTCGAAGCACTGTATCGTCTTCATCTTTTGTTTACGTGAAAAAAGAAAAAATACGTGTCCATTATTTTTTTTTAGTGAAATACCCTATTGTTAGATACCTACACCTCTTCCTGCTCCTTCGGGGATTACAAGCGTGATGATGAATTCGGCATACAATATAGGTATGTAGCAAGCAGTATCCTAAAACCTAAACATAAGAAATTCTTACAGACATCATGTTTCCCACACCACCTACACAACACAATAGAAAATTTTAATGTACCGTTAGGAGTGTCACTCAACTGATGGACCCGCCCGACGTAGTATTAAGTTACATGAAGCCTTTTAGTACGGAGATCCGGTATTATGGGAGAATTACCTAAATATATTATGTCGTCGTCTACCGAGCCTTTAGGGTCGGCCTCCAGTCCATCTAGATGCAGCTGAATACCAGTAATTTACATGGAGCGACTGTCTATCTGACCTTTACAGCCCAGTTAAGTATGGGGTATATTTTTTTTTCAAAATTTCGGGCTACTGACTAGCTGTAACGTCTGACAAAGCACTACAAATAACAGCACGTATAGTCCTCGGCGCAGAATGGTTAGTCACCCATCCGTCTCCCAGGTGAATTGAGGACACTACTTTAGTATCTAATGTTCACCTAGGTGATATCACCCAGGTGAACATTTCGAGCCATTACCGCCGTCTTATCGTAAGCGACATTTTTACCTAAACAGCGTTTTTTATCGCAGACGACTTTTTAAACTATAACGGACTTGTTCTTCGACTTTTCCCGCCAAAAGAACAAAGTTATAGCAAATGCTAAGTTTATCGTTAGCACAACATTTTTCTATATTTTACAGTAACCGACATAATAAAATTATCGTAAGTTGCGTAATTATCTAAGAATTGCAGCGTAAGCGACCCTACTTGTTATCGCAACCGACACAGTACATCCAAATTTTGTCGTTTACTATAAACAAAGTGGCAAAAAACGTAGTGACGTTTTTTTGAAAATTTTAACCGTTACACCTAAGGTTTCAAAAATCATTATTATACGTCAAAATTTCAACTTAATAGCGCAATTATTTATAAAGTTATTCAAAAAAAACCTTCTCCTGTAAAATTTGGTTTTTGTCGGTTACACTAAGTCGGCGGTAATGGCTCGATTGACATTAATCCCTCGTCAAGTATTGCTTAACCTTCGATCGTCTGGATGTAATTAATTACCACGAGCTTTGTGGTTTAAAACCAAGATCGATAAAGTACGATTCGTTGGGTCCGTGCGTGACTGTTGTTAGCCCTCAAAATAACACAAAATGGGGCTCTACACGTGTTTAGGGAATTGAGTGTGTGTGTTAATTAACTACAATGGATTCTCCTTATTTGATGTATTTAGGCAAGCTAGCTTTGTTTACGAACTTTGTTATTGGTCTACAGACTTATTATGCAGACATAAACAATAACAGCGAGGTCGATGTTTAGGTTATGCGGCGCTTGCGTAGGTTTGTCCGTAGATGGGTGACCACTCAGTACATATCGAGTTTCTGGAAAAGCACGTTAAGCAGTTGGTCCCACCTGTCACTTGTAAACAGAACTAAGAGGTAGTCAAAGGCCCGAACCAATCTTACCATCATCATCATCATTTCAGCCAAAAGACGTCCACTGCTGGACATAGGCCTCCCCCAGGTATCGCCACATTGACCGGTCCCGTGCGACTCTCATCCAGCGGTTTCCTGCAACCTTGACCAGGTCATCGGTCCACCTAGTGGGAGGCCTTCCAACGCAACGTCTTCCGGTTCGCGGTCGCCATTCCAGAACTTTTCGGCCCCATCGGCCATCCGTTCTGCGAGCAATGTGCCCTGCCCATTGCCACTTAAGTCTGGCGATTCTTCGGGCTACGTCGGTAACCTTAGTTCTCATGCGGATGTCCTCATTTCTGATTCGATCACGCAAGGAAACTCCGAGCATAGCCCTCTCTATTGCCCTTTGGGTGACTTTGAGCTTTCTGATGAGGCCTATTGTGAGCGACCACGTTTCGGTCCCGTATGTAATCACTGGCAACACACAATCTTACCAAGGGGTACCTTATTATCCAGTACTAACTGAGTTGTGGGGGTCAGATAGGCAATCGCTCCATGCAAACTACTGGTATTCAGCTACATCAGGTAAGACTGGAAGCCAACCCAAAAAAAATTGGGAAAAGGCTAGGTAGATAATGATCAAGGCATTTGAATTTACCTTTAAGAGGGCACCGAGCGTAGTCAGCCTACGCTCAGCGCCCTCTTAAGAGGAAATGCGAGTGCTGTCTCTCTCCGTCCATCCGTCTGTCTCTCTCCGTCCTCCTGCCCTCAAATTCGTGTGATAAGGACAACTGCAGATCCGAGTCAAAAGCTTAAGTAAAAAGTTATAATTCGAGGTTTGGCTCTCGCCTATTTCCTCCTCCAATATGGAACCAATTTAAAAGATATTTTAGACAATGAATAAGGAGGATATATACTACGCCGCTATGTTATTCTTTTTTCGTTAATAGTTGTCAAATTTGTACACTAGGACTCTGTTAACAGCGATCTAAACAAGCAATTTTGAGCATTTTTTGAGGGTTCTAGTGCTTATAAAAATAATTTATCACCAAAAAGGAAAACATAGGGGCATAGAAATAGTTAATATTTATTATTCTGTAAAAAATCATTGCTCTAGGGTCAATAACCAAAAAGAAAACAGGCGAGAGCATTTGTGTGGAGGAAAGACCACTCGCATTTCCTCTTAAGTGGCGAGCTTTAGAGACCCGAAGTTCGCACAAACGCTATGTTTTTATACCGCTCTCAAAATTTTTAGTGGTCGACCTCGTGTCGTCGCGTCGGTAGTTCAAAAACCAACAACGAACGTTTAGACGCGCTGAGCTGGGTTCTGTTGGAATTTCAACACTCAACTCAACTTTTAAAGTTGAAAATCCGGTGCGCACAAAAACACGTTATAAAACAAGACTTATAAATGGAGAGCGCTCGTGCTTACTTCAGCTTAAATATTCACCACATTTCCTCCACATTATCACCCCGTATAGAATCCCACTATAATGCACCCCACAATATTATCCTCAACTAAAACCCTTTAAAATTTAAATAAAACTCCCATAGTTACCACATAACGAGACTATCCATCGTCTTCCCATAATATGGTAACTGCAGGCCCAACCCAAATGGGGTGCGTGGAATTATGTCTTTTACTCGCGGGAAAAATGAAATAAGCGTGGGCAGAAGGCTCGAAAACTGCCTTTAGTTTTATGTGAATAACTAGGTGTTGCTAGCGGCTTCGCCCGCTACAACTCGAAAATTATCCCACGGGAAGATAGGTTATAAACTATCTGTGTACCAAATTTTATTAAAACACTCCAACTGGCCGTGAAGAAGTAACAAACATACGTACACTCACACACAAACTTTTGCCTTTATAATATATTAATATTAGTATAATGATAGCACACCTATATTCCAAAAAGGACAGTTCAGAGAATGTTGAAAACATTTTGCAGCAATTTTCTTAGCATCCGAGACCAAATCATGAACATTCTAGAGATACACTCAAAATTCTAAACTCTTAGAGTAGGCTGACCTGGAAATCCAAATTTGCAGAATATGATCTTCCCCTGCCAACATGCAGCACAACCATTTGTGGCCAAGTTCCATTCTTCCCTGTCAGACTTCTCACAATCCATCCATCCATTTTTTTGGTCTTTTTCTCCATCGCGTTAAGAACAAGAATAGAAATTAGAACCCCATGATTAGTAGTTTTGTCTTGCAGGGTCCATTACGATGCCCTCTCTGAACTTTCTAGCAGATCAAAGAAGTTTGGTCGAGAACTATAAACGTTTCTTGTCGCGAGCTATGCCTTAAATATGTTCCAATTTCTCACTTGTCACTTAATCCTGTTTTTTGATAGTGACAAGAATATTGTTTTCCGCCAAAGTGCGTGCTAAATAATGCAGTTAATAGGTCATGATCGGAGTTTTAACCTTCTGAATCTTTATTGCACTTTGCCAGCAATGGCTTCTGATATTATTCAAACAATTGTGTGTGTAAATGGCGGCCATAAACGCGCTACAATTTATAGCTCAACAAGTGTAGGGAAAAATATAGTAATACCACATACCACAATATCTTTGTAATTGAGCACTTCTGTCTGATGCATTCTGTAGTTGCGTGTGTTTGTGCCGTTCAGTTTATGTGTTTGTTGCTTTAGGATAATATTATAGTCTTTACAGACTATTTACGTCATACTCGCATGTTTTCTTTGGCAATTAATGTATTTATGAAGGCAGGATGTCCGACTGTATGTTTTAGTTTAAATTAGAATGATGTCTAGAATCCAGTTCATAATTTATTACGTTACTTGACTGTGAATTATGATAGTTAATTCAAAGGATTTTAACCCAACGTATATTTTGATGAAAACATTCAATAAAATAATAATTTATTACATTCATAACTAAAAGCCAAATAAAGTTTATTCTCTGTATTTTGTTAACAGTCCAAGGGAACAGAACTTCGTATCCACAAACAACTTGAAACAATACCGACTATTTGTCTAGTCTAGTTGGGTCCAACCCTCATTTGTGCTGTTTGTTTCAGGTAATCGAACATAGCCGAGAGATGACGGACGTGCCCGAAGTGAGAAACGAAACGAAAGTGTCCCAACATTAAACTGCCATGACATCCGAGGAACCCATCGATGTCGTCGCCAAAAAAGACGCCAAAAAGACAGATGAGTGCGCCAACTTCGCGATACCAGAAACGAAAAAGGACAAAAGTGTTGTTGATCAAAAACAAAAACGTTCCCACGAACTAATGAGACTAGTTTACGAATTCCCTGACGAAATAAAGAACCCAGAAATAATAGAAAATAACAATATGTTGAAAGAGAACCCACCGATCACCATTGTGGAGATCACTGAACAGAATGGTTGTGCCGAGTTAAATGCTACTCAATGTGATAACGATTATTTTAACGTAGTAGACGGCAGTCCCAAGGACTTAGGCAATAAGGTGGTATACGACGTGTTAGCTACTAATGAACTGATAATGCACTGTGCAGAAGAATTCAAAGAGGTCGTCATAGACAGATCGTCACCTGATGACTGTACTGACGAGGAGTTGATAGAATTAAAGAAGCTGCTAGAAGGAAAGCCGAGGGTTCTGGATAGGTATATACGGGAGTGTGCGACTACAGATGAAGTGACGAGGCTTCATAGTTTAACATCATCAGGTCCGCTATCTCCAAGGCCGCACCACGAGGCAAGAAGTACATCGGTGACATCAGATCTGTTCCAGCTATGGTTGTCATCGTCTCCAGTTAAGGTTAGTGATAATTTTTAATGTTTTATGACGTATATGATGTGCTAATGTCCGACATGATTGAATTTGTAATTAATGTGTTTTTAATATCGTTGTTTAGCGGAACGGTTTTGGGCAGACGGAAATATTTATAAGGTTACGTCGTTGAGGAAAATGTTTTGAAATAATTCTTTAACAGAAATAGCCTTTTCAAGTTTATTAAATTATTATATTTCAGTTTGTAATTATGTAGCATTTAATTTAATGGGTTTTCGACCGCCTTGTTAGTCTAGAGGTCGTAATCGGTACTGCTGAGCACGAGGTCCATAGGTTCGATTTCCGAGTCGGACCTATTGATATTGGATAATATTTCAAACAGGTATTTTGTAGTAGTCACAGATGCTGAATTTGTGGCCGGTTTATGGCAATAGGCTTGCCTCCTATATTACATGGGCCTTAAACATAACTAACGAAATGTGGGTGTACCTTAAAGTACACTTTTGCCTAACTCTCCGGGAATTACAGGCGTTGAGTCATGTTATGTCAATGAAAGCGTTTTCTATTTGCTGGTTTCTTTTTACATTTAATAAGTTAATAAAACTAAAACATTAATATTATATATCGTTTTGCTGCACCCTAGCTATTGCATCTTCTAAGATATTAAATACGAGAATGCAATTTAAATTCAACCCAGTTTCATATTATTCTCTTTCCCTTGTTAAGTAATTACTTCCATTAAATGCTTTTCTTGCATTTCTCCTAGCAAGTAGTTTCTAGATTCTCAGACATTCCTAGAAAGAAATTGAAATGACTTTATTTTCATATTTTCCTTTGAGCTCCTTTGACATTTAAGTTGTTCAACGTTCTATTAATATTCCATTTGATTACTTTGCTACATTAAGTATTCTTATTATCTTTTTATGAGACTTATTATTCTAAAATTGTTCTCAGAATCAAATTATTATATTATTTCTTTTCTTAAAGAAATCTTGATTAAAATTATGCTTTTATTTATACATTTCGGATACCTGTAACACTTTTGTACCTATGGATGTCTACAAAGAGTTAGAGGATCCGAGTACAGCATACACAGGCTATAATGTTCCCATCACTGGGATACATGCCTCCTCTCTATGAGAGGGAATGGGCTATATAATCCACCAAGAGGGCCCATTGCAGGTTGATAGATACTACATGTTCTGAATTTTTCGGTTCTAGGATAATATTTTTTTACTTTTAATACGGTTTTCTCACGATGATTTCTTTCACCATTTTGAGAGCGGTGGTGATTATGAATTAAATTACAAAAAAGTTATGCGTCTGTCTGGGTTCTAACCAACGAATTCCTGTTCGTAAATCTGGGCAATTACCACTGAACCACAGATACTCTCAGTATAGACACAGGATTTTTTCCTGGTCGCGATTTATCCGGACCGGAAAACCTGTATGAGTATGCAAGCATCGTACACCACCTTAGTCAGAGAAAGCAGGAGAAAATTCCATAGAATTAGAGGGTATACTACAGGAAAATCAAAATGATAATGAAGAAGTATTTAATCAAAACCCCCACTAAGCCATTGTTGGGAGTTCCGCGCATTACACCGTTTGTTCAAGAACAAAGAGTAATTGGGAAAAACAATAGCTTGGTCCGACCATACTTGACAAGTATAATAAATGATGTAACGTTACTACACCATACCATGCGGTCATACTCCGAACATTTGTATGTGCACAGTTAGATGAACGACTTTTTGGTAAGTGGTACTTCTTGCGGAAAATGATAACAATAAAAATGCATTTGAATGTTATTAATTGTGTCAGTTTGAATTGTGACTTAGTCGTGTGATGAGGTCGGTTGAGTTCGAAATTAATCGCGTGGTCAAAAATAAAACAGTGAATATTAACGTTGATTCCCGTTGTCCCTCACTGGCTTGTCAACGCCAACTGTGACACTTATATCAACAACGCTGTCTGGCCACCTCGGCGTGGACATCGAGAAATATCTTAGAAATTGTTGCGCTGTCCACCACCAGTGGACAAGCCAACGGTGGGCAGCGGGAATCATCGAATAATAAATACGTCGTATATTCCAGTAAAAAAGTGTTAGAAAACCATATTTTTTTATGGAAACAAAAATATTTAAAGTTGGTGAAGCGAATAAGTGAAAGAGGAAAAGTGAATGAAAACAAAGACTAGAATGCTGTCTACAAAGAGTAGCTTTTGGAATAATAAAATAATAACAGTTTCATAATATCTTTTTTACTTCTCTAGTAGACAGATAATATTTCGTTCTAAATCTTGTGAAAAGTATAATCCCATAGTTACAATGCCTATGAACTTAATTCACCGGTTACAAAAGAGTGCTTTGGCGTTTGTGCTAGAATGGCGATGTGACAACAATGACACCGTTTTCCTTCGTCAGGTAAGTTGATCTAATATTTTATATACACGGAGGCTTTTAGAGTAAAGATGGAGTTGTTTGCTTATTAATTTTGCGAATATGAAAATATAATCAATACAAATCCTGTCAAAAGTGCCTTAAAATGGATCTTATTGAAATATATTGAACTTGACTTTCACTTTGAACGAATAAGAGACTAAAAAGTGCCAGAGACTGTCTCTAGTGGTGGTAAACTCAACTGCTTTTTTAGCCTATAATTGTCGCACTACTGGGCAAAGGCCTCCCCCATAGTCCTCCACTCTTCTCTCCGTGCGACTCTCTCCGGCCAATTTCGCACAAAAGCCTATATTATAAAGGGTGTTAATGGGTTTTTTTTCCAGTAGGAATTTCTCTGGTTTTGTGCTCGGTTGACGGCAATAGACTCGACCCCAATTACATGGGACTTAAATGTAATTGACGAAATGAGGGTGTAATATTAGGTACACCTTTGCCAAACCCTTCGGGGATTACACACGTGAGGTTATGTGTGTTAAGGCGAGGTTGCAGTACTTTGTTTTTATGTATGCACGACCTCGCCCCCCGCCCTGCCGCGCGAGCGATATAATGCCTAAATTTTGACGGTTTTTTGCTTCTTGGAGAAAAACTATAAAGAAATTATGCAATATGTTTTCAACATTTACTTCAAAATAAAAAGTTCTATCTATTGATATAACTTTTATAAAAATTCATGATGAAATGTCTTAGCAGTACACGTTTGAAATTGTGATTTAGAGTCATGTTTGATAAAAAAAAGTATCGAGCCGATCATTCTAAATCGCGTTTCTATCTTTACGATTTATTAGAAAGTATGTTCAATTTTTATGTAATGATTTTTATTTATTAAAAAACTCGTATTTAGTTCGATTTTTATAGGTTCAAAAATCTTAAAATTACTGCAACCCCGCCTTAAAGTATCTGCCAAAATCCGGTGTCCGCAGCCAGTCCACTGTTCAGTCGAGTTTAACTGAACCTTTATGCAAACTTTTACTCAAATACCTACAATGCGATTAATATATCCAAGGCAAGGTACACTTAGTACAGCCCTATTCACATTCCAACCAAAATCAGTTACGGCACATACGTGAATACCACGATATTTAAATTTATTTTATCGACGTCACATTTTCATCCCTTCATTACCATATAAACAGTAGCCAGTGTACCTTGATCCAAGATGGTGACTTGCTGTCAAAGTTGAAACGTCAAAGAGTCAGGATTAAACTGGGATAGGCCTACTGAATGGCAAAAAAATAGTTTGCTAGCAGAGTTACCCGCGACTTCGTTCACGTGCAATTTTGTGTGTGGTAGTAACATCTCCCACCGGGCCTGGACAAGAGTTGCCGTTATTGGTCGTAGCAAAGAAAACCTGCTGAGCTGCGATACATACATAAATGACTCTGCACTGAAGTGTAAATGTGGTGCTGTTCCTCAAACAATGGGGCACTTACTATCGTGACCTGCGTGTCCTGCTGGTTGTTCACTGCAGGAACTGATGGACGCTACCGAAAGCGCCAAAATAGTAGCCCAATTCTGGGCCGACACAATTTAGATTGCCATCGACACGCTAAGAAGAAGATCGCCGCCGTCGTCGGGTGAAATTCCGGGACACAGCTAGTTTGAGAAAAAATTCAATATTGTTGGTCTTATCCCGACTACGAAATAATTTTCGCATCATTCCTGGTGCGTTAGCTGTCTATTATATTATTTCCCCATAGATCTCAGTACAATGGTGGTACAGAGTCAGGTAGCGAAGGGCATCAATATCAATCGCGTCGTGAAGCTCGCCCTCGATAAAGATAATAAGGTAAAAGCATTTCGAGTGTTGTGTCCACTTTGTAGCGCCTGTCCATGCAACGTAGATGTGGGTAGAAATTGATACGGCAGTTTTTTCGGGGAATGAGTTGCTTTACATTAAAAAAACATTGGAGCAACTCCGTAGTTTTGGACTAAAGGTTTTTAGCTAATTACATCTATACTAATAAAATGGTAGGAAAGTCAAAACTGTACATTGAATATTTTTTTAAAAGAATACTTGGGGTGTGATCTACAATCGATACCGAAGCCAAAAATATAGTTTTTAGAATTTCTGTCTGTTTGTCTGTTTGTCTGTATGTATGTCCGGGATAAACTCAAAAAGTACTGCATGGATTTACTTCAAATTTGGCACGAATATTACTTAGAAGTCGGGTCAACCTATAGGCTACATATTATCACGCTATCACCTACGGGGAACGAGCAGTGAACCTTTATTTCTTCAACGCATTCTGTAACAACGTGTAATCTAACGACGTATATTTAAATATTGTTATTATGTCAACCATGCTATAAGCTAGCTTCATACTATAAAAATCACGCAATATAAGTAACTTAGGCCGATAAACATAATAATTTTTATAATTGAAGTATCAAGACAATTTAAAGCAGCGCCATCTATAGGATTTCAAAAACATCAAGTCGACTTACATGTGTAAGTCCTTTTTGGTTATAAATAATTTAAATTTGATTGATGTTGGCGAGGCGAGGTTAATAGTTGTTTATAAAAGTCATAGATGGAGTTGTACATTTTCTTCTTAAACATTGTATCGTTAATTCGTTTCAGAGATGAGCAAGACAATTTAAAAAAAATATGTTAATATAAGTTTTAAGCTGCTTTATCTATGTCTTATAAAATTCATCGAGATTGTCTGTGATGAACGCGTGCTGAATACCTGTCTCAGTTCTTTTCTAGACGTGGTCATTTCTATCGGCGGCAATCCACTGGTCGAATATAGGTAACCAGGTTCCCAATCAGCACCGCATCAAGACCGTGGAAATCGGGAGTACCTATAACACTGAGACAATTTACGATCCGGGCGAAATGACCACTAATACGAAATTACCATGTCGCTTTGTTCTCTTCAGAGCATAATCAAATTCATGACACCGTCCTTGAAAGCGTTGGGCAAAACCAGGGTAAAATGTTTTTCTTGGATGCTCCTGGTGGAACAGAAAAAATATTTGTTACCACTGACATACTTGCAGAGGTCAGGAGGCAAATCAAAATTACCATTGCTGTAGCGTCGTCGGGAATCGCTGCCACACTGCTTCCGCGTGGCAAGACAGCACATGTCATGTTTAAAATTCCCATCGATTTAGAAAGCGCCGAAACGCCTGTTTGTGGTGTGTCACGTAACAGTGATAAGGGACACGTGCTCAAGGATTGCTCTCTGATCGTATGGGATGAGTGTGCGATGGCCAACAGGAAGGCAGTTGAGGCCGAGGACAGAACTTTGCAGGACATCCACAAGAACGAACATTTGATGGGTGGTGTCACAGTTCTGTTCAGTGGCGATTTCCGACACACGCTACCCGTGGTGACGCGGGGATCGAAGACTGACGAAGTGAATGCTTCGTTGAAATGGTCTTCGTTGTGGTCACGAGTTCGTACACTGCGCTTGACCATTAATATGAGAGCTCAGCACGGCGGCAATGCACGTGCTCAAGAATTCTCCGATGTCCTTCTAAGGCTTGGCGATGGCGAGGAGAGAGGTGGACAGGTGTCGCTTCCAGAGTCTCTCGGTACTTCGGTAGAGTTGTATCCAGCTTAGAAGTACTCATTCGCTGTTTGTACGGGGACATCAGTCGTAAATACCGCACCAGCAGAATTCTTGGGTGTGCGAGCGGACCATTTTAACGCCCAAAATGATCAGACTGCGGCAATTAACGAATGCATTATCTCGGAAATTGAGGGGAATGAAGTGGTCTACACCTCTATAAGCACTGTCGTCGAGCAAGATGACGCCACACATTATCCCTTGGAATTTCTGAGCTCCCTGTCAGCAAGTAGACTTCCAGCGCTTACCATCAAGCTGAAGGTCAGTGTCCAGATCATGCTTCTTCGGAACCTATCTCCTTCGAAGTTGTGTAACGGGACCCGCCTTAAAGTCATCTCGCTCCACAGACACACCATTGAGGCGAAAATTCTCAAGGGTTGAGGAGTCGGCGAGGCAGTATTTATACCACGTATTCCACTTATACCTCATAACTTCCCGATCCAGTTCAAGCGCGTACAATTCCCCGTGAGTGTTTGCTTCGCGATGACCATCAATAAGTCGCAGGGGCAAACACTGAGGGCAGCGGGTGTCGACCTCAGGACGAGCTGCTTCTCACACGGGCAGCAGCTGCTCCCGCGTCACCAGTCCTGACTCTCTTTACATTTTGGTTGCGGATAGCCAACCCACTATTGTTGTTTATAATAAAATCCTGTAAGTAAACGCTATGTAGAGCGGTCTTTGTTGTTCTTGATACTTTTCTATTATTAATTCAAGTGTGTGAATATGGTCCACTGTAGAGAATCCCTTTCTGAAGCCTGCTTGCTCTACCGGTTGTTTTGCTTCCAATGTACCACTGATTCGTTTGTTTATTATGAACGTTTAGTGAACGGGTATTTTAAAAAAAAGTGTAATCGTAGGTATTTTTGGTGCTGTATAGCGTTCACGCAGACGACGTCGCGGGCAGCAGCTAGTACATACATAAACTCACGCCCTTTTCCCATGGGGGTATGCAGAAACCACAGAACGCGACCTGCTACGATACTAACAAACTCCTTTTGCCTGTTTTTACCCACGACGGAACGGAGACGGTATATGCGTTTGGGGTGAGAGGTTGTTTGTTTGTTTGTTTGTGTGTTTGTTAGTCAATTATATTATACTAGCGACCCGCCCCCGCTTCGCACGGATAGAATGTATTGTGCTACATACAAACCTTCCTCTTTAATCACTCCATCTATTAAAAAAACCCGCATCAAAATCCGTTACGTAGTTTTAAAGATTTAAGCATACATAGGGACAGACAGCGGGAAGCGACTTTGTTTTATAATACTATGTAGTGATAGTGATACTTCAGCGGGTAACTACCAAAAGCCCCTCGGGTTAATTTTCAGGTTAAGCTGATCTTTCCTAGGTTGATCTGTGGATGGGAAATGACATTGTGCCGTTGGTCAGGGCTGTCAATAGAAGATTTTAGGCAGTCAGTCCTCCTTTCTAGTAGAGGGATAGGCTTTAATCCACCACGCGGGCCCATTGTGGGTTGGCAGATGTCACATGTCTTCGATTGTTTGGTTCTAAGACATGCCGGTTTCCTCACGATGTTTTCCTTCACCGTTCTGAGAGCAGGTTCTGTTTGTTTGCCATAAGTACACTTAATACATGGAACATAAACAATATATTGACGGCACGGTTAAAGCAGTGGCTCAAGCAATAGACTGCCGCGTGTCGCGGGTTCGATCCCCGCACGGAACAAATATTTGTAAGACCTACAGATAGTTGTTCCGGGTCTGGGTATTTGTGTATGTAAGTTTAAATGCTTGTGAACGCACCCACGATACAGGAGAAATTCCTAGTGTGGGGCAACGTTTAAAAAAATATATATATATGAGCCGAAACTCAGGCCTCTGCCTACCCTTTCGTGCAAACAGGCATGATGTTATCCTACGTATAGTAAACTCATCTAACTTCGTGATAAAGGCATTTGTGCACTCGTACAGCCCTATGATACCGCTCAAACCAAATATCACCGAATTAGGCGAATCACAGAATTAAATACCACACTAGGAAGTGTCGATGGGTGGGCGTTTTGGGGGACTGTCTTATAAAAATGTAAATATATGTGTCTCAGATATTCAAATCTGTCTCATGGGACCCCAGTATGAGTTCCAGTTATAGAGGTTTCTCACTTATCCAAGTCCCAGTTAACCAAGTTTCACTGTAATAAAGTAAAGTAAATTTGACCTTCGAAAAGTGCTGATTATCAGCCTAGTTTGAATAAATGAATTTTGATTTTGATTGATTTTGATTTTTGAAATGAGTTCACCCTACTGTATTGCAAATATTGCAATATACCTATAATACGGTCTACCTAGTTTTAGTATCTCAAAACTCAAACCTCACGATACTATTAATTAACAATGTTAGACAAACAATTAAAATTTAAATATGCATCCATTAACAAAATTACAAAGTTTCTACTCTTGTGTTAATCCTGTAGGTATCTGTACTATCCTTATAAATATGTATTCTAAATGCGAAACTAACTCTGTCACGCCAAAACTACTGAACCGATTTCAATGAAATTGTTACCTACACAGACAGTCTAGAGCCTGAGACATAGGCTTCTTTTTAATGTGAAAAAAGGGTTTTATGGGGTTGAAAGGGATGAAAAGATTACTTTTGGTCGCGATAACCGAAATCCACGCGGAGGAAGCCGCGGGCACTAACTAGTTATATATTCCACATGCTCTCAATAATGGAATAAGTAAGTAGGTACCTACATGTATAACCTACGTTTATGGAAAATTGGCAGGATAACTATGTCGTTAATGTAGTTAAAAGTTATGATAATGACATACCTATTGACAGTAACTACGTTACTAATGCAACCTAACTAAAATAATTAATTCTTCGTAAATCACTGGTATGTGACTTATTTCATGTTGCTCTAAAAAGTGAAAACAACGACAAGTTCTATAAACAAAAATCAAAGATGTGGAACAGCTCCACACTGGTGAATTACGGGCTCCACCATTTTTAGGGAGAGATCCCAGCAGGAGAAACATTTTAAGGCGGAGATTTCTGCAAACGTTCAAAAAGGTGGTTTTTTAAAGCAGTGTATCTCATAAACCGTAAATAATTATGACAAACAAAAAAAATATGACATTTTCAAGACCTTTTCGCATACCGTGATGGAATTCAAAACATAATTAAACATACTTTAATGCACGAAAAAAATCTTCAAACATACCTCTTAACAAATTTTAAAAGCTGTTTATCTCTTCATTAACAAATATAATTATAATTTAAAATACACCATAAAATTTCAAATGCCAAACTGCATCCAGTGATGAATTGTTTTTTATTAAATAGTTAATTTCTAATTTTATACGATTTTATACGATTTTTTTTGCACTTTTAATTAAAACATGCTCTTGCTGGCAGTGTATCGCTGATCACTCTCACGCACGGGTAGACGCTATTGCTAAGCTCCTCCCACTCGGTCAAGGTCGTTGGCGTATGTATATCTGGGCCTTAAGCTTGCTACGTATTAGGCTCCCTACATTTTTTTTTTGTGACAAGCTCGCTACTCTATTTTCAAACCAATGCAACTAAAATAGCCAAAATCAAAGTGGCGGCCACCAGAATAGCGCCAAGACAATGAAGCTCGACAAAGTCTCTGTCTCTCTGAGAAACAATTTAACGGCTTTTGATCCCGCTATGATATTAATCAGAAAATAATATCGGAGGAGTCTGTAGGAAAAGCTTCATTTCCATCTTCCCTTTATTTCAGTTAAAACAAGTCTTATTGTGCTATGTACACTTTAAGAAAACCGCTTTTTCTTCTACGAACTGCTAAGATAGGTATTACCAAATAACTATTTTCAGTTAAAATCGAACGAACTTTTTTTTTTTTTTTTGGTGGGTGGAAAATCATCGAATAACCCCCCCCCCCCCCCCCCCCGCTCTTGGGCAGAGCGAAGGGGAGTGTCAGACTTCTACTGACTAAAAACCAAACCCATGTTCCTTCTTCTTCGCCCTTGTGTCGGAGCCGCGTTAACCTTTCGATATCCACAGCCCGATCGAACGAACCTTACCCTAAAAAGAGCGATCATCTATCCAACCATTGGTTAACCCAGTAGATCGATCTGACCACTCGCGAACCCTTTCGGCTAACCATTTCAGTTTGCCAAACAAAGTTTCCACCGCGGTCATGTTTACTTTACGTACCGCTAAAACTACTCGATATAATTTATTTGATTCGCTTGTTTGACGAGTCTTTGTAGTTTTCAAATTAAGTGCCATGAGGTGTGTGGTTTTAGATTGCGTGTAAAATATTGATCTTCATTCTTATATTGATCTCAATAACGATGATAAGCTAAACCAATAAGTAATTCTATTTCTCCATTTGCGCGACCGACTGACGAGCAAAGGCACTAGACTTAGTGCCATTGACGACAAAAGCATAGGAATATGCTTTAGAGTGTGTAGAATATTATGTCTGCGTGATGCGCTTCGAATGATCTCTTTGAAGTTCAACCCGCAATACCTACGTCTCTACATACTTAAACTCTGAATGATAAATTGAGGAATGAGGTTATACGAGAACGTTGCGGTTTAAAAGAAGATGTAGTGACAAAGATTGAAAAGGGCATGCTTAGACGGTTTGGTCACGTAGAGAGGATGAGTGAAAGTAGATTATCGAAAGGTATTTACAAAGCAGATGTGAGTGGCAACGCCCGGAGAGGACGCCCTAGAAAGACATACACTGACCTTATTGGTGATGTTCTTCAGAAAGAACAGGTGCGTAGTACTCGCAACCGGCGTGCGTGTATGACCAGATTTATGAATGTGGACGAGGCAAAAGGGGTATGTAAGAATCGTAGCAGGTGGCGTTCTGTGGTTTTTCCCATGGGGGCAGGCAGAAACCACAAACGCCACCTGCTACGATCCTTACATACTCCTTTTGCCTCATCTCTACTGTAAGTTTTATAAGTCCTAGGGCTTAAAACACAAAGGCTTTTATTTCTATGTACTTTTTTCCATTTTTTTCCTCTCTGTTGACGACACTGATGGTGTACTTTACGTAGTTCAGGATATATAGGTCTGCCTGACAGACAGACGGACAGACAAGAAAGAGATAAGGAACCCAAAACCTGCATAGAAGCTTAAAACTTTACACTCTAACAATGTTGATAAGTAAGAGTAAGATTCAAATGATAGTACCAAATAAACATTGGCGGCAACTTTATTGACTTCTCCATTATGTACTTAGTCTTTAGATCAATCATCATCATCATTCCAGCCAAAAGACGTCCACTGCTGGACGTAGGCCTTCCCCAGGTGACGCCTCATTGACCGGTCCCGTGCGGCTCGCATCCAGTAGGTCCCTGCAACCTTCACCAGGTCATCGGTACACCTAGTGGGAGGCCTTTCAACGCAACGTCTTCCAGTTCGCGGCCGCCACTCCAGAACTTTTCGGCCCCTTCAGCCATCCGTTCTGCGAGCAATGTCTTTAGATCTAATCATGGTAAATCCTAAGATCCTCTCAATCAGGACCTACAAATGCCACTCAAAGTAAACAAGGGATCTGTTAATGATTCCCTGTGTAAGTAGGTACGAACTCGTTAGTAAATCACTGTCAATTTGATAAAACCGCAGTTAGCCAATACGGAGGGTGTGTTTGTACCTTAGTTAGTAGTTGAGATTCTATTAGGTAAAGTAATGGGTACTGGGTAGATTGTTTCAAATGATCCAGATGTTGTGGTGCCTTGAGGAAATTGGGGTACTATGGAATGTTTGTATTTAGTAACTGCAAAAGTATGTTGACAAAATTATTTTGATTATAAAAATTTATTGACGTTAAACAATATTTTTTAGTTCTTTTAAAACTTATACTGTGAAACTGTTCTTCTTATTTTCTCTCAAAATGGTTCACAATGGACTCTTTACGCTGTATAAGACTTCCTCTGGGATAAATAAATCTAATAAAAATCTTCACAAAGTTTTTTTTACGCACGCTATGTCTTATTTTCCAGGTCTATTTGAAATGTATGACGTACTTTGTTAGAGCCATGCTTAATATAATTCGTCATCAACAGCCTATTAATGTTCTCACTGCTGGCACACAGGCCTCCTCTCTTTGAGAGGAAATGGGCTATAATCTATAATACCACGCGGGCCCATTGCGGATTGGTAGATGTCACATGTCTTCGAATTTTTTGGTTCTAAGACATGCCGGTTTTCTCACGATGTTTTCCTTCGCCGTTTTGAGAGCAGCGGTGATGAAATAAATTACACAAAGTAATGTGCCTGCCTGGGTTCGAACCCACGACCTATCTGTTCGTAAGTCGGGGCCGCCACCACTGGGCCACCGCTGCTCTATATAATTCGTATTTCATAATAATGTGAAAGTGTGAAGAACCTCGTAGGTATAGTGGTTGCAGGCGCGACTGCTGAGCAACTGAGTTTTTTCAGCAGGAATTTATCAGTAGCAATAATAATAATATTATACTTGACGACGGTAGCTCAACTATTTCGGGTTCATCGTTGTCAGAGTCCAAGTTCGGCATGGCGGAGGTACGAAATAATAGTCTCAACACTGATTACAACCGCCTATTTATTCACTTCCGACAACAAATTAACAAAATCTCAAAAGATCAAGCCGATGGAAATGGATTAAAGTACAGAAACGCGGTAAGTTCGATACAGATGGGCAGAACAACCGTTCGCGCTCGTGTCTCACCAAAAAGTAACGTCCCTCAAGTCAAATGCGTCTAACGTCAACGTCAACCGACCACTGACCACTGACGTCTGACATATCACAACTGACAGCTGTCAAACCAGTGCTGCAACGCTCTGTATCGACCTCACCCAAGCTCACTGCTTGACGTTTCCGAAACGATGATAGATGGTGTTATTCTAAATTGTCAACTCGAAATATTGTGCCTCGGTGTTGAATCTGCGACATACTTATTAGTCTTTCTTTCTTCTTCTTTCTTTATCATATATAATAGTATTCTATAAACATAAACGCCCAGTGAATGATAGGCTCCGAACCCCCCCCCCCCCCCCCCCGCTCTTGGGCAGAGCGAAGGGGAGTGTCAGACTTCTACTGACCAAAAACCGAACCCATTTTCCTTCTTTGGCCTTGCGCCGAGGCCACGTCATGCGTCATCTCGTTCTATAATCCGCAGCCCGACGGGCCTCCATAGGACCCTTCAAACATAACTCGCAAAATCTAGGTGTTCTATTAGGTGCCTACATATTTATCTTCCTTATCCTTCGAAGATTACAGGCGTTATGTTATGTTATTAAAATAACGAAAATTTCGTTTCTACGGGCACGCTACTTATTATAAGTGTAGTTTCCTTAAAGTTCACAAAGTTTTCGACTCATTATCAGCACCACAAACAAAATCTTCAATACTGAATTAGGAAAATGTTTCTGCTTTGTTCTGTACTGACCTTTTCTGTTTGATAGCCTCGATTCAAACCGTAACGTGGATAAATGGAGCGCGTTTGTGTGAAACGGAGCGTCTAGTCATGAAAATGTCATTGCTTTCGAACTCTCGAGTTAGCCTAACGGCCATTTAGTTGTATCATCGTCTGCCTAGCCTTTTCCTAGATATGTTGGGGTCAGATATGTTGGGCGGTTGGGGTTGATTCCAGCCTTACCAGCTTAGCTGATTAGCAGCTCTTGTCTTCAATCTTGCCCTAAGGGCAGAGATGATGTCTCATATCCATTATTTCTCACATCCCGAACCCATTGTATGTTAATATACAGCACTTTGGTGAGGTAAAACATTATCATTATCTGATTAGATAGTCGCGTTAAATTGAATCGAATCCCGCACTTATCTCCACATGTCGGTGATGTGACGTTGTTGACAGGACGACATGCGATGGAGAAGATCACTTCACTTGTTTATTTATCACGTGCCAGTTATAATGGCTTCGTCATCACCAGCCTTTTTAGGGTTCCGTACCTCGAAAGGAAAAAACGGAACCCTTATAGGATCACTCGTGTGTCTGTCTGTCTTTCCGACCATTATCTCCGAATATAGTATGCCTAAAATTTTTGAAAAAAATACAAAAATGAATTCAACACTTATAGATTACAGTAAAACCTATGTAGTCTATGGTGCTAAAATAACATAGAAAATCGCTCAATATCTAGTACGGAACCCTTCATGTGCAAGTTCGACTTGTATTTGGCTAGTTTTTTTGGCGGGGGAAACCTTCAAATGGCGGCCGGTCTTTTGAGAGAAACCCGGGGAGTCTGTCACAACATGCACATGAGAGGCGGCCCTGTCTCCTCTGGAAAAACCTGGCTGGAACCCCTTTTGTGCAACGCCTGTTAAGGTGGATGAGACAAGGAAGTCCACGATTTTTTTTTTAATGTTTTTTGTAATTAGCCGGTCAGTGTCAGGTTGTACCTGTTGATGATGATAAATGATTGTCTGTGAAGTCTCTTGAATGCCAAATAGTCACTCAAGAGACTTACATGAACTGGGACGGTTGTATTGGTGAATTTAATAATTTTGTCAACTACGTTGTACGTTTTGTACTTCGTTTGCGACTGAGTAGAGTTTAAAAGCAAAAATAGGCGACTGAAACTGGATGCGATGTCGATGCGACGTGCGATTACCGCAGCGTGTCGTCGAACGGGGCACCAATTAGTCGCGTAACTTTATTAGTGTCGTGCGGATAGAAGCCTTAACAGTATTATGTTAAACAATATAATCATTCACGTACGTAAGCTGCTGAGTGGCACTTATCAGCCTTTATCACGGAGAACATTGACCTTTTCACGACGCAAAATAAATGTAATGATATAACATAAAATAACGCCTGTAAACTTTAACGGGTTAGGCAGAAGTGTACCTAATATTACTCGCACATTTCAACAGTTATATGTTTAAGTTAAATATAATAGGGGGGAAGACATTATGTGACATCCACCCGCACTGGGGCCGCGTGGTGGATTATAGCCCACCCCTCTCCTAGAGAGGAGGCCTGTGTCCCTGCAGTGGGAACATTATAGGCTGATGATGAATAGAGGGTGAGCCCATTATGATCAATCTTGCACAAATCCAGAGGCCGTGGTGGATACTGCGAAATTTCTGATAGAAAAAACCCACCAACGATGTAGCCGACTTGGGAATCGAGCCTAGGTCCTTATGCTCAGCTGCCGCGTTCACTACCACTAAACCAACGAGGCAGTCTTTGCAAAACGAATGTAGTGATATAAACTTAAATGTAAATATTCAGAAGCCTATGTTGCCTACATTTTCGCAATAGCAACACAACAAATCAGCATATTCTAACCAAAATATTACTCTTATTTTGTGGTGGCAACTTTACAAATAAACAAAACTTGGTAACATTGTTGCCTCCGTCTTTAAATAGCTTTTGGTAACTAAATGAATATTCAAAATACTTCAATTTATTTGTTGCGAAGCGGGGAACAGCTCCAACTTTATTAATAAGTGAGAAATAAGAAATTAATCATCATTTTCTCGCTTAGAATTTTCTTACAAAGATTCTATTTAATGTGTCTGTGTGGTTGAACGTGAGAGGTAGGATTTATTTATTTATTTTATTTTATTATAAATGGGCTTGCTCTTGACTTCAATCTTGCCCTAAGGGCAGAGATGATGTCGACGATGGAACGAGCTTACCCAGAAGAAGCCTGTTTACTAGATTAGGGTTATATGAACTCGGAAAAACCGACGCAGGCAGGGAATTCCACTCCTTGGCTGTGCGCATAATAAAGGACTTGTTGTTTTTACTATGGCTACTAGCCACAACGCGTCAAGAAATACATGTCCTTCGGTAGTCATCATCATATAGTCAATTCATTTGGTGTCGGCGCAGCATGTCTTCCTCTTCCATACCTCTCTGTTTCTCGTCATCTCATGAGACACCTCCTTTCTTACCATATCATTCTTAACACAGTCCATCCATCGTTTCTTTGGTCTTCCTCCACTCGTATACCCTTCTACATTCATATTCAAAACCTTTCTCACGACATTTTCCTCTTTCCTCCGCATAACACGCTATACCACGACAACCGATTTCCACACAACTTAAATTAATACCTGTCCTTCAGTATGGAGTTTAAAATAAAAATTTACTTTCCAATCCGTAAGTCGGACCGTCACCACTGCAGCTTCCAACATTGCGAATCCGATTAACAAAAACCTACCCTTTTTCACCGACTACGTAATATTCCACATTTTTAGGATAATGACCACAAAAAAAACTAAACTTCACAGAAAAAATATAAAAATATCCTCATGGTAACCAAACTTCCGCTTGAAAACATTTCCAAGCTTCTAAAAAAACGATGAAACGACGAAATTTTTCTTTCCCGCAAAAATCCTGAAAGCTTTAAAAAATAATCTCCTTCAAAGGCCAAGTGATTTTCTAGATGAACTGATATAGACAGACAGAAAGGTAACGATACAAAGGGGCACCGTTCGCTTACAAATGTTAATTCACGAAAATTTCCACGACCCTGCGGTTTTTATAGACAAGGAGCTAGTTATGTTTATAAGTACAAGGTGTCTCGAGTTTTTTTTCTTGAAAGTAATTTAAGGGGGTACTGAATTCCCGTTGGGGCTGCGGGTTCTTCGAAAGAGATACCGAGGCCTCGGCACAAAGGGCTAAGAAGGAACATGGGTGGTTTTTAGTCAGTAGAAGTCTGACACTCCCTTTTACTCTACCCGAAGCGGGAAATCATCGAATAACCCCTTCATTTGAAGATTTCTCACGCCCCAAAATATGGGGTGTTCTCCAGCACCCCATTTATTAACTGATGATATTGAGAGCTGTGTCGTTTAAGTTAGTTTTCGCTGTATTTTCTATCCAAAGCGTGATTTATTTTAGGTCGCCAGGTAATCTCTAGAGCGAAATTGCTAGATACAGCTGGGTTAGTGGCAAGCGTCAAGTGATAACTCAGTACGAAGTTCAAGGTTCGATTCTCGGATAAGGTAAAGGGTAATTGGTGTTTCTGTCAGGAATTTCTCGGCAGCACACTGAATTTGTGCGCGGTTGATGGCAATAGGCTCGCTTCTGGTCCATGTGACTAAAATATAACTGCCAAAAGGCTTAGACTTCATCATCATCATCATATCAGCACGGAATCACCCACTGCTGAGTATAGGCCTCCCCTTTTTTCTGCCACACTTCCCGATTCTGTGCGTACCTCATCCACGTGTTTCCGGCGACTTTGACGATATCGTCAACCCAACGAGCTTTAGGACGTCCCTGGTTTCTTTGGCCTAACCTTGGCCACCACTCGGTCAAAGCCTTTATGGACAAATTTATCATTAATTCTATACTTTCTGGAAACTTTTTTTTGAATTAATGATAAATTTGTCCTTATGGGCTATAAAAAGGCTAAAAATAACACTTTTCCTATCACATTACATAATTGAAATCTCAGTTGCCTCCTAGTCTAGACTTCCAGCAAAATATATTGACAGCCGCTCTTAAAAACCCCATTTGAATTCTGAAGGTTAGATTTATATACATTAGGGAGTGCCTAAGTAGTGACTGCCTGTAACAGAAGGACCACGAAGTACGGGATTTACAGTACAGTCTAGTGGAGTGAGCGTCAGGTTTTCAAGATATAGGTTAGAACCCAAGACACGCACACCCTTGCAGGGACCGACGCCTGTTGGGACTGCGGGTTGTTCAAAAGAGATACCTCGTTCCTCCTACGGCTTTGGACACAAAGGGATAAGAAGGAACATGGGTGGTTTTTAAGCTATTGCATAGCTTCTATCGCGGGCCTTGAGCGTGCAGAGCGAATCCAGAAATTCCGTAACTAAAATTTTTAACCAGGTTGCTATGGTTACGGAAAATAACAATGTGGTCAACTGAGGGTGTCAAATTAAATAATTAATTATTTGCATAGGTTGATAAAAAATGCTATGCAATAGCTTTACCGCGGCAGTCTCCGAGGGCCACACGTTTTTTCTGTTAGTAGCAGTTTGACACTCCCTACCGCAGGGTGTAAAAGTTGTTCTCTACCTCCTTGACCTGTCTACTATTCAAAGCATCCACTAGCACAATGTTTTAAGAGTGCTACATTGAGTTTTACCGTAAAAAAAATTTATTCACCCCCAAAACAAAAGTCGTCCAGCAAAAAATTTAGGGGTACTTAGTTTGATTTACATAATGCTTGGTTGACGGCTTCGTGAAGGATTCTTTACACCCTGTATACTCCCGGCTACTACACCATATTACGGTAAAACTCAATGTAGCACTATTAAAACATTGTGCTAGTGAATGCTTTAGATAGTAAACGGGTCATGGAGGTAATTTAAGTAAGTTAGAACATGAAAAACTAGTATTTTACAAAAACAGCTCTGAAAAGTTTGGAACTTTGACCCTCATGTAAACTGTAACTATACTCCATTTACCATAAGATTAGAATTTTAAGTTAACCGTTTTTACAGTCCGTTCAAACTATTGTAAACTCTATTACGTTGACAGCAAGACAAAATGCAGCTGCAGTGCCTGCAGTAAACAGTCGGTATATTGTAACATTATTAATTTTTGCTTTTAATGCCATCCTTATGCCTACGGTATAGAAGTCAAAATCGATTGAACGGACTGTAAAAACGGTGAACTTAAAATTCTAATCTTATAGTAAATGGAGTTTAAGGGGTTCCCAGGTATGGTCTAGAACAAAAAAAAAAAGATCGCATTGGTGGGGAAAACAACTGCCCTTCGTTTGCGTTAAGGGTACTTTTACACCTTTTATGAATATCGTAAATGGTGGTCCTTCTACACTTCAAATTGTCGCTTGTACTGTCGGTTGTACCGTCGCTTATTTTCGTGGAAATAATGTAGTTGCGCACTTAAACTGAGCGTTTGTGAATATTGCTTTGTATTACGTTATTTGCATGTTTTATGGTTTGTCGTATGTTGTGTACGAATATGAATGTCCGTATGTATGTAGTAGTTAGTAGGACTCCTACTATATAATTGGCAATAAACATTTGTTGCTTTCTAGGGTTTCGTAGCCGAATGGCAAAAAACAGATCCCTAATTATAGATTCGTCATGACTGTTTGTCCGTCCATCTGTCCGTCCATCCGTATGTCACAGCCTTTTTTAACCGACTTCCCAAAAAGGAGGAGGTTCTCAATTCGTTCGGTATATTTTTTTTGTATTAGCAATTGACGACGCGACGTTTGAATTCTCGTACAAAAAATAGGTATTTCAGCTCAAATCACTACTGCACGAGCTCTGATACATTCTAGAATTATTGCTATTGAGAAAAGTATCATTAATACCACCAATTACGTTTAATAATGTGTACAACCAAGGATATAATAATATATTATTATTACGTGTAAAAAGACAATTTTTAATTTGTTGTTAGGGATTCAATGAAAACTACCACACAGAACCTTACCTAACTAAATTAAAAACGTAACCTTCTCCAAATTAGCTTTTCACAATCACAATACGTCACAAAGCCATCCTATCTTCACAATCCACAATACCTTCCCGACACCATGTGCTCGTTCAGATCAACGATCAAAAGCTATTCAACACGAAATAAACTTCGTTACTGCACAAAAGGGTTGCCTATTACCCGTATTCTGTACAATCATCTTTTTGAAAGGGTGGCTTTTTAGCTACGCGCCGTTTCAATTTGAAAGGTAGGGCCTTTCATTCAGTTATTTCGGAGTCATTTTCGCAACGTGTTTTGTGAAGAGGTGAGATATTAACGATAAGTGTTTCATTTTTCGTGTACTTATATCGACACTGTAAACGAAGGGTTCTAAATATAATCTATCATACAAACTTTCATCCCCTATTTAACTCCCTTAGGGGTTGAATTTCGAAAAATCCTTCCTTATTCCTTGTCTACATTATATAGGGAACCTCTATGCGAAATTTCAGTTTTCTAGGTCCAAGGGTTTGGGCTGGGCGTTGATGAGTCAGTCAGTCAGGAACTTCTCTTTTTACCCGACTGCGCAAAGCAAAGAAGGGTTATGTGTTTATCAGTCTATGTATGTATGTATGTATGTATGTTTGTTCCTATGTGGCATTGTAGAGGCCAAACGCCTTGGCCGATTTTGATGATCCGTACGTCAATCGATTCGTCTTGACCTCGCGAGTGTCACTAAAAACATTACAGTAAACAATACTCACTATAGTAACAACTAGTCGCCATATTGTCAAAATGAAAAAAAAATAGACGCACCACGTCAAGTGGGATATCGTTGAATAGGCATTTGAAAATGAATATTAGGTTTCCTTTATCATTTTTCATTTTATAAAACCGTTTAGGATATATAACGGTTTAAAGTTATTAGAACAAACAATATCGCATTTCTGACTTATAACCGGATTTTTTTACGTGTACGGAATGAATATAAAATCGAATCGAAATCTACCGTCTTATAATAGTAATAACGAAGTTAATGAAAACTGACTAAAAAGTGTTAAATAAAAAAATGTAGTTAAAAAACTAAAAAACCCGACTGAAAAAACGGAAAAGATAAAAACAAGCACATTTTAAATTAAACAAAACTTGGAAGCAGGCGGGGTTCATTTGAATATTAAATTATGAAATGAAAATAGAATGGACCCCGCCTGCTTACAAGTTTTGTTTAATTTAAAATGTGCTTGTTTTTATCTTTTCCGTTTTTTCAGTCGGGTTTTTTAGTTTTTTAACTACATTTTTTATTTAAATAACTAGCTTTTGCCAGCGGCTTCGCACGCGTGAAAGTTTCGATTTTCCATACAAACTTTCATCCCCTATTTCAACCTTAGGGGTTGAATTTCGAAAAAACCTTCCTTATTCCTTGTCTACATTATAAAGGGAACCTCTATGCAAAATTTCAGCTTTCTAGGTCCAAGGGTTTGGGCTGGGCGTTGATGAGTCAGTCAGTCAGTCAGGACTTCTCTTTTTATTTATATAGATAGATTATAGATATAGAATGAAAAGCGATAAACTGCGTAATGCGTGGTCACAGTCAGCGGCGGACAATACGTTTGGTGTGAACGATGCCAAAGATTTGACATACTCTTGTATGACAAAACTGATAAAACCTTTATTAGGTGATGGCAAGTTGAATACAAACTTAAACACTCTGCACCCCATTCCAGCCTATTATCACCTCAAACGATAGCAATCCGCGACTAAACCATAATAATTACATCCTAATCTAACTGTAATCCGCCTCACATTACCATAATTCTGAATACATCTTACGGAAACAATTTCTTCGTCATTATCTCCTAAACGAGGAAGGGGGGCTAGGGGGTGAAGAGGGGTGCTATCGTGGGGTCATTAGGAATTCATTACAGACTCACGCTTTCTTCACGTTTCTTTGTAGCAAGTGTTAGGACATGAGTGTGTACTGTGCTTTTAATGAAGTGTTCATTGTTTAGGAATGGGACTTTATGCTTATGTCGATATGATATTGATGTAGTGTATGTTTTTTTATCTGTTGTTGCTAGCTTTCTGAACATGAGGTCTTGAGTTTAATTTCCATATCAGGCAAAGTGTTATTGAGTTTTTCCTTCAGGAGTTTATCAGTGGTAATCACGGAGTCAGATTTTCTCCGACAATAAGCTCACGCCCTTTAATTTTTTTTGGGATGGTAAGAAATCATCAAATGACTCCTCCCGCTCTGTCCAGAGCGATAAGGAGTGTCAAACTCCTACTCACTAAAAACCACTCATATTCCTTCTTCGCTCTTCGTGTCGAGGCCGTGGTACCCCTTTCAAACAACCCGCAGCCCCGACAGGACCCCGTATTACATGGTACTTAATCATAACTGGTAATATTATGTGGGTTACTGTTAGGTACACTTCTACCTAACTTTTTGGGGATTACAGGTGTGATGTTATGTAACGGGACATTCACTTTACTGTTCACAAAAGGTCTTCTTAGCGTGCCCGTCGGGGCTGTGGATATCGAAAGCTTACCGCGGCTCCGACACAAGGGCGAAGAAGAAGGAACATGGGTTTGGTTTTTAGTCAGTAGAAGTCTGACACTCCCCTTCGCTCTGCCCAAGAGCGGGGGGGGTTATTCGATGATTTTCCACCCACCAAAAAAAAAAAAAGGTCTTCTTAGCGTGTCGATGGCAAATTTCAGTTAAATCGTTTTAGCCCAATATTCAGCTATGCGAACTTCACTCGCTGATGCAGTCATAAGGTCGTCAAGTGTACAGGTGTCAGGACATGCAGCGCAAGATGGAAGGTGGGACATTATCTGCGGAGATACGCCGCATACACACTTGAGGTCTGAGCCGTCAATGAACCCCCATCTGAAGAGATTAACTCTGCTACGGCCGACCTGGGTTCGGAGTCTATTTAGGGATGTCCAGGTGGAAGGCTTTCAGACGGCTCGATGAAGCCATCAGGGGGCTTAAGCAGCTCCTGCTAGAGCTCACGTCTTGTTGTTACAAAAGGTAAAACTATTGGTCATGAGTTTACCTAAGGTATTCACGCAACTTCATCTTTGTATACATCCCTATATCCCTCGCGTCTTCACTTTTGTTCGCTACTTTAAAATTTGTTTGAGATTTCCTCGGGGACTCAGGAACAGTACAATAAGATGCTAACAATGCGGGGTGGTCATCATTCTTCAACCCCATTCATCCCCTATAGAGGGGTGGAAATTTATTTCTTGTACGTGTGTTATTATGTTTTGTTGGGATTAAAAAATTGTTGGGAATTGGAATCCACACATTCGTACGAAGCGTTTTGCTAAGTCTTTCATTATTCGTACAGCCAAGGAGTGGAACACCCTGCCTGCGTCGGTTTTCCCGAGTTTATATTATTATAACCCCAATCTTTTTAAGTCGCGAGTTAATAGGCTTCTTCTGGGTAAACTCGTTACATCGTTGACCTCATCTCTGCCCTTAGTGCCCTTAGGGCAAGATTGAGGTCAAGAGTAAGCCCATTTAAGGCGCGTCCCCCAGCAAAACGTAGCTCTAGCCGTTTTTTATGCAGTTTTCTGGAGCTTATAACTCTTAAAAAAAAAGATATATCAACCAACAAAAAATACATTAAATTTCTACATACTCTTACCTTCAAAATGGTACGTTTTGTTTTTTTCTTTTTTAAGTAAAATATTTAATTAATCCCCTCACAACGAAACCACAGAAATGAGAAATAATTATAGAAAACATGCTACTTCTCCAAAACTAACAATTGTTTTTATTTTGTTTTTACACTAATGGATAAGCAATTTCATAATGAACATTATGGTACGATTTTTTTTTTCAAAAACCCAAAATTTGATTTTATAAAGATTTTTATGCTAAATTCTGAGCGTATTCGCAACCGTATCTATTGACATTCAGTATGCCGCCAGGCCTCGAAGGGGGAACCCGTGTCGCTCGTCACCGCGCCGCGTGGGCTCATGCGCTCGCTCGCTTACGTCACATTATCAACAGATCTAAGAAGTAATTTCAAGTAATAAAGTCAAAGTCAAAGTCAAAGTCAAAGTCAAATATTTTATTTCAATTAAGCCATTACAGGCACTTTTGAATGTCAGAAGGACGGAAGAAGAACGAAACTACGAGTGCAATACGTCATTCCGAAAGTCACCACGCCGAACCACACACCACCGAATGCCCGCAACAACGAACACTGCGAGCACGAAAGCACGCAGCGACGCACACCGCAACAACGAATGCTCGAGACCCCGAATCACGGAACAACGAATGCACGCCGCAACGTGCAACCGCCGCCCCGCGACCCGGTGCCCCGCACACCCGCCGCCACGGTACACGCCGCCGCGCGCCCCCGCACCCACAGCACCCGCCGCCGGTAACATCCGGCGCCGCGCAGCCCGACGCAGCAACTCCCGAAACGACGCATTGCACTCCTACGCTACAGTCACAATCACAAGGCATAATAACTTGTGAAAGTACTGTAGTTGCCAGTTCCCTAACGTAGATCTCATGAAGAAGAACGGGCAAGAAACTCCATGGACACTCTTTTAAATCAGAATTTGTTACAAAATCTTGGTACACTATGTCATTCATGTTGAGATGGTATATGTGAGAACTATGTAGCAAGACGTGCAAGTTAAGAGCGTCCAGAGTAAAAAGATATAAAAAACAAATCAAAGAAAAATAGATATGGCATTCAATGAAATATTTTTTTATGAAATATTTATTGGTGCGTCCAAATACTTTTGGTCATTATGAATTCAGTTATTATACTCACGTCGATAAATAGGTAGGTACTTTCAACTTTTACTGTGATACAAAATAATATTGGCACGATTACGAAAATGAGCTCAAAATTAAAATCCAAGATGGCGGCTAGGAAAATTTTAGGTTTTTCCGTCATGGGTGTCGTTTTCATGGTTTTTGGGGTCGCTGATTACGAAAATGAGGTCAAAATGAAAATCCAAGATGGCGCCGACGAAAAATTTTGGTTTTTCCGTCATGGGTGTCGTTTTCATGGTTTTTATGGTCGCTGATTACGAAAATGAGATCAAAATGAAAATCAAAGATGGCGCCGACGAAAATTTTTGGATTGTCCGTCATGGGTGTCGTTTTCATGGTTTTTGGGGTCGCTGATTACGAAAATGACGTCAAAATGAAAATCCAAGATGGCGCCGACGAAAATTTTTGATTTTTCCGCCATGGGTGTCGTTTTCATGGTTTTTGGGGTCGCTGATTACGAAAATGAGGTCAAAATGAAAATCCAAGATGGCGCCGACGAAAATTTTAGGTTTTTCCGTCATGGGTGTCGTTTTCATGGTTTTTAGGGTCGCTGATTACGAAAATGAGGTCAAAATGAAAATCCAAGATGGCGCCGACGAAGATTTTTGGTTTTTCCGTCATGGGTGTCGTTTTCATAGTTTTTGGGGTCGCTGATTACGAAAATAAGCTCAAAATCAAAATCCAAGATGGCGCCGACGAAAATTTTGGTTTTTCGACTATATTTAATATAAACTTATATATAAAACGACAGCCATAACGGAAAAATCAAAAATTTACCTGGCCGCCATCTTGGATTTTCATTTTGACCTCAAAAACCATGAAAACGACACCCGTGAAAGAAAAACCAAACATTTTCCTGACCGCCACCTAGGGTTTTCATTTTGACCTCTTTTCGTAATCAGCGACCCCAAAAACCATGAAAACGACACCCATGACGGAAAAACCTAAAATTTTCCTAGCCGCCATCTTGGATTTTCATTTTGACCTCATTTTCGTAATCAGCGTCCCCAAAAACCATGAAAACGACACCCATGACGGAAAAACCAAAAATCTTCGTCGGCGCCATCTTGGATTTTCATTTTGACCTCATTTTCGTAATCAGCGGCCCTAAAAACCATGAAAACGACACCCATGACGGAAAAACCAAAAATCTTCGTCGGCGCCATCTTGGATTTTCATTTTGACCTCATTTTCGTAATCAGCGACCCTAAAAACCATGAAAACGACACCCATGACGGAAAAACCAAAAATTTTCGTCGGCGCCATCTTGGATTTTCATTTTGACCTCATTTTCGTAATCAGCGACCCCAAAAACCATGAAAACGACACCCATGACGGAAAAACCAAAAATTCTCGTCGGCGCCATCTTGGATTTTCATTTTGACCTCATTTTCGTAATCAGCGACCCCAAAAACCATGAAAACGACACCCATGACGGAAAAACCAAAAATTTTCCTGGCCACCATCTTGGATTTTCATTTTGACCTCATTTTCGTATTCAGCGACCTCTAAAACCATGAAAACGACACCCATGACGGAAAAACCAAAAATTTTCATGGCCGCCATCTTGGATTTTCATTTTGACCTCATTTTCGTAATCAGCGACCCCTAAAACCATGAAAACGACACCCATGACGGAAAAACCAAAGATCTTCGTCAGCGCCATCTTGGATTTTCATTTTGACCTCATTTTCGTAATCAGCGACCCCGAAAACCATGAAAACGACACCCATGACGAATAAACCAAAAATTTTCATCGGCGCCATCTTGGATTTTAATTTTGAGCTCATTTTCGTAATCGTAATATTTGTATCACTGTAAAAGTTGAAAGTACCTACCTATTTATCGACGTGAGTATAGTAACTGAATTCATAATAACATTTCATAAAAAAATATTTCTTTGAATGCCATATCTATTACTTCTTAGATCTGTGAATTTTACTTGTATTCGTATGAAGTTCGCCAGGTGGCGCAAGTAATAGTTTACGAAGTATTGTAGAGGTGGGGTGCGGCAAAGAGGGAGCAAATGCTCAAGGTTATTTGCTCAGGGTACCACCTTAAAAATAATAACAAAAAAAAATAATTGCTATTTGACTGGTTGATGAGAGGTAGAAATTGGAGCGTTTCCTTACAGTCAGTTTTGTACGTTAGAGCAGGGAATTTCGATTCTGTTTCGCCGCCAAAGAACTTACAACTCACAGCGAAACTATTGCGGTTTCGCCCTTTGAGTTTCGCAGCGGAGGTGTGCTACAGGCATCAGGGTCTTATAAAAAATATTATATCTTGCGGAAGTTCCTACTACTTCCTACGATAGGGACCTTTTAACAATGACCCTAACGGTAGGTACATAGAGTCGTCGAAGCCATAATTATAATAGTACTAGCTGTTGCCAGCGGCTTCGCCCGCTACAACTCGAAAATTATCCCACGGGAAGATACAATCAGGATAAAAACTACTCTATGAGTTAATCCTGGTTATAAACTATCTGTGTACCAAATTTTATCCAAATCCGTTATGTAGTTTTTGCGCGAAAGAGTAACAAACATCCATACTTACAAACTTTCGCGTTTATAATTTTAATAGGATCTTCAGTCTTTAATTCAACAGATTACAACAAGAATCGTACCTTTAGTCGTACAAGTTGCCCCAAAAGATCCCAAATTAGGTTCAACACTACGGACAACAATGGTTATTACGTAATACTAGCCAATAATGAGAGCTTCGCTGCCAAAGCTCTTTGTTTCGTTAATGTAAGTCAATTGGTTTATCCGATAGCTGTTTTGACTATTTGTAGTTTCTTTTTTTCATTTGTTGGAGATAATGGCCAAATAACAACTGCCCCTCGGGTCAATCTTTAGGTTAAGCCGCGCTTGCCTAGGTTGGTCTGTGGATGGGTGACCCATTACGTACCAAGTTACCTCCGTGCCTCGGAAAGCACGTTAAGATGTTGGCCCTGGTTGCCATATATAAGTCTTTTGGCAGTCGTTACAGGTAGTCAGTGACCTGAAAGTCTGACAACAAGTCTTGCCAAGGGATATCGTATACCGGATAGGCAGTCATCAACATCATCATCATCAGCCTATAATGTTCCCACTGCAGGGACTCAGGCCTCTTCTCTAGGAGAGGGATGGGCTATAATCTACCACGCGGGCCCAGTGCGGATTGGTAGATGTCATATATCTTCGACTTTTTTGGTTCTAAGACATACCGGTTTCCTCACGATGTTTTCTTTCACCGTTTTGAGAACAGTGGTAATGAAATAAATTACACAAAGTAATGTTTCTGTCAGGATTCGAACCACTGTTCGTAAGTCGGGGCCTCCACCACTGCGCCACCACTGCTCTCCTAATAGGCAGTCATTCCATGTAAAATACTGGTGTTCAGCTGCATCTGTTTGAACTGGAAACCGACCCCAGCGTAGTAGGGAAAAGTTAGGCAGAAATGAGCAGATGAGGTTCAATAGTTTCTGCCAAACCATGGAATACTGTTACAGTTTCAGTGCAAATGCAAACAGCACAACTTTGTTTAAGTTGTCAAAACAACCGACAAGCAACATTGAACCACTTTGTATGCAATTAACAATTAAAACAACGTTTAACAACGCGTTGGTGCTGCACTAATTAGAAGCTGGCAGATAAGGGCACCACCACACAAACGGTTCCAATTTTTTTTTTTTTTTTTAACGTTGCTGACCGCTAAGGGCTTGACACACGAGCGGTTTTAACGTTAGCAACGTTCAATGTTGCATGAATCTTATGCTCGTGTGCATACGTGACACTTAGATTAAATCTATATAAATAAAAAGAGAAGTCCTGACTGACTGACTGACTCATCAACGCCCAGCCCAAACCCTAGGACCTAGAAAGCTGAAATTTGCTGAAATTTTGGTTCCCTTTATAATGTAGACAAGGAAAAAGGAAGGATTTTTCGAAATTCAACCCCTAAGTTAAATAAATAGGGGATGAAAGTTTGTATGGAAAGTCGGTTTTTTTCACGCGGGCGAAGCCGCTGGCAAAAGCTAGTCCTACATAATGGGTGTAAAGTAACGTTACAGAACCGAAAGGCACTTGTTTTTTCCGTCATTGTGATTTTGTTCTAGACCACACCTGGGAACCTTATACCTAGATATGGAGATATTGGTAGTCAAAGTTCCGAATTTTTCGCATATTTAGGGCTCCGTACCTCAAACTCAAAACTCAAATATTTTATTTCAATTAAGCCATTACAGGCACTTTTGAATGTCAGAAGGACGGAAGAAGAACGAAACTACGAGTGCAATACGTCATTCCGAAAGTCACCACGCCGAACCACACGCCACCGAATGCCCGCAACAACGAACACTGCGAGCACAAAAGCACGCAGCGACGCAAACCGCAACAACGAATGCTCGAGACCCCGAATCACGGAACAACGAATGCACGCCGCAACGTGCAACCGCCGCCCCGCGACCTCGCCTTTTTTACCTCAAAAGGAAAATACGGAAACCTGTCTATCCTGACCTCGCTTTATATGACGTTCCCGTAAGATGAGAGTAGCTTAGTTTTCATACCTTGATTAGTCGTCGTACTTTGCACCTAACCTCTCTGAAGACCAAAAAATGAAACAATAATTTCATACCCTACTTAAAAACTTTCAGTGAAATCGTTGTTTATGTAAGTAGATTGCTGAAAAAGTAATTTCGAGATTAATTTGTGCAAAATGTGGAAAAACATTTTGAGTGAATTTTATGCGAAGCTCTGTAAAATATTAACAAAATAAAATAATTTGTTTGAAAACAAATTCTGTGGACGTTTTTCAAGAGCAATCAGCCGGAAAATTACTCCCGTGTCCTAGTTAATGAAATTCACTGTTTTTGGACCTTTCAATTAATTTCGATTAAATCGTCAATGCGTTTGTTTTTGATGAAAAAAAGTTGTAAGGGGTTGAAAAAAGGGGGATGAAAAGATTACTTTTGGTCGCTATAACCAACATTGGTTGCGATAACCAACATTGGTTGCGATAACCGACGTCCACGCGGATGAAGCCGCGGGCATCAATTATGTAGTTATTAGTTCGTCTAGGCACAGGGCAGGGTATCAAACTCAAACTCAAATAGTTTATTTCAATTAAGCCATTACAGGCACTTTTGAATGTCAGAAGGACGGAAGAAGAACGAAACTACGAGTGCAATGCGTCATCCCGAAAGCCACCACGCCGAACCACCACCACCGAATGCCCGCAACAACGAACACTGCGAGCACGATATTGCTGTTACCAATATAGTAGGTACCCAAAGATATCACAGTACCTTGTTTCAAACTAATTTCAGTTCATACGTACATACCTAACACGTGGCTTACTCAGCTTAGTTCGGAACCGGCTTATGTGATAGTTTGTATTCATCTTTAGTTACCTGTACATAGTTTGGTTTGGTTACGTTAAGAGCGTATGCTACCTCCGATTAGCAACCCTATTTGTGGTGGTTCAAACTTCACTTGAAATACTGCTAGAACAAAGTTCTAATCAGCTTGCACTACAAAGCGGTTGTTACGTCTTTCGCTGCGGCCGAATAGTGCGAAATTAGTGGTATTTTGCGATTTACAAAAAAACTATTGATAGGACTAAAAAAGTAATACGCTACGATTTTAGTATGTTGCTTGTAGAATTATTTGGCAAAGAAATTTTTAGAGGTACCTTCGCGATTTTTTTCTATCGAGCAAAGTTAGTTGTATTATGTTTTTACAACACTATGTCACTAGCATTATATCCTGAAGAATATCACATATTTTTCTGATTTTGATTACTGCAGTGAATCATATACTTTTACGCATTATAAAACTCGCGTTTGAGGTAGTATAAGCTCTTAATAGGTACTCGAATTAGCTAAGCTTTACGATCCGAACGGTGTGGGGGTAAATGGCTAGTTGAATGGATTATGGCTTTTTTAAATTCCCTTAATTTTCAGTAAATTATTACGAAACAGAAATGTGACAAAAAAAGATTAAAATTGTGATGGATATAATGTAGATGGTTGGAAGGCCAAAGAAATGATGGATAGATTACCTACCTATATCTTTGCTCAATAATAATAATAGTAATAATATTCCACAACTATCACACAACGCCATCTAGTCCCAAGCTAAGCAGAGCTTGTGTTATGGGTACTAGACAACTGATAAACATACTTATATATTTCTAAATACATACATATTATAGATAAATTAGACCCAGACACAGAACAAATGATCGTGCTCATCACACAAACATTTGTCCTGGGTGGGAATCGAACCCACGACCTCCGGCATAGCAGTTAGGGTCACTAACCACTAGACCAACAGGCCAGTCAATCTATGATTGTTAGGCAAACAAAGTGACGGACATCACCTTTTTTTTTTGGTGGGTGGAAAATCATCGAATGACACCCCCCCCCCCCCCCCCCCGCTCTTGGGCAGAGCGAAGGGGAGTGTCAGACTTCTACTGACTAAAAACCGAACCCATGTTCCTTCTTTGCCCTTGCGCCGAGGCCACGTCATCTAGTACAAAAATCCGCGGCCCCGGCGGGGATCCGCGGCCCCGACGGGAATCCGCGGCCCCGACGGGAATCCGCGGCCCCGATATATCACCTAAGCTATAGTATTAAACACGTAATTGCTGTGTGATAGAGTTACTAATATAGTTTTAAGGTCCTATTTACTAACACAAACTGTAAATGTATGTCTGTAAAAAAATATACTCTATATTTTATCTATGAGCCAAAGCCTGAAAATAAATAAATGTTATCTGTCTGTTTAAATAAAAAGCAAAGCAGACTGACTAAGGATCAACGCACAGGCCAAACCCTTAAATTTAAAATTTTGCATACGTATTACTTCTTACAATACAGGCATCCAATAAAAAAGGATTTTCAACCCCCAAAGAGGTGAAACAGGGTGTTGGTGAATTAGCGAAAAGGGTAAACAAAAAAAAGGTCGGTTATTGAAAAACGGACGCTTGAATTTAAAAAGTGGACTGTATTTGTGAGAATAAAATTTTGAGAGGTATTTTCGATGATTGCCTCAAAAAAGGGGTTGATGGCTAGCTGAATGGAACTGTTAAAGCGTATTTTAGTCAGTGAACAACAGGAAAGGGGTTTAGGGCGTGAAAGGATTGCAAAAACACTTACGATTGTCCAGTTTTCACCTTTAAAACCTTTCTTGCATAATGGCGGAATCTTCTTCCGCGTGCACGCGGTAACAAAACACCGAATATTGTCCTTGAGGGTTGTTTGAGCGTCCACCACAGCAATTACACTTCACAATTGTTATTTTAATTGCGAAAAACACTAGTTTAAAGTTAGATTTGTCCAATAACTTATTTAATACGATTTTTTCTTATTGCGCGCGCGCCATTGCAATCGAGCGTTAGGAGGCGAAGAGAGAGGGGTGCGAGGGGAAGGATTAGGGATGGGACATGTCACTGACTAATAAATACGAAGAAAATAGTGAGGTGCATCAAACAATATCGAACATCCCCCCCGCCTTGAAGGAACCCCTTCAAATTAAGTAGGAGAAAGAGTATTAAACTACGAAGTAAAGCTAAGGTTAATGAGGCAAAATTAATACAAATTATCACTACGAACTAAGTAAACTTTATGTATGCTGGCTGAGCAATTACTGAGTTGGTAATGGACACAACTTTACGATCGGTCTTTTAAGTACACCGTTCTTGGTCCTAACTTCAACGACGCGAGTTACTCCATCCCTTCCAGGGAATAACTTAGTGACAACACCAAGAGGCCACTGAAGAGGAGGTGCATTCTCCATGTTTAGTAGCACTATTGTGCCGACCAAAACTGGATTAGATGAGGTATTCCATTTCTCGCGACACTGGAGATTATGGAGATACTCAGACTTGAAACGAGTCCAGAATGACTGAACAAGAGAATCTAGTAGCGAAAATCGAGTTAGCAAATTAGCTCGTTCATTGCTGAGGTCAGCCGCAGGTAATAAAGGAAGTGGTGCGAGCGAAAGAAAATGCGCGGGCGTAAGAGCACTAGGTTCAGAAGGGTCTGAACTTAGCTGATAGAGTGGACGACTATTAAGAATTGCCTCAATTTGGATGAGGATTGTGTTCAACTCCTCATACGTCAGGATCTGAGTCCCAATGACTTTAAATAAGTGAGATTTAACGCATTTAATATTAGACTCCCATATGCCCCCGAAGTGAGGCGCACTGGGTGGATTAAGTTTCCAAGCTATACGAGTGTTTGTCAACTCGTGAGTAAAAGTTTTAAAGTATTCCTCAGAATGCAGAAATGTATGTAGCTCGCTAAGATAAGCCTTAGATGCGACAAAGTTAGTACCGTTGTCGCTGTAAATACATTGACAAGGACCACGACGAGATAGAAACCTTTTGAAAGCATCCAAAAATGATGCCGAACTAAGCGAAGAAGCAAGTTCTAGATGAACTGCCTTGGTTACTAGACAAATGAAAAGGCACAGGTACGCCTTTTGGCTGCGTACACCGCGCTTACGAGAGAAAGTTATATTGAATGGCCCAGCAAAGTCTACCCCAGTGTGTGAGAAGGCTTTGCTTTGCTCGACGCGACATTCTGGAAGATCTGACATAACAGGAAATGTAGGTTTCGGACTGAGTCGAAAGCAAATATTACAACGATGAATACGCATACGTACGATGCGACGAGCAGATAAGATCCAAAACCTTTGTCTAAGTATCGATAATAATAAATTGGGACCTGTGTGAAAGTGTTTAACATGGTAAGCGTCAATAATAAGCTCAACGATATGTCCATTCCGAGGCAAAAGAATCGGATGTTTTTGCGAGTAATCTAACGACGAATTAGAGAGGCGACCGCCAACACGTAATATTCCTTGATCTAAGAAGGGGGAAAGCTTGCGTAACGCATGTGAACATAATTTAGAATTTTTAATCTTTTCTATATCTTCGTAAAAATACGTGTGTTGTACAGCCTTTACGATTGTCAATTCTGCGAAATCCAAGTCTGACGCGGTTATACAATTATTGCGTGGGAGCTTTTTAATGAACCGAAGCATATAAACCACACATCTAAGAAATTTATCCCAGTTAGAGAACTTTAAACTTAGCGTTGTAAGGATATGTTCAGATTTATTTTTCGAAGTGAATACGGCTGACTTCTCCTCCGGCATTGGAGTAGAAGTGGGAGAAAGTACCGAAATAGGCCAATGATCGATTGGAAGCGATGCCCACGGTGGACCGGTTAACCAAAGTTCATGTTGAACTAATTGTGAAGGTAATAGTCCACGCGACAGACAATCCGCGGGGTTTTGAGTACCCGGGATGAAACGAAAATATTCCGACGAGAAATAGGTTTGGCACTGGGCTATTCTATTAGCGACGAACGTGTTAAACCGATGAGGAGAAGAATGTACCCAGCACAGAGCGACTTGTGAATCCGAAAAAGCATACACATCCTCGATAGGATGTCGTTTTGAAATAGTGTCATGAGCTACCCGTAGTAATTTAGCCATTAAAAGAATACCACAAAGTTCAAGCCGAGCAAGTGTTACAGTTCTAATAGGAGCGACTTTAGATTTCGAACATAACAGCCGAACAATGGGCTTCTCGTTATTATTCAAAACGTAGGTATAGACAACGCATCCATATGCCTTTTCAGATGCATCGGAAAACGCCAAGAGATAAAGCCGAGAATGCGAATCAACGCCCAAATGGCGGGAAAATGAAAGATTAGAGATTAATGGTAGTTCCGAAATAAACTGCTTCCACAAACGGAGAACAGCTTCTGGAGGTTGGTCGTCCCAGTCGAGTTTGAGAAGCCAAAGCTCCTTGATAAGCAATTTCGAATAAAGAATAACTGGACCAACAAGACCAAGAATGTCATACAAGCGAGCTGTGACAGACAAAATCGCACGCTTAGTACCTTCGGGATTAGGTGGCGCGACAGTGAATTTAAACGAATCAGAAGATGGCAACCACTGAAGGCCGAGAATTTTGAACGATGTGTCTGTGTCGAAGGAGACTGATTCCGATTGGCGGTGAGTATCAGGAATGGTACGGAGCAAGTCAATAGAATTACTCGTCCATTTCACTAGCTCGAAACCACCACGCTTCAAAAGCTGGATTAGATCGGATGCCATTCCAACCGCTTCCTCTAGGCTAGAAGCGGAGGAAGCTAGATCGTCCATGTACATGTCGCTTTCTAACACGCTGCAAGCGAGGGGAAAGCTATCACGCTCGTCATGAGCGAGTTGTCGCATAGTCCGCAAAGCTAAAAACGGCGAAGAACGAAGACCGAAGGTAACACGATTAAATTGATAAGTCTCCAATGGAGCGTCATCCGAGAAACGATATAAGATTCTTTGATAAGAGCGATGCGAAGGATGTACCTCGATGCAGAGGTACATTTGACGAACGTCAGCGAAAAAAGCAAATTCAAATATACGAACCTTTAGTATATGAAAAATATCATTTTGCAAATTGCAGCCAGTATGCAAAACGTCATTAAGTGACAAACCGGAGTCTGTCTTAGCACTAGCGTCGAGTACGATACGAAGTTTAGTCGTAGATTTATCCTGACGAATAACGGGATGGTGAGGCAAATAAAATCCTGACTCGAGACAATTCTCTGGCGGGACGAGCGACAAATAATTTTTAATAAGATATTCCGTGATAACGGCATTGTATTCCTCACGTAATCCAGGAGACCGCGCGAATTTACGTTCAAGAAACAAATATCTACGCTTTGCAGTTATAAAAGAATTGCCAAGCAAATCGACATTCTCCTTAAAAGGCAGATTAACAGTATAACTACCATCGGCACTTCGAGTAGTAGTAGACGTATAAATATCTTCGCAAACCTGTTCGTCAGGGCTTATAAAATTTTTAGAAGGCACTTCTTCTAATTGCCAAAATCTCTGAAGCGAATCATTAATTTGCTCATGTGTCAACGCGCAGAATGAACGAGTAGACCGAGGTGATGAAAGTAGGGTGGGTGCGTTTCCCATTAAAATATATCCTAAACTAGTTTCGATTGCTGTAGGCAAATTGTTACCAGGACTAATTTTATTAAATAACAAAATTTTGCAATATGAATTGACACCTAAAAGCATGTCAATTTGTCCGGGTGAATGATATTCATCATCGGCAAGCGGTAAATTATCTAAGTAATGAAGTGCGTTTACATCAATAAAAGCGTCTGGTAACTGTGACGTAATCTTGTCAACTACAAATGACTGCGAATTATACTGTGTTCTAGCGTCAAAACGAGATGTAAACAGAACATTAGTCATGCCCAATATACGTTGAGATGCACCACCGATGCCTTGAACTTCAACAAACCGGTTTTTATTCGAAATAAATAACGATAGACGTTTACAACACGAAGCTGTGATATAATCACTCTGCGATCCGGAATCAATCAAACATCGCACGAAATGCACACGATTATGTTTATCTAAAATCTTTATCTTAGCGGTACTCAACAAAGTAGTCAAACACCTGTTATCAAAAAGGTCACGAGCAACACCACAAACAGGCATATTATTGTTATTCGATGGTGAACTAGATTCCACTCCGCTTACGCTTAAGGTGCGGTCATCCTGTTGAGAGGTAGCGGGAGCGGTAGCGACAGCGGACAAACTTGACGCATTATTTTGCGAATCAGATGAACCAAAATGCAAGATTGAATGATGTTTCGACTTACAATGACGACAAACATTCTTTGAAGAACACGATGAGACCCTGTGCCCACGATTTAAACAGTTAATGCACAACGCATTCGATTTCACAAAATTAAATCTTTCGTGAGGGGTCATTTTTGTAAAATCCGAACACAAATATAATTTATTATGTTTGTCTGACTTACACAAAATACAATTATCGGCTGTCTGAGCGACAAAGGCCTTTGTGGATTTTGGTTTTGAATTAGACACGTTTTTAATTTGGCCATCTTGTTGAGGCTTGGAAACTAAAGGACTGGAGCGTACTATTTTATCTTGTTCTTTAACAAATTCAACTAAATCATCATAAGAAGGTATGACTTTTTTGCGATGACTCATTTCGAATAACTTAACTGTCTCGGAGTCTAACCTTTGCAATGCGAGATGTAACAAAATAAAGTCCGCAAGATCTCCCAAATGTACCTGCTTGAGCGCCCTAACGGCGGTATCAAATGTGTTTACAAATGACTCTAAACCGGTTGTAGATTTAGCAGGTTTAAATTCTAATAGTTGATTTAAATATGACGCGGCGAGAAAACGCGGATCATCATACTTATCCACGAGCGAGTTCCATAATATTTTATAATTCTCAGGTGTAGGTGGTATCCCTGCACACAAAGAAGCGGCGCTGCCAGTCAGCTTACTAACAAGAAAATGAATTGAATGCGTTCCGAGTCAGACAGTTGCGTGTTATCATGAACTACGCGCTTAAACTGATTATAAAACAGCGACCAATTACGAATATCGCCATCAAACGAAACTAAATCGATACGAGGTAATTTTGGGAAATTATTCTTTGGCATTTCCTTTATTTGAGATTGTTCTATTTTAAGTGAATTTACGACACGTTGAACCCGACAGTACAGCTCCTCAAACGAAATCCAAGATTGGTAGCTTATAATAGCAGTAGGATCCACTTTAATAGAACACGTATTGAAGGCGTCTAATACGCTTTGAAATTCATTACGTAAACTTTGAAGATTTGCGACATTATTTAAAAATGACTCCCTACATGTTTCATCATTCATATCCTGTTTTGACAACTCGAATATATTTTGCATACGTTCGAAATGTGCATTTCGTTTAGCTTGTAATATGGTTAATTTATTTTTATTGTCGTCGTTCGACATGATTAAAACCAATATGTAAAATGCGAATGTGTAAACTAAAAAGGTGACGTAGATAAAGAAATACGTAATTGTGTCTTGCCGTTTAAATTAATGAAATGAGTAAACAATTTACCTATTTCCAACGCGAGAGTAACGAAAGTAAACGACAACGATAAATATGCGACAACAACGAATGGGGTTTTTCACACTTACCCTTTGTAGGTAGGTATGTGTGCAAAAAAAACACCAAATAAGTAGGTAGTAGGCTACTCAATACGAACAACGAGATGCCCCCGAGTAGGGCTCCTGAATACACAACCTTAACGACTTATAGGTATGTACTAGGACGAATATTATGTATGAGTAGACACTAATGTACCTAATAGTTTTACGAATAAACGAACGAAATGAAATAAACGACGTTCAAGACACAACTATACAAACGAAAGATGTAGGTAGACCGTACTCGCAATCAACGAATTTAAATACGAAACGAGTGTCAAGTAGCGGCACAGAAGCCACGGCTTGTTTATGGTAGATACGGTCTACGTATATATCGGCGCGCGCTTTCGACTACGAACAATGAACGAACTAAGTACTTAGACAACTTTTATTATGAGTAGGTAGGTAGGTAGTTAATTGACCAATACTACTTGTACTTATAACACCGAATAAGTATATTTTCCTAGTTATGTGTATTAGTACCTACGATATTGAATACATAAATCTGTAATACCACGGTAATAAATACTTAGTTACGAATATAAGCTCAGCCAGCACAACAATGAATACCTAATGCAGTAATAGAATTCAACAGAGATGTGATCTGATTGAGTAGGTATTTGTTCGAAATACGAATTTTAATTACGAAAATATGAACTAGAATTATCCGGTTCGATTGGACCAAAAATATGTTGGTGAATTAGCGAAAAGGGTAAACAAAAAAAAGGTCGGTTATTGAAAAACGGACGCTTGAATTTAAAAAGTGGACTGTATTTGTGAGAATAAAATTTTGAGAGGTATTTTCGATGATTGCCTCAAAAAAGGGGTTGATGGCTAGCTGAATGGAACTGTTAAAGCGTATTTTAGTCAGTGAACAACAGGAAAGGGGTTTAGGGCGTGAAAGGATTGCAAAAACACTTACGATTGTCCAGTTTTCACCTTTAAAACCTTTCTTGCATAATGGCGGAATCTTCTTCCGCGTGCACGCGGTAACAAAACACCGAATATTGTCCTTGAGGGTTGTTTGAGCGTCCACCACAGCAATTACACTTCACAATTGTTATTTTAATTGCGAAAAACACTAGTTTAAAGTTAGATTTGTCCAATAACTTATTTAATACGATTTTTTCTTATTGCGCGCGCGCCATTGCAATCGAGCGTTAGGAGGCGAAGAGAGAGGGGTGCGAGGGGAAGGATTAGGGATGGGACATGTCACTGACTAATAAATACGAAGAAAATAGTGAGGTGCATCAAACAATATCGAACACAGGGTATGAAAGTTTTTATGGAAAATCGTCATATTCACGCAGGAAAAGCGGCGGGCAAAAGCTAGTCTTATAATAAATTAATGAAACACTCTATGGAGCGCATTTATGGAACACTGTTAATAATTAAATTCAGTGAACCGTGACCACTAAGTACATTGAGTGTACTGTCTAGATAGAACAACATGTTCCCACGCTACATTCAAATTGTATTGGACAACGCCACAGATATAGATAGACCTAGTTCGCGCAAGAGCAACAACTTCGCGTGCCAGTTTTCGTGCCTAGCTTACGTACAAAAATCGTAAGTGGCCACTTTCGCGCTCAGTTTGCATCGGTGTATAGCGCTTGTCGGACGTCGGCGCTGGTGCAGAAGGCAGGGGTTGGGGCGAAGGAGGTGCCGTACGCGGCAGCGTCTTTGAATCGATTTGATTTTCCGATTTAATTTATAGTGCTGGTGACGTCATATTGGGTAGTCAAAAAATGGCACCTTTGGTTTTCAAACAGATCGTGATACTTGCGTTCACATCATCATCATCAGCCATAAGACGTCCACTGCTGGACAAAGGCCTTCCCCATAGAACGCCATAACGAACGGCAGCCTGCCATTTGCATCCACCGGTTGCCCGCGACTCGAGATACTTGCATTATCTAGGTCTATCTATTTCTGTGGACAACGCATTCTGCTTTCGGAATATCACAGCAAATTATTAGCTGTTGTATTGAAACGTTATTAGATGTAGGACTCGGTAACGGCATGTGTGGAAATATCATGCAGATGACTGTATGAACGTAGATGAGGGGAAAAGTGTATGCAAGGCTCGTAGTAGGTGCTGCGGGTTGTTCAAAAGAGATACCACGACCTCTCACACAAAGGGCATGTAGAAACATGGGTGGTTTTAAGTCAGTAGTAGTCTGATAGAGCAGTGGTGGCGGCCCCGACTTACGAATAGTGAGTCGTGGGTTCGAACCGAACCCCGTCAGGCGCATTACTTTGTGTAATTTATTTCATCACCACTGCTCTCAAAAACGGTGAAGGAAAACATCGTGAGGAAACAGCACGGCATATCTTAGAACCAAAAAATTCGAAGACATGTGAGATCTACCAATCCGCACTGGGCCCGCGTGGTAGATTGTAGCCCAACTTTCTCCTAGAGAGGAGGCCTGAATCCCTGCAGTGGGAACATTATAGGCTGATGATGAGTCTGATAGCCCGATTAGAGCGGCCCGAAAGAGACAATACTTACACTACGAAAATCATCTAAACTGATGATTAATTGATTCTTGTTGTCACCACTCCCAACTTTCTGATTGGCTAATAAAATAAATGACAAAAATATTGAGAATAAAACAAAACAAATTTTAAATTTCTTCAATTTGTTTCCATTAGGCCATTAATAATAATAATCATTTATTAGACAGATCATACAATCCAATTTGTTAGTGATACGTACACATCTTAAACACTAAAGTTAGTAGGCACACACATTTGGAAAATTTTGATACTTAAAAATTACTAATAATGTCAAAACAAACAGCAACAATAATGTCGAAATTAAATTATGTCAAAATCAAACAATGTCAAAATTAAATAATGTCAAAATCAGAAAATGTCAAAATCAAATAATGTCAAAATCAAACAATGTCAAAATTACCACTAATCATGTCAAAACCATTAGCATTACTTTACAATATAAAGGACCATTGAAATGCACTTGTAATAAAGTATCTGATGTTTACTGGTTTTAATTTTGTTTGTAATTGTATTTCGGCGACAAATAAATATTTTTTCTTTCTTTCTTTCTTTCTATAAAAATAAATATACTTATGCACAAATCTGAATGCTACAGATACAGACATACTACAATCCAAAATCTAAATCGAGCTAATATTTCCCACCGACTACCCGTACTTCGGCTACCAATCTAAGGCTTCGTCGCTTACAAGGTGTTCCGTGAAGCGTGCAAATCTAGCGGAACATAAAATCCAGCAGTCGAATCGATAGCGTCGCGTCGGAGGGATGGAAGTCGTGTCGCAGTGTCGGGACACGTCGTATTTGTTCCAATTCGGGAAGTTTGCGCGATGGTTTATAGTGCAGCTAGGATAGGAAAGGTAGATTTTTTGATTTAATTTTAAGAACATTATTCGCGTACACGATTGTAGGCAGACGGACTGCGGAGTTGGTTCTTCCAGACAATAGGGATGTTTACTGAATAAAAAAATATGATTCTAATTAGTCCATCTGTTCGATTATCGAAAAATATTTGATACGTATTTTTGTTATCAAATCAATAAAAAAACTGGCCAAGTGCGAGTCGGACTCGCACATGAACCGCCTTATTACAAAACGTAGTTAAACCTGGTTTAACTTAGACTTGGTTTATCTCGCATGACGTCTCACTTCAATAATATTCAAAAGAAAGTGACAGCATGCGAGATAAACCAGGTCTAAGTTAAACCAGGTTTAACTACCTTTTGTAATAAGGCGGCAGGGGTTCCGTACCAAAAAAATATGCTATAATTTATACAATTTCTTCTAAAAGCCAATGAAACTTGACCTCTAGATTGTATAGGCGCTCATACGATTCAGGGACCAAATTATATTGGTTATCTGCTGTTTCCATCTGTTGTTTCCATCCATGTTCAAAATGATATGTAAAGTGGGAAGTGTTTTTTTTTTGGCTACCCTAATAAATAAAAAAATTCCAATTTTTATTTTACTACTTTGTCGGCGTGATTGATGCACATAATATTGGTACCAAATTTCTGCTTTCTAGTGCTAACGGTCACAGAGATTAAGCGAGGACGGACGGACAGACAGACATGGCGAATCTATAAGGGTTCCTAGTTGACTACGGAACCCTAAAAATGACGAAGATAAAACGCGTCAAAGATTTGAGTGAGAGGTTGTGACGTCACTGCATGCTCGCTAAGAACTGTCATACTAATGTCTTAGAATATGACGTCACACGAGTTTTCGAAGCACTGTATCGTCTTCATTTTTTGTTTAAGTACGTGAAAAAAGAAAAAATATACAGTGGTCAATATTTTTTGGAAATCTATCTGACGGACTAATTAGTTTTTTTTGTCCGATCCCCTCAAGTTAATATCACAATTCATTTGGACAGCACAGTATGTTTTATTTTTCCGTACTTCTGTATTACTCGTCAGCTCAGCACCTCCTTTCTAGCTATTTCATCCTTCACAAAGTCGTTTCTTTATTTGAGTACAAGACTTACATAATGTAGAAGAAAGAAACCTTAAATAGACCTGAAAGCCTAATATCCTCAGGACAATAAATATTCGAATCTGAGCAAGAAGCTCGCACGCACATTTATTGGTATATTGACAAAAACGAATATTCGAGACGTGACCAGAAATATACCGCGACTTTGACGTTGTTCTGACTTTGGACGTGCTCGAACAGAGCATTTGAGATGAGTATGAGATAAGGGCGGATGGGCGGCATGTATTGGTACTTAAAATAATATTATATCCTTTATTATCTAAGGATTTAGTGAACGTGTTAAGCTGGTAGGTAGGAAGGTGGACCGCGGCCCCGGACACAAAGGACTAAGAAGGAACATAGGTGGTTTTTATTCAGTAGAAGTCTGACACTCCCTTTTGCTCCGCACAGATCATTGGAGTCATTAGATGATTTGCAAGGCCCAAAAAAATGGAAAAAAGGTGGACCTAACATAGTCTGGTTAAGCAGAAATCAACCCCATAGGTGAACCTGTGAGGTTTAATTTATAAAAAAAGTGGTCCAGTTATATTCAAATTCCCTTCTCCAAGGTCCTTCGGAAGAATGATGGTTTTTAAAACGTATTCTTTTATTGCCTTTCACTAACACCAGCTCTTTGAACCTTTCTTCTGTGGGGAAATCTTCACTTTATATTGTCATAAATCAGGGTTCTTAGGCACTACCATGATTCGGGACTTGAGCATTACATGTAGGTACTTTTTACCTCTAAGTGCCGCTATTCTCATACCACCATTTTACCACAAAATTGCACATCGAACACCGTGGTCATGTTTTGCGTAACTGAACAAATCCAAGCTCATCAGCCTATAATGTTCCCACTGCAGGGACCCAGGGTGACTCAGGCCTGCCCGTTGGGGCCGCGGATGCCCGTTGGGGCCGCGGATGCCCGTTGGGGCCGCGGATTTTTGTACTAGATGACGTGGCCTCGGCGCAAGGGCAAAGAAGGAACATGGGTTCGGTTTTTAGTCAGTAGAAGTCTGACACTCCCCTTCGCTCTGCCCAAGAGCGGGGGGGGGGTCATTCGATGATTTTCAACCCACCAAAAAAACACAAAAAAACACGCGGGCCCAGTGCGGGTTGGTAGATGTCACATGTCTTCGAATTTTTTGGTTCTAAGACATGCCGGTTTCCTCACGATGTTTTCCTGCACCGTTTTGAGAGCAGTGGTGATGAAATAAATTACACATAAGTAATGCGCCTGCCTGAGTTCGAACCCACGACTTACTGTTTGTTAGTCGAGACCACCACTACTGGGCCAAGTTAGTTTTTCACAAATCAGAATTTTAATATAGGTAATGCAACAATTGTGAGTAACTTAAATACAGTAAAATAAAACTGTTGACTCAAATGCTTTTAGTTTTAGCTCAAACGCTCGCGTAAAAACAGGTATCGCTCAATATATTCACTCCGCTGTAACCGATGCGAACCAATCACTCAATCAGAACTCGTGCAAACTCTTCGACAAATAGCGTTCGCTCCATCCCATCACGGCATCGTGTCAACAATTTGTAGCAATAGTAAACAAGTAGTGTTACTGCTCTCGGAAACTAAAAAGCTGTATCTTAGAAAATTTAAAATTCAGTTATTTTTTTTTTATCGGAGCTTGAAACATCTCGCATCAGATGTATTGATCAGAATAACTGGATTTTTTAACTGCCACTCGGGTCGATCTTTAGGTAAAGCTGTGCTTGCCTAGGTCGGTCTGTGGATGGGTGACCGCCCGAAATACCGAGTTTCCTCCGTGCCTCGGAAAGCACGTTAAGCTGTTGGTCCCGGCTGCCATATATATAGCATCATCTTTGGCAGTCGTTACAGGTAGTCAGTGACCTGAAATTCTGACATCCAGTCCAGTATTATCAAAGGGTATCGTATTATCTAGTATTAACTGGGTTGTGGGGGTCAGATAGGCAGTCGCTCCATGTAAAATACTGGTATTCAGCTGCATCCGGTTAGACTGGAAGCCGACCCCAATATAGTTGGGAAAAGGCTAGGCAGATGATGAAAAAACCGAAAAAGGATGTATTAATCTTATTTTTGTACTGATTCATTCTCCTCCTCCCATCTTCCATCCGAAGATGAATGATGAGAGGATAGATTAGTCTCCTTCAATACTTCTCTTTAACTCGTCATCTCGGTGGTCAATCCCAATTGTCTTTCACCCCATCCATTCATCGTTTATTTGATCTCTCGATACTCTTTTGACCGTACACATGCACATTCAATTATTTTCTCCCGACCATTTCCTCATTTCTCCGCATCACATGCACATACAGTATATTTTCAGTTACTGATGTATCTTTCACTAGAGTATCTTTCTGTACTGATTTCTTAAACTACCATCAAATAAGAGAAATCTATTCTCACACATCCCTGTTTTCTCAAAACGTACATTGTTCAGTTACCGCTGTCTGGCTTACGATGGCAGTGTAGCGAACACTATGACGTCACGCAGTCGATACAAATTTTATGGCTTCTGCCGTTTTACAGCGTATACAGGGAGTTACGTTTTCGATTACCTTCCTATATTGTTTCTTGTAGCCCCCGGGGGGAAGCTGACGGTTTTATGCTGTTTTTCCATATTGGATACGTGATTTTGTATTCTTGTTATTTTTTAGGGTATTGAAATAGGTTGCGTCATTTTTTGTAAACGACTTTGCACAAACTTTCAGTGGAATGTTGCGAATAGATTCAATGGAGTATTTCTGTTTGTCAAATATGTTGCTTTTTTTCAGTTGAATGTTCATGTAGGTTTGGCCGTTAGTTTTAACGTATGTGTCAAACGAAACTTACTAACGGAAACACAGAAGAAATATGCAACAATAGTGGCGTTAGATAATTTAATTTTATATCGGTAGGTAAAAGTCTGTCATAAACTCATAACTCATAACCCTCTAAACTCCGCATATTAAATACTAGCTTTTGCCAGCGGCTTCGCCCGCGTGAAAATTACGATTTTCCATACAAATTTTCATCCCCTATGTATCTCTCTTAGGGGTTTTTTAGCAAACTTTCAGCTTTCTAGGTCCAATGGTTTGAGCTGGGCGTTGATGAGTCAGTCAGTCAGTGAGTCATCAGGACAGGACTTCTCTTTTTATTTAAATAGATAGATAAAAGAACACCTCTGCCTGACTCTTCAAGGATATAATAAGGTAATGATATGCTGAATAAAATGAGAATAAAACGTGAACGTGACAAAATAACACAAGTTCCTGCTACAGAACGGCAGTTGTTCCCAAAGACCAGTTGACGAGCGTCTACTAATGAGCGTGGCATAATTACATAGATCGTTATCAAACAACTTTGCCGCAGCTGTGGCGATACGCCGCCGATGAAGATGTTAGGCTCCGTGCAAAAGGGCCACTTTTAAAGCGACTGGTGGCTGGTGGCAAGCTGTTTACATGATTTTTAAAACGTTTTTTAACATCGTCGTGTAGTGGTGGCGGCCACTCGCAACTCAGTGTCCGCGACATGCCATCAGTAGTGGCCACTTGCGGCTCAGTGTCCGCGACATGCCATCGGTGGTGGCCACTCGCGACTCTGTGTCCGCGACATGCGATCGGTGGTGGCCACTCGCGACTCAGTGTCCGCGACATGCCATCGGTGGTGGCCACTCGCAACTCAGTGTCCGCGACATGCCATCGGTGGTGGCCACTCGTGACTCAGTGTCCGCAACATGCGATCGGTGGTGGCAACTCGCGACTCAGTATCGCGACATGCCATCGGTGGTGGCCACTCGTGACTCAGTGTCCGCGACATGCGATCGGTGGTGGCAACTCGCGACTCAGTATCGCGACATGCCATCGGTGGTGGCCACTCGTGACACAGTGTCCACGACATGCCATCGGTGGTGACCAATCCGTGCTACCCTTACCGCCCACCTACCCACTCGTGGCGGCCACCTACCACCTTAGTTGGCGCGGTAACAAAGGAATTTTGCGCAACAGACAACGGTGGCAGTGGTCGGTGGTCCGTATGCGCGGAGCTTATGAGAGATAACAGGTGTAGACATGATATTATGTTCAATGGAATTAAATTGTTCTGATTAAATTGTGACTGGATTTGTGGTGGCAGAGGTATTTGGGTAGTATATTATAGTATATTTGTACATTAGTCCCGCGTGTCGACACGCGGGACTAATGTAATCACTCCAATACTAAATGTATGTAACCGATAGCTTACCCCACGCGTTGCGACACGCGGCGCGGGCTAAGTATAATTGCGGCTTAATGAATTTTTGAAATTATCACTTATTAAAAGTCGTTCAAGCTCTTGTCAAGCTTCATACACTAACCATCAAGGTCAAGTCAAAGTTTAAACATTTTTAAATCTGAATTATAAACTTTTCAACAAACCATACTCTGCCTCCCTAATCCAAGGTCTAACCAGATATACCAGTATTTTCCCTGGAGAGATAACCAGTCTGGCTACAAGACCTCAGTTCTGTTCTAGGCTATAATATGATACCCCATGTTTGTCAAACGCGTTATCTGAAGTCGTCAACTTCAGACTACGTGTAAGAACAGTCAAAGATGAAAAAACGGCAGTCGGAGTAAGAGGCTTAAAGTTTTCAATGGCAAAGGTAAACTTTTCAAAACAACATCAAACAAACAATTTATCTACAGAAAACAGTCAAATAAATTACGTCAATTTCCTTACAATTGAATGTCGTTAACTTTAACCTGTGTTCAATAGGGAAACAATCGGATTCCTGTTGTCAATTGTAAGATGAGATGTCTCAGATATATTGACATTGACAGGCAAATGGCGACTTAATTTGGGTAAAAAATTTTGCTTTGAAGACTACTGTTTTTGATAGCCTTTTGTTTCTGTTTTCGTGAACAACATCACGCCTTTAATTGTACAGTCACACTGCACCAGTTATGTTTCATCATCATCATCATGATCATCAGCCTATAATGTTCCCACTGCAGGGACTCAGGCCTCCTCTCTAGGAGAGGGATGGGCTATAATCCAACACGCGTGCTCAGTGCGGATTGGTAGAGATGTCACATGTCTTCGATGTTTTTGGTTCATTCCGGTTTCTTCACGATGTTTTCCTTCACCGTTTTGAGAACAGTGGTGATGAAATTAAATACGCAAAGTAATGCGCCTGCCTGGGTTTGAACCCACGACTCACTGTTCGTAAGTCGGGGCCGCCATCACTGTGCCACCACAGACTGCTCTAATGTTATATCAGTTATGGGCTAAGAAGGAATGTGGGTGGTTTATAGTCAGTAGAAGTCTGACACGCTCTGCCCAGAGCGGGAGGGGTTATTTAATTTTGATGATTCCCACCCCAAAAAAACAGACCTCGTATAGTCCAATGTAGTGTTTCTATGTATGTTAAACCGCTAGATTCAAAGTTCTTAATGTCTATCACCTCTTAATTCTATTTTCCTTTATTTTTTTACGAATTTCTTTATCCTTGTTTATCAAAAATAAAATAAGTTCAAGTTAATAGCATTTAGCAGCCATTATTCACTATCACTTATACGCTATTAAGTCCTTTGAGGAAAATCTTTCACTCGCTTTTCTTTGATAAAACAAGGAAAAATATAAGAAAACAAAAATAAACACGCCTTTTATAGACTTAGCCGTTTTTTCCTCTAACTTGTATATGTTGTCAGTAAAAACAAAGAATTCAAACTAAAAATTGTTTTAGAGTTTTATGTCAGTCAGGGGTGCTACGCCTATGTTCGTTTCGGCATTATTCGGCACAGCCGGATGACAAAATGTACGATATACGTTCGAAAAAAATCCATTTGACAGGCTTGTCGGTGTAGTGTTAGCAAGTGTAGCTGCTGAGCATGAGGTCTTGCGTGCGATTCCTAAGTAAAGCAATAAATTTTAGGTGTTTCCAAAAGGGATTTCTCACTAGCAGCCACGGAGTTTGGATTCGTGACCGCTGGATGGCAATATGTTCACGCCTATTACAAGGGACTGAAATATAACTGGTGTAATGTGGCTGTATTATTTGATACACATCTATCAAACGCTGTGGGGAATACAGGCGTGATATAAAAAGCCGCTTGACTTAGCTCCAATAGGGGATCGGACAAAAAAAAACTATTAGTCCGTCAGATAGATTTCCAAAAAATATTAAACACCTATTTTTTCCCTTTTCACATTAACAAAAAATGAAGACGATACAGTGCTTCGAAAACTCGTAAACTCCTCGAAAACGTTACATGTCAGTACATTTTTTACCCACAAGTGACATCACGACGCTTTTTATCTTCGTTATTTTTTATTAATTCGTTAAAACAAAAAACACGTATCCAATATTTTTCGATAATCTTTACTGACGGACTAAACAGAATCATATTTTTTTGACTTAGTCCGATCCCCTATTGTGACGGAGTTTGCCGATCTATATAGATCGACCCGAATATTAGTCATGCTTGCTTTGAGTAGCTTTACAAATACTGCAAAATCGAAAGTGCCGACCCGATCACAATGACGACTGAAAAAGACTGCACAACACTTCTTATTTAGTTTAAAATATTTACTTTTATTGATAACCCTACAAATTCACGTCAACACACAAATCACATGGCCAAACATCGAACGAGACTCGACAAATATCCGTGGGATACACAAAAATGTGTCCCGGTGCGATCCGGCCCGGAATGCCGATATCGAGAGTATTCGGATACCGGATTCGGATCGGACAGCTGCGAGCGATCCGGGAGGGCTCGGCATACATTCCAGTTACGGGTGAATAAGCGGCATTTTATTTGTGATACCTATTTAAAGTTATAACTTTACATTTTAGGGGCTTGAGTACCGCTGATAAAATAAATGACAATCTGACTTAAAAAAGGTGCAGAATGATCGAGCATTAAAGTGTCAAAAAATAGAAACGGAAAATAATGCTTTTTTGAATGGTGTTTAAACGTAGAAGTTTGCACTTTGTTTAGTGTAAGTGTTTAATAAGTGTGTGTGTTTAAGTGTATTGTATATTATATATCTTATATCTTATTATATATAAATAAAAAGAGAAGTCCTGACTGACTGACTGACTGACTGACTGACTGACTCATCAACGCCCAGCCCCAACCCTTGGACCTAGAAAGCTGAAATTTTGCACAGAGGTTCCCTTTATAACGTAGACAAGGAATAAGGAAGGATTTTTCGAAATTCAACCCCTAAGGGAGTTAAATAGGGGATGAAAGTTTGTATGGAAAATCGACATTTTCACGCGGGCGAAGCCGCTGGCAAAAGCTAGTGTTTAATAATTGATTTTATGGCATTATAATTTACTGACATTTTGAATGAGAAAATACAATTAAATAATGATTTAGTTCTATGAATAAGGTATTGAAGACGATCACAATTAGGTCTCTAAATGGTACTAGGAAACTTTAAGTTTTTAATACTACACTTTAACCAATTAAAATGTTATTATTATTAAGAGCCCATGTTGTCCCACTGCAGGGCAAAGGCCTCCCTTCCCTCTTTCCACTTTTCGCGATCCAGTGCGATGTTAGACCAATCCCTTGAGAAAGAGTCCAGCTCATCCCGCCATCTCCTTCTGGGCCTGCCGCGTTGTCGTTTCCTGCCTTTTGGTATCCACTGAGTGGTAATTTTTGTTAGCCAATTAAAATGTTAGCCAATAGTAAAATGTAATGTAGTTTACTTTATTGATTATGTTGTAGTAGTGTTTGTGTGAAATGTTATCCCCATAAAATGTTATCCTTTTAGTACAACACTAAAGATAATGTCGGTACTTAGAACCAGCTTAATTACAAAATTAAAATAACATTGAACAATAACGTCCATTCCAAAAGGTGCTTTCGTGCTTTGTTATAGAATTAACAATAAATTGCTATTTTCTTTTGTACCGGAGTACCCGTGGGTCCAGCTTTTGTGTTACTACAAAGGCTGCTTTTTCAGGCTTCACGTATAAAAGGTTGTTATTGAAAAGTGTTTTTCCTACTTTAGAAGCAAAGAGAATGTTTCTACTTTCTTTTTACCCACGACGGAACGGAGACGGTAATGCGTTTGGGGTGAGAGGTTGTTTGTTTGTGTGTTTGTGCAAATACATGTTGCCATTTTTATCCAAAACTACTAGTCCGATTTTGATGCAGTTTTCAGTTATGTGTTCGGGTTGGATTGGTGCATGTTCTTAGATAAAAAAATCAAAATAAATTTAAAAAGATTTAAATAAAAAGCAAAATTAAAAATTTTGAAAAAACCCACGACGGTTAGAAATTAATTGAAAAGAGGATAAAATAACATAAAACACCCGGTTTAAAAAAACCCAAGAATGTCCGTCGGGGGCTGGCATTAAATGAACTAGTTTTGTAGCTCCCGACGGACATTCTTGGGTTTTTTTAAGGTTTTAACAATTAATTTTTAACCGTCGTGGGTTTTTTTTTTAAATTTTTTAATTTTGCTTTTTATTTAAAACTTTTTACTTGATTCTCGCACGTGTTAGAGAATGCGTTAAAATTATGTATTGATGTTTGCAATATTACTGTCGCTGTTAACAATATCTAGAAAAAGCCACAAGGCTCTTTCCAGATTTTTGATAGTTCAGCAGTGAGCTGCTGTAATTTTTTAAATAAATATTTGGAATAAGTTTTAGACCACTTAATAATAGTTCAGACTGCCTTGAATTTTACAAAATACGTACCGTAATTAAAATAAGAAAATCCTCTAAAAATAATTCTAATTCATACAGAAAACTCTCCTTCATCATCTACAAGCAGATGAGGGTTAGCGCGCGGGGGTTGGTGATGGGTGTTATCCCCCATTCACCATCATCATCATCATCATCATTTCAGCCTAAAAACACCCACTCTTAGGTACAGGCTCCTTTCTTCTCCCATTCTTCTCTGTCCTGTGCGTCTCCCATCCATTTTACCATACAAAGTACATTACACAATTACACATTTAGCGGCGGACGTCCGGACCATACAAATGAATACAACCATAGATTCAATTACATTAATTTTCCAAGAAATTTCGGATAGTACGTGCTTGTCATAATAGAGTTGGTTAGTAATCCGATTTGCGCAATCTGAATGTTATGATTTTATTTGGAGCAAACCTTAAATTATCTAGTTAGTTGTAGTTACTGCTAACGTCGTAGTAGAAATAAAAAAATGGAAAAATGTTTGAAAAGTTATCATTATCAGCCTTTAATGTTCCCACTGCAGGGACTCAGGCCTCCTCTCTAGGAGAGGGATGGGAGATAATCCACCATGCGAGCCCAGTGCGGGTTGGTAGATGTCACTAGTCTTCGAGTTTTTTGGTTCCAAGATATGCCGGTTTCCTCACGATGTTTTCCTATACCGTTTTGAGAGCAGCGGCGATGAAATAAATTACACAAAGTAATGCACCTGCCTGGGTTCAAACCCACGACTTATTGTTCGTAAGTCGGGCCGCCACCATTGAGCCACTGCTGCTCTTTGACCGCTGTTTGAAAATATTATGATGTTATTATTTTAACTTAAGTTTTAGTTCGTTTATGTAATTTGTGATGTATTCAGCCTTTGAAAGCATTAATTCAATTAAGGTAGGAAATATGAAAGGGGTTTGAACTTTTTTGTATGGGAGCTGGCATATCGACCCACCGCCATTTTGTTTTTTTTTCGAAATCGCGGCCCACGATGAAAGTGGTATGTATTGATAGAGGACATAATTATAGACGAACCAAAAATGTCCAGTAACACGGTACCTAAAGTGTCACGTTACCGAGATATTTGAAGGCAAAGATGGTCATATGAGTACAATGACCACATAAAAAATAGACCTTTTACGTGTATAAAGGTGTTGATTATTATTATTTCTGGTTATTGAAAGAGAGTAGGCACATTACATACTACTAGGAGCACGAGAAAACAATTTTTTGACAAAACAGCGTTTCATTGTGATGTGAAGCTATTTTATTGTGCGTACAATAATAATCAACCTGGGAACTATTGTTTGGATACAATTGAACGCCTATACACGTAAAAAGGCTATTTTTTTAAATATTTAATGATTGTCATTGTACACATTTGTCGATCTTTAACTTCAAATATCTCGGTAACGTGACACTTTAGGTACCGTGTTACTGGACATTTTTTGTTCGTCTATATGTCCTCTATCCATTCATACTACTTTCATTGTTGGCCGCAATTTCGAAAAAAAAAACAAAATGGCGGACAGGTTGATATGCCACATCGGTTCTATCCCCTTTTTATTTTCGGTGTTTACTGTTTAATCCGTACCTCGGAAGGCACGTTAGGGCGTTGGCCACGACTGTCACTTGTAGATTTTTACCTAGTACTAACTGAGTTGTGGGTGGTAGGTAGGCATTGCTTCATGTAAAATACTGTGTTTGAGCTGCTTCCCGTTACACTGGAAGAACATAGTTGACAAAAAGTTAGGCACGTTATAATATTAAATTTCGAGTAAATATTGAAACGATAAACAGACAATTACCTAATTAACTATTTACAGTTACTTACCAAATAAATTTTCTAGACCACTTATTAAATTTCATCAATTTATTTAAAACCAGATTGTACATAAAACAAATTACTAATATCCCCAAAAATATCAAATTACTAAACTAACCTTTCCCCATATTAAATATTAATCTTGAAGGATTCAATTAATTGGACACGACATCAATTCCGAGTGAAATGCAATTTCGTCAGCATCACTGCAGATTGCGATTCGGAGAGACTGACCAGTAATCTTGTGTTTGGTTGGACGTTCCATTTGTTTTTTTTTTATTTAAACACTACTCTTTTGATATTTGATATTATAATGATGGAGAGGAATGCCATAGCATGTTATGAAAAAAACTGGCCAATTGCAAGTTTCTTCTGAGTTCTATGGATTTGGGATGTCAAAATCATGTGGTGTATTGGAGAGTGTATTGTTTTCTGTATAGATAACTTTTCCCGAAACGGCGGAATTTTCGAGAAAATTAAGAAAAACTAAAAACCAAAAAACACGTTTAAATCTCGATCTAACAATGGTGCGAGGTTCATTTATGGATTAAAATACTCGGCATAAGATGCGTCATCAACATTGATGACGATACGAAATAATGATGTTAGGTACATACCTAACATCATTATTTCGTATCACATATAGTTTAAGCGTAATTAATGTTTTTCTTAATACCAGGGTGCAAAAATAGCGATTTTCAAAAAATTATCACTCAGAAACTAGACTTGGTAGCAAAATGGGGATACGAGAACTTGCATTTAAAAGATTATTTCTGTAAGGTTTTGCAATAAAAACGGGATGTCTGAAAATCGGGCCTCATAAAACACTGTGCATTGTAGTACATTTGAGAGATTTTCATGTTATTTTAGCACCATACACTTCATATAGGTTTTCCTGTAATCTATAAGTATTGAACTAATTTCTGTTTCTTTTTTTAATTTTGGCTCAGTGGTGTCGGAGATAAGGGGGGGGGAGGGGAATGGTCAGTAAAGGTCAGGTCTGTAAAGTTGTACAGTAATTGGTTTTCACGGCAGAGTCGCGAATCGCTCCTATCACAAGCCTGTTTGAGTAGACAAGTTAAAATTACTGTTACCATAATAATAATATACAGACACTACTCACGATACTAATTGCTTTAGGCCCTAAAGCAATTAGTATCGTGAGTAGGGTCTTGGTTTAGAATAATGCTCATGACTTCAATTGCACCCTGTATAAACAGTTCCGGACCAAAACAGGAGGAAAATACACATTTTTAGAACATCAGAATGTAAAAATACGCGACCATTTTTATTTTTATCATGTTAATCATATTTTCGACGGTGTCCCTAATAATATAATCCGGCGTGGTCACCCCAGCTTCAGTAGCTAAATTGGTTTGGTGATTGGGAGGTGGCAAATGCCCAAATATAACATTTTGTACAGTTCTTGATAGACTTACTGTTGGCTTAATATGTGGTCATGGCAACGTGGTCTGACCGCATTTAGTCCGATCAATCGGACTATGTGAACTTTTTTTCCAGTTGGTTCAATTTTTGAATCTTACCAGGCGAACTATAAAATCTTAGGACCGCGTGGTCCGACTATATAGTCGAACCACGCGGTCGGACCAGGTGAACTATTACCAGTTCACCTGGTTAGATTCATAGAAATATAAAAGAATCCCAAGTTCTTCGATAAGTATGTAATCAGTAAAGTCTCACAAAGTACCAGGAGACCAGAATCGTGACATCCGACTGGCCTATCTAACCTCCACAGGCTCAGTTAGTACTGGATAATACGATACCATCATTTTATTTTAGAACTAGCTTTTGCCAGCGGCTTCGCCCGCGTGAAAATGACGATTTTCCATACAAACTTTCATCCCCTATTAAATCCCTTAGGGGTTGAATTTCGAAAAATTCTTCCTTTTTCCTTGTCTACATCATAAAGGGAACCTCTGTGCAAAGGGTTTGGGCTGAGCGTTGATGAGTCAGTCAGTCAGTCAGGGCTTCTCTTTTTATTTATATAGATAGATAGATATTGTCTATCCCAACCTTTATAAACGCAGTAATAAAGCATTACTTTAAAATGTGCAGAGGTGCACAACCCGTGGTCTCTGGCAGGTTGCCAACCCACCGCTGCACCCAAGTATACCTGCGGTCACTACTTCTGATATTAGGTGTTCCATTTTAGTGGCTGAGTTTAAGGAAATTGGAAAATGCTGTGTGGCTGATATAATATACGGTGACCTACTAATATTATCAACGCGAAAGTTTGTAAGTATGTCTGGATAAAAAAACAAACAAACAAACTACTCGGAAATCAAGCAGTTAGCACTCTATTATATTAGAGTATACTCTCTATTACTAAAAGTACTCGAAATAACTGTTAATTTTAAACAAGGACAAATTGTATTTTAGCCGTTGTACTCTTAATAGAGTTAAGGAATCACTGAGCTGAAAAAGTTTTGTCAAACAAAACGACCATTCTGTCTTTGTCTTTAGGTATATAATCTATTTCGACTTTGTAACCGTATTATATTATCTTTTCAACGAGGTCCATTCATCCATTATAAAAGTCTGAACAAAATATTGTATGATTTTTTACGAATTCACAAGAAACGCAACTAGTTAGGAACCTACTTTAATAATATCAATATTAAACCTACCTATATCAAGATACTGAGGGATCTGGTTAAAAGGTTCGCTTTTATTATATTATTTTCAGATTAAATAATATACAGGTTAGATTAAACTAAAGCCGTATCTAACCGAGCAAAAATGGACTTAAAGTGAACAGGAAACGAAGCGCTTTTCTAAATGAATGATTCCTTTCAGATATATTTTTAACTGGAACAAAGTCTTTTTGAAATTGGAACTGATTTATTTTTGGTCAAGGTTATTTCAGAAATAATTGGAGGTAGTTCTGTCCGAATGAGTAAACCCGTGTGGGTTGGCTCATTACGAGAGTGTTCTCATATCAGTTGAATAAATGTCAAACAAGTTCAACATTCTTAATGTGGTAGGTTTACCCATATTATATACTACCAGCTGTGGACATAAAAATATCGCGCTATTTTAAATTTTATTAAGTGGCTTACAGTACACAGAAAACATATAGGTAAGAAGTATGGTATCAAATTGATTAGTATACAAAACTAAAAAAACTTCAATATTCTGAAATAAATTGTTTATTTGTAAAACTATTCATTTTCCTTATTTTAATAAAACATGGTCTAAAAACTGAGCAGGTGGAGTGACATTTTAATACCTTGCCCAGCGTAAATACCATACCACAGACATGATATGAGCGTAGCAAATTACAGTCCTTCGACCGACTATGCAGTTGCAGCAATCGGATTCCATTTATTATGTATTTTGACACTCCCGAATAGAGACCAATGATTTCTATATATTATTACAAAATTATACATGAATTAATTTTTTCCCAATACGGCTGTTCACCGGCTTAGCCCATTTTGGTTGATATCCTTTGATGAGTATATTATTATGTAAGACTGCTAATCGAGTGGTCGTAAGCATGACTACTGAGCATGAGGTACTGTGTTCGATTCCCGTGTTTGGTTAAGTATTATTGAGGTTTTCCAACAGGATTCTCAGTAGCAGCCACGGAGTCTGGACTATTTAGTAAATTTTGTCCCATACATCCAAAAATATGCTTAGAACAGATTTACATTTATTTTAGAAAATGCCAGTGTGTTTGTTGTGCGTTGGTACTTTTCGGCAGAACTACACTCAATTTATCGTTGGCCGTCATTAAAGAAGTTGATAATAATCTTGAGAAATATCTCTGAATGAATATCTGGATATCCATTGTTGAGTATTAAGTTTAGCCCTCGTAATGGGCGCGGGACTTTATGTCTTATTTGAAAGTTACAATAATTTACGAAGCCCAAGTTTTGATACTTGCGTAATATTAAAGTTTGTTGAACTTTTGTCGCAGGTCAAGTTTTGTAAAGGAGGAAATGAAGCTGTTATTAAGATTGTAAGACTTGAATTTATTTCAAAAGTATTGATCGAACTAAAGCGAGGAACTTTGCTATGACATTTTAATACACACGTCATATTAAAAAACCCATGTTAAAACTTTAATTACCTAATTTATTTCTGTATGCTTCACAAAAAACACAAAAAAGTAACTGAGCATACTAAAGTAGAAATTCCTTTTTATTTTCGCAAATGTATCCATGTGGGCGATGTTACATCAAATACTTTTTGCTTTAAACAGAAATAGAATAAAATTATTATTCAAAAACTCATTTCAGCTTTTATAAACTATTTTTATGTACTTAAAAGAAGAAAATATACCTTGAAGTTAATAAAAACTGAAAAGATTTATAAACATCACAACATTTTCTATAATATTTTCATATAAAACTGCTTATTTTCCTTTAAGAACTAGGTGCTTATTATTCAGTAAAATGCCTTTGTCTTATACGGAAATTGAAAACTAGCTTGTATAATAATATATTTATGGTACAAAGAAAATGTTCCATATTATAATATCCGAAGCGACGCCGACGCTGCATCCTCTATTCTCTAGAATAAAGCTATTGTAGTAAGCACAAGACTTTGTCGAATATATTATTATGCATTTTAGATACTAAGTCCTATATAATACTTTGTCCTATATGAAAATAATTAATTGTATTTTATCATACTTTTGTACATTCCTTTGTGCAATCACAAATTTCGAACACAAATTCAGGATTGCAAAGTCGTGTCTACATCTCCTTTTCGTAACCATGAGTTTGTAAATCCGCTCCAATTATTAAAATTACCACAAACATTAGATTTTAATTACTTTTTATTCACGGTATGCTACTTTGAGTTTTACTTTAAACATGTTTTTACACCAAAAAAATGTCGTTTCCCGGGAATATTTTTTGCGTAGGGTTACTTAGTTGTCCAAAATGCTTGGTTGAAGGCTTCGTGAAGGGTCCTTTCGTCCTGTATGGAGATATACATAATTATTCATCAATCAGCAATAAATTTTGCCTATCGCAGTCAACTGCTGGACACCCTCCACCATCTACATCTAGTTAAACCCAGCCACCTTCGACATATTTTAAAGTTCTGGTATGTATGTCTGTCTCTTGGCAGATAACACTTCTTCTGATTGTGTGGGCAATAAGGTCTAACGATCCCACACACCGTAGTGTCAGAGTTTCTAAACCGCGTCAAAGGCCTCTGACATGGTTAAACGACAGATATTTAGCGGCCGGGACCACAGGCTTATTACGTGCCTTCCGAAGCACGGAATCATCTTTTTATCAGACAACCAGGTGATCCAAGCCTTTCCGTGGGAATCGAACCGACGACCACCGGGTCAAGAGGCAAGCGCCAAATCCACTCGACGGAGGCAGATAACACTATCTACATCTAGTAGTTTAATATCTACCAACCTGTACCCCAAGTATTATAAGCGACAATCTCCTGCAAATAGTTCTCTAACGCCAAGTTTTCTTGTTCCAGCGCTCCAGGTCACCAAGTGGCTCGGCACAGAAGCAGCTGGATGAGGCGGACCTGTTTATGGACCTCATCAAAGACGTCGCCAACGAACTGGATATCGACGTGCTGTGTCATAAGGTAAGGACTTCAAAGCTATTGCTTAAAAATACTTGAACAGCTTTAGAAAAATATGGAAAACGTATAAAATTTGAGGGTTGCCCTCGATATCTCTGGGTTTCCATCATCAGATCCATGACTTGGTGACAATTGGACCACAACGGGAGTATGCTGTTCCGAATACAAAAAAAAAAAAGATCGGTCCACAATTGACAGATATACCGGTGGGCAATACACACATTATAGAGAACCTCCTCCTTTTTGGAAGTCGGCTAAAAACTGGTTTTTATTTGAGGCTTCACCAAAGTGGAGTTTTGATATTATCCCATGGCCCCCACGGGGTTATAGGGGAATGAAGAAAAGTGTGTAAAGCTTTTTCATTCATCACAGAAATGGGAGTGTCATCTTAAGGCGACATCACCTGCCCGCGACCTTGAGCGCGCGCTTAACTCATCGCCTAAACAAATAAGGTTGAAAATGGCGACGCGTTTGATGCTCGTGACTGCCAAAATGAACGATAGTTCGCAGATTTAATTTATTAAAAAAAAAAATACGCTGTAATGTTAAAATATTTTTACATATGTCTTTAGTTGATTAAATTTCCTTTCTGATAGTAAAAAAATAAATAACAGTTGTCACTCAAAATATTGAGCATTTCGAGACGAAAAAGTTTTTTCGTGTGATTTTTTTGTGATTTTGTGATTTTTTTTTTCGAGGTTCTTGATTACTTTTAGAAAATATTTTTGCATAAGTCTTTTACCTATACATTTGACTATACACTGTATTTTTTTTGGAATTGTAATAAGTAGCAATACGGCTAACTCTGCGACGAAAAACAGGTCGTTTTTACGGTTCCCCCGTTGACTGCGTCTTAACAGACGGGTGTTGTGTAGTAGACCTGCCCAACAGTTGTTTTTGGTTTATAATCCTTTATACTCTTTTTTTTTTAGATTTTTTTGGAGGTTGGGTATAATCATCAAATTACTCCTCCCGCTTTGGGCGAAGCGGAAGGGAGTTTCAGACTTCTACTGACTAAAATAGTTTAAAAAACACTAAAAAACACGCTTTTACGTGCAAAAAAAGTCAAAAATAAAATGTGCTTTTAAAAAAAAGCGTGGGGCGCTAGAACAGGAAAGACTTTCTTGTAAACAAATACACGAACAAGCCCCACGTTTTTTTTTTGGCTCCATCATCAGATCAGCTCGACAATACCATGTTATTGTATTGTCATCAAAATCACATACAACTGCCAATTTTCATAATGCTACGATCTTCAGAAGATGGTTAAATTATTTTTCTTAGATTCCTTTACATACAGGTGAACCTAATAAAAGCGTGTTAAAAACCAACCATGTTTCTTCTCAGCAATACTCTATGTTCTTAGCCCTTTGTGTCCGGGGCCGCGGTATCTCTTACGGACAACCCGCAGCCCAGTTATAGTTTCGATCACGGCCGGAGGATACCGCCAATGATCCTTGAAATGAGCCTGGAGGCCCCGAATTGTTACAATTCAGGTCAATGTTCAGTTTGGTAAAACTCAACATTGACCTCGAAAATCGAGCCTAGAAAATCACGGTCAGCAGGGAAGATCAATGATTAACATGAACCAGCTAGGGTTCCGCTTAAAATAGCGTCATTCGCGGAAATCTATATTTGGCTCCCGTACCAACATAATTATAATATATGCTACTTACTCAGAGAGGTTTAATGATTACTTAACTCGTCGGATGCCGAGTTTAAGGCCGGGTTGCAGTAATTTTAAGATTTTTGAACCTATAAAAATCGAAAGGAACGAGTTTTTTAATAAATAAAAATCATTACATAAAAATGGAACATACTCTCTAGTAAATCGTAAAGATAGAAACGCGATTTAGAATGATCGGCTCGATACTTTTTTTATCAAACATGACTCTAAATTACAATTTCAAATGTGTACTGCTAAGACATTTCATCATGAATTTATATAAAAGTTATATCAATAGATAGAACTTTTTATTTTGAAGTAAATGTTGAAAACATATTGTATAATTTCTTTATAGTTTTTCTCCAAGAAGCAAAAAACAGTCAAAATTTAGGCATTATATCGCTCGCGCGGCAGGGCGGGGGGCGAGGTCGTGCGTACATAAAAACAAAGTACTGCAATCTCGCCTTAAAGACACAATCAAAAAGTCAATGTGTCTTTCGTGAATCTACGTTCGCATACAAAGGGTTATTATAGCCATCACTTAGAAAAGATGTGTTAAACCTTGTCGAATACAAATTAGAGAACTTTGATTAGTGTTTCGATTTTGGAGTTAGTAACAACGAAATAGGGGATCGGACCAAAAAAAACTAATTAGTCCGTCAGATAGATTTCCAAAAAATATTGACCACGGTATTTTTTTTTCTTTTTTCACGTAAACAAAAAATGAAGACGATACAGTGCTTCGAAAACTCGTGTGACGTCATATGCTAGTACATTTTGTACCTTCAATTGACGTTTCAAGCCCCACTCCATGATCTTTGACGCGCTTTATCTTCGTCAATTTTTATTGTTTTGATAAAACAAAAAACACTTATCCAATATTTTTCGATAATCTAACTGACGGACTAAACAGAACAGTTTTTTGAGTGAGTCCGATCCCCTATTGGCTCTATATTTTTGTTATCGATTTACCTGTTTTTCACATAATGGACCTAACTCATCTACCTGAAAAAAAAAGACTTAAAACTGTACATTTTTCTTCAGGTAATTCCATTTCTTCGTAACAAATAAAAATATTCGGAAAGTGGGATAATGTAGACAAAAAAATAAACATTTTAGGAAGGATCTGTCTTCACAACGATAAGTTAAAGCCACGTTTTTCTACTCAAACTTCCCAGTTATAATTTCATCGTTTTATATCTTTTAATACACGCCCACACGGTCGATTACTTTAACTTCAGTACTAGTAAAAAGTTAAACATCAAACAAAACCTACGCAGAGTGGCGTTAATTTAAACTTCGGTTTACGACGCACCCCCACTGTGTACTGGTTCGAGAACTCATAGAAAATAATGGCGGAAGACTGTTTGTTCGCACAAATTGAGTCTGGGTTTAATAGGAACGTGTAAATATAAAATTTAGGCTGCTTAGCTTCCGATGTCAATCAGTAGCTGAATGTATTTCACCAAAAAAATCTAGTTAGTCCGTCTCATCATCATCATCATCATTTTAGCCGAAAGACGTCCACTGCTGGACATAGGTCTCCCCTAAGTGTCGCCACATTGACCGGTCCCGTGCGTCTCGCATCCAGCGGATCCCCGCAACCTTCACCAGGTCATCGGTCCACATGGGAGGCCTTCCAACGCATCGTCTTCCGGTTCGCGGTCGCCACTCCAGAACTTTCCGGCCCCATCGGGCATCCGTTCTGCGAGCAATGTGCCCTGCCCACTGCCACTTAAGTTTGGCAATTCTTCGGGCTATGTCGGTAACTTTGGTTCTCATGCGGATGTCCTCATTTCTGATTCGATCGCGCAAGGAAACTCCGAGCATAGCCCTCTCCATTTTTAAGTTAGTCCGTCTGTTACATTACATATAAATTATCGAAAAATATTGGAAACGTGTTTTTTTGTTTTATAAAATTAATAAAATTTGACGAAAATAAAACGTGTTAAAGATCAGTGGAGGTTTGTGATGTCACTTTGTGGGTAAAAAACGTAAATTTGTGACGTCACACGACTTGACACGACCCTGTATATTCTTCCTTTTGTTTACGTGAAAAAAGAAAAGAATCTGAATAAAAATATGAGATTATGTCCATTATTTTTTGAAAATCTATCTGACGGACTAGTAGGGTAGTTGACTGACAAAAAAATATAAGATTCTGTTAAGTCCGTTAGTTAGATTATCGAAAAATATTGGATACGTGTTTTTTTTTTATCAAGTGAATAAAAATTGACGAAAATAAAGCTTGTCAAAGACCATGGAGAGGGAGCTTTTGACGTCATAGTCTGGTAAAAATGGACCAACCTGTGACGTTTCACAACTTTTCGAAGCACTGTATCGTCTTCATTGTTTGTTTATGTGAAAAATGAAAAAATACGTGTTTAATATTTTTTGAAAATCTATCTGACGGACTAATTAGTTTTTTTTAGTCAACTACCCCTATTAGATTTTTTTGGTGAAACACTCTCCTTCTTCTTCTTCCTGCCCTTATCCCATGTCATTTGGGGTCGGCGCAACATGTTGTTTTCTTCCATTCTGCCCTGTCAGTCGTCACGTTATCATTTATTCCTTTTTCCTTCATATCACCCCTCACACACTCCATCCATCTTTTCTTTGGTCTTCCTCTCCCTCTCCATCCATCCACATTTACATTCATAACTTTTTTAGTCACATGCGATTCATCCCTCCTCATCACATGCCCATACCACGACAGTCGATTCCCTTTTAACTTTTCTGTAATTGGCGCAACTTTTAAACTTCCTCTGATATACTCGTTCCTTACTTTATCCATTCTGGTCACATCCACCTCAACATTCCCATCTCCGCAACATGCAACCTTTTTTCATCCATCTTCTTCACAGCCCAACATTCCGATCCATACAGTACGACAGGCCTAATCACGGACTTGTATATTTTCCCCTTTAACTTGAGGGGCATCCGCGGGTCGCAAGTTGTTCCAGTGACCTGTCGCCATTTCATCCATTGAACTAAATCTTTATTAGTCTCTTTCTTGTTGGTATTGTTATCGTAAGTGCAAATGCTGAGTACGTATAGTCTTTGATTCGATTATCAGGTTAGATAATGTGTTACTGGGTTTATCAATTACACGTTCTCAGTAGCAGTTACGGAATTGTGCTTGGTCGATGGCAAAAGGAATGCACCCTATTATTTTAGGGAACAGAGATATTTAGAGTGTTTTGGTTTTTAATAAAGTATCGTACAAGTCAAGTTAAGTGCTATAACTAACATAATTAGGGTTCCGTACCTCAAAAGGAAAAAACGGAACCCTTATAGGATCACTTTGTTGTCCGTCTGTCCGTCCGTCCGTCCGTCTGTCAAGACCCTTTTTCTCAGGAACGCGTGGAGGTATGAAGCTGAAATTTATATCAATTACTCAGGTCTACTGTCCCTTGAAGCTGTGAAAAAATCAAACTTCTAAGCCAACGCAATCAAAAGATACAGCCGTTTATGCCGCAAATTTTCGACACTTGCAAGGGAATCAAAACCTACAGGGTGCTTCCCGTGAACTCAGAATCTTGAAATTTGGTACGAAGCAACGTCTTATAGCATACATAAAGGAAAAATTACGAAAACCATAAATTTTTAGTTACATCACAAAATATATTTTTTTTACGGAACCCTCGGTGCGCGAGTCCGACTCGCACTTGGCCGGTTTTTTTTTAAGTTACTTATACTAACACAATTGTTATTAGTATGTATATTCAGATTAAGGAATTTGTCTATCAATGGGTAAACCTGAAAATAAATGAATTCTATTCTATTAATTTCATATTTTGAAAATATCGCGACTGTGTTATATTATACATCTCTACAAAAGGTACAAAAGGTAAAGCACTTCAAAACAAATGGTACTTTTATCGCTTTTCTTCTGTAAATGTTACAAAATGCAAAATAGCGTTGTTTGTTATTTTTATGCACGAACTTGTAGTGGTGGCGAGGGACTTGAAATTTTATATTTAATCTGAGTTCTTCGTAAGCTTCGGAGCACTTCGGAAAACTTCGGAGATTTAGTTCGTGTCATAAAAAACGCGGGGAGACTAGCAAAATTGTACCGGCTTAGTTGTAAGTTGAGCTCGCAGTAAAAAGCATGAAATGCATTTCGTCGCTGCGCCTGCCAAATTCCATATGTGCATTTTTTCATTTTTTCGTTTTTTCACCAAACATAATCTCCGTTTCGTTCTGTATGTGCTGATAAAATCCTTTTTGTGATATTCCATTTAGAAAGAAATATGACAAATACCGTATGTATTTTGGCCGTTTAGAAAAAATCGTATGTGCAGAATTGCACATAAAGGAATTGTGTTCCGTCTTCAGTGACCCGCAACTGTGCGCGCCGAGAGGGCGCGTTGTGGTGTAAACAACATTATAAAAATAGTTTTATTGTGTTAAAACTAAATAAAAGTGGTAAGTACGTACTGAATTTACTTAAATTGTGTTGTTTTTATATAATACCGTAAGCCATTCATCAGTAACTTGACAATTTAAGTTCCTAAACAATATTTTAACCTATAAAATAGTCTTGTATACCTATCGTAGATTGTTCAGTTATCAAAAATATTGTAAGTGATAAAAGCTATAAAGTTATAAAGATAATTAAATGGAGCTTAAATAATTGTCAGCTTGACTGTACCCTAACTTCCGAGCCGCCATTAAGTTTGAATCGAACTGTACCTAACTACGTTTGCAAATACAACGCTTATATTTACGTATTATACGTTCACTAAAGTGAGGGCTGCGTAGTAAATGTGCATATTGTGTTAATGTAATTATGTTTGTTTGTATGTTGGGTAATTACGTATATGTACCTACTCTTTTTTTTTTTTCAGGCGATATGACGTTTAACCCATATGCACGCAAACCAGCGTCACGGGGACAGATGCTAGTCAATTTAGCTAAAGGAATTGACAATAATAATACAAATGAAGATTTAAATGTGCCTGATTTGTTTATGTCCAATAGTTACGATCCTACGCAAGGCCTGCAAACTTCAGATTTAAATCAAAATGTCACCGACATAGTACAAAACTTATCGTCTGAAAATATGGAAATTAGTATAATATTTGAAGAACTAAAGGACGTTACATATGATAAACTTCTTGATCCTTTCATAGATAAGTCAGAAATGGATCTTATTAAAGATAAACCAGAAATTGATTGTGGTATTCCTGAGATCTCGGACAGTATTAATAAAAGATATATTCTTGATGAAGTTACAGGCCAGTTAAGAGAGGATACGAAATTATTTGAGGAAAATTTTAATGAAGATAATTACTACTTGGATGAAAAGACAGGAGAATTAATATTAGAAAAAAATACTACGGTTTACAGAAATGAAGACTTCTATAGTACATCTGAAACTGAGATTTCGCTTAGTGATGAGGAAATAAATAACAAACAAAGGAAGTTTAATAAGTTGAAAAGGGTATGTGGCAAAAAATATACAGGCAGAAAAAGGAAGTTTGACGAAACGGGTGAGAAAGCAAGTTATGAACATGTACCGAGACCTAGAAAATATCTTAAAGAAAAGCCATGTGCACATTCTTGTATTTCCAAATCTGACAGAAGCTATTTATGTGGATTGATATCGGAACAAAAACGGAAAGCTGTATTTGATTATTTTTGGGGTTTAACTACGTGGGATGCGAAAAAAGCTTATTTGAAAACACTTGTTCGACTGCGTCCGGTAGGTATTAAGAAGACGTAAAACTACGAATAACTCGGAAGATGCATCTCAAAGACAACTGGCATATGACTACTATTTTACAGATGATCAGAATGTAACTGTGAAGGTTTGTAAAAGCTTTTTTGTCAGCATCCTTAACATAAATAGCGATACACTGTCGGAATGGATTAAAAAGCTGCAGGATAACACAGTAGAAGGACAAGATTTAAGATCTAAACATGAAAAACGGCAATCTATAATAAACCCTCTTCCAAAAGTTATTAAATCAACTACTGTCAAAGAATGGCTAAATTTAATTAATAAAGTACCAAGTCACTACTGTCGCTCTAGCAGTAACAGAGTTTACATAGAAGACACTTTTGAATCGAAATCTCATATATTTAGAGTTTACACTGAGTGGTGTAAAGATAACGGAAAACAGTATATTGGTCGCAAAATCTTTAATAAAATATTGGAAGAGGAAAAGATTTCCATTTTTAAGCCAAGAAAAGACCAGTGCGATGTATGCACAGCTAAAAAAGAAGGCAATATCTCAGAGGAGCAGTTCGCCGTGCACATTGAAAAGAAGAAAGAAGCCTACAACGCTCATATTGAAGCTCGCACTATGAGCTCACCCGAGGTGCTCGTCCTGACTGTCGATGTCCAATCTGTTCTCCTTTGTCCAAAGATGCTAGTGTCAGTTCAATACTATAAGCAAAAACTTCAGGTTCATAACCAGTCTATTTATATTAACAATAATAAAGATGTGCACCTGTATGTATGGCATGAGGGAGATGGAGGTGTTACGGCTAACGAATTTACAAGCTGCTTGATACATTTTATTAAAACTCAATTAAACTTTAAAAAAATTATAATTATATCAGATGGCTGTTCTTACCAAAATAGAAATAAAGTTCTGTCATCGGCTTTACTAAAATTAACAAAGGAGACTAGACTGGAGATTGAACAGATTATTTTAGAAAAGGGACATACTATGATGCAAGTGGATAGTGTCCACTCAACTTTAGAGAAAAAGTTTCGTCCCCCTATCTATACACCAACTGATTATATTAGTCGCATGAGGGAAGCACGACCTAAGCAACCGTACCACGTTCATCATGTTGATTATACTTTTTTTAACAATTATGAGGATGACATTTGCATTGATTCCATTCGTCCAGGTAAAAAAGCTGGAGACCCGACCGTAAATGACATTTTTCCAGTTTTATTGCAAAAGTTTTGTTGTTTAAATAAATTGGACTCTGGAAACATTAACAATAGCAACTAAAATTAAGTGTTTCGACTGTTAGTCGGTTGCCGAAACTTACAATGCATTTTAAGTACCTGGTGATCCTTTGAAATAGTTGCTTGAGTAGTTGTATGGTGGCGTTTATAATTAGGGATAAACCGATTTGGATGAAATTTGGCACACGGATAGTTTATAACCTTTTTTTTTTTGGAAATTTGGAAATCATCAAATGACACCTCCCACTCTGGGCAGAGTAGTAGGGAGTGCCAGACTTCTACTGACTAAAAACCACCTATGCTAGTTCTCAGCCCTTTGTACCGAGGCTGCGGTATCTCTTTCGAACAACCCGGGGCCCCTACGGGGTCATCACCTACCTTACACACAGGTTACTTTTATCCTGATAGTACGATCCCGGACAATCACCGTCCGTCACCATCAATCAGGCGAAGCCGCAGACATAAGCCAGTCGCTTTTACTAGATATTACAAATCAATGAATGTGAATGTTTTGCTTCACTTAAATCTAGAATTCCTACATACATTTGTTATATTAATATTTTCGTACGTAAGTAAAATAATAAAAGGCGAAGTATTTCTCCCCAAAGAAGACTTAGACCCTCCATGATAAGACCCTCATTTACGTTTAAAATGGGTATAATACAAAGAGCATAAAAATAGTAGAAAAAAGCAAGTTTAAAATAAATACAGAACTTGTTTTTTTTTTTAATTCAAGCAAATATTTACTTTATTACAGGAAGAAGTACATAGGAGCAAAGTCTTTGACTTAATAAAAACTTGTTTTAATTTCTACACTATTTACTTGCGGAACTAATGCCTTTTTCGTAATTGGAGAAGTTTTAAATTGGCTTACATGCCTTGCAGGAATTATTTAGGAGAGTTTAGTAAGGGTAGGTTTTCGTGGACAATGGGGTAAGTACCGCGGAAGGTTTTCACGTGGTTGTTTTAAAGATTTAAGGTTTCATCTTGATATCTAAAATCTTATAAGTAAGGGAGACTCTTAGTTTGAAGGGGCAAGGGCCGACGCCCGTCGGGGCTGCGGGTTGTACGAAAGAGATACCGCGGCCTCAGCACAAAGGGCTAAGAAGGAACATGGGTGATTTTTAATCCATCTCGCGAGCCCTGTGCGGGTTGGCAGATGTTACCATGTCCTCGAAATTTTTGGTCACAATTCATCATCATCATCAGTCTATAATGTTCCCACTGCAGGGACTCGGGCTTCCTCTCTAGGAGAGGGATGGGCTATAATCCACCACGCGGGCCCAGTGCGGATTGGTAGATGTCGCATATCTTCGATTAAATGAAATTAAATGAAATAAATTATACACAGTAATGCTTGTGTTCGAACCCACGACTTACTGTTCGTAAGTTGGGGCCGCCACCACTGGGCCACCGCTGCTCTAATTCCAAAACTCAAAATCGAATCAAACATACCCAGTTTTCTGAACTAGTCTCACAAAATAAACAGCTCCCTAACTTTATCGTTCGCAATAAAAACGCAGTTTAAATTACAAAACAACCTCCTGTTTGTCTGTTCATCAGCGTTATGTCACTTTTATTGTTAAAACGACAAGGTTTTAAATTGACTTATTATCTTTTAGAGACCATTTCTTCAGATGGAAATGGAAACTCCACTTTACATTGTTGTACAATTTTGTTGTAACGAAGTTATGGCGTTGTTGCATAATGAGTTTAATGAGATACGGCTTGAGTTCCATTTTGTTTGTTGGCATTTACTTAAGTTTTGTTCTGTTATGTTTTTTATTGCCGGAACGAAAAGCCAGTTAAATAGAATGATATTTTTGCGTTTTGATGGGTTTTTCATTATTTGGCGAGAAAAGGCGCAATTCCGAACAAAGTTGAGGGAATCGGGGGTGACCATTAATGACCTCCGCTGCGAAACTCAAAGGGCGAAACCGCAATAGTTTCGCTGTGAGTTGTAAGTTCTTTGGCGGCGAAACAGGAGCGAAATTCCCTGCTGTAACGTACACAACTGACTATAATGCTGTGTCTTTCTAACACGATTTCGCTCATTTGCTCAGGAGCCGTCTACATCTCCGCCCGTTGACCGTAGTAATGTTGTACAGCGAAACTCGCGCAGCGGTTTCGCAATTGTTGTTTCGCAGCGGAGGTGTGCTACAGGCATAAAGGGGAAAAGGCAATTATACTGCCTCGTTGATTTTGCGGTTGCAAGCTCTATAATTATTGCTTAGCATGATGAGTTTTATTCGATTTCCAGGTCTCTCTGGTGTTATTTGATTTTCCATTAGGAATTTCTCATTGTCAGCTACGGGGTCTGTTCATAGCTGGTTGATAGCCATAGAAAGGTCCATTTTACGCTTTTTAACGCCATTCATATAATGATCTGCTAAAGCGGCCCCCTGTTCTGCCCAACCCTTCCGGGAAAACCGCAGGCACGTCACGATGTAGGTAATGTAATACGGTAGTAACCGAATGTATACTTCAATTTTATTATTTCCTCATCTTTCAACCCTCCACACCATTTCCTCAAAATCCTTCGAGAAACTATAAAATAAAAATATCCTCCTGCCAAAACTAACCCTCTGGGACCGAACTTAGTGACTATTGGTCTCAAATCCAATGACAATATTACCCTGTCTCGTTCATAGGGTATATTGTACCCTCGGGAAGTCAATTCAGCTAAATCGGTTAGCTAGAAAGCTTGTATTGGACCTTCTTTCGTTTTGTTTTGCTTATTAAACAAATATGGGTCAAATTGTTTCGGGCTGTGGAGGGTTAAGTTTTGTGTAATTTGGGAGGAAATATATTGTTTAAGTTGCTTTCGGAATGTCTATTTGTTGTTTAGGAAACGACTTTAGTGCCGTGATTTAAGAGCTTTCTACGTACAGTCATCATAATCATAAGTAGATTCACAGTACTCAACGCTTCAAAGCAGGTTTTTCAATAAAAATACTAGTGTTTACTTTTATAAGTGTATATATTTGTAATAAGAGGGAAATAATATCCACACTTCCGTGATCTTTAGGTATACATACAGTAGTATCCCGATTTTCCGGATATCCAATTATCTGGACTCATTGTTAACGGCTCTAATTACCGTACCTATAAAAAACCTATTACAAACTCCAATAATGCTCCTTTGCAATTTCCTCTTTAAAATTCAACTCACCGTTTACCGTTATAACGCAAGTTACAAAGAAACAAAGTAAAAATATCTCTCATGAACAAGGATTCAGCGTTAAATGCGAACCACGTATACTTGAGATAGGTACTATCCCCTGTCAGTGTTGCAAGAGAAAGAAACTTTAAGTGCATGTCATCTCACTTAATTGTTACTGGCAACTTTGTGAAGGTTCGTGGAAAAGTTTGATGTTGCTAGTGCAAGAATTTTTCTATGAGCAATTTGCTACATGTCATGCGTAAAAGTTTTCTTGTATTTTTTATTTGTTTTGTTGGAAATTCTTGAAAGCTATTTCGTGTTGAAATAAAGGGGAATATGAGGCATGGTATAGAATTTAAAAAGAATCCTGAAAAAAAGAATTGAGACTGAAAACTTGTATGAAAATCTATTGTTATGTTCAGGGTCATCCCTCACGGATGAGCATAATTATAATCATCAGCCTATAATGTTTCCACTGCAGGCACTCAGGCCTCCTCTTTAGGAGAGGGATGGGCTATAATTCACCACGTAGGCCCAGTGCGGTTCGTAGATGTCACATGTCTTTGAATTTCCGGTTTTCTCACGAGCCAAAGATACCAAAAATCTCTAAGTTACCTGGAACCTCTACAACCTACCCACCCCCACGTAGATACAGTAAAATAAGGAAAACACACAAAAAAATCCCTACGCTTAACATCCCAGCAATATGTCTGCACCACATGACGCCAACCGTTAACAGTTATGGCCGCCAACGATATGACGCGATATAACGCGATATGACGCGATATCAAGCGATATGAAGGAACATCTCATACGGTATTACGATTAGATGTTAGCGTATGATGGTTTTATCTGAGCGTTTGTCTGATGTTTGGGTGAAATCTATGTGTTTAAGAGGAAATGCGAGTGCTGTCTCTTTCTACTATCGCTGTCTCTCTCCGTCCTCCTGCCCTCAAATTCGTGCGATAAGGACAACTATAGAAAAAAGTTAGAATTCGAGGTTTGGCTCTCGCCTATTTCCTCCTCCAATATTGAACCAATTTAAAAGATATTTTAGACAATGAATAAGGAGGTTATATACTACGCCGCTATTTTTTTCTTTTTTCGTTAATAGTTGTCAAATTTGTACACTAGGACTCTGTTAACAGCGATCTAAACAAGCAATTTTGAGCATTTTTTGAGGGTTCTAGTGCTTATAAAAATAATTTATCACCAAAAAGGAAAACATAGGGGCATAGAAAAAGTTAATATTTATTATTCTGTAAAAAACCATTGCTCTAGGGTCATTAACCAAAAAGAAAACAGGCGAGAGCGTTTGTATGGAGAAAAGACCACTCGCGTTTCCTCTTAAGATTACTTGTGAAAAAATGTGGTTTCTGCTTCGAAATCTTTGTCTACTTGTGGACATCAGAGGGTCTAAAATGGTAATTTTAGCAGATCATAATACGAATTGCGTTAAAAAAAATGGCGTGGCCATTTTAGATACCCTGGCATGTAGGGTTTGGTTAGTAGTAGTATGTAGGATAATTTATTTTTCCTTAAATATACGGCACGGGGATTTTCTGAAATACTGTTAAAATTAACAACTAAAAGCAAGCGTATACCTACTTGTGTGAATTATGATTTGACCGTAATTTATATTGTTTTACTTTTTGGACAATCTCTTGAATTTAGACGTGGGTGGAAAACTACACCTTGCTTTTATAAAACAAAGTCCTCCGTCACGTCTTTCTATCTGTCTGTTCGCGATAAACTCAAAAACTACTGTACTGATTTTCATGCTGTTTTCACCAACAGAGTAGTTCTCGAGGAAGGTATGAGTATATAATTTCGACGCGGGCGAAGCCGTGGGCAACAGCTAGTATAGCATAAAAATAAATGGTTGTGTAAATTCTTACCGATTATCTATTTCATTTTAATCTAGAAGTAGACGCAAGTATTCTAGTTTAAACTTTCTGCTGACAGAGTAGCAATAAATATATTTCTCCACAGTTGGTTTTTTGGCAAGATACAACATAATATCGATATATCAGCACTGTCAGGAAAGACTGTGTCGTACTTTCGTTGTGTTGTTCAATTTAATTTAATATTCGTGTCTTTTACGAGGGACTATACAAATGGTTTTTGGCAAAAATTTGCCGTTTATAGTTTTGGTAAACAGACAATTCTGTATCTATTGATTCAGTTTTAATATCAAACTTTTAGGAACAAGTAATTACTTTTTCACTCCTCTTGCTCAAAAAGAACGTCAATAGCATACCAGAGCGAGCGTAAAATTGCATATTGCACTAGGGCTAAAAGTAAATCTCGTACGACAACTTGTTCAGCCAGCTGGTGCGTGATATAGTTTCAAGTAAAAAAAATGTTTTATTTTTAAAAATGGAACTAAACGCGCTGAATGCCGAACTCTTTGGTAGAATGTGTGCGTTGCATTGCAGCTACAGAAGAAATAAAAAAAAGGCATTGGCGCGAAATTTTTGGAATTGTATTAGTAAATTGAATTTAATTTTTAATAAAATGAACTCGTAATGAACATGGTTACTAAGCTATTGCATAGCTTCTATCGCGGGCCTTGAGCGTGGAGAGCGAATCCAGAAAAACCGTAACGAAAATATTCACAACCAGGTTGCTATGGTTACGGAAAATAACAAGGTTGTCAACTGAGGTTGTCAAATTAAATAATTATAATTTTTAAATAATTAATATGTTGATAAAAAATGCTACGCAATAGCTTTACCGCGGCAGTCTCCAAGTGCCACATTTTTTATTTTCTCGCAATCGTAGTGAAAAGTACAGTGTAACACACGGCGCTAAAATCCCATTATAACTCGGTTCCTATTTACTACCTAGCTAAAGCTCGGTAGTATAACTACCTCGTATATAATAGGTCATTTTCCTTGTATTACAATGTACTATTACTTCCGTAATTTTTGTCAGTGTCTCGGTCTACTGGTCTAGTGGCAACTACTGTGCATGAGTTGCTGTTTCCGATTCCCAGATCGGGCGAATTGGTCCATCAATTTTTCAGTAGCAGCCACGGGAGGCGGAATTTGTGCTCGGTTGATGGCAATTAGCTCGCCCTCTATTACATGAAAAAAGTGGGTGTACTAAATGGGTACACCTTTGTGTAACCCTTAGCAGATTGCAGGCGTGATGTTATTTTTGGTTTTTAATTGTTGTTTGCCGTTTGAATAGCATCTTTGAAAAATTCGTGTACTCTCTGCAAAGTCTTCTTGCGACTATCACTTTGGACTTCTTCTTCTAATCGTATGGGCAGTAATGTCTACCGACCCCACACACCCCAGTGTCAGAGTTTCTAAACCACCTCAAAGGCCTCTGACATGGTGTGACGACCATTTGGCGGCCGGGACCACCGGCTTATACGTGCCTTCCGAAGCACGGAATCATCTTTTTTTTCCAAACTGTCAACCATTCCTTTGATTTTCACCAAAAACAATATCGCATCGCAAACCTTATCAAAGCAACTTATACAGGGTTACTCGTAACTCACCAGTAACCCTGTATACAAGATTCAGTACCTACTTGCGAAAGCATACGTGAGAAGTACATTTAGTAGTCCAGTTACAAGTTAAGAAACTAGAAAGTTCTGAAACAACGCAATTAGTCTTGCACTGTTCAATGTTCAGGCTTGTTCACTAACAAGAGGTAACAAGATACATCGTACAAGAGAGAGACTTTATTGCCCTGTGGTTTCCTGGATTTTAATTATGGTTGCATAAACTTTACGGAGTAATATTGAAGTTACCCACTCCATTTTGTGGCCTAAAGAATCAAAACCGTGACCTGGCTTCCCTAAATCTTTTTTCTTTTTGTTTTATCATCTAATCTTATCCTTATCAGACCTTTCTAAATAATAAGCCCACAAACCACAAACTTTCAGGCACAGCTTTCTTTTTTAATTAAAAGTAAAAAGAACTCGTCCTTCGAGTCTCGTCCTTCCTCGATTCGGTATTAGGATGTTTCTTTAACAAAATGTTCCGTTCAACGTTGTCCTAATCCGTACTTGTCTTGATGGAGTTTTTGTAAATAAAACGGTTGGACTTGAAGTTTTTCTGCTGTAAAGTCGTTCTGGGATTATGTGGGTAGGAAGCTTTGAAAATGTTGACGAGGGGGATGATTTATGCAATGTTTGGGTAAAAATTTAGTTAGGTATGATGTAATCTTTGAATGTTGTGTCAGGCATGAATGATTGCCGGGGCTGCGGATTATCGAAAGAGATAACGTGGCCTCGGTTCAAGGGCGTAGAAGGAACATGGGTTCGGTTTTTAGTCAGTAGAAGTCTGACACTCCCTTCCGCTTGGCCCACGAGCAGGGGGGGGGGGGGGGGGGCTATTTAATGATTTTCCACCCACCATAAAAAAGGCATGAATTATTAGTTGCGTGTTAATGGCTAAGAAGGAACATGGGTGATTTTTAGTCAGTAGAAGTCTGACACTCCCTTTCACTCTGCGCAAGAGCAGGAGGGGTTATAGATGATTTCCCAACCCCAAAAAAAACAGGCATGATGATTCCCGTCGGGATGGGAGTTTTTGGTACTGGTATTTCATTCAGTCTATTAGGTTTCGTTTGCTTGCTCGGGTCTTGTGTGCAGTAGTGATCTGTAAATTGGATTTTATAATTCGTACTTGATTGTTTTACATTCACGAAGGAAGACTTGCTGAAGGACCTTGCAAGAGCCTCAGGTAAGCGACCCTGGAAGAAGAATTTCCTGGCCGAGAATTACTTGGTGATAAGGGATGCCCCGCCACCCTTAATTCCGAAGATGAAGATGACAAAACGCAAATCCTGATGATGCCACGCCTGACCTGGCCATCATACAACAAATGATACGCATGATGCAAGACTTCAATAGCGAAGATGATGATTGCAACGAAGTAGGCAACGCGGTGGTTATAGCAATATCAGTAGTCGGTAAATTAAATCCTAACGTTCAAGAATTCAAACCGAAGTGTTTGTTTTCACCTTGGCTAGGCCCATAACGAAAAGAACTAAACCCGTTACAAAAAGTAGTAGCAATATAAGTTATTCACCAACTAAGAGCCATAGCTTAGGATACAAAAAAAAAACGGAAAAAATGTTGCTATTGCACGCTACAAAAAAGTGTCATCAAAAAGATGTGAAGAACCAATCATATTATTTACGCTGGAGTATTTCGAGGGGAAATTACCAAGTCCACCAGACGTAAAGCTCGAACATGCGGTAGTTTTTCTTTTATTTTAAAAGCAGTAGCAAAGCCAGCAACAGCAGTGTTGTTTTAACCGAAGACGCCTTCGTACAACTGACGAGGAGTCTCTGAACAACACGCGGAAGCTAAGAGTGACTAGAGCGCGTCTGTATCTTCATATAAACGCGCGTGTGTTTAGGTTAAATGGTTGCGTTCATATCGCGTTTGAAGCACGTAATCTGCGCGTCGTCTGCGCGCGTGCTAGGGGCCATTAATATACTTAACACACAGCCATCAACGCCATCTATCGACAGCCACTAAACTAAATCACGTAAACATACGACCCAATTTACTCTTCACGCCGATAGATGGAGTTATTAAGGAAAAAGTTAGTGCCCGTAAAAGCCCCTTAATTCTCCGCTATAACTCAAGCTAGGCTATTTTTATTCCACACTAGCTGTGCCCGCGACTTCGTTCGCGTGGTTGTCGAAAACTTAAATGCGTCGCTTAGACAAAAGTACATTAAATCATTGTCCTGCGTTAACTTACTGACGCTTTAGAAAATAAGAATAGGGTAATGCAAAGCACTGACTATGTCCAAAATTAAAGTTAGATGTATGCAACCCCGTCAGAACGGCCGAACGGATCTTCATGAAATTTGAAACAGAGTAGAAGACTGACACTCCTTTCCGCTCTGCCCAGACCGGGAAGGGTTCTACTGACTAAAAACCACCAATGTTCCTTCAAAGCCCTTGTGCCGAGGGCGCGGTATCTCTTTCGAACAACCCGCACCCCGACGGGACCCGCAGCCCTGACGGGTGGTTTATGTAGCCTGACTGAGTCTAAAGCTTAATATTTCCCTTGATCCGAAGTGTTTGAGCAAACTCACAATCTTTTTCAAAGACCTATCTAACGACACCCCAGCCCCACACTATGGACTTCGCAAGAAAAACATCCCCTCTTTTAAGTGTACCCTAAAAAACTATTTTTTGCGGGATTTTATTTTACGGCGTAACTCATCTGTATATTCATGCTAACATATAGCTTCCTAGTACTACGCTAGTATTATATTATCTGTGACCGCGGTAAATGAACAACGCCATCTATCGAAGACGAAGATAAACTGCTTAAATTGTATGCATGGAAAGCGATAAAGCGATCAATCACACTATAGGGTTTAAGCCATGTAGACTTTGAAAGCAGCGTCATTTAGACTACCTATCTACAGAGTATCTTTAACTATCACAACTTTTTTAAAGTTATCTTTTGAAGGCATTTATTAATAAGTACCATATGCGTTTAATAGATGTCGTTACATGTCTCATTCTTGATCGTAATGATAAAGTTCTTCTTGAAAACTATAAATTCAAATATCTTTTGATATAGAGCACCGATTAAGATGAAACAAAGACTAAGTAATACCCCAAGTTACGCACAATATTTATGTATAAAAGTTACCTACATTAGTTTCGTAAATTTCATGTGATGCTTAGTCATCGAAACAGACAAACAGATAAACAGACAAACAGATAAACAGACAAACAGACAAACAGACAAAAATTCCAAAAATGCTGGAAATGAGTTCTGTTGGTTATACTTTATCACCCTGACAATTTTTTTTTTTAATATTTTCAATGTACAAAAATATTTTGTCTACAGATTTATTATATGTATAGATAATGTGGACCTCTTGTACATAAAGTGAAATACGGGACCTTAGTAGGAAACTGTATAGGGATGATTTAGATTAGGAACCTTTGTCGTTCGTTGAAGACTATCTTTTCAGATATTTTAATCCCCTTTTTGTTAATTAGAAAAGGTTAGGCTGGGCTACAAATTGTTTTTCTCTTCTTTTGTGTAGTTATCTACTTAACTACCTTTTTTACCCGACTGCGGCGAAGTCCAAAAAGAGGGTCATATGTTTGACCTGTATTTATCTTTGTCCGTTTCTTTGTTCCCTCATAATTGTTGTTGTTTTTTAGGATTGTTTATTTATGCCAATCGGGGTGCGCGCGAATGTCTTGTATCTCCCGGACCCCCGAAACATGGTATTAGTAGGAACAGTGGGTTTTAGGTAAGTCGGTTAGATTCCAACATAACCCGCTCGCCCCAGGCGGAAGGTATTAATGAGGACATTCCCATACAAAAAAAAAAGGATTGGTTATTGGTCAAGAAGTCGCAAGATCTAATGCTGCGCAAAATATTTTCTTTGACTCGATTTTAAAATCGGGCAGAGAAGAAGCATGACGGATGATATGCCCAGAAAGGAAGTGACTGCTGAGATGACAAGTAAGTAATAGAAAAGTATGAAAGAAGATGACATGCTGCGGAGGTACCATTCAAATTAGCTTATGGATATATAGGTACTCAATATTCTCAATTCTTTATTGCATTCCACAATGTAGGCTTAGGTGGTAAACATTTTTTAAAAGAAACAATCATGGACCCTGTCGGACACAGCAAAAGAATAGTAGATTATGCACCAAGGGGCTAAAGTTGTGTCTTATGTCACGGGCGTCATATTGAATCTCGAGCGCAATGAAGGATTCGGGATTTAACTCCCGAGCGCAGGGAGGGAGTTAAGAGTTTAACTCACGAGCGAAGCGAGGGAGTTAATACAAGAATCCTGAATGCAGCGAGGGATTCAAGCTAGCCCAAGGCAAAGACACCTTTAGCCCAGAGGAGGATACTCTACTTTTTACACCTACTGTGAGAAAATAATAGCCATAGGTAGTACGAAAAACAAAGTATTTATTAAATAAACAAACAGTAAGAATAACATATTAGAAATAATGAAATAGAAATAATTATAAGAAAGTAATGGTAGAATGGTTTTGGATGATTGGCTGTATGCATTTTGAATTTAGAACGTCATTGGAGACGCTCGTGAAATAATTATAGTATTTTTGATAAAATGTGATAAATCGACTGTAGTAATAGGTTTTATTATTTATTCACAAAATCCACAGCAATATTATCTTAGCGCAGTTTACTTAAAATAAATTAACTAATGTTACAGCCAATTACTATTACGGTATTACGGCGCGGTACGGTATTTGTTATTATTAATGCCAGTTTTAATGTTATTCCATTCCTTTTAAAAAATGGTTCGTAGTTATCTAATTATTCTTACAATATTATGTCTTCGAAAACATGGCAACGATATGAAGAAGCAGTCGTTATGATTTTGTAGGAAATCGAGAATATCATCCACGCGTAGTAAGGGTATCGAGAATACCTTTCCTCTTTCTGGCACCAAATGGTGTTTCTGTTTGATATAGTGCGCGCGGAACTAGTTGGCCGCGCCTTAGGTGGCGACAGGGGTGAGGGGGCGGGTTGCCTACAGCTCGCAATGCACCAAAGAGTATGTAACTTTACAATGCACAGGAGACTATAATTAGACAGTAATGACCAATATAATTGTTCAATTTATTGAAAATAATACAAATAAAAAACAAAAACATGCCTAAGGCGCGGCCAACTAGTTCCGCGCGCACTATTAGTACTATACTGCCAATTTAGCTGAGCATGTGAGATTCCAAATTCAAATCACATTATTGACCAGCGGGTCATAATGAAATCCAGTACAACATTATTGACCGGCTGTTCCCCCGGCCACTAATGACTCACTTTAAGTTAAGGTTGCTTGACATATAATTTGACATTTTCGAGCAGGTGGTGTGAAAATATTATTTCAAGCTTAGGACTTAACATTTACTTACGTAACTATAATGTTATAAAATTAAAAGTAATAATAAAAATCAAAAATTAATAAATTTATACAAACATGAAAATCAAAATTTTAAGACAAAAATAATAATAAGTAGGTAACAAGTAAAGTGAAAACAGCAATGTATACAAAATCAAATCAAAAAGTTAGACTCGGTTATTTTTTGTTATTTTTAAAATAGAAATCTAAGCTAACATACCTAACTAGGTGCCAATTGAAAATAACAATACCTATACAGGGTGCAATTGAAGTCATGGGCAATATTCAAAACTAAGACACTACTCACGATACTAATTGCATTAGGGCTACTATTACGCAAATCAAAAATATTATTAATGCAATTATGAAAAACCTTCAAAATGTAGTAAGTCATACAAAGTATCAAATAGTTGCGCATCGCGCTAGCGAATGCTGCTGTAGGTACACTAGGTACGTCGTACGCGTTATTGTGCGTGAACTCTTTGAACCCGCCCGACTCACGTAAAATAGGTAAGTTGCTAACGATTTCATTCATAATACATTCCAACTTTTCCTTCATACTTTGCCATAAGACGGTCAAAACTACGTCAACTTACAACATTAAAAAAACATTTTTACGTAGGTAAAATAAATTTCCTGTAGGTAGTTTTGGCGTATTTACAAAGTTGCACATTATTTACAATAATTGTTGGTGAGTGGGTCGTCTTAGGGGCGGTTGTTCAGGAATCACAATAATTTACAATAATTTTACTACTACTTAGCTAACTAGCACTTACACGTATTTTAAAAGATGCTCAAAGTGTCCGCCACCTTTTTCAATACACAACAGCGCTACACAGCAATACACAACACTGAGCCCTACGTCTGTGATTGTTTTTCACCTTGTTCAACACAAATTCCTGTGATTTCACGAGTTCGTACTAAATTTCTTGTGCGATCGTAAATCAAAACCATTTGTAGGTATTGTTGGTTTGTGAACCTAGCCTGCACATTACGCGGTCGAGGCATCGTCTTTACAAAGTCTCTGACAATTAAATTAGTCCACAATAACACTGCACTGCAATCCAAGGACGAGAGGCGCGTGCGGCGATTACGTCACGGGATAAACATGCGTCAACGCACCTGCGCAATTGTTATGACACTGGTTCGGGTGACCGTCCCCGCGCGGGGGTGATATTCGCATTTTTGCGAGTGAAGAAGCGGGACGGAGAGAGTTCGGGAAGGGCGGCGGCCATACATCAATGGCGGCGGCATGCCTTTTAGCCTATTGTTAATGCTACCTAAAGGAAATGCCGCGCGCGTGCCGGCCGGCCGCAATGACTAGTTATTAGTATTATTTGATGTTTGTTTACTTTTTTTTCGTTCCGCGTTGTACTGTGCGTTATGATTTTGATACTTCAAGACTTATTGGCGTTTTTGTAAGGAGTAAATATTTTTTTTTACTACTTTTAGTGTTTATTTACAATAATAATAAGCCTTTTGCAGTATGACTTACTACAATTTTATTTAAGGTTTTCCATACTAACATTAATAATATTTTTGATTTACGAAATAGTAGCCCTAATGCAATTAGTATCGTGAGTAGTGTCTTAGTTTTGAATATTGCCCATGACTTCAATTGCACCCTGTATATGAGAATGATGAAAATGAAGAAGTATAACTCTGAGTGTACATAAACTTCTACTTAGATATATATTCTTTCGGGAATTTCTAACTCCAACCAGTGTGCTTACTCTCGAATATAATTCCGATAGATCGACATTGGAATTGTCAGTCAAACGTCAGGCATTGGCTGGACTCACTGAGTCTAGCCAATCCCTGACGTTTAACTCAACCAACTGACGTTTGACCAATGTCGATCTATCGGAATTATATTCCAGAGTAAGCACCCAGGTTAGTTTATGAGAACAGAAACTTCCAAGTTCCGGGCAACCGCGATATATAGATCCAATATTTAAATAGTTACAAAGTGCAACAAGAACTTCTGGAAACTGTTCAAAGCTAACAGCGGTGGTGTGTTAACTTTATGTAGATTCCTCCTGCAGTGAACTGCGCTCCTGGTACCCATATTTAGTGTCATGAGATATGTTGACTTAAAAGGGCTTTTAACGTCAGAAAAACCTAACTGTAATTATTTGACTTCTTCCTATATTGTAGATTGGAAGGATATACCTGTTACTTACTTTTTTTAATAAGAATAAAATAACTAACATAACATATTAAGTGTTATTAGTAAAAGCACATAAAACCGGTTTTTTTTTTACACTATCGTCTACATTTCTTTTTCATTTCTCCTTTTGCAGGTATGCTGGCAGAAATTTCTTTAGAAATAAGCAATCATTGTGTATTAAAATGTTTTCCTGTGCTATCTGATCTACTGTGTGTACATAAATAGTAATAGCTATTTATTCACCAAGGGGAGTAATCTGTACTTATCCTCGAGTGAATTTTCAACAAAATTCCCAATATTATTAAAAATAACACAATTCAACATTTTAAAAAGAGACTAACATCACTGTTGATTGAAAAATGTTACTATTCCATAAATGAGTTTCTGAATGACCCTGACATCTGTTGATAATGTTTATAACTACTTAAAACATATTTATTATAAATTCTGACTTATTTTTGATTATACTTTTGAATTTGATTGGAGATGTTATTATATTTTACATTTTGACATTGACCTTTTACATACTGACATTATTACCTATTTATTTTATCAATTGAATCTTATTTTATTGTTAAATTTAATTGTTAGAGTGTGTGTTTGCCGATTAATATATTGACAATTATAATTTTAATATAATTATAAACCTATATAACTTAAGGCAATTGTTGTGTTTATTTAATTTTTAGATAACATTTTTAATTTTAATGTAATTGTTTGTTTAATTTAGATACCATAATTTAATTATTGTTTAATTATTAGTTTTCTTGGAAAAAATTTGTGTGCCTAATATTAGGTAGATTGTACAAGGCTCATCCATATTGTTATTCCAGCTTATTTCATGTACCTACAATTTATGCAAATAAATCTTTACTTACTTACTTACTGAAATATACTGCTTTATACTACACTGCTTGTTTTTCACTTTTCCACTGCAAAAACAAAAAAAAAAAAAACCAAAACGCGTTAGTAGGTAATGAACGCATTACTACCCTGATTTTCAGGGCAGTAATGAACAGCTTTCAAGCCTTTTAGTGGGGTAGTATTGGTACACTTACTAAGCAAGTGTAGTATAAAATAAATAAATAAATATAACATCACGCCTGTAATCCCCGCAGGATAAAGCAGAGGTGTACCTACCAACAGTACACCCACATTTCTCCAGTTATGTATAACCTTTTGAGCGCCACAGTCACGTATAGACGACAAGCCGAACAAGCAAAAAAGTACCTTAAGTCTGTTGTCTTAAGGTACATTTTGACTTGTCGTCTATCTACCGGGTACAAATCCTAAATCCGCAGTTGCTACTGAGAAATGCCTGATGGAAAAACTCAATTATTACTAGCCCGACCAGAGACTCGAACCCATGACCTCATTCACAGCAGTTGCACTTGCGACCAAAGACGTCCAAAACAGTCTTACTGCCGCTCTCAGAGAGCTTTAATGATTACTTAGGTCATTACTTAGGTTTTGACAGTTTTGTCATTTAAAAGTATGTCAAATCTTTACTAAGTGACGGCTTAAGTAATCATTATCTTGACTGGCCTGTTGGTCTAGTGGTTAGTGACCCTAACTGCTATGCCGGAGGTCGTGGGTTCGATTCCCACCCAGGACAAATGTTTGTGTGATGAGCACGATCATTTGTTCTGTGTCTGGGAGTAATTTATCTATAATATGTATGTATTTAGAAATATATAAGTATGTTTATCAGTTGTCTAGTACCCATAACACAAGCACTGCTTAGCTTGGGACTAGATGGCGTTGTGTGATAGTTGTGGAATATTATTATTATATTATATACTAGCGACCCGCTCCGGCTTCGCACGGGTGCAAATGGATGTTATTATACATATAAACCTTCCTCTTGAATCACTCTATCTATTTAAAAAAACTGCATCAAAATCCGTTGCGTAGTTTTAAAGATTTAAGCATACAGACAAACAAACAAATAAACAAACAGACGCGACTTTGTTTTATACTATGTAAGGATTAAATATCTCTGGGTGCCGCATATTCTTAAAATAACTAAGTATCTATTAAAAAGTCAGCAACATGGATTACCTAATATTCGCTAAAACGCAGCCATAGTTCCACTCCCAAACCACGGGTCCTGCTTGGACCACATTTTTCGAATTTACCAGCTTTAAAACTGGATGAAATAATTTTCTTAAAGTCTCCTTCAACAAGGCTACACTATTCCAGTACAAAAACTATAATCTCAAAAAGATCCCAGCTTAAGTCTTCGGATGCAAATAAGAGCTCATTTCAAAGCGGACACCGACAATAAGATGAAAAACAAAAGGAAAACCTTCCTTTATCCTATTGCATATAAATTACTTGCTGATTTAGTTTGATGAGTCTTGTATCGATTTGTCTTGTCTTGGGACATTATAGAGTGTCTGTTCTTGTTTATCCGTTCCTTGACTTATGTTTTGAGGACAGTGTTTTCACTCTTTAAGAGGCCTTGTACAGACAAGACTTGCGGAACTTTAGGCAATTTCGGTGCGATGCTATGTTTGTGTGCAGCGATAACACCGACGAACGCACACACGGGCATTTCGAGCGTTGAACTACGGTTGAAAAATTTGATCATTTAGACGATTATTATTTTAAGTGACATAATTTTATAGTAAGTAAGTACACTTTGAAAAATAGTCTGGAATGTGTGTTGTGTATAGGTACACTATATCAATCAACATAAAAATGGTTCAATTTGGTGTTAGATGAAATAATATTCATTTAATAAATCAAAAATTATGATATCTATTTTAATCACAGATTTAAATTTTGTTGTAAATTGGTTGCAAAAGCACTACAACACGTCAAAAATAAATAATGTTTCCGTCTCTTTTTAACCGACTCCTAAAAAGGAAGTAGGTTCTCTATTCGTATGTTTTTTTTTATGTGGTCCGCGCATATCTCCGACAATAGGGGATCGGACAAAAAAAAACTAATTAGTCCGTCAGATAGATTTCCAACAATTATTGGACACGTATTTTTTCTTTTTTCACGTAAACTTAAAATGAAGACGATACAATGCTTCGAAAACTCGTGTGACGTCATATGATAGTACATTTTGACGACACAAGTGACGTTTCAAGCCCCACTCCAAGATCTTTGACGCGTTTTATCTTCGTCATTTTTTATTGATTTGATAAAACAAAAAACACGTATTCAATATTTTTCGATAATCTAACTTACGGACTAAACAGAATCATATTATTTTGACCCAGTCCGATCCCCTATTGTGGACCGATTTTCAAAATTATTTTTTTGTTTGAAAAGGTATACTCCCAAGGTGGTCCCATTGTCACCAAGTCAGTTACTGATGATGGGAACTCTGAGAAATTGAGGGCAACCCTCGAATATCATAGGTGCACATAACGTTTTCCATACATTTTCAGAAGCTGTTCAAGTATTTGCGTCTGATAATCATAATTTCATGTGGCGGCGCTGCGCTGATGACGGAAGGTGCAACTCCTCAACGGTCAGGACTTGAAAGAAAATTCCTTCAAAATTATACGTACTTATGGATCGATAGTTGTATTCTTTCAGGCTATTAGGTTGAACTGATTATAGACGGTAAATCTCATTAACCGACTTAATAAAAAGGAGGTTCTCAATTCGTCGGCTAGGAAAATTTTAGGTTTTTCCGTCATGGGTGTCGTTTTCATGGTTTTTGGGGTCGCTGATTACGAAAATGAAGTCAAAATGAAAATCAAGATGGCGCCAACGAAAATTTTTGGGTTTTCCGTCATGGGTGTCGTTTTCATGGCTATAGGGGTCGCTGATTACGAAAATGAGGTCAAAATGAAAATCCAAGGTGGCGGTCAGAAAATTTTTAATTTTTTCCGTCATGGGTGTCGTTTTCATGGTTTTTGGGGTCGCTGATTACGAAAATGAGGTCAAAATGAAAATCCAAGATGGCAGCCTGGATTTTTTTTGGTTTTTCCATCATGGGTGTCGTTTTGATGGTTTTTGGGGTCGCTGATTACGAATATGAGGTCAAAATGAAAATCAAGATGGCGCCAACGAAAATTTTTGGTTTTTCCGTCATGGGTGTCGTTTTCATGGTTTTTATGGTCGCTGATTACGAAAATGAGACCAAAATTAAAATCCAAGATGGCGGCCAGCAAAATTTTAGGTTTTTCCGTCATGGGTGTCGTTTTCATGGTTTTTGGGGGTCAAAATTTAGAAATACATAAAATGGGTTTGTTAAACATGAAATCGAAATAAATATTAATAAGTTATACTAGACAAAATGTAAAATAACATGAACAGGAAAAAAATGGAATTATAGGCATTGTCATTCAAATAGTCCGTTAGCCGTTATCACGTTTCCAACGGGCACCACGTGGAGGTGGACCGACACCTAGCGTTTTTTTTTTGGTTGTTTATTTTCATTGATTTTATACACAATGTTCAAATCAGATTTGAAGTATTATACGTGATGAAGGAAAAAAAAACATTTGATTTTTTGTTAGGTTTTGTGCTTTCGAGGTCAAGAATGTCGATAACGCCTGAAGGAATGGTGGCTTATTTTGTAAAAAAAAAAGGTCATTGGCCGTATGCAGTATGTAGACTTTGACCCTAGATAGATATAATTATTTATTTTAAATTTGTATGCTTTTTAGGTTTAATCATTTTGTGTTTCGTTTTTTTTATGTATTTTTTAATCATATTTGTTGAAATTCAAAATTATGAGCATTGGCCCGTAAGTTATCTGGGAGTGGTCTCTCCCCAAATGATTCAACTAAATCTTTCAATCTTGCCGATGTTTGCCTATATCTTGGCCGACTAGTTGTGTGTGATCCACGATACAAAATTTGCTCCAGTTTCAGTTCTGTCAGGCTTTGCTGCCGACGAAGTTCATCCAAAAACTTCCATATAGATGGGTGATGAGATGAGCCGATAGAAGTGACTAGAATCCCCTGTGAAAGCCTTCAACGGAGTTGTTCGTTCGGGGAATTTCCTGAAGAACTGCATCAAAAGTATTCCACAGATCAATAGGAAATCTAGGAGCTCGCCTGCCCCGTCTTTCCAACCTTCCGATCCAGTTATCTTCAAAATAATCAATGCCTTGTCGGAGGAGGCCAGAATGCACAATATAAAACAGATTCGAGCAGTTCGTCAAAAGCGTTGTTATCTGGTTCTGATGGAACATACGCTAAAGCACATAATTTATTTATTTATTAATAACCAACTTATATTTACAGTGACACCACACATACAAGTTATAGGTTGAACAAAAAACTTAGAAATAAAAAATAATAATAACAAAACTAAGAAAAAAAAACATTATTACAATAAAAATTAACAAAACATTCTAGTGGCAAAAGTTGAAATCAAATAAAAATTACCAAAAAAATTGTTAAACCCTAGGAGATAGTACTGGGAGTGGCAATGGACTCCAGGTATCGAGAAGCAGTGTTAAGGAGACTTAGTTCCGTACTTGCAAAAATATCTAATGACTCGTCATACATTAAAATGTTTATGTGGGTAAGGGCTAGAAATAGTGGGCTAGTCTTAAGAGTTACGGTGCTTGTTTGAGGAATCGAAAAAAGAGGACGTTGGCGTGGGCGAAGAGAGTGCCGGATAGGTAGTGGGATGTTAAAAGAGATGTACTGTTACAGCAGGGAATTAAAATGGGAACTACGAACTAAGCAGATGACATATTTAACTAGAGCAAGATTTCTCCTGACTTCTAAGCTCTGGTATGTCACCATACCTAGCACGAATGGCGTAGGGTAAATTATATGGGTAAAAGCCAAATAATTTGAGTTAGAGGTAGCGAATAAAAGACTTCTGGACCTTTTCAATGACTAGTTTATAGATTTTTTCATGAGGGTTCCAGATTACACTATTGGTTTCGAGTAAACTGCGTACGAAAGAGTTGTAGATGAGGTTTATGGCTGGTCAATTAATAAAAAAAAAAAACTAAATGTGGCACTCGGAGACTGCCGCGGTAAAGCTATTGCATGGCATATTTTTTTACAACAGCAAATAATTAATTATTTAATTTGACAACCTCAGTTGATAACCTTGTTTTTTTCCGTAACCATAGCAACCTGGTTGAATACTGAATCTTGAATATTTTCGTAAGGGAATTTCTGAATTCGCTCTCCACGCTCAAGGCCCGCGATAGAAGCTATGCAATAGCTTAAAAATTAACTTGTCGTAAAACAAAACCTAAGTTTTTGCGGGACTTGTTGCATATTTGTATTATATTACTATGTTGGTTAAATGTGAGGTGTGGGTCAAAATTAGTACCAATATCGCGTACGGCATTAACTCGTTTCAGGGGCTCATTGTTTAATGTGTAAATATTGAGGATAGGTTGTGTGACTTTAGAAAAGGTCATGATCGCACATTTGCTAATATTCAAGTTGAGGTTGTTTATAGTGCTCCAATGGTGGATGCTGTCTATGTCTTGTTGAAGTGTGACTGTATCGCTAAGATTAGATATGGGAAGCGCAACTTTGACATCATCGGCATATATTAAAACTGTGGAGTGCTTTACACACTTGGGCAGGTCATTTACAACAATAAGAAAATACAGGGGACTTAGGTTAGTACTAGGCCAAGGTACTAACCTCCAAGCGTTCCGAATTGGCATTTTCAAAAATAACATATTGTTTGCGATTGTATAGGTAATTTGCGAAGAATTTAAGTGTTGCCGCAGAGAAACCAGCCAAAGCCAATTTACTCAAAAGTATATCATTGTCAACCCGGTCAAAAGCCTTCTGAAAATCAAAATAAGTGACATCCACCTGCTTTCTGTCGTCAATATTTTTGGCTAAGAATGTCGTAACGTTGAGTAAATTAGACGTGGTTGAACGATTTGGAAGAAATCCGTGCTGTTCCTCCGCAAACCACCGTTGCAGTTTGGAAAATACTTTTTTTAAAAGTACCGCTTGAAACACTTTTCCAAATATGGATAAAACAGCTATGGGTCTGTAATTTTTTATATCACTTTTTGGGCCACTCTTATGAACCGGGATAACTTTAGATGTTTTCCATTCTGTTGGGAATGTATTTGACTCAACTGATAATTCAATTCAATTTATTCACAAACAATTCACATTGTATTTGAAATCATAAAAATAATAATAAAAAATAATAATAAAACACATTCATAAGTCATAATTAAACAATAACAACAAAAATTACAATACCTACACATAAAATACAAATTTAAATCATAATTCAAACAAAAAATAATCAAAAATACAAAATAATTAAATTATTAGATTGTTGTAAAATTCATGTCAGCTTTATACAAATAGTCATTTTAAAATTAAAAACTGACAAACACAAAGGACACATTATATCAGTTGGCGCATTATCATAATTGTATTATATACCTTAATATTACATATCGTCAACGGAGTAGAGACATTTATCCAGTAGGAATGCTTGAAGCTTTGATTTAAATGAAGACGTATAAATTAAGCTTTTTAATTCTAATGGTACCCTATTGAATAATTGCACTGCTTGATATTGTGACCTATGTTTCACAATGTTAAAATGAGGACTTATCTTATTTTTCAAATCTTTCCTACGTGTACTCTCCCTGACTAGTCTTTCCTCATGCGTCTCATATTCATGTATGTACTTTTTTAAATTAATCAGAAGTACAAGAATGTAGAGACTGGGAACTGTAAGAATTTTTTAAGTCTAAGAAATGCGGACGACAACTCTCTCTTTGTGAGATACGGACAATGGTACGTATAGCTCTTTTCTGAAGGACAAAAGCTCGTTTACAGTTATAATTATAGCTGTTTCCCCAGAATTGTATACTGTATCTTAATTTGGATTCAATTAGTGCGTGGTTTACGATTTTTAAGTGTTCAATGTCAATTTCGTCTCTATATAAGGGTTCTTAAAGCATAACATGTGGATGATATAGATATGCATCAATGGCGGCTAATTATTTTTCCAGTTTAATGGGTCATCTATGTGTACTCCCAGGAATTTAGTTTCTTTCACGAGTTCAATATTACCATCATTTAGTAGTATTGTCATAGTGTCATTATTTCGGGCAGTTGTTTTAAATAAAATTACCTTAGTCTTTGCACTTTGCAATTGGCGAATATGCAATGCGAAATCAGGGGTGTAGTGTGTACTCAGTTTACCCAAAAACCATGAAAACGACACCCATGACGGAAAAACCAAAAATTTTCATCGGCGCCATCTTGGATTTTCATATTGGTCTCATTTTCGTTATCAGCGACCCCAAAAACCATGAAAACGACACCCATGACGGAAAAATCAGAAATTTTCGTCGGCGCCATCTTGGATTTTTATTTTGGCTTAATTTTCGTAATCAGCGACCCCAAAAACCATGAAAACGACACCCATGACGGAAAAACCAAAAATTTTCATCGGCGCCATCTTGGATTTTCATATTGGTCTCATTTTCGTTATCAGCGACCCCAAAAACCATGAAAACGACACCCATGACGGAAAAATCAGAAATTTTCGTCGGCGCCATCTTGGATTTTTATTTTGGCTTAATTTTCGTAATCAGCGACCCCAAAAACCATGAAAACGACACCCATGACGGAAAAACCAAAAAAAATCCTGGCTGCCATCTTGGATTTTCATTTTGAACTCATTTTCGTAATTAGCGACCCCAAAAACCATGAAAACGACACCCATGACGGCAAACCCAAAAATTTTCCTGGCCGCCATCTTGGATTTTCCTTTTGGCTTCATTTTCGTAATCAGCGACCCCGAAAACCATGAAAACGACACCCATAACGGAATAACCAAAATTTTTGTCGGCGCCATCTTGATTTTCATTTTGACCTCATTTTCGTAATCAGCGACACCAAAAACCATGAAAACGACACCCATGACGGCAAACCCAAAAATTTTCCTGGCCGCCATCTTGGATTTTCCTTTTGGCTTCATTTTCGTAATCAGCGACACCAAAAACCATGAAAACGACACCCATGACGGAAAAACCAAAAAATTTCCCGGCCGCCATCTTGGATTTTCATTTTGGCTTCATTTTCGTAATCAGCGACCCTGAAAACCATGAAAACGACACCCATGACGGAAGAACTAAAAATTTTCCTGGCCGCCATCTTGAATTTTCATTTTGACCTCATTTTCGTAATCAGCGACCCCAAAAACCATCAAAACGACACCCATGACGGAAAACCAAAAAAAAATCCTGGCTGCCATCTTGGATTTTCATTTTGAACTCATTTTCGTAATCAGCGACCCCACAAACCATGAAAACGACACCCATGACGGAAAAACCAAAAAAAATTCTGGCCGCCATCTTGGATTTTCATTTTGGCTTCATTTTCGTAATCAGCAACCCCAAAAACCATGTAAACGACACCCATGACGGAAATACCAAAAATTTTTGTCGGCGCCATCTTGATTTTCATTTTGGCTTCATTTTCGTAATCAGCAACCCCAAAAACCATGTAAACGACACCCATGACGGAAAACCCAAAAAACCTGCCTGCCATCTTGGATTTTCATTTTGACCTCATTTTCGTAATCAGCGACCCCAATAACCATGAAAACGACACCCATGACGGAAAAACCAAAAATTTTCCTGGCCGCCATCATGGATTTTCATTTTGGCTTCATTTTCGTAATCAGCGACCCCGAAAACCTTGAAAACGACACCCATGACGGAAGAACTAAAAATTTTCTAGCAGACGAATTGAGAACCTCCTTTTTTTAAGTCGGTTAATGAGATTTACCGTCTATCATCAGTTCAACCTAATAGCCTGAAATAATACAACTATCGATCCATAAGTACGTATAATTTTGAAGGAATTTTCTTTCAAGTCCTGACCGTTGAGGAGTTGCACCTTCCGTCATCAGCGCAGCGCCGCCACATGAAATTATGATTATCAGACGCAAATACTTGAACAGCTTCTGAAAATGTATGGAAAACGTTATGTGCGCCTATGATATTCGAGGGTTGCCCTCAATTTCTCAGAGTTCCCATCATCAGAAACTGACTTGGTGCAATGGGACCGCCTCGGGAGTATACCCTTTCCAAAACAAAAAGAATTTTGAAAATCAGTCCACAATTGACGGAGATATTCGCGGACATACAAACACGAATAGAGAACCTCCTCTTTTTTGGAGGTCGGTTAAAAATATATATCGAAGTACAATCGACAACAACAAACGATCGTGAAATTCGACTTCGATCTGAAGATGAAAAAAATTTTAGCAATCTTTACAAACTAGCAAAATAAACATGTTTGATCAAAATTAATAAGTGTATCAAATTGTGGTAATCGGTGTACAATCTCGAAAATATATGCACGAAAAACACGGGAGCGTTTGTGACACAAAGCGATACGTCCGTCCTCTGGCAGTGGCCGATTCGTACTGGCGAGATAGAGTTTGCGCGGTCGATAATATAGTTAACTTTAGATTCAATTTACGAAATGAAATTATAGTTTATTGATAAAATAAAAATACGATTCTATTAGAAGGTTACCTTAAAATTAATACGTAGTTTTTAAATTTTCTTTAACGTGATTCTAAGGTATAGAAAAAAAATCTTATTTGTCGAGACATTTTGTAAAAATTGCGATGTTTTAACATTTTTTTTCTGCTATATTTTGTATTGAAGTCGAAAATGTGGCAAACTGGTCCCCTAGTAGACCATACGGTGATGTTATTTATATTTTTTTTAATGTTTAAAATCGTTTGTAGTGTTATGTTCGGCTAAGCCAAACGTAACTCGATCGGTATTTGTGCGGAAAAGGGCTTTTGAATACGGGTGATTGTCATTAATATAAACATTATTTTGAAAATTCTTCAAACCCATCCACCTGAAAAAGAACTCGTCTCTTATAATAGCCAAAAGGAAGCTTCAAATTCTTCATAGATTTCCCACACCAAGCGATCAAAATTGATCAAAATGAGATGATTTTGTGGAAGGAGCCTTAAAGGGTGTTAAAGTAACGAAGCTGAAATTTTGTTCTCCTCGTCACTGCGATCATTTTGTTCTAGACCATACCTAAGAACCCCTAATTACGAAGACATCGGGGGTCAAAGTTTCAAATTTTTCACTGTTGTTTTTTAATACTTTGTTTTAAGGTTGAAACTTTACTTAAATTACCTCCATGAACCGTTTACTATTCAAAGCATCCACTAGCTCAATGTTTTAAGAGTGCTACATTGAGTTTTACCGTAAAATTTTATTTTTCACCCAAAAAAAACGTTGTTTCATAGCAATAATTTTTGCACGAGGGTACTTAGTTTGTTGTACACAATGCTTGGTTGACGGCTTCGTGAAGGATACCGCTCCGCCCCTCCGCCGTCAGACTCTAACTGACTAAAAACCACCCTGATGTTGCCTTCCCACACTATCAAATCGACAAATGCTTGCACTGACTGGACGGGTCCACTCAAATCTGTGTGGTGCTTTCTTCAAAAGACCATCTCAGACACTAATTTGCATAGTCTTCATGTGTGTATTATACCAAGATTATGTCTGTACCTTGAACATTTATTGTAAACCCAAACGATTTTAAAAGAGTGTCCATGAAGTTTCTTGCCATTCTTCTCATGAGAATGAGACCAACGCTTTGGAATGGGTACAATCACGAGTTATTATGCCTTGTGACTGGGACTGTAGCTTAGTTTATTTAGCTTCATTAGTTTAGTAGTTTACTGCCGCACTCGGAGAGCTTCAGTGGTTGCTTGGGACGTCGCTTGGTAAGGGTTTTTGGCAGTTTTGTCATACAAAACTATGTCAAGCTTTTGCTGGGTGGCGGCTTGAGTAATCGTTGGATATCTCTGAGTGCCGCAGTTAGTTCAATTCGACTATTCAAAAGTGCCTGTAACGGCCTACTTGAAATAAATGCTTTGATTTTGATTTGATTTTATCATAAGGTATCATGTTGGGAAACAGTGCCCCTTCCACGATCGACGGGTAGTACCTTGCCTTCGCTGTTATGTATATTCATCACAATGCTCTTGTCCACAGATCCTGGTGAACGTTTGTCTACTAACATCGGCAGACCGAGGCAGCTTGTTCCTGGCAAAAGGAATGGGACCCCACAGATATCTGCAGGCCAAACTCTTCGATGTCACTAGAGATACAGGTTGGTGATGTATATTTTAATTTTCAAGTATGCAGTTCACCCGTCGGGGCTGCGGGTTGTTCGAAAGAGATACCGCTGCCTCGGCACAAGAGCTCAGAAGGAACATGGGTGGTTTTTAGTCAGTAGAAGTAGTAGTAGAAGACTTATATGATGTAGGTAGGTTTGAAGTTGATCTGTACACATCAAAGTCCGGTACCTATGTCGGCGACATTCGTACTCCTTTGTTTTTTTTTGGTGGGTTGAAAATCATCAAATAACCCCCCCCCCCCCCCCGCTTTTGGGCAGAGCGAAGGGGAGTGTCAGACTTCTACTGACTAAAAACCAACCCATGTTCCTTCTTCGCCCTTGTGCCGAGGCCGCGTTATGCCTTTCGATAATCCGCAGCCCCGTCGGGTGTCGGCCCTTGCGGGCCAAAGTATATCTCAATATGAGATTCGCTCAAAGCCAAAAAATTATTTTGTCTCCTTAACTTCTACAAATCTGTTGACCTAGCAAGATACTTAACAACCGCAGTTTCGCTCAAAAAATCAATAGTCCAGGTACTTATATAACCTGGAAAATACTTGTCCAAATAAACAGATAATTCCGTAAGGGGTGGCGCTCCCAAATTGTTATGATTCATGAATTCCTACCCTACGCCGGAAAATTACATGGCAATCGATTTGGTCGCACCCCTGAGCGTGTCTGTGGAATTGCTGAAAATATAAATGTTAATAAGTATAACGCTTGTCATGGCAAACGGGGAAGTAAAATCGTTTTGGTGACATAAAAATACAAAAAAAAACTGGTATAAAATTATCATGTAAATGGAGAATGAGAGAAAGATCAAGGCAACGATGATGTATGGATTGTATGAGGAATAATATGTAAGAAAAAGGAGTAAATTGTAGCGTGACGGTTGACAGAGGAGGATGGAAGAAACAAAGGTTACCTATATGCAGACCCCAAGCAACATGGGCCAAGGGCAGGATATACAGATGTTCAGGTTGAACCTTTTTGGTCAGCCTACTCTAAATTATTCTATAGAGATCTTTCATGGAATAGTACATTGTTCACCGAGAGGAGAAAGTGACCGATTACCGTCGAGGGTGTCGTTTGAAGCCCGAAGCCGTAGGCAAGGGCTTTAAAACAGCCGAGATCGGGAATCGCACTTTCTCTCGAGTGATACATAGTGCTTTACACTTCACCTACGAGGAAAATAAAAAACTAAATCTTTACTAATTGAAATTTATATTGAAATTGTTGCAGTTAGTGAATCTGAGCGGGAGAGAAAAGTGTATGAAAATCCATTCTCTCCCGCTCAGATGCGTTTTCTCCCCGCATATTTGATCGATATGCAATGACGTACTTTCTACCGTAAATTTGATTGATATCAAGGTACTTTCCAAGCAGGTGTAGTATAAATAGGTTTTGCTGGGAAGTTTGTTTCGCCACTTCTTCTCCCCAGACAAACAATGATTTGGTGAACATGGTGTTTTGGAGTATGCGTTCAAGAAGGACCCCATATCATTTACTATCATCATGGGACTAAAAAGTTTAAACTGTTACTAGGCCAGGAGAAAATTTAAAAATATTAATATTACGATGGACAGGTAGAGGCCAACAACACCCAGTCTTACCAAAAAGAGTATCGTATTACCTAGTATTAACTGGGTTGTGGAGGTCAGATAGGCAGTCGCTCCATGTAAAATACTGGTATTCAGCTGCATCCGGTTAGACTGGAAGCCGACCCCAATATAGTTGGGAAAAGGCTAGGCAGATGATGATGAGGTAGAGGCCAATTGACTCACGGTTGTTAGACTGCCTCTTTGGTCTAGTTGTCGCTATCGTGACTACTGAGCATTTTGTCCTAGGTTCAAATCCTGGGTCGATTGAATAGTTATTGCCCATCAGGATTTTTTCAGAAGCAGCTACAGAGTTTGGGCTTCTGCCCGTTTGATGGCAATAGGCACGCCCTCTATTATATGGACCTTAAACACAACTGGCGTTTACGTGTGCCTAACCCTTCGGGGGTTACAGGCATGATGCTATGTGTTTATGTTATGTAATAATGAAAATATTAACCTACAAGTACAGACAAGGGATTATGCGTGAGTTAGACCACTTAGTGAAATTGACGGCCTTAAAAGATAGTTCCTTACTAAGAGATTACTGCCATAATGACGACTGTTGGCGTGAAGTTTAGTAATCATAACAATCATATTATTATTAAAGTTGATGCTAGGCAGTACATTTCAGCCAAAAGACGTCCACTACAGACTGAACATAGGTTTCTCCCAGGTATCGCCACATTGACAGGTTCCGTGCGTCTCGCATCCAGCGGGTCACCACAACCTTCACGAGCAATGTGCCCTGCCCATTGCCACTTAAGTCTGGCGATTCTTCGGGCTACGTCGGTAACCTTGGTTCTCATGCAAATGTCCTGCTTTGCTGCTACAGTAGCCACACTATTACTCTGAGAAGAAAAACTTAACCAAACTCAAAGTATATTTTAAAGTTCATTCAATTAAACTGTACTGGTTAGACTATGTGAGAACCATGTAAGTGTATATTATCTGAAGTGATACTAGTTTGAGTAGACCTTTAAAAAAAATATCATCTTCAAACAACCCAACCAAATAGCTTCACAGTGTATGTAAACAGACCTTTTAAAGTAAATACATACCTACTCACCTGAAAATTCCTCTCAAGCACTTACTTCAGGCTTAAAAACTGAATTCCGAAGGCTCAAAATTAGGTTACGTCAAGGTCGTAACCCTGCGCCGCCAATTCTGGGGAATGAGAGGCATCCGAAGCGTTTCACGTTTTTCCTGAAAGTGCAAATTACTTTACGTCGAGTATTCATGGATATTGGGAGTGTAGGCGTTACGTAGATACATTTGAAGCTAATCATTTACGTATAAGGTGACGTAGCTTCAAAATTGACGTTGTTAACAATAATTGGAAAAATGGAATGTAGCATTCTGAAGGTTAGACTCTCCGAATCTCCGATCGTATGCATAACACCCCGATGTTGGTGTTAAATCTCATCATCATCATCATCAGCCTATATTGTTCCCACTGCAGGGACTCAGGTCTCCTCTCTAGGAGAGGGATGGGCTATAATCCACCACGCGGGCCCAGTGCGGATTGGTAGATGTCGCATATCTACGAATTTTTGGTTCTAAGACATGCCGGTTTCCTCACGATGTTTTCTTTCACCGTTTTGAGAGCAGTGGTGATGAAATAAATTACACAATAAATAATATAGTAATGTGCCTGCCTGGGTTCGAACCCACGACCAACTGTTCGTAAGTCGGGGCCGCCACCACTGGGCCACCACTGCTCTCAAAGGTGTTAAATCTGCCAAGTTAAAATAGGACTAGGTAGATCACGTTTCTAGGACGGACGGATGGGCGAAGATAGTCAGACAGTTCTGCCGTGGTATAACTATAATGCCGTTATCTGCTAAAGTAATTTTTTTGAATAACACAGAAAAACCGCGGCAATTTTTTAAACCGATGTCATTTTTCGAGGACGACACCTATCAGAGATTTGGAAGTACTAAAATATAGATGAAATCGCATACTTTTGAACTACTTACCCTATCATATCGTAAATATAATTTAATTTCATGAAAAAGCTTCTTTTGTGTTTTAGTTCATCAAAGATGTAACCGAAATCATAATGGATCATCGACTAAAACGCCGCTACGTAAAGCGTAACGGCGTTTTAGTGTATCTTTTTCATAGCAAATTATTGTTTATTAAAATGCTAAAACTTCATCACTTCATTGATTAACTAAAACGGCGTTATTTGCACATAACGACAATTTAGCTTACCATTATGTATTATAGAACTGATTCATGTTAAACTTAAGTGCGTTTAACGTTACTTTACTGCTTTTAAGTCTGGTAACCTTTAGAAGCGTATTAATTAAAAGGATAAACTTGAATCATTGTTTAGCTAAAACGTGGTTAAACTAAAAACCTTACAGTTTAACGACATTATAGCGTAATAATATAAAAAAATTGTGAACTATTTTCTTGCACAAAATGAATTAAAATTTGTTAAAATTAAAGATAATTTTTAAATAAAAGTCATAGTTTTATCAATCAACTAGTCTTGATTGACAATATTTTTTTATTTCTTTTCAAATAATATGTAATTATGCTTAAACTTATAACTTTAACAAAACTTTGCTTATAACTAGATTTTTTTGGAACTTTCTGTTCTATGGAATAACACTAAAATCACATCAGTTATTTAGCAATGTAACTATGTACTACTTGTACTTTAAAATAAGATAACATAAAACAAAAATTATAGACAAACTTCAGTCTATCAATTAACCTGAGATAACAAACAATCAAAACTAATTCTAATCTTCTCCTTGAACTCAAAACTTTATATTTCTAGTATCATTTAAAAACAATCATCAACTGAAAAACAAAAAATAATTTTCCTTATTTAAATTTTAGTTATAACTTTTATCTACATTTATTAAAGCCTTCTTGATAAAATATATATATATTCTCAAAAACACAGCATTCAAAATCGTGGGAAAGTCTGGTTACTCAAGGCATACCTGGAATTCATATCGAATTGATCAAAACTATATTACTCAAACAGTAAAGCAAAAATACAGTCAGAACAGACGGGGCCCGAATTTGAAGTGAGACGAGGCGTCAGACGATTGTGACCCAATGTCACCCAAATTATTCTCCGCAGAACTGGAAAATATATTCCGGAAACTGGATTGGTCTCATCTAGGTCTCAACATCGATGGTCAGAAACTAAATCACCTCAGATTCGCAGACGACTTGGTCGTATTTGAGGAAAACCCAAGTCATCTGGAGCTTTAAGCAAGGAAAGTGCTTTGGTAGGATTGTCCATAACCAAAAAAATGTGGACCAATTCAGAAAAAAAACCGACACTGTTAGATTCAATTCGGGGTGGGATTGAAACTGTTGATGAATACATATATCTTGGCCACTTTATATCACCATAAGACCAATTATCTAAGGAAGTCAACACAAGCATACTACCCTGAGTTTTTTTTTAAATATCTGCATACTACCCTGTATAACATACGGATGCGAAACATGGACACTGACAAAACAGCACAGAAATAAACTGCAGTACTGCCAAAGAGCCATGGAACGGAGCATGACAAATAATATACGCAAAGCAGATCATGTAAGAAATGAACAATTGAGATTTGAGAGCAAGAACTAATCTACCAGACATCTTGACCAGCAGGGCTATTGCATATCTTTTAATGACAGTTTGACAGTGGATAACTTAAAGTGTCTATCAAATAACTGTCAAATGGTGAGTTTTTAAGAAAAAATGTATCAAACTATAACCAATTTCCAGTTATTCTATGGACACTTATGATAGCCACTGACATTAAAAAGATACGCAATAGTCCTACAGGATTGACCAACAAAAATGGAGATGGACTGGCCACATGATGAGAGCAAACACAGAGAAATGGAGTAAAATAATAACGGACCGGTATCTAAGGGAAAGTAAATGCAGCAAGGGGAAACAGATAAGGAGATGGGAAGATGAGCTGAAACAAACAGCGGGCCCCAAGTAGAGGAGAGTGGCTCGAAACAGAAAGCAATGGAAGGAGCTAGAGGAGGCCTTTGCCAAAAGATACACTGAATTAAGCGACATTCTGTAACAACTTTACAGTAAACAACAAGATGTAATTCAGAAAATAAAGGGCAATTTATTTATTTATTCAAAATCGTATCACAGTTACATTACAAAATTAAAAAATATTATTTGAAATTATTAACTATTTTAAATAAGTCTCAATAAACTGACACTACTCTATATTATTATTCTAATCAGAACTTGTACCGGAATGCTCATTTTCGCTTTTTGGCAAGTTTTTCCAAAATAACAATTTGTGAGGGGGAATTATGTTCGATAGGTTTTTAAAGAAATCTGCTTTCCTTCTTAGGTTCGATACCTTTCGGTTCAGTTCTAAATTTAAATACAATTGTCCGTGGGTTTTTAAATATCTATTGTTCATGAAACGAAGAGTTGTTTAAGATGCATCATCGAAATTATTTTTATATACATAAGATCATAACTACGCGAAACATACCTCAACAATATTTTTTAGATAAGCTCTTGGGTTGGATGTTTGAATCCTTCTTTGGGACACAAATGATGGAAATTGATGGTTCGCCATATCGCAATCGTTGCAAAATTGGGGGGAACAAACCTGGAGCGACACACTTACTTACCCACAAGCTCATGGCGATGCACTAGTTTCACCCCGACAGCTTGATTTCGGTACAGGATCGTTACGTAGCCGGTGTCCCCCGCCCCGCGCGAGATCAGTTAACGGCTTTGTAGTGTATTAGTGTGAGATAACGTCGCTTTAGTCTAATAATGACGGACAATACATTTATGTTTAGGTTTGAAAATGCCGCTACGGGCTTGTAACGTACGTTAAGTCAAAATATAAGTATCTCAAATATGAAGCAATAATGCCGTTAAACATCGTTAGTCAACTTTAAGTCTAACATTTTCAATTAACGACGTTATAGTTTAAAAAAAGCGAACTCCTTTATTAAAAAAAGAATACCTATAAAACAGTTATAGTATCTTAACCGCTTTGTAGTGTACAAAAGACTGCTAACGGCAATCTAGACAAGTAACCATATTAATTTTTTGTGATAAAAATATGAGTTATTGAACTTTAGTGGCTATATAGATTCACAAAGTTACTTAACGTTATTTTTGCTTATTTCACACGTGAGAAATATGCACTTAACGGCATTTTTATAATTATTATTTCCAAAACTATTCAAGATATTGAAATTTCGCAAACACAGATCGATAGATTTTTTTCTTCTCATTAATATAGTATCAAAAGTTGAAAATCGACCAGATGTTGGATAACGGCATTTTAGTTATACCACGGCAGAGTTAAGTAGGTGCCTGTCGTAACAGAGGTAGGCCCAAGAAACGCTCGCGTGACGATCTGTACTCACTCTTAACCGATTGGACGGAGAAGACAATTAGCAAACAAACTTAGAAAGCCACGAGGGAAGCCTTTATTCAACAAAAAAAAAAAACAATTTAGATAGTAATATTGATGGTTTTGCAGATATCATACTTAAACCCGTTCTGCCCAGAGTGGGAGGGAGTGAGTTGTTTGATGATTTCCCACACCAACAAAAAAAAATGCTAACAGGGCAGGGCAAAGTTTGAAGTATAATAGTCCTTCCTATTGTTAACGTGGCTTTGTCATTTTTACAACTAACTTTACCAAGGCATTGAACCTGAGTCCTCCAGCTAACCTACCAACCCATGATGGCAATAAAAGCTACAGCGTGTGGTGCCATATGAGGGTAGTTTTAAAGTCATATTGATGCGCCATTGTCCCCCATTGAATAGCAATAAAACTTTGAATAGGCGATTAAGTTTGTATTAAAATGTCGGGTCATTGTTCAAGATTAATTAAGCTGTTTTGATTTCCACTGTCTGCGTTGTTGTGAATGCTTAATTAATCGATTATTTATTAGTTTTTATGGGTTCCGTACCTCAAAAGGAAAAAACGGACTTATAGGATCACTCATGTAGTCATGTGTCTGTTTGTCTGTCCGACCAACCCCCCCCCCCCCCCTTATCTTCGACACTACTGAGCCTAAAACTTTGCATAAAATACAGAAATTAGTTCAACACTTATAAATAGGGTCTAATTAGTCCGTCAGATAGATTTCCAAAGAATATTTTACACGTATTTTTCTTTTTTCACGTAAACAATAAATGAAGACGATACAGACATACAGTGCTTCGAAAAGTGGCGCGACATCACAGTTTGGTACCTTTTTTACTAGACAGTGACGTTACCAGCCCCCACTCATGATCTTTGACACGTTTTATTTTCGTCTATTTTTAATTATTTGATAAAACAATGAACACGTATCTAACAGACGGACTAAACAGAATCATATTTTTTTAGTCAGTCAACTACCCTATAGGAAAACCTATATAAGTAAGTCTATGGTGCTAAAATAACATGGACAATCTCTCAATATCTACTACAATGGTACGGAACCCTTCACGTGCAAGTCCAACTTGCACTTAGCCAGTTTTTTTGTTTGTTGGTGACTTGTGAAGTAAACTTGTGAAGGAAATATTTTTTTGTTGTGATTGACAATAATTAAAATAGTCTAAACTGATTTAGTCTAAATTGGAATATTCTAAATTGCATGTTATTGTACTCGTAATGGGAATTTGTAAAGTGGCTCATTATATTTTTCTTACACTTTTATCTGATTAAACGTCTCCTAAACAACGAAAGCGCCAATTTGAAGTAAAAAAATTGAGTTGAGTTCACACTTTTCTGTAGAGACAGTATGACGGCTGGTTGGTATCTGAAGACCATCAACCGGCATCAAAGAGCCAATTATTTATTCGTAGATTCAGAGCCATTAACAATTGAATTAAGAAAAAATGTGTATAAGAACCTTCTGTACCAGTTTTCAAGAGCTGTCAATAAAATATTTAAAAACTTTACATCAACCTGCATTTAAATGTATGAACGCCACTCCTATTTTTAATTTTTCGTAATTTCACATCACTTCTGTAGAAGATCCCAGCTGACCAAATTTTTATTTACTGTGTGGTGCTAACTGTCGGAGTAAAATGGCTGTGGTATACGCACGGAGAGACAAGGCAAATCTATAAGGGCTCCATTTGCCATTTGGCTACAGAACCCTACAAAAGTTTGTTGATAAACAAGAACTTTACATAAGTGCGAGTGTAAGATTAAGGGTAAACATATTTGGCTTATCTAAAAATAGCCATATTCCGTCGACGAATCAAATCCCACTCAGCTTCGGCGGTGTTTCCCAATCAAGATGTCATGCGTCACAGATTGATTGGCTCTCCATCATATGATTGGTTTCATATTTCGATGTCCTGAAGCAACGAAATTGCTAGAAAAGTATGACTTGGGGGATTCAGAGTAGAGGCAATCTGTTTTTCAAAGATGAAATAAATGACGTTTTTATACTTGGTGAAGAATCATATATAAGTTAGATGATCCAGTAATTCATTATTTAAGAATTAACTTTTATACGCTATACAGCGTAAGCATCTACGTACAATTTTATAATATACATCAGCATGTATGCACTCGACAGATATTGGTAAGAATTTTTATGGGATTTAAACATCATCAGCCTATAATGTTCCCACTGCAGGGACTCAGGCCTCCTCTCTAGGAGGGAGATGGGTTATAATCCACCACGCGGGCCCAGTGCGGGTTGGTAGATGTCACATCTCTTCGAATGTTTTGGTTCTAAGACATGCCGTTTTCCTCACGATGTTTTCCTTCACCGTTGTAAGAGCAGCGGTGATGATATAATTTACACAAAGTAATGCGATGCTTGGGTTCGAACCCACCACTTACTGTTCGTAAGTCGGGGCCACCACCACTGGGCCACTGAAACCTAACATCTAAATGTAGCTCAAAATGACGTCATCATCATTTTTTTGATCCTCCCTTAAACTCTCTACTTACCCCATTAAGGTTACTGACACATACTCCTACTTTCAAGTAGGTACTGAGCAGTAATCAGGCTAATTGTCTGCCAAACTGCTGAAACATGAAACTAATGGGATCGATGAACTTTGTGTTTTTGGAGAAAACTATTTCGGGTCAGAACTATGTTGTTCTAATTTTGTTGGTGCCCTTTGTAACAGTGGCACTTACTTACATGTCTCTATATATCTACGAAACGCTACATGATTACCTACACTTGTCAGAGTAATGTTAAAATTCATTTGCGGTGTGAAACTGTGAACCTCACTGCCATCAGTACAGTGGATTTCTATCTTCTACAAAAAAATCCTGATGGAAAATCTCACATATATACATAATATAACATCACGACTGTAATCCACGAAGGGTTAAGCAGAGGGGTATCCATTAGTACCTACACCCACATTTATGTTTAAGTCCCCTCCCAGGTAATAGGGGGCGAGCCTATTTTCGTAAACATCTATTTACATACAGGGTCGAGCCGACAATACGACAATAAATGAAACCACTGGTAGTTCATAGGAACATTTTTAAACTATCAAATAAATCAACAAAAACAAAAAAACTAAGTAGCATAAAACTGAAACATACAATTAATAATTTTCACTGATTAACGTGTGGAAATAAAATAAAACGAACGAATTTGGCAAATATATTCAGGTAGGTTATTGTCGGCACCACCCTATGTATAATTTGAACAATTTAGGAATTGATAAAAAATACACTACCAATTATTGTGAACTACAAAACTGTCCTAAAACGTACTCCTAATTATTCTTACAGAATTAAACGAAGCTCTCCGGACTGCGCGCTCGCAAGAGATCAAGATCCCTTTCGGCGTTGGAGTGGCTGGCCTCGCTGCACAGACCAAACACCCTATCAACATCAAGAACGCTTACTCTGACCCCAGGTATGTATGCCCACGAACATATTGGTATCTAAGAAATTAAATGTTAATATAGCGTAGTAGAGGTGGCCCAGTGGTGGCAGCCCTGACTTACGAACAGTTGGTCGTGGGTTTGAACCCAGGCAGGCGCATTCATCATCATCAGCCTATATTGTTCCCACTGCAGGGACTCAGGCCTCCTCTCTAGGAGAGGGACTCAGGCCTTCTCTCTGCAGGCGCATTACTTTGTGTAATTTATTTAATCACCACTGCAGTGCTCTCAAAACAGTGAAGCAAAACATCGTGAGGAAACCGGCATATCTTAGAAACAAAAGTTCGAAGATCTGTGACATTACCAACCTGCACTGGGTTCACGTGGTAGATTATACCCCATCCCTCTCCTAGAGAGGAGGCCTGAGTCAGATGATATAGAAGATCATGATGATAGTGTAGTGGTTGAAATACGTCAAGATATACAACCAAATGACCTATGTAAGAACTGGTTGGAACCAAAGAAATCCTCGGTCTTCTTGCTAAACCTGGCGTTAGAGTTTTAGGCCACATATAGGCCTCTGACTTTACTTACATGCCCTCGAGAAATATCTCTCAGGCATGTTGGTTTTTCCACGCTGTTCCCCGTCACGATTTTTGCGTTCTACCGTTGCTTTCGAACCATTAGTTGAGTAACGGTATACGAAATCTCACATTGTTCTTGTTACCATTACAGGTTTAACAGCGAGATTGACGCTCGCACCGGCTACAAGACTGACCTGATCCTCTGCATGCCGATCTGTAACTATGAGGGCGATGTGGTTGGAGTTGCGCAGATTATTAACAAGACTGATGGTACGTTCCTTTTTATTAATTCACTAGGTTTAAGTCCACCGCAACGGCAAGAATGCAAAACTTCTATAGACAGCAACGACCAGAATGCAAAACTGATTTAGACCGCAACGTCAAGAATGCAAAACTTCTATAGACTGCAACGACCAGAATGCAAAACTGATTTAGACCGACACGGTAAGAATGCAAATCTTCTCACGGCAGCGAAAAGTGGTTTCTATCAACTCAATGAAAACGTTTGGGTAGACAGCGAGAGGTTAAAACAGGAAAAGAAGTAAATGATAGCGTGACGATTGACAGACGAGATTGGAAGAATAATACGTGTTGCGCCGACCCCAAATAATATAGGACAAGGGCTGGAACATAATGATGAGACAACGGCAGCTTATATATTGCCATTATTGATATTCTACTGCGTCGACCCCGTATTTATATTTGAATAGGGGTAGGAGAAAGATGATAATATCGTTGATGTAGAAACAAATATTGTTACTGCAATTTGTCAAATACTGGACATAATAAAATAAACCAATTTAATGACATACAAGTAAGCAAGGCATAGGCTTAATAAATCTCATCGTACGCTCTAATATTCAAACCAAACCAATCCAAGTTTAAACCGCTCCATAAATTTCCTGATATTGGTTTATGAATACTAAACAAACCATTTTGAAATTTAAAATGAAATTCCTTTAAGCAAGTTCCTCGTCTCCATCTTGATCTATATTTCTCTGTACATCATAATTGAATTTGGTGCAAATTCTGCGGCATCGACTTTTCGCCAAGTTTCCGACGTTCGCAACTTGCTAAGCCTTTGTTGGCTCCTATCTGCTATAACTAAATTTATGATAGACTCGCGACTAAGACCCGCTTCGTGTTTCATTTTTAAAGGAGTTTTATTTTCTTGGATTTGAAAGTTTGTTGTGTTCATTTTGTTAGATTTTAAGTTGGTTCTTTAGATTATTGACAGTTCATTTATGTCGGATGCTTATTGAAGAACATGCTAATAAACTGTTTTGTGTTGGCGGTTCTTTCGTCTTGAGGCTAGATAAAAATGCGAAGGCACAAGGGTTAGATAACACCACATTAAGAGTATTACACTAAAATAAATTACTAGAGGCATTTCAAACTTTCAACTTCTAGTCAAGACTTTTATCTCTCAGGCTTTTAGACTACTCTAGTGATAACGTTATTTTTTGTCTAGATTTGTGCCTCGCTCTCTATTAAGTGAGACTTGACAAAATGCGGTAGAACTTACCAAACTGAACTCAGTAATGACAGGCATGAAGTTACGTTATTAAGACTGCTATTACTCTGTTCTAGGATCCAAAGAATTCTCCCCCCGCGACGTGGAAGTCTTCCGCCGGTACCTCACATTCTGCGGCATCGGCATCCAGAATGCGCAGCTCTTCGAGTCTTCAGTGCTGGAGTATAAGAGGAACCAGATCCTGTTGGCGCTGGCCAGGAGTATTTTCGAGGAGCAGAGCAATTTGGAGTGCCTCGTTACCAAGATCATGACGGAGGCGAGGGAGCTACTGAAGTGTGAACGATGTGCGGTGTTTATTTCAGATACGGATCATTGTGAATCGGTAAGCTAACCCATGTTGTTGTTGTGTATTTATATATTTTTTTTGTAGATGGGAAATCATCAAATTTATTACTCCTCCCGCTCTGGGCAGAGCGGTAGATGTCAGAATATGTCTATTGACTAAAAAATACCCATGTTCCTTGTTTACCCTTTATGTCGAGGCCGCGGTATCTCTTTAGAATAACCCGCAGCCCATTGTTCTTGATACTCCTTCCAAGTTCACCAACTTCTAACTTTGGTTTTTGTTAACGATATTTAAAAAGAATAGTCTTTTTTATAAGAAAATAAAAAGAGTACCTACCTAAATAATAACGTGGCATTTGAAAGAGAAAAAAACGTATTGCGCCGTCCCCAAGTAACAGGGGACAAGGGCAGTAACAATGTCTACTACAGTATTTGCTATAAGTTTAAAATGAACCCTTCTTTTTCCAGAGTCACTTAGAGCGCATAGTGCAGCGTCCAGGCGGGCAGAAGTCAGCCATGCCGGCGCTCCCACCGCCTGCTCCAACACGCTTCCACACGTTGTTCGAGCTAGGAGCTCATCAGTCCAGGACCACGCTCACGCCCAGACATGACCACAGGTCTACGCTCGCCAATATTGCTATTGCGGTGAGAAATTTGTGTACACATAATTATTAATATGACGCAAGTAATCCTCAAAGGATCACAAGCCCGCTATACTATTTTTAAACCACTATAACTCCTGTAAACCAAAATCAACAGTGGCCCTAAAAGTGCCCCCAGAGGTACACCAAATGGCACACCTACATTTACCAGCTGTGTTTAAGTCGCTTGTAATTGGGGGTGAGCCTCATGGTATCAACTGGGTCTAAATTCAGACTCTGTGGCTACTGCTGAGAAATTCTGAAAGCTTCTTTGCTTATACTGGTACGGACACAGCTCTAGACATGGACACCTCCATTCAAAATACTTACTAAAGTATCTATCATTGTCCGGTGACTACAGCAAGTCCGTGAACTGTTCGCTGACTGATTCATAAAGGATTCTGTACATTGTCATTGAAACTTAAACCTGTTTCGCACACTTTCAACTTCTAAACGCACTATTATGAATCCATGCACTTCGTCGCTCAATACACTGCAAGAAGCCGAGCACGATGGACTAATTACTTTTAACAATTTGTTAGTGTCAACGGAAAATGTTGCAAAATTAGATTCGACTTGATCCAGAATATTTATTTCATCTCCACACCTTTCAAATGTTCCAGGTGGCCCAATCGAACAGACATCTAAACATCTCAGACGTGGTGGAATGGCGGAGAGAGAACGGCATGTTCGTGGCTGACGTCAACTTGGATGATGCTGCTAACGTCAGGACGATGCTGTGCATGCCCATCGTTAACGCTAACAAAGACGTCATTGGAGTAGCGCAGCTTATCAATAAGGTATTGTATTGAGTCTGGTTCTTCTAACCTAACCGACAGTTGTGTTGCTGGGGAGTTTGTTCCGCCACTTCTTCTTTCCAGCTTAAATACTAGGAAGAGTGGGCGTTTTGGGGGACTGTCTCTTGTAAATAAATTTTGACGTTCGAAAAGTGCTGATTGTCAGCCTAGTTTGAATAAATGACTTTTGATTTTAACTAAACGTCAACTAGATTGCTGATTAGTTTGAGATGTTAGGGGTAGACGGAGAGGTACAAAAGAGGTGGCAGTGGTGGCATAACGATTGAGTTGAATGGTGCTGATCCATACGACATGTTCGTGAACAGGTGCTGTCAGTTGTAATTGACCTTCTCTTGATTGGCACGGCTTATTTGAGTTACATTATTTCATTTTTGTTTCTGCTGTGGACACTTTTAACGTGCACATCTTGCTACATCGTTCTCACAAAATGTATGGTACATAATGTGATACAACTCAATATGAATGAAGAGAAATGGGATAATATACTCAAGGTGTTACGAGGATTAAAACACGGTGACTTCAATAAAGTGGACTGTATTTAGTATTACAAGAATTTACAGAAAATAAAAGAAACGGTTATCTAAATTTGAGTAGGCGAGACTTAAATATGGTGGTTAACGCTTGTTAGCGAGGATGTTGACACAGTTCTTTTCGTGGTCCTTCGAGCCGGATTTCAGTATTTGTATGTTTCGGTATATGAATGGAGAATGTAAGACAGTCACTATGACAACGCCAATTAAAACCGATGGTTTTACTTGGTTCACCGAGACTCAAATTGACTGTGTTAGGTATGTCTGAATGTGTGGATAATGTGGTATGTATGCGTGGTTGAATTCAGTGTGTGTGTACTGTGTGTAGTGACTGCCTGAAGTATTTGTGTGTTATGAAGATTGAGTTGTGCAGTCTTAAGTATGTTGGTGACATCCCTACAAAGTGCTATAGTGCTTTCACCAGACAGGTAGTCGTCGACATAAAAATCGTGTTGTATTGATTGTTGTGTACGTGTGTGTGTTGCCTCCTTTGCCAGCTGAGACAAACATCGTGTTGTGATGAACGGAGCTGATGCTAATATGTATGTTTTAAGAGGTAATGATGGATCAGAGCACCAATGAATGTTATGATGTTGCCAAGGTTTTGAGGTTTTGTAACAATATTCTGATTAAAAGAGTGGCCATATAGTTTCTTGCCCATTATTCTCACTAATACTACGCTTTGAAATGGGCAACTACAGTAATTTTGACACAGTCATTATACGTTGTGAGTGTTGTGACTAGGACTCTAGCTACATTTTAATTACTATGTTTGTTTCGACAATACAAAAGTGCCTGTAACAAGGACAGTTTAAATAAATAGGTACTTGCTTTCATTTCAATTTGTTGTAATCCATATTAACCAAACTAACATTTATTACTGTTTTAATTTTCAGGAGAATGGCTGTCAGTTCACGGAAGGCGACATTTCGATATTCGAAGCATTCGCCATCTTCTGCGGCCTCGGCATACACAACACACAAATGTATGAGAACGCTTGCAAGCTGATGGCCAAGCAGAAGGTACCTCACTACTTATACGATTTTTCTTTTCGGTGATTCACACGGAGTTCAATAATACAATAAAAACGAAAACTAAATCTATTTGTCCTAAGTTTATGTTCAGTGACTGGGCAACTAAGGGCATTAGGAAAAGTAGGGAGCGATTGTTTGAGTTGTACGGTCTTAAGCCCTACATGAACTCAGAAACTTTCAATAAATATGTTGCAAGTTACTCTAAAATCTTTAAAAACGCTTGCAAAGTAGCTAAAGCCTTATTCATTAGTAACAAGATTAAATCCGCCGATAACAAAATAAAGACGGTTTGGAAAATTATCAATAGTGAAACGAATAGAAATAAAAAATATAATAATGATATCACTCTAGAGACTTCACGTGGCCTTTTAAGTTCTAAAAACGAAGTTGCTCAAGAATTTGTAGATTTCTTCACTGGTATCCCACTTAAAACTACTGAAACCTTAAATTCGTCACCCTTGCTTTCTATTGAGTTATTAAGAGCGAACGTTTCAGCCTGTCCGGTTGAATTTCAATTTAAACATATAAACCCCATAGCAGTCATTAAAGCTTTTAAGGAAATTAAAGTCAAATTAACCGAGGATCTATGGGGACTGTCGATTAAAGTTTGTCAAGCTATTATTGAGACTGTAGCTCCGTACTTAGCCTTAATATTTAATTTGTGTGTGGACCAGGGAGTCTTCCCGGACCTTATGAAATACAGCAAGGTAATACCACTTTTCAAATCCGGTGACAGTAAAGACACCAATAATTATAGACCCGTATCCGTTTTGCCAGTTTTCAGCAAGGTGTTTGAAAAGGTAATGCTTAATCAAATGCTCATCCACTTTAACACCAACAAAATCTTACATGAGAAACAGTATGGTTTCACCAAAGGACGTTGTACGACTGACGCCGGTGTCACCTTATTAAAACATATATTTACTGCGTGGGAAGAGTCACAAGATGCCATAGGGATCTTCTGTGACCTCTCTAAAGCATTTGATTGCGTCAACCACGAAACCCTTCTCATAAAGCTCAAACATTACGGTTTAGGGAATCTTGCGCTCAGTTTAATGAAATCGTATTTAAGCGATAGACATCAGCAAGTACAAATAAATGGTGTCAATTCAATGGGCTTAAAAGTAAGCATGGGTGTGCCACAAGGTTCGATATTAGGTCCCTTTCTCTTTTTAGTCTATATTAATGATCTACCCCATTTATTTGAAAACCAACCTGAAATGGTATTGTTTGCCGACGATACTTCTTTAATATTTAAGGTAAACAGACGTGCCACGAATCTTGATGACGTAAATAACGCCTTACTGCAGGTTCATAATTGGTTCACCGTTAATAATTTAGTATTAAATGGGAAAAAAACGAAGTGCATAAGGTTTGCTCTACCAAATGTCAAAAGTACTGATTGTGACATAGTATTGAATCAAGAGAAACTAGAATTTGTCAATGAAACTGTTTTCTTGGGGATAACGATTGACTCAAGGCTGCAGTGGGGTCCGCATTTAACATCTCTTGCAGGACGGCTGAGTTCAGCAGCATATGCTGTTAGGAAAATCCGTCAATTTACTGACGTAGATACCGCGAGACTAGTCTATTTTAGTTATTTTCATAGTGTTATGTCATACGGTATTTTACTATGGGGACGGGCTGCAGACATCGAGTCTATATTTATTCTGCAGAAAAGAGCCATTAGAGCCATATATGGTCTACGAAGGCGCGATTCTCTGAGAGAGCTGTTTAAGGAAATTAACATCATGACAGTACCTTGTCAATACATCTATGAAAACATCATGTACGTCAGGAAAAATCTGCATTTATTTAGCAAAAGAGGTGATAGACACCACTATAATACGAGAAATAGGGACCAACTAGTTCAGCCAGGTTTCAGGCTAGCTAAAGTAGACTCATCTTTCATGGGGTACTGTTTAAAATGTTACAATAAAATACCCCCTCACATTCTTCAACTAAATGAGACAAAATTTAAATCTTGTATTAAACGCACACTATGTAGGCAAGCATACTATAAGTTGGGGGATTACATTGATGATAAAAATGCTTGGCTCCATGCTGGTCCTGCTCCACAACCATAGGGGCAATTAAATCGATTATCATGTGAATAAGTTATTGTAGAGGCTGCAGAAGATTGTAAAAATATCTTTGCATTGTATAGATTCAATGTCTTAATATTGTATAATTGCATGGCACATGTGTGAGTACTATGTACTATAAAGCCCCTTTTTACATTTAGTTATATTTTAGTGACGTTGCCCTGGTGGCTGAGAGAATGTCATGCTCACTCAAATGTCTCGCTGATGGTGGCGGGTGTGTCGGATCATTTAGTTCCCTTCAAAATGGTTGAGTTAGATGGTGCTGATCCATGCGTCATGTTCGTGAACGGGCGCTGTCAGTGGAGACTGGTCATTCCTTAGTTGCCATGGTGTAAATATATTTTTCTTTTTGATTTGTTTATTATATCTTTTTACTCTGGACGCTCTTAACTTGTACGTCTTGCTACATAGTTCTCACATAATATACCATCTCAACATGAATGATAAAATGTACCAAGATTTTGTAACAAATTCTAATTTAAAAGAGTGTCCATGGAGTTTCTTGCCCGTTCTTCTTCATGAGATCTACGTTAGGGAACTGGCAACTACAGTACTTTCACAAGTTATTATGCCTTGTGATTGTGACTGTAGCGTAGGAGTGCAATGCGTCGTTTCGGGAGTTGCTGCGTCGGGCTGCGCGGCGCCGGATGTTACCGGCGGCGAGTGGTGTGGGAGCGGGGGCGCGCGGTGGCGTGGGCCGTGGCGGCGGGTGTGCGGGGCTCCGGGTCGCGGGGCGGCGGTTGCACGTTGCGGCGTGCATTCGTTGTTCCGTGATTCGGGGTCTCGAGCATTCGTTGTTGCGGTTTGCGTCGCTGCGTGCTTTCGTGCTCGCAGTGTTCGCTGTTGCGGGCATTCGGTGGCGTGTGGTTCGGCGTGGTGGCTTTCGGAATGACGTATTGCACTCGTAGTTTCGTTTTTTTTTTTGTGAAATGTTCTTCTGACATTCAAAAGTGCCTGTAATGGCTTAATTGAAATAAAGAATTTGAGTTTGAGTTTGAGTTTTGAGTTTATATTATATACTTTTAAGTTTAAGGAAACCACCTATAGCTGTATCGGTTTGACTCTTGGTTGAAAAAGAACTAAATGGAAAGGTAGTCAAGAAACGAAACTACCTACAAATTTTAATGAACCCACTAAAATGACCCTACTAGGGGCCTATTTCACGATGCTTGAATAGCCAGAAGTACTTACCGAAAGAAAATGGAACAGAATTTCTGTGTAGGTAATTATCTGAACAGTAAGTTAACAGGAACTTAATCGTAGGTCGTGAAATAGGCCCTTAGTATTTGTAGTGAATCATTAAAAAAAATATTTTCACGCTGTGAAGACTCCAAAATAATAATTGTTTTCTATTTGAATTAAAACACCAACTTTACTTATCAGGTGGCATTAGAATGCCTCTCATACCACGCGACTGCATCGACAGAGGACACGAGCAAGCTGTGCCAGGACAATATCCCTTCGGCAGAGATTTACAACTTGTACAGCTTTCAGTTCCACGGTAAGACTCATCAATCATTGTAAAATGTTCCATAAACGGTTATACCCAACACAGAGTTTTAGTAATTACATTGCTTGACGGACTACAGAATTGGCAAAACAAGTGAATATCGCCTTGTACTAAAAAGTCGACTTGTCTTGCACGCATGCAGACAAATACAGGATGTCTGTATTATACGTGTGCGTATGACATTTTGCGACATTAACACCGGTATCTTTAAACAAGTGATAGTGATTACTTGAGTAAAAGTCATTGTATAAGATACGATTTTTTCTCTGTAGTTTAGTAATTCCTTGATGTTGGAACCGTCAAAGGTTAGAATTCTTAGGTTTGCTTTCATTAACGGTTTTAACTTCGTTTAAATTCTTGCCCATTGCATAAAAATGTTTGCATAAGTAAGTATGTACTTATGCTTAAGTAATTACTTTAACTTGACTATAGATACGGATGTTAATATGGGTGGCGATTGCTATCGTTTACAATTGCGAGTTTTTGGTAAAAGTTGGTATTCACTTGTTTTGTCAGACGATTTTGACAAGAAAAGTTTCTTACTGCCGTATTCAGAAATGTTTAATGATTACTTAAACCGTCACTTACTTAAGGTTTGTTAGTATCAAAAAGTAATATTGTTCATTTATATAAAGTTATTTTTATGCTCTATTTCAGATTTCGACCTATCAGACGAGGACACGTGTCGAGCCACATTGCGCATGTTCCTACAATGTAACCTGGTTGAAAAGTTCCACATACCATACGATGTAAGTTCACACTAAAAACAAAAGGAGTACATCAGTTGAATAATAAGAGAGGTCTATCCACGTCGTGTTCAAAAGTAAAAGTGATATAAACTCGAATTACCAATGAGTAACCTACTTTTGAGTAGTATCAGAGGCTTTGGGTCTTGGGCCGAAAATTCAGTTTGATTTTTAGGCGATCAAGGTAAAGTGTCATTGAGACAAGAAGGCCTCTGGTTTATCATTATATCTTTGCTTACTTGACTTTTATATGACAGCCTACTCTAACCCACTGCTAAGTAAAAGCCTCCCCCATGGCTTTAAAATTTTGTTTACAATTTGCTTTCTCCGACTAATCCGTTAAGAATAGGTCCAGATCGTGATGCCAGCCTTTCTTTATATCCTTTTTCTTGCCTCGATTACGACGGACGTTTTTAAGTACCTGCTGTATGACTATCTTCGTCTATATGTTCGGTTTCACACTAGAATCGTGACCTGACCAGTCTCATTTTAACCTGATAGATGACTGTCTCACTTAACACTGTTCATTTTCATTAAATTTCTCTTCTCAACTCTCATTTGTTTCAGGTACTCTGCCGCTGGATACTAAGCGTCAAAAAAAACTACCGTCCCGTAAAGTACCACAACTGGAGGCATGCTCACAACGTCGCCCAAACCATGTTCGCAATGCTGAAGACCGGCAAGATGGAGCGATTTATGTCTGACCTGGAGATCCTGGGCTTATTAGTAGCCTGTCTATGCCATGACCTGGACCACAGAGGAACCAACAACGCGTTCCAGACGAAGACGGAGAGTCCACTTGCGATACTGTACTCCACTTCCACGATGGAACACCACCATTTCGATCAGTGTGTCATGATTTTGAATAGTGAAAGTAATAATATTTTTCAGGTAAGTTTGGCTAAAGATTTCTGTATGTATCAAACCCCCACTGCTAAAAAAAAAAAACACAAGGATAACTATAAATACTCTTAAAAGGAAATACCTCGTAATTCCCCTGAGATAACTGCAGATATAAATGTAGGCTACCTGCAGTTATCATTCAGTGAGTTAAGTGTGGAATGGAGTTTTTCATCCGTTCGCCTCTACATAGATCTATATTTTGGAACGACATTTTGAGCGACTTCATCAGTAAACGGATAAATTGAAATAAATCTTTGGATTCTGAGTTTATAAACCCCCAGATTGATGACTAGTTTAAGTTGGATGTTGCATAAATTCTCTGATTTCTAATCTAAAAATAAGGATCGTAATAGGTTACCGTGCAAGTGTATTTATGTCCCTACTTAAAGAGTCCAACAGTCACTTCAATAACTGAACTTGTTTAAATAATTCTATCCTATCACCTTTCAGGCACTATCACCATGTGACTACAAAGATGTGATGAGGGTGGTGGAGACAGCCATCCTGTCCACAGACCTGGCGATGTACTTCAAGAAACGAGCCAAGTTCCACGAGCTCGTCGAGAACGGGGAGTTTGACTGGCAGAGCCCGGAGAAGAAAGAATGTGAGATCAATATTGAGATAATAATTATGCTCATAACTTTTTTATTTTTAGTTCAACGGCTAAAAGTTACTGAACAAAAGTTGTAGATAATCTTATTTGCAACAAAATTTTGTTGTGAGAGCTATAGTTCGTCAGATAAGAGCTCATACGCCTTATTATAGACACAATTAAAAAGCCATCAAATCTCCTGGAGATTTATTAGCGGACGGAAGGATAAACCATAAAAACAATTTGAACCACCCCTTTTTCCAAGATGGCGGCCGTGGCACAAGCATTGCAACCCCACAAACTTGGATTTAACTTTAAACTGACGGCCCTTGATATCTAAAAAATTAAATTGGGTTCTCTTACAAATGCACGCTAAATGTAGCATTTCAATGGACTATAAAAGACAAAGGAAATGAAATGTGGCCAAAATGCCAGCACATGAAGATAGTAATTATCGCTAAAGCATTAGGTTCAAGGTTCAGTTGAATCTCGTAGGCTATCTTGGCGTTTTCACCTTATAAAGAAAACACTCAAAAACATTCTGCTAAACCTTTTTTTGTGTTTCATTCAGGGGTTCGACAAGGTGTTGTTTTGTTTCCTATGATATTTCTCGGCAATAGTGCGGTGTTTGGTAGGAGTCAGTATGTTTAGCCCCGTGTCTCTTAAAACCTTTGCGACCGACATCTTTCCGGTCGTGTCAGATTACCGTACCATCGGAGTATGAGAGAAAAGGAAGATTTACTCGTATTTACAACCACCATATCCTACTAAACGCGAAAGTTCGTAAGTATGGATGGATGTTTGTTACTTTTTCACGCAAAAACTAATGAACGAATTTGGATAAAATTTGGTACACAGATAGTTTATAATATATTTTCAATTTTATCTTCCCGTGGGATGATTTTCAAGTTGTAGCGGGCGAAGCCACTGGCAACAACTAGTTCACCATATCTTTTCCCATATTGATGGATAGTCTCTGCTTCTTCTTCTTATCGTGTGGGCAGTAAGGTCTAACGACCCTACACACCCTAGTGTCAGAGTCTCTAAACCGCTGCAAGGGCCTCTGACATAGTTTGACGACCGTCATTTGGCGGCCGGGACCACCGGCTTATACGTGCCTTCCGAAGCACGGAACCATCTTTTTATCAGACAGTCAGGTGATTCAAGCCTGCAATGTCCTAACTAAACTGGAAACAACTTCACAAAGTATGCTTCCCGTGGGAATCGAACCAACCACCACCGGATCACTAGACAAATGCCTAAACCACTCGACCACGGAAGCAATCTCTGCTGACATTAACTAATATCATATTAGCAAATCAAATAACGGTGTGGTTTATTTTTGCAGTATTATGTGGCATGATGATGACAGCTTGCGACGTGTCAGCTATTGCGAAGCCCTGGGAAGTGCAGCACAAGGTCGCGAAGCTTGTGGCTGACGAGTTCTTCGACCAGGGAGACCTGGAGAAACTGCAGCTGAACCAGCAGCCTATTGCTATGATGGACAGGTATTAAGCATTATCTTCTATCTAATTTATTTGTGTTCTCTCAAACCGGCCATGTCTTAGAACCACAAATTCGAATATCTACCAACCCGTACTGAGCCCGCGTGGTGAATTATAGCGCATTCCTTCTTATGAGAGGAAATGGGCTTTTATCAAATGGGAACACAGGCCTCTTATGAGAGGAGTCCTGTGTTACAGCAGTGGGAACATTATGGCTAGTAGTGCAACGCTATGCCGTAACGTTCCTGCCAGGATTGGCACCAACAACCTCCTACAAACAAGTCAGAACCACTCCTACGTAGCCACAATTGCCGGTTCTAGCAGCTATGAACACTCAACAACGTCTTTTCCCCATGATAGATGAATAGTGACGTAATTTTTGCAATGGTTTTTGAAATGATTTTCTTCTTGCCTTTGTCCTATTTTATTTGTATTACACGTTTTCTCGTTCCATTCTCATCAGTCAAAAGTCACTACCAACCACTATTATGAACTCATTTCTATTCTCAGAGAAAAGAAAGACGAGCTTCCCCAAATGCAAGTGGGCTTCATCGACATGATCTGCCTCCCGCTGTACAAGGTGCTGTCCGACACGTTCCCGTGGATCCTGCCGCTGTACTCCGGGACCATGGACAACCGCCAGCGCTGGCAGGACCTCGCGGAGAAGGTGGAGATGGGCCTCACGTGGATCGATCATGATACCATTGATAAGCCTATTGAGGAGTTCACTGGTAAGGAAGAACCTACTTAAAGCAACAGTTTTTCTTTTTGTCTGAGGTAAAAATGGGTCCCCAGCAATGGCGTAGCAGCAGTTAGGTACCAGAGTAGTTTCTAGCCACAAAACCTCCACAACTTTCTTTTGTTTTCTTCAATGAACCGCACCTTTAAAGAACGAGAGGGCTTGAACAAGTGACAATCGCTTTAAAGACAAATTTTGGACACAATGTTTTCTTTTTTCACGTAAACAATAAATAAAGACGACACAGTGCTTCGAAAAGTGGCACGACGTCACACTTTGCTATTTTTTTTACCAGAAAAAGACGTCACCAGCCCCCACTTAAGATCTTTGACACATTTTATTTTCGTAATTTTTTATTAATTTGATAAAACAAAAAAACACATAACCAATATTTTTCGTTAATCTAACAGACTATTTTTTAGTTAGTCAACTACCCTATTCGTGCAAAAACTGCTACCTCACCGTAAACTAACAACGAATAATGAATTTCCACTCTCTCCTTCCAGCACTAAACGAGCCCATAAAAGACGTGGAGTTAACAGTCCAAACCCTGAACTGCACGAAGCCAATTCCTGAGAGCAGCAGTAGCATGGCGCTGGTGAAGCCGCTGAAGACTTCCTTCCACTCGCTGAGGAGAGGCAAGAGCACCAACTTCACAACCAGGCCTGCGAGGAGTAAGCTTACGAGGTAGGGCTTTTGGGATGTTGGTTGAATTATTTGGCTTTTTAACCGACTTCAAAAAAAGGAGGAGGTTATCAATTCGACTGTATTTTTTTTTATTTTTTTTTAATGTTTGTTAGATCATAACTTGCGACTGGGTGAACTGATTTTCATGATTCTTTTTTCATTTGAAAGCTGGTGCTTCTCGTGTAGTCCCATTGTCACAATTTTAATATCTGATGATGGGATCTTGTAGAAATCGGGGGAACTCTTCAATAAATAACAGCAGATTAACCGCGATTGTTGCTATAGCATATTATCTAAGCATTGTTTACGCCATCACACAACATAATTTATCACGCCTGTACTCACTACAAAGGTTATAAAAACTATTTGGTGAAGATCTGATGAAGAACTTCGGAGATAGGCAACGGAACTCCTCAATTAATGATAGCAAATGGACTGGGATTGCTGAAATCTCATGACTGTCTATTGTTTACACCAGTTCATAACATAACATCACGCCGGTACGTTGTGAAGGGGTAAGCACATGTGAACCACTAAAAAGTGAAAAATAAAAACTTTTTTACAAAAAATAAAACCGACTTCGACAAAAATAAAACACAAAAAAGTGAAAAATAAAAAATCAGCTTCTGAAGTCGGTGCCTTTTGTTTGTTTGATTTCATGTTTTTATTTTTATAAATGCTTCTGGATGGCAAAATATTTTTGATTAATTATTTTTATCGTTATTGTTCTGCTGATAAAACGCGAATGATGTCTTGTGCATCGTGGCAGTTTTTTTAAACAGCGTTTATTTTGCCGCTATTCTCAATTCTTTATTGCGTACCAAAATACACACAGTTGGTAGGGAAATAGTTATATTAGTCTCATTATGGTTAGTGAAAACAAGAGTAGGTACACCTACTCTTGTTTTCTAATGATGAATTCTATTAAAATAGGAGAACACAATAACAATCAGCTACTTTTTAAATAGTTCACAAGTGTTTCAACAGTGGTACGGTTGCGTCAATTCAACTCAATTCTAATTAGTGTCCGACCGAAACACGATTTTCAGCCGAAACCGAAACCGTAACCGAACCTTCGGCCTTGGTCCCAGTTTCGGCCGAAACCGAAACCGAAACTTATGAAATATTTATGGAATGTAAAATCTATTGTATTTTTACGCATATATAGGTACACAGTTAACACGTGTAAAAGATACTACGTTAATTGTTGCCAAAAACACAACAATTAAAGTAGGTATGTAACAAAAATAGCTCTTTATTTATAAAATTGAAAATGTGAATAAAAAAAATAAAAAAATGCAATCAACATATTTGTCAATTTAAAAAAAAAATAATCACTACATTTTTAACATTACTATATTTGTTAGTAATTTCCAAAAAAAAAAAGAAAAACTAAGCACCTCGCATACTAAAGGGAAAACATGCGACATGACTGATGCGATGTCGAAGGCCATTCACGCTAATAGAAAATATGTTTAAGAAACTTTTTAATAAAAAAAATATTTTGGTCGATTTAACTTTTTTTCTAATTATTTAATAAAAGAAGTACATCATATCATTTTCAAAGATGGTGTTTTAAGAAATAATTTTCATTACGAACTTTTTAAATTATAATAATTAGTTAAGGTTTTAGGCGCTTTGCACATGGAGCAACTATTGCAGCAACTGGCAAGTGGCAACTAGCTGTTTACATTTATTTCAATTGGATTGCTCACACATAGCAACTCGAGTTTCGAGTTCCGGCAATCGTCAACAGTTTTCAGTTGCTGCAATCGATGACTGAGTTAGTTGCTACTTGCTGCAACTAGCAACTGTTATTATACCGATATTTAAAGTTAGCGGCGACGACGTAATAAAATTAGAGCAATTACTGCTTCTTCGATATTCATCGTCACACTGAACGCTGTTCGCTGCGTAGATTGAGCAACTCGGTTATGAAAGTTGCTCACAGATTGCCATAAAATTGCTGCAACCGTAAACGTTGTAGCAACTATCAACTAGTTACAGGAAACTTTTAAAGTTGCTTATTCTTATAATGAATTATTTAAAATTATTACTTTTTTATAACAAATTACAATTAAATTTGCTAAAATTTAAGTTGCCTCAACTTAAGTTGCTCCATGTGCAAAGCGCCTAAATCACCGGAGATAGTTGTGTATCGGAACTACGGGGCGGTTCGAATACGGGTACAAAATTTAATCCATCAACAATTACAAACAAATATGTGTGTAATATGTTTGAATCAAACATCACAGGTATATTCACACATCTTTTAAGTGTTCAATTAATTTCAACATAAATTCATATTTTATAAGTTCTAGGGAATAACTCAACAGAACCAAGTAAAATATCTAATGAATTCTTTTCTATACACACCTACATATAACCTATTTATTTTACACTGTAGCACAAGACCCTAATGAATGCCATAAAAATACATCATCATTAATCATAAGTAAAAACAAATACCTAATTATTGCGCGAGAAAAATCACATAACCTCAAATCATCACGATCGCGCCGGCTAGCGAACTCAACTGGCACTCGAAGTTAGCTGAATGATGCGCGACAATTCACGTATACCTTGTTTCGGCGGGGCCGAAAGGTTCGGCCAAATATTGGCCGAAACCGAAACTATGGCCGAAACTAGTATTTTTGGCCGAAACTAGCCGAAACCGAAACCGAAACCGAACCTTCGGTCGGTCCTTAATTCTAATGCACTCGGAACAGCCAATTTTTCCCTGATGCTTTGCCACTAATATTTACCTTAACCCTCTGCAACTGACGTGGCTCAATTTGTACAATTCAACTGACGTGGTAGTCCAACAGACACCGCGAAATACAAAATTCCGTTTTTTATCGGCAATTTTCAAATTTGAGCGCCGCCGCTGCGAGTACCTTACTGTAATGGGCTCGCACGTCGGTAGGTGTGCGGTGGGCGGTCGCAGTGAGCATACGTGTGCGTAGCGGAAAGAATCGCTGGCGTGGTAGTCTCGTGGACACCTTCTTTCCGCTACCACCACGTCAGCTGCAGAGGGTTAAACCAGTATTAACCAACACTGGCTAGAAAACAAAAATCCTTGTTAGACACAACACCAAAAGAAACAGTTGTAAAATCAAAGTAAAACTAAAGTATGTTTCAGATCAATGTACGCGGCAGCAAGCTCTCGGGAAAGCGAGAGCAAGCCTCCAGTTGTGAAGAAGAGCACAGTTGTGAACGACAGCAAGCACACCAGCGTGCTGACTGACGAGCCACCCGCCCGCGGCAAGCACAAGGGCCGCCTGTGCCACATGTTGTGACGGTTGAGCTTGAACTGGTGAGTCTTTAATACGTAGTACATAAAGCCATGTCTGTCAGAGGTAAAGCTGAGGGCCCGCACATCCGAAAACTGTAGTTCTGAGACATTAGGGTATTTCACCAAAAAAATCTAATTAGTCCGTCAGTTAGATTATCGATTCTACGGATACGGATCTATCTGACGGACTAATTAGATTTTTTCGGTGAAATATATCGCAAATCTCGTCTCTCCTGTGATTGTTCGGAGCTTGCACGTTTCTGCCATGCCATACCACTCACACTGCAATTTGGTATAACCTGAGCTTCATTTCACGAAATGGTTACTGAAGCGTTTTCTTGTTTTGTTTCAGGGGTAGCCAGAATAGTACAGAAAAACCTGATCAACTGGACAGAGTCAAGCCGTCCAAATCGATTGATTAGATAAAAGGGGGTCGTCACTACAACGTCATTTTGTATAACTCACATTATTGTTAAACTATCAGTCTTAAGGGTAAACAAGCCAACGGCACGAACTAGTTGGTGGGCGGGGCTAAAATGCATGCTATTTCACCCGACATCACGAGCGAAATGCATAGAGCGAAAGAGACACAACTAAAACGGGCGCGCGATTGTTTCTATGCAGACCTTTGGTATATTTGGTTTCATGAAAAATCTATTGAATGTATCTGTTCAAAATCAAATTATTTAAATTTTTTAATAACTAATCTATGTCCGTATGGTTTCACTTTTTTCTTTTTCATACTATATACGTTACTTATTTACGCCCAAAGATGAGTTAAATTAGTGCTAAAATATGAAAGTTTTGACGTTCATAAATTCCAAATCAATATTTTTTTTCCAATTCTGCTTCCATACAGACCTAGATAATGATAAGACCAGTTGATACAATTTTTAATTTTGAACCTACACCGTCAAACAGAGGAGTAATCACTTTCGTAAGTTTGTATGGAAGAATGACTGGCTTGTTCAACCTTAAGTTTGAACTTGATAAACTGAGAGACAATGAAATGTGACAAAATTTCTGTGACAGCAAAAAAATTCAAAGTAAAATTAACGTCAAAATAATTTTTGACAAAATAATGAAAATCGTCTTTCGAGAATTCGAAGTCGGAAAAGTTAACGTGAATTTTGAAGTCGCAAAAGTTGACGTGAATTTTGAGGTCGCAAAAGTTGACGTCGTGAATTTTGAAGTCGGAAAAGTGGACGTGAATTCTACAAAGTGATGTCGAGAGGATTTGGTTGTACTCTCTACTTCGACTCTTGTGAGTCAAAATGTCGTTTTACTAATAGTCGTTACCGTTGTACATTTCTACTGTTAGAGACTTCGTATTTAAGTAGACTACGTGGGACTTGGTTCTTTTGGTTTTGGCTGAACAAAATTATGTATTTTATAAAAAATATATTTATGTGAACAGAAAGTTAGAGTAGTAAATAATAACGTAGTTGTGTCATGGTAGTTAATGTATGTAATGCAATAACAGAACATAATGTAAGATTGATTACTGCATGTAATGATTATTTTCAAGACTATATAATATTCAAATCATCAACTAATTTTGTTCAGCCAAATAATTTTTTTTGAGATAAAAAAAAACTAAAAGTAATTTTAGTATTTTAATCTCTGCGTCTTTTTGACGTTAACATGATTCCTGTAAAGCAAACTTTAGGTAAATGTTTATCTAATTAAATGTATTATTTACATAGACTGTGATCTAGTATTACTTCACGATGTTCTATTTTAAAAACAACAGAATAGATCGATTTTTCAGGTTTTGTAACTCGGAATTCCGAGTTATTTTTGACAGTCATGGTTGTTTTTTGGGTGCGATATTTCGAGTTTGTTACAATCCACTGAATTATTTATTAGATGTCTTGTGTAAGACTGAAATACAAGATACGATTGTGTTTCCCATCGCTATTCCTTTTCAGCAGTCAGGCTATTTTCGCCACCGATAACCACGTGTTTTTTTTTTGCTCTGGTACAGCGCAACGGCTATATTTTTCTATTATATTATAAGATCTATCGACTGTTTAAATTTTAAAATAGAATGTTCGTTTCTTGGCCTGAGAAATAAGGTGTACGATATAACTACTAAGTGTGTAAGGGGGATGTTTTCATATTTTACATTATAAACGTTCAATTAAATTATTTTTTTATTTATTGGAGCTAAAAGTATTATGATGCTAGTCGTGTGTTATGTTATAAAGATATTTATTAATGTTACTGTCGAACGTAATATTACGTCCAATTTGCTTATGAAGCTTATTTTGTGCAATATGTATTGCTGATTCAGTTCAGTCTTAAAGTATTTGAGATTATTTTATTACCACTACTTTAAAGTGTTAGCAATATTTTAGGATTTTTAATTTGTAATGATTTCGGGACAAGATGTATGTAGCTACCGTCGTAATCGTTCATTACTTTTAAACCTTATGACTAAAGGCATTTGGTGGAAAACTGAACACGACAAAGATATGCTAGTAAGTGACCCATATAAAGTAGTATCAATTGATGAATTAGCAGTCACTTTGATGGAGCTTACCTTTACAATTAGTGGTCGCTAAAACGAATAATTATGTGCAAGAGCCGCATGATTTTAATTCCATTTTTAATCTTTTTGGATTACAGTTTTAGTCTTACAAAATAAATATTACGATATGTCATACACTTTGTCTTTTACTAATGAAGTAGTCCGAATAATGTAACGAAAACAATTTTTGACATTATTGTAAACAAAAACTAGATGTTTGTTTGATATCCTGTATTGAATTCTATTTAAGAATGAAATATATTTAAAAAAATCTTTGAAACATGATATCGATGTCAAATATTGTGCAATTTTTACTGTTGTTAAAATAGTTTAGAAATCTGCTTTGACATTAGCAAAATGAAAATATTTTGTGTTTGTTCTTTGTGGACAAAAGTCATTATATTTTTTTCTATAGTGACGTTTTGTTGCATTCTTTACTTTTGTGTCGGAGCTGCTAATTTGCGTCTGTTTTTAGGACAGCTGTTATTTTAGCTTATTTTAAATAACGTAATTAATTTTGCTAACACATTGATTATCGCTACTTTGACTATAAATTATAGTCAACTCGGAAAAATAGAAAAACTCGGAATTATTGAAAAATAATTGAAAGCTGCAAAATAATAAAATAAAGACAGAATTTTTTCGCTTTTGCATTGTTGGCCAGAAAGTATTTAACTTTCAAATACTATATAATTTATTATGTATGGTGATAATTCTTAGTTACATTTTCGTTTTGCTAATGTTAGGCCTCATAGTCCAGATGTTGTGAAATAGACTATACTTAATATAAAAAATAGTATTACGACTGTTCTTTACTAACTTGGTATGAAGAAAATTATTTTATTTTTTTCATAATAATCTTTTGAACTCCTTTTATTACTCATAAATTGTTTATCCAACGATTGTTTCCAAAAATTTGTTCTAGTTTCTTGAACCTATTTTTGTTTTTAATTCTATATCGAAATTATTTTACCTAAAAAATATGTTAATAAAATTTTATCAGTTCAAAAATAAATATATTTGTTTGCTTGAATTTTAAGAAAATTATTTGCTCACTATTATTAGTCTGTCTAAGACTATTTCCGTACCAATTATACCTACTCGTCTGTAGATGCTAACCAAATGGTCATAAAACAGATTTTTATGCTAATTATCAAGATTCTGTTTTACTATGATTTGATGTGTCATTTTTATCATCATAATTCCATCGTATTTTCTTTAAAATGTTATCTTAGATATATAAAGGGGGTGTAATAATAACTATAAGGAAGCTGAAAAACACTTATAGTCCACGTCATGATTTTGTAGATTTTTGTGCCTTGCCGTGGGAGGTGCGCCATGCGTCTAACGCTCTGGCGTTCAAAAAGTTAAAGTTCTAAATATATATACTTTTTTAATACCATTTACCTCCATGAATAGTGAACCTACTATTAAAAAAAATCATCAGCACAATATTTTGAGTGTGTTACGTTGAGTTTTACCGTAAAATGTGATTTTTCACCACAAGAAAGTCGTTTCCCAGCAATTATATTATTTGCTTGGCAAAATGTTTGGTTGACGGCTTCGTGAAATGTCCGTGTACACCCTGTATTATGATCTGTCCTAAGCATTTGGTTGGCATTTAAGTTGTTTTGCAAGCAATATAATTGTTTTTTTATTTGCCGGTAAGTTTTTATGATGTTTGTTTTTTTCTGTTTTGAAATAAGTGACAATATAATAAATTGTAACTACGCTTCTCAGAACAATACATCTTTCTTCATTTTTGATTCGATCAATTTGTAAAAATGAATGTGTTTCGACGAATAAAAATATTGTGAACAATATTTTGTTTTTTTTTATTAAAGAAGTTGTTTTGGACTGCCTCATGGGGCTTTGTACCCGTGGTCCCTCTCGTAGTTCCTTGAAGGGACCACGGGCACACCCGACCGAGTACCCGTGGTCCCTTTTTCAGATATAACAAACTACCAGGAGGGCAGAAGCATCATGAATAATGTAGCTTCCCGTTAAGGGGGGGGGGGGTAAACAAAAATCAAATGCAAGAGCGTACTAGCGGGGGAGGAGTAGAGGGGTAAAGGGGGTAACCCCCCCCTCTTAATAGGAAGCTACATTATTCCCGATGCTTCTGCCCTCCTGGTAGTTTGTGACTGATCGCCTTCTTAATTTGTTATGGTTATATCTGAAAAAGGGACTACGAGAGGGACCACGGGTAGGTACAAAAGCCCTCGTTGGCCTAGTGGTCCCGCTTGCGACTGCTGTGCATGAGGTCCTGGTTGCAATTCCCAGGTTGGACAAAGTGTTCCTTCAGGAATATCTCGGTAGCAGCCACGGAGTCTGGTGCCCGGTTGTAACAATAGGCTCGCCCCTATTACAAGAGACTTAAACATAACTGGTGAAATGTGAGTGTACTAATAGGTACACACTGCCTTATCCTTCAGGGATTACATGCCTGATATTATGTTTTTCAATACACTTCCTCGAAAACTAGCTCTTATTGCACTACGATTAGGTTCGACATGCATCATATTTCGCACGCGTGCGGTAATAAGAATACAGCGTGCTGTAATATTATTACCGCACGCTGTAATCATAGAGCAGCGGTAATTCGATTAAAACTTATGAAATTAAAAAAAAAACACCACTGACTATTATAGAGCAGGCGTGTTTTTTTTTTAATCTCGCCATTTTGATCTGCGTCTTTACAGCGTAAATATTTTTTGAATATTTAAATTGTGTTTGTAAAAAGAATACTACTAATAAACGTAAATATTTTAAACAATTATTTACTTTTATGAACAAGTAAGCATTTTTTTGTGTTCTTAATTAAAAAATATTTAAATTTTATATTTTTCCTGTGAGGCTGTTTGGCGGCTTTATACCTTTGCTTCTTTTTCAACCTGGCGAAATCAAACCGCGGAAAAAAAGTAAATTAAATCATAGTCTCATCAAATTTGTTGACAAAAACACATAACGTTTTTAGTTAATTTCTTCGAAAGTGTATTGAAAAACGTCGTTTGATACACGTGGGAATTTGTTATTGCATTTCTCGACCCCATGAACACCCTCGCCATACGGCTCGGGTGTTCAATCTGCCTCGAATGCAATAACAAACTTTCCGCACTTGTATCAAAATGTACTATTGCGTAACGCTTTAAATTCATTTGTGTTAGTAATGAGTTTCAAGTGCAAGTTTAAGTCAGACTTTTCTATACCAAAATCTAAACTGATTCGATCTTCTTTTTCCACCCAATAATTTGTATTATTTCCTTTAATTTCTTGCCATGTTTCAAACCATTTAGCTGCCGTCGTAGATGGATTTGGGAGCTGTAGCCTAGCTAGTTTTATTTCTTTCATTAAAAATAATCTATCGATATGTAGCTTATATAGAATCCCGGGTGTAAAATATCACCATATCATTTGTTGAGTAGTATTACTTTACTTAAACAATAGGTAGGGAATACTACTGGGTGAATTGCCCAAGCAAAAAAAATACACGGCAAACCTGAGAACGGTAGTGCAATGTGCTAATTTTTAATTTTATATATTTTTTCTCAACAGCGTAAGTACTTCTCTACCTTGACAAAAAAAAAATGATTTCTACCCATTAATGTACGAAAAAAAAAATTACAAAGTGTTATTCTATCATCACAGTGGCCTGTCCTGAACCCAATTCCGCTCATAAAATACCTTCCCCTGCAAATACATTCGTAATATGGATTTAAATCGATTTTGTAATCATTAAATTATAATACATTCGATCAAATAAAACTATTTTTGTTTGTTTATCTTCTTTCTCATGGATTTGACAGGCAGTTAACTTTTGTCTGGAAAAAAGTTATCATTTCAGAGGATAGTAAGTTTTAGTAGAATAGCCATGTCAACATTGGGTTGTTACGCCCCCCTCACCTTTCCTCACTTCGGATCAGTCCGGCTCAAGCTCTCGGCGCGAACGCACCGGTCCCAACGTCTTGCGGTTTCCCGCCAAAAAAGTAAGTTTATCATTTCAGTGATATGAGGACAAAAATAATTTCATTTCGGTGGCTGTTATAACTCGTGTTAGATTAGTATGCACAGTATATCATTTCGGTGGTAATTTTTATCATTTCGGTAGACACTTTTCATTTCAGTGGACTCTTAAAAATTCATCCTTAAATTATATGTAACTTTTGATGATATTTGATGTCCACTCACGCACAATGTTATAAAATAGGCTAAAGTTTTATTTGTCATTAAAAATATGTAGATAGCATTGAAATAAAAAAAATCCACCGAAATGACACATAAAAATCTCTTGTTGAAATTCACCCTACTGTGGTATATTTTATTATCCACTTAATATTTTATGTTCTAGACTAGACAATGATTACGTTTTTCATTGAAATTTCCTCAAATTATTAAAAGTTCTTTTCATTTTTCTCTAGCCTATGTTACCCGGGATAACGCAAAGAATCTAATGATAACATACATTAAAATCAGTTCAGGCGTTTAGAAGTTATGTTGGAATAAACTCACGAAAAAACGTACAACATGAACGCTAAGAACATCTTTTTTTTGGGGCAGTCGTGTAAAAATAAAAATAAAATTCCAAACCGCATTTACATACGTCAGCACAGGGATGCTGACGTAAGCCCATACGTCAGCATCCGGTTTTTATTGTGTTGTTTTGAGACATACTAGAGGCATTGGAAGATTAAAAATAATATGATTTATAAAAACTATCGAGGTACCTAATACTAACGAATTACGTTTAGGCTTGTAATGTTAGTTGTAAGTTGAAAGTAATTATATAAATATTAATAATTTAGTCAAGGGGTACGATAATCCGGACATCGTATATAGACGAGTCTCACGATTTAAGTCGAACAAATCACATTTTAAATTGTTTATTTTTCATAGTTTTATTGCGGGTCCACTTGATCAAAGACTCGATAAGCCGGATCTCATATATTTTACCTACCAATAATAATAATAATTTATTTGACACAAAAAAGTACACATAAATGTCAGACACATAATCAGTGTTCAAATAAATGATCAATGACCCCCATGCTAGGTAAAACCTGTGTTATAGGGGTCATCCATCCGTCCATTATGGATCACAAATGAAGTCGCTTTCAAATTAATATTGTGCACATAAACAAAAAATAAAACTAGACTACCTAATACAAATTATATAGGGAAAAAAAAACAATGATATTATTATATAATAATATGATTTATTCGAGACACAAGGACAGCCAAACTCTCTTATAAAACTATTATCCTTTACTTAATTTACACGTAAACATCGACATTAATTAATTGTTAAAATTGAGATTGACGAAACCGCGGTACACTCGCGTCTCGCGTAGTGGCCCCTCTACACATCGGCAAATGCGTCTGCCAGACGTCCGCAAATGCATATTTTAATTCACGGATGTGAATTCTAATAAGATAAAGAGCTGTTAGCCTTTAGCTACTGAGGTGGATTTAATTGCACGTAAACACTGACGTGGGGCCGCGGTCGCAGCGGTCCGTACATAAAAGTGCTTATATTTAAAATTCTATAGGGTTTTAACCGACTTCAAAAAAAGGAGGAAGTTATCAATTCGACTGTATTATTTTTTTATGTTTGTTACCTCATAACTTGCGACTGGGTGAACCGATTTTCATGACTCTTTTTTTATTTAAAAGCTGGTGCTTCCCGTGTGGTCCCATTGTCACCATTTCAATATCTGTTTATGAGATCTTGTAGAAATCGGGGGAACTCTTCAATAAATAACAGCAGATTAACCGCGATTGTTGCTATAGCATATCTAAGCATTGTTTACGTCATCACACAACATAATATCACGTCTGTACTCACTACAAAAGTTATAAATACTATTTGGTGAAGATCTGATGAAGAACTTCGGAGATATTTCTTGTTGCTACTTTGCAGAAGCCTCTACATAAAATCCTAGCAAGGTTTCATTGTATAGCGATTTCCCCGTTCTCTTAAAACGCAAGGTAATGGATATGTCTATACTCTCCCTATCCCAATATAATAGAGCACAGTCTTGGCCTTTGACTAATGTCCCGAAGTCGAAAATCAAGGTTTGCCAACGAGGGGGTCACGGCAGACCGAGGAAAAGATGGCGGAACGCCTTGAATGACTTCACCACGCATTGACGAGAAGAAACACACCAACGTTATAAGTGGAAGGAATTGAGGGAGGCCTTTGCCTAGCAGTGGGGCAACAAGGGCACGCTGAAAAAAAATGTTGTATAATTAATGATATCTTTCAGGAACTACACTTGGAGCTAGAGTTGATGGTAAAGACCTTGTTGACACCAAATACATCAAAGCTATCAACGAATTGTTAAATGTTCCCGTAACCAGGATCAATAAGCCATGGCTGATGTTTGACTTTATCTTCAACTGGTCCAGTTGCAGAAAGACTCTCGACAAAGCGATTAAAATAAGGGCTGTCAAATACGAAGAAAAGGAAAAGCAATAGAAAAGTCTTTAGCATGATTTATTTGGCCGCCTCTCCTCAATTTTCACTAAATGTCCGGAAATAGGTTTTATCATAACTTTGCATTCCAGCTTCATCTTCGTATGGTCTGCTGTCAGTTTGAACTTGCGTAGCAACGGGACCATTGTTGCCTTTAAATACATAAATGCATACGTTTTACCTGAAATAATATAAAATCTCTGTACTACAGATTTAAATGTCATAAAATATTCTTAAGGACAAACGGTATGGATCACAATGTACTACCCTGAGGGACTCCTGCTCTATGAATCGATGGTACAGTTTCTAGTGATGTGCGTTTGTATAAAATGATTCGTTTTACAGGTTATTTATTATAAGGTATGTTTGATTACTTTTAAAGTAAATAAAATATCTTATTTCTTAAATATAAAGGGAGTTTAAAAAGTAAAATGTCTTTCATAAATCGATAAACAAAAAATTACTACTAATCATTCCATGGCCTAGTATGCATCTTAAATATTAATTGGATTATCATCTAACGCCCTGATAAAAAGGATTTAAAATTTACCAATACACCCTCTCCGTCCCGGTGAAAAGCTAGCATAAGCTGCCTGATGACCCGGTACAGTCTCAGAACTGAGCCATCTTTCTGGCTTAAACTCCTCGGCATCAGATCCCCAATACTTTGTATTCCGGTTAATACTCCACACATGGACTATTATACTGCTACCGGCAGGAATTGTCACGTTATCTAAAGAAAGAAAAAAGCAAAAAAAAAGTGTGTGAGGAATGATATAAAGGAAAAAGGAATAAATAATAGCGTGACAGCTGAGAGGAGAATGAAAGAAAACAAAACGTTTTGCTACGACCCCAAATAAAATGGAATAAAATCAAAAGCATTTATTTCAAGTAGGCCGTTACAGGCACTTTTGAATAGTCGAATTAAACTAACTGCGGCACTCAGAGATATCCAACGCTTACTCAAGCCGCCACCCAGCAAAGGCTTGACATATACTTTTGTATGACAAAACTGCCAAAAACCTTTACCAAGCGACGTCCCAAGCAACCACCGAAGCTCTCCGAGTGTGGCAGTAAACTACTAAACTAATGAAGTTAAATAAACTAAGCTACAGTCCCAGTCACAAGGCATAATGACTAAGATAAGGGCAGGTTGATGATGAGTAGTTAGATCACAACTTCCAGAAATTTCAATTCACCTAAATAACTAAGGTGTGGTCTCATCTTCGCGGTTTATTAATAAATGCTGCTTTAAGTGATGTAACGATTGTTTAACACTAGATTTTATAACGTCTAACGTCTCATATTTTTTGCTATTCAGTTGGATCATTGCTAATTGGCTAAATAATAACAACCGCATGAGGAACGTTCCAGCACTTGCCAAGGTCGGTCTGTGTATAGGTAAACTCTTAACCACGATCTTAGACACGTTTCATTTTCGTAAATTTTCATTAATTTGATAAAACAAAAAACACGTATCCAATATGTTTTGATATAATCTTACAGACGCACGGATTAAACAGAATCATATTTTTTTTAGTCAGTCAACTACCGTATTTCCGGAAAACTTATTCCTCAGAGGAATAGACTAAACAAAAAAATGATCGACAACTGAAGTTCATACTATGTGAGGGACATTGAAGAAAAGGGTTTTGGGATGACCGCAGACTCCTATTAAGGTTAGCACTATACTGAAAGTGAAGATAAATCATTGAAAGAAACAAGATAAGAAAATAAGGTGGTAAACGCCCCTTGGTAGGGACCAAAGAGCGTTTACCACCTTCAAATTACTCTATGTCTCAAAAGACTTAACAAAAAAACTGGCCAAGTGCAAGTTGGACTTGCACGTGAAGGGTTCCGTACCATGACTTCTCATAGATTTTCCTGTAATCTAATAATGTAGAACTAGTTTCTGCTTATTTTTCAGAATTTTAAGCACAGTAGTTTTGGAGATAAGGGGGGAGATGGTCGGGCAGACAGACAGACAGACACACGATCACACGAGTGATCCTATAAGGGTTCCGTTTTTTCGTTTTTAGGTACGAAACCCTAAAAATAAAGTTGTAGGTAATTCCTATCCAGTCACGCATACGTCAGAACGGTTTTTGTTGTTGTTTTGAGACATAGAGTAATAGGAAGGTTCAAAAAACGATTTATAAAAACTATCATCGGTTAAATTTACGTTTTTTTTTTCATTTAGTTAAGCCGTACCTACATCAAATAGATAAACCGGATTTCACATATTTTACCTACCAATGATATATTATTACTTATGATTTATTCGAGACACAAGGACAGTCGAACTCCCTTATAAAACCATTATCGTTTACTTAATTTACACGGAACACAAACATCGATATTTGTTTAAATTGAGATTGCCAGTGCACATTGGTTTGTAAGAAACTTGGAAATCCACGAGTACCTCGAGATGCCAACAGCCAAAGAAGAAGTTAATAACTACTGCACAAAATATAAGGAAAGACTCAACAAGCAGCAAGCACACTAACGATTTGGCAAAAAATTTGCTAAATAACCAAAGCACAATAAAACGCCTTAAGAGATGGGATATCCTCTCGCTTGACCAGAGGAACTAAGAAGTTCATCAGCAGTAGTTAGGGCAACTCAATGGAGCTGCTCCTAAATCTCATCCTCCCAGAACACATCTGATTATGGCTGACGAACTGATGGCAGATATAAGAAGAGAAGAAAAAAAAATTGAGATTGGGACAGGAATGGAAAAAAGGTTTTGATTAGGCTTTATTTTCATCACTTACGCAACTGCGTATCCATCGTAGCTTCGCGTCCCACAGTCGGTGCGATAGGGTACAACCTAATGGATTCCTTGATTACTGCTTCTAAATATACTAGTTGCGATAGGTTCTCCTTTGATACTCTTCCATCTTCACCCAAAACTTGAGTTATTCTACAAATAAAAAAAAAATCTTAAACAATGAAACGTATACTTATTTAACCGACTTTAAACAAAGATAGTGGTCCCTTTTTTTGAAGTTGGTTAATACGACGTTTTTTTACTCCTCAAATTCAATTGTTCTAGTAAAAATATTCTGTGCAGAAAAAACAACATCATCATCAGCGTATTAATGTTCCCACTGATGGGACACAGGCCTCTTTGAGAGGGAATAGGCTATAATTTACCACGCAGGCCCAGCGCGGATTGGTAAATGTTACAAGTCTTCTTTGGTTCTAGAATATTTGATTCCTCACGATGTAGGTATTCCTGCATCGTCAGAAAAAACATGCAGAAAAACTAAAAAACCCGGCTGAAAAAACTAAAAAGCAAAAAACAAGAACATTTTAAATCAAACAAAACTTGAAAGCAGGCGGGATTCATTTGAATATTAAATTATGAAATGATGAAAATAGAATGGACCCCGCCAGCTTCCAAGTTTTGTTTGATTTAAAATGTGCTTGTTTTTTGCTTTTCAGTTTTTTCAGTCGGGTTTTTTGGTTTTTTAAACTATTTTTTTTTATTTCCAACTTTTTAGTTCATTTGTGTTTGTTCTTTCGTTGATCGCGTAAAATTCTTCGCAGATGATTTAACTTTTGTGCTTGTTTTTGAGATTTGTCACTTTGAATTTCTTTTAAACATAGAAGTGTTTCATATTTTTGTAATCTCCTTTTAAAACCCTTCATTTTGATGCCCTACTCGATGGTATTTTTTTTTAATTTCCCGCCAAAAATCGGCCATTTTTTTTTTATTTTGATATACCCAGTGTCACTCTCACAGTAGGTAAATACGAATCTAACGAAACCTCTCAAGCTAAAATCCATCGACCAGTTCAGGCCACAGAGCGTGCCAAACAATTACCTATACATACATACTCTCGAAAAACTTAACCCTCCTTCGGCCGCAGTCGGGTAAAAAGACAACTTACTCCTGATAAATCTTCTCCTGTACCTCAGGGTAGCTGCCGATGCAAACGAAGATGAAAAGCATCTCGTAGATAGTGGTGTCAAAGGTAGCTACCAGGATGTTGTCTGCGATGTTTCTCAGTTCAACATCAGTGAAGACGCTACTGGTCTCAGTCACAGTGTTCTTCATAAGGACCTCTAAAACGCTTTGGAATTTACGACCTGAAATGACTAAATGATGAATATAATAGGGTTTTATTGATCTAAACTAATATTAAAAAGAGGAAAGATTTGTTTATTTGTGAGTTTGTTTGTTTGTACCGATTCAACTAAAAACTACTTGACCGAATTTGAAAATTCTTTCACCGTTAGAAAGCTTTATCTGTGCCAAGTGACATAGGCTATTATTCACTTCCAGAAATAATTCAGGATCCATAGGAAAACTTTAATAATGTGTAACCCACAGTGGTTTTTTTTTTCCTAAAACGTCTTTCATCGCATGCTTTGCGAAAAGTATTGGTGACAGATTATTTCTTGAAGTAAATATAGCCTATGTAAAAAAAAAAAGCCTGTGTAAATTGCATAACATAACATCGCGGCCGAGTACGGCCGCGATGTTATGTTATGATCTTTATATAATTTTTTGGTGAGGTTTCGTTTCTTACCTTCGTAGTCAGCGACTCTTTTATTTTGTAACCGTTGTAAATGTTCTGATTTTCGTAGTTGCACCATCTACAAAAAGTAACCTTTTAAAATGTCAAGGAATATAATTGCAAACTAGTTTTTTTTTTGTTAAACCTCGGTTTTGCACGATTGGTACCTAGATTTCTGATTAACTATTCTTATAACATTTTGTGATAAATGATGTTTATATTCATATATTTAGGTTTTTACTCCGAGAAGAAACAGCCGAAGCAAAGTCAGAGATCTTTTTTTATTTTTGTTGCGTGGGAAATTATCAAATGACTCCTTCCACTCTGGGCAGAGCGGTAATGAGTGTCAGACTTCTACTGACTAAAAACCACCCATGTTCTTTCTTATCCCTTTGTGTCGAGGCCGCGGTATCTCTTTCGAATAACCCGCACCCAAAGAGGTCACAGTCTTTTTTAAGGTTCACGCATAATCTCACATGAGAACTATACAGATTAGTAGTACACCTCACAGATTTGAGTGGACCTGTCCATTCAGTGCAAGCATTTGTCAGTGAACCCATGGAGCTCATTGTCACGACGAACAATACTAAAGAAAGGACATTAGGGTAAACCGCCTAAACTACTCAGACTGCCAGACATCTGAAACTCAATGGCATGCAATCTATTTGTTCAGAACATGGGGTAACCGGCGCATCCGTCTGTGAAAAACAACCAATCTGCTTGTATTATAGGTACTCATCCTTGGTTTAGCTCGAACAATTATTATGAAAATACTTTTAGTATACGCACATAAATAGTTTTGTCCGTCGCTTTATTGTCACACTTTAGGATATTCAGCCATGCCCTCGTAAATGAAAACACGGTAACTTCAGTTACAGTTTCCCACTGCTGGGACACAGGCCTCTTCTCTATGAGAGGGAATGGGCTATAATTATATAATTCACTATACGGCCCAGTGCGTTTGTACGCATGTCTTGGAATTTTTGCTTCAAGGACATGTTTGCGGTCACAGTTTTGAGAGAAGTGGTGATGAAGTAAATAACTCAAAGTAAAGCGCCTGTTTGGGTCCCTATGACTAAGGCTGAGGCTACATTAGGCCGCGATGCGACCTGCGACACATGAGCGATTAAAACAAGTAAATGAATGCTCACTTATATGGCTACACCGTACATCAATTCAATTCAGTTCAAAAATTTCGCTCTTCCAGTCGCATTGCAAATCGCTGCCTACAGCTGTAGCCTCAGCCTTACTGTTCGTAAGTCGGGGCTGCCAACACTGGGCCACCACTGCTCCTTTATCACACTTACTTGCTCAGAAAGGTTGAACATCGTTTCAAGCGCCTTTGTCAGTTTAGTTTTGTAACTGGACAAGTTGAAGATAAAATCAAATATAAGCCAAGGCTTGTAAATCCTGGTCGTAAGAATTTCTAGACATTGGTGTACAGCCGCGCAGTAATTGTCGTTTACCAAGTCCTTGCCGTCCAGTCTAGCTCCAAGTGTAGTTTCTGAAAAAGAATTAAACATCTATCTATACAGGGTGTAAATTAACCCTTCATGTTTCGTTAAGGGTACTTTTACATCCTACAATAAATCTGTATTGAAAGTGTGTTGACACAGAGCGTCACCGTCCCTCACGCGAGTCCAGGGCCCCGAGTCTGCTATTCAATAGTGTCAGAATGGTCGATCATTGATCTCATAATGGTTGATTTACGACAAGCCAAAAAGTACCTTAAGTCGACAGGCATAAGGTACTTTTTGGCTTGTCATCAATCGTCAGACTCGGGGCCCAGGTCTCTCTCTCTGAGAGAGCGACAACGATTAGTAACAGCCAGAGATGACTATGTACGCGCAATGAACGATAAAACTTATTTAGCATCCGAATTATATTTAAAATTTGATAAGCAGAAACAGCAGTACAGTGTCAACTCGCCTAGAGATTGAACGAGCTCGATACCGTCTGAACCACAGAACTGAACCACAGAATAGATAAAAGAGGTTTTATCTATTCTGTGGTCTGAACACAGTTACAACTAGCGACGCTGATGAGTCTTTGGGATATGATAATACAAATACTTTTCTACCTAGGGACAATAGGGTAAAAACAGGATTTACGTATATATCTAGAATTGACTATACGGTCTTCGTCTCTGTGGGCGGTATGACTGAAATGGAGAAAAGAAGCAGATGGAATGTGATGTTTATGAGAAAAAATTGTATTTCTCAATTTTCAAGCTAAAAACCATAATGAAACAATAAAAAACCTTTGATTTCAATGACATCGGAAACTTTTAATAAATACATCTCATTAACAAATCCCAAATAGCAGACATCTATTTTAAAACATAAAAGACATATCTAACAATTTATTTTTTATTTTTTGCATACTTTAAATCGATACCAAGGAAAGCCAGTTACGAGTTTTGTAAAAATAGTTTGATGTACATAACGTCTTTAAAGATTAGGTATGTTTTATTGCGGTTTTTATCTATTAAAATAGATACAACTAACCGACTTAGATTCATTTGATGCATTTTTATGCAAGTTATTCGATGCCAAGTTCAAATATTGCAAAAATACTCTCCTAAACATTCACAAATAACACGTCTAGATGTACCACTTTTGTGCATGAAGTTTAAATAAATAAGACGAAATACTCACGGCAAGCGGTTTCCAGAACACTCCTCGTGATCTTCTCAGTGAGGTCTACTTCACCTTTACCGACATCTTCGGCGAGCATCTCAACAAATCCTCCAGCTCGATCATTGAATAGCTCCAGATAGTCATCCAACAGTTGCTGCTTGAAGCACAGGTCTAGTATCCGACGATTACGCTTCCATGTAGGCACTGAAATGTTTTAACACTACAGAAACGTTTCTACACACCTACAGTCATCATCAACAGCCTATTAATGTTCCCACTGCTGGGACACAGGCCTCCACTCTTTGAGAGGGAATGGGCTATAATCCACCACGCGGGCCCAGTGCAGATTGGTAGATGTCACATGTCTTCGAATTTTTGTTTCCAGGACATGCTGGTTTCCTCACGATGTTTTCCTTCACCGTTTTTGAGAGCAGTGTTGATGAAATAAATTACACAAAGTAATGCGCCTGCCTGGGTTCGAGCCCATGACTTACTGTTCGTAAGTCGGGGCCACCACCACTAGGCCGCCACTACTCTCAGGTTCAGTCACTCCATGTAAAAACTTTTTACCAAAAAATAAAACCGACTTCAAAAAAAAAACACAAAACGTTTGTTTGATTACATTTTTTTGCCACCGACTTCAGAAACAGATTTTTCTTCTGACGTTTATTTTTCACTTTTTTGAAGTCGGTTTTATTTTTTGGTGAAAAGTTTTTATTTTTCACTTTATGTAAAGTGGTTCACATGTTCATGGGTCAATGTGGACAATGTAGTTTTTTTTGAGTTTTGTTGATATTTCAAAAACCGCTTGTCCGATTTCGATAAAAAAAAAATATGGGACCATTTTGGAAGTATACCCATTCTAACAAAGAAAGATTTTTTCAAATCGGTTTGCAAGTGACGGAGTTATGCCCGAACAAACATAAAAAAAATATATATGTCGCATCCGGTCAATAGTACGGACAAGAAACGAATCGCAAGCGCGCCATTTAAACATCACGTGATCTGCGCGCGCTTCTACAGAGTCGTGATGTTTCATAAGGACGGCGAGGAGGTCATTCTATGCCTGACCGCCGCAGTGTGAAGACATTCCGGAACTGTACTCGATTCGTTGTAGGTACCCAGTATAAGTGTTGTGATTATGAGATGTTGAAACTAATTTGTGATTTAAAATAAAAACCAGTGAATAAAAACCGGTGAACCGCAACCCAGTGTATTTTCGTTTGCACGAGACCCGAACTCTGCCCACATAATGTCTGAATCTGATGGAATAATATTGGTGCATTCTACATCAGAAGTGGTATGTAACTCTAACGCCTACATAGTGTAAGTGACAGTGCTATCCCGGAAAAGTGTAAAGACAATGCGCGTGCGTCTGAAAGTGACATAGAAACGGAAATGTGGTGTTTTCTGTTCGAGCAGCTAAACAAAAACTTTATGACTATTGTGCAAACAATGAAAACGTTTTCCGAGTACGGATATTCGCCTACCGCATTTTGACTCTGAAAAACGGAATATTGTCCCGCGTGCTTGGTTGGCAACAGCCGACATGTGTGTTATCGATCCGAACAGTCAAGGTGCATCGTTGAAGATTGCTTTGAACCGCGCACTTATGGGAGAAACGGGACAGACGGGAATCACACATCCATTGTAGGTGCGTCGTAAGTCGGCACCTCCGTCGCTGGTTGTCTTCCGCTGGGCCTCCTCCGGGTAACCGTTGGTCTCACCTGGTGGGGATGGACCGCCGGGGTGCTGTGAAGACAGCAGCGCCGTGCAACTGGCGCTACAAGGAACGCAGCGAATGTCACGAGACTCATGGGAGAAGTTTCGTCATGGCTGTCGTCCATATCTTGTTCTGGGATGAAATGGAGCGATTTTAAGGAGCTGTTTATAGTTTGGAGCGCCCTGTAGGGTGATGACGATCGTGAAGACCCTGATGCGAAGAGGAACCGCCTTAATGAGCCATACACTGGACCCAAATGTTACGCAGCCAACTGCCCTGGGAAGAACATCAAGAAGGCAAGCAACAGCGCGGCGCGGTGGCGCAGCAGGTGGACCGAGCAGCTGCGGGGTAGTGCCTGCAGCAGTGGCACATAGCGAGCGACGTGTTGAAGTTTGCTATGTGAGCAATCCCAGCAGTGTGCCGATGAACCTGGTGAGTCGTACCCATTTTATTATGATTCTGGTGCCGAATGCTCTCTGATCAAAAATGTTTCGTCACAGTTCAGTGGCAAGCGTGTAAATAACATTGTAAATTGACCCGGGATAGGTCATGGTAGTCTGTACTTCACAATTATTTTCTGAGGTTATGATTAGCGATTTACGATTAGAGATTTTATTTCATGTTGTACCGGATAGTTGTTTTAAAAAAATAAAATGTTATTTTAATTGGTCTTGAGATTTTACAACAAGGATTTAACGTTAGTTTGACGTGTGATAGTGTTGTTTTTGTGTCGTGAAAAGGTTGTTAGGTTATGTGATGTTTCAAATAAGCTCAAGAATGCTTCTAACTTTCAAATTGATTTCAATACAGTTGATACAGATGTTCCGTTAGAATTTTGTTTCCAATTAATTAATCTATTGACAGAATATTCATCTTCGTTTTCTAGTGGTTTTTAGATCCCATATTACAACAGGACAGTTGCAAAATAGGCTTGTAGGTCCTAGTGGAACAGTTAATCGTTGCCACTACAGGGTTAGTGCTGTTCAAAGCGAAGTTGTTATTGTATTATTAGGCCAAGTTGTTCACCTTTTTCTAGTCTAGTGTTGCTTGTGAAAAAGAAGGGTGGTTCAGATCGGATGTGTCTACTACAGGGAACTGAATGACTATACAGTGCCGGATAGATTCCCATTGCCTTTGATAAAGGATCTTGTATCTAGGTTAGATGGTACCACATGGTTTACGTCTTGATTTATGCTATCAGGCTATCATCATAATTTTCAGTGTGATGTGTTCGGGTTAGAGTTTAAAGGAAGAAATAAGTTCCGGAAAGTCAAGTACCTTTAACGTAAAACTTAGTCGAATGTGTTGATAATGTTTCAATTAAATCTAGTAATGGTGAGGTCGCTAAGTGTGTATGGTCACTGGGATGACTACTGTGTAGCCACGGGGATGGTTACGAGGCCTGGTCACTGGGATGACTATGGTCGGTTGTGGTCACTGGGATGACTATAATATAATATATAATTGCATGGCACATGTGTGAGTACTATGTACTATAAAGCCACATTTTACATTTAGTTATATTTTAGTGACGTTGCCCTGATGGCTGGGAGAATGTCATGCTCACTCAAATGTCTCGCTGATGGTGGCGGGTGTGTCGGATCATTTGATTCCCTTCAAAATGGTTGAGTTAGATGGTGCTGATCCATGCGTCATGTTCGTGAACGGGCGCTGTCAGTGGAGACTGGTCATTTCTTAGCTGCCATGGTTTAGATATTTTTCTTTGATTTGTTTTTTATATCTTTTTACTCTGGACGCTCTTAACTTGCACGTCTTGCTACATAGTTCTCACATAATATACCATCTTAACATGAATGATGTAATGTACCAAGATTTTGTAACAAATACTGATTTAAAAGAGTGTCCATGGAGTTTCTTGCCCGTTCTTCTTCATGAGATCTACGTTAGGGAACTGGCAACTGCAGTACTTTCACAAGTTATTATGCCTTGTGATTGTGACTGTAGCGTAGGAGTGCAATGCGTCGTTTCGGGAGTTGCTGCGTCGGGCTGCGCGGCGCCGGATGTTACCGGCGGCGATTGCTGTGGGTGCGGGGGCGCGCGGCGGCGCGTGCCGTGGCGGCGGATGTGCGGGGCTTCGGGTCGCGGGGCGGCGGTTGCACGTTGCGGCGTGCATTCGTTGTTCCGTGTTTCGGGGTCTCGAGCATTCGTTGTTGCGGTTTGCGTCGCTGCGTGCTTTCGTGCTCGCAGTGTTCGTTGTTGCGGGCATTCGGTGGCGTGTGGTTCGGCGTGGTGGCTTTCGGAATGACGTATTGCACTCGTAGTTTCGTTTTTCTTCCGTCCTTCTGACATTCAAAAGTGCCTGTAATGGCTTAATTGAAATAAAATATTTGAGTTTGAGTTTGAGTTTGACTACTGTGTAGCCACAGGGATGGTTACGAGGCCTGGTCACTGGGATGACTATGGTCGGTTGTGGTCACTGGGATGACTACTGTGTAGCCACAGGGATGGTTACGAAGCCTGGTCACTCGAATGACAATTGTCGTGATGGTTACAGGGATAACAATCGGAAGCCACAAAGATGGCTGTAAGAGCAACCATAATTCCTTGAATTAGATTTTTGACTTTTGAGAAATTGAGAGATTTTGAGTTTTCTTGGTTCTAGTTAAAGGGTACTTGCACTTTGTTGAGCTGACTATTCTAAGTCGTAATGTTTGTTACTAAAAAAAAAATGACTATGTAAACAAATTAAGTGACTTTGAGGTGTACGTTTCGTAATAGTGAGACAATCTAGCAAGACTGATAAGTTTGTTACAAGAGAAGTTGGAGAGTTCCTCTTGGTTAAGTCAGAGTATGAGCACTGCAATATTTGAATGAGTTTCCTATTATTTGAATGAGTATGGGTGTTGTTCGACATGTCGGCTTTGAGAAAAAGAGTTTGTTATGATTTTCATTAGAACCTGTAATGATTTTGTTGCGAATACCTTTTATTCCCCACCCACTTGGGCCAGGAATGGCCGAACGACTGGTATTGGGCCGACTTTTGTAAGGTCAACGGTACAAATTTTGACTTCTGTTGAGACCGATGGAATTGTTTTAGAAATTCTATTTCACGTTCTACCCGACAATTATTTGCGATTAGTTTCGGTTCATAATGTCATCAAGGAGTACGTGTTTGTCATCATAGGTGCGTTTACCAAATTTGTGCTGCTTCGTCACTCTCTAAGCATAGACACCAATAGTAGTATGCGTGCTATTGAGTTTTGTATAGCGTTGTTTGGTGCATCGAAACGCTTAGTAGCAGATCAAGGTCGTTGTTTCGCTATCAAAGATTTTTCTAGTTTCTGCACTTCTAACAACATGAGTTGCACTTGATAGCTACTGGAGGCAGTCGCGCAAACGGTCAGGTCGAAAGGGTAATGAGTACCCTAGTTTTGTTTAACTGGGCATATGCATCTAACCTCTTGATTGGGCCATTCATGAGTAGGTACCGTCAAAAGTATGTTGACAGCTGTAGAGACTAGTCGTGACCGCTCTTGGCAGGACGCATTAGGAGAGGTTCAGCTAGCTATGAACTCTACAATTAATAGGGTGACTAAATCTAGCCCTCTCGAGTTGATGATTGGAAGGGTAGCGAGATCACTTAGTTTAGTGACCGCTGATGATGATTAATTTGACTGTTGTTCATTTAGATGAGATAAGAGAGCACGCGACACAGAACATTGAAAATAATGCTAGTTATGATAAAAAATTGATTTGACCAAAATAAGGCTCAGGTTTCTGAGTAAGCTGTTAATGATTGTTTTAATTGAAAATGAGGAAAGGAATGAGACAAAATTAGATCCTAAATTCAAAGGTCCATTTAAGATAACGGTTCTTGACTCTAAGCGTACTTGCAAATACGCTCACGATCGTGTTCGTAAGATGCCCGAGGGCCAAGTACCAATAGAAATTGTAGAAGGAATAGATGAGGAGTTGGCACCTCTTTAGTTTGTGGTAACAGGTTCTCGGTTCAGTGGGTCGGAGACTATACCAGAGTATCGTAGCCGTAGCCCGTAGAAATCGGTGTCTTAAGCAGTCCGTGGGTACGCGGAGGGCGGTAGCTCTGGGTGGTATAGTCGGGTTTTGCCTAGAAGCGAAAACCATAGAGTCGAGGTGTGACTCGGTATTCCCGTGGGGAATAGTGTGTGATTGTTGAGACTACACCAGAGTATCGTAGCCGTAGCCCGTAGAAATCGGTGTCTTAAGCAGTCCGTGGGTACGCGGAGGGCGGTAGCTCTGGGTGGTATAGTCGGGTTTTGCCTAGTAGCGAAAACCATAGAGTCGAGGTTTGACTCGGTATTCCCGTGGGGAATAGTGTGTGTGTGTGTGTGATTGTTGTTGACCATGAACGAGATACCTGGGGTTTTGTTGTTTGATCAATTGAAAGTGGAATTTTGTACTTGGTCTCGGTAATCTCGAATGATTATTGATTAACGCTTCCTAATTTTAGATTAAAATTAGACTAGTTCTTAGTGAAATGAATCAAATTATAAAGATAGTCCTTTTATTATTTCATGAGTCAGGAATGGACGAACAAAAACTGTGTGGGATTTTTGTGTTTTCCAGATTAACATCACACGAGGACGTGTGAATCGCAGGATGGCCGTGTCGCATCCGGTCAATAGTACGGACAAGAAACGAATCGCAAGCGCGCCATTTTTAACATCACGTGATCTGCGCGCGCTTCTACAGAGTCGTGATGTTTCATAAGGACGGCGAGGAGGTCATTCTATGCCTGACCGCCGCAGTGTGAAGACATTCCGGAACTGTACTCGATTCGTTGTAGGTACCCAGTATAAGTGTTGTGATTATGAGATGTTGAAACTAATTTGTGATTTAAAATAAAAACCAGTGAATAAAAACCGGTGAACCGCAACCCAGTGTATTTTCGTTTGCACGAGACCCGAACTCTGCCCACATAATGTCTGAATCTGATGGAATAATATTGGTGCATTCTACATATACATACCTATATTATATAAACATCCGAATTGCGAACCTCCTTCTTTTTTTAGAAGTCGGTTAAAAATAATATGGTATTCAGCTGCATCTACCTAGATAGGAAGCCGACCCTAACATTGTTGGGAAATGGCTAGACGACCTATAATGTCTAAAATTCGACGCATTGCCTTTCTAAGCATGGAAAAGTAAAAAAATTATAAGCTACCTTCAGCAGCAACCAGCATTTTGCCCAGCATCGGTTCCACGAATCTATATACAAACATTTTCTTCAGGCATTTGTTTAGGACTGTGGATACGTCTTCAGGATCCGATATAACTGTAATATCAATAAATATTACATTACATAAAGATCACGCCTGTAACCCCGACCAAAGATAAAGAGATACCGCAGCCTCTGCACAACGGCTAAGAAGGAACATGGGGGGTTTTTAGTCAGTAGAAGTCTGACACTCTCTTCCACTCTACCCAGAGCTGGAGGGGTTATTTGATGATTTACCAACCGACAAAAAAAAATGGTTTAGTCATAATCATAAAAGTGACACCATTAGTATACCCACATTTCGCCAGTTATGTTCCTATATAATAGAGGGATTAGGGGGTGACCCCATTGCCATCAACCGAGTACAAATTCAGGCACATCCGGGCATTAAGGTCAGGTTGCAGTACTTTGTTTTTATGTACGCACGACCTCGCCCCCCGCCCTGCCGCGCGAGCGATATAATGCCTAAATTTTGACTGTTTTTTGCTTCTTGGAGAAAAACTATAAAGAAATTATACAATCTGTTTTCACCATTTACTTTAGAATAAAAAGTTCTATCTACTGATATAACTTGCATATAAATTCATGATGAAATGTCTTAGCAGTACACGTTTGAAATTGTGATTTAGAGTCATGTTTGATAAAAAAAAGTATCGAGCCGATCATTCTAAATCGCGTTTCTATCTTTACGATTTACTAGAGAGTATGTTAAATTTTTATGTAATGATTTTTATTTATTAAAAAACTCGTATTTAGTTCGATTTTTATAGGTTCAAAAATCTTAAAATTACTGCAACCCGGCCTTAAGTATATTTATGCCTTTAATATTTCTCGAAAATGTAGATTCTGCATCGGTTTTTCCGAGTTTATATAACCCTAATCTGTTTAAGTCGCGAGTAAACAGGCTTCTACTGGGTAAGCTCGTTCCATCGTCGACATCATCTCTGCCCTTAGGGCAAGATTGAAGTCAAGAGCAAGTCCATATAATAAAAATAAATAAAAAAAAACTGATATAATTTTGTAATAATGTACATAATATTATTTATTAATCGTATCTAAACGGAAAAACACAACACACTTTTTATTGGGCAGTCGTGTAAAATACGGAACCCTTACAGGATCACTTTTGTTGTCCGTCTGTCTGTCAACACCCTTTTTCGCATCGAGTAAGTGTGTGTAAGTTGAAATTCAAATCAAATATTTATTCAGGTATACTGTCCCTTAGAACTGTGAAAAACCCAAATTTCTAAGCCCGCCCAATTAGAAGATACAACCGTATTAGAGTAAGATCCTAGGGCCGCCAGACGTCACGTATTTTCTGGCGAAGGAAATGTGGACGATTGTGTAGTGTTAGTATGTACTAAGAACGTACGACTACCCCCTGGCTTGCTTAGACAGCCAATTTTCAGGTATCAGGCAATCAAGGTACACAAAAACATTACTTCATCATCATCATCATCATTTCAGCCGAAAGACGTCCACTGCTGGACATAGGCCTCCCCTAAGTGTCGCTACATTGACCGGTCAGGTGCGTCTCGCATCCAGCGGATCCCCGCAACCTTCACCAGGTCATCGGTCCACCTAGTCGGAGGACTTCCAATGCTACGTCTTCCGGTTCGCGGTCGCCACTCCAGAACCTTCCGGCCCCATCGGCCATCCATCCTGCGAGCAATGTGCCTTGCCCACTGCCACTTAAGCTTGGCAATAATTCTTCGGGCTATGTCGGCAACCTTGCAATACGGCCGACGGAAAGTGTCTGGGAGTATTTGCGACTTATTTTTCAGGATATTGCCTAAAATATACGTAAAAATCAGCTTGGAGAAAATACGTGAAGTAATTTCATTTCATTTATTTCATTTCATTTATTTATTTTGTAAAACATAGGTAAGTATTACAGATAGTCTTTGTTAAAATGAGCACTATGTTTTGCCATTAGATGGCGTACAAAATTACATTAACATATTAATTACGTATAATTTAAAGTGGCATGTCAACAGATCACAATAAAAATAATTCAAAATAATATATGTCAAGTAGGTACAATAAGAAATAAAAATAAAATAAAAAATATGTCAGTAAATAGGTCATCACAATTTGAAATAAATACAAAATTAACACAGTCGTTACTTAGTCAATAAAATCATAAATGACTAACCAGCAAGTCGGAATCGTCATACCTCCGTTTATCCGAAGTAAACTCAGTGATGGAGTAGTAACATCTATCTAATAGAAATTTAAATAAAGACCTCTTAAAGGAACCTAGACTCTCTTTATTTCTAATAGCTGCTGGTATATTGTTGTATATTTTTGGGGCCATTCCTAGCACACTTTTCGCGAAAAATGCGGTTTTATGAGAATTAACATGAATGGTATTCTGATAACGTTGAGAACGTAGTTTTTCATATAAATGTAGGTTACAGCGAACAAACACTCCCATTTCAAATATGTACATAGACGGTAGAGTCAGCAGACCAAGTTCCTCAAACAATGGTTTGCAGCTATCAATTGATTGTAGCTTGGTAAACGATCGCAAGCATTTCTTCTGAGCTTTAAAAGCAATGTCTCTGTCAGTGGAGTTGCCCCAGAATATGATTCCATACCTAATGCTAGAAGCAACATAAGCATTATAAGCTATTCGTACTGTAAGGCGGTTTACCGTTTTCGAAAGTTTGTACAAAGCAAACGCAAATTGACTTAGCTTCTTAGATAAAGTGTCGATATGGTGTTTCCAAGTCAAATGATTGTCTATATACAGGCCCAGAAATTTTGTGATGTCAGTTTCAGAGATTGCCACGTTTTCATATTGTATAATTAGTTTCGGTTTATTTGTTCGTTGATTAAATGTCATTATTTTAGTTTTGTCAAGATTTATTTTAAGATTATTACTAACTAACCAGTTTATTATATTTTTAAGATCGTTATTTATGTCATTTTCAAGAATATTTATGTCATTATTAAAGAATAAAATAGTGCTGTCATCAGCAAATAAGACCATCTGGTGCTTACTGACCTTCGGCATATCATTAATATGACGACAGATGAGACCTGTCTTCGTTGATTTGTTGCTCGAGCATGATGGAATGTGGAGTCCAACATGAAATAACACACAGGCACTGTTCGGTACACTAAACTTAACTGTCCAAAACACTTTACAATTAAAAATAACGAAGGATTGAAGATCTATTTCAGATTTTAAATCAAATAAAATGGAATGTAGTGAGGTTAGCCAAGTCAAGCGTTCGTCACCATCATTTCAATTTGAATGTGTCAACTGCACAAGTCTACCGCCTTTTTATTAACATCAAAAATGACAAACGATAACTTTATCCGACTAAACACACTCAAGCATTGCCAGACCAAAAATTAAATTAATTGAACTAAATCAAAATTATGATAAACGCTTGACATTCCATTACGCGATCTGCGACACGGCCATCTCTGACCTTCACACGACCTCGTGGGATGAGGTACCTTAAGAGACAAATAATCCAGAAGCGTAACTAGACCACTCGGCTATCCTGACCCACGTCAGGGAACATCATCACAAAAATAATAAGTTCAAATTAAACCGTGTGAGTAATACGTTTAATGCTCAATTGATTGTGAACTAAACTCCAGTACAGCGCTTAACCAGCGTGACAAATGCTATCACTTAACCAGTGATAATAATAACGCTTAACCAGCGATATTAACCCACTAACGCTTAACCAGCAATTACACAACTAACGCTTAACCAGCGAAAGCTCAACATAACACGCTTAACCAGCGATTACACTACTAACGCTTAACCAGCGAAAGCTCATCCACATGCTTAACCAGCGATTCAATTACTAACGCTTAACCAGCGAAAGTTCATCCACACGCTTAACCAGCGATTCAATTACTAACGCTTAACCAGCGAAAGCTCATCCACACGCTTAACCAGCGATTCAATTACTAACGCTTAACCAGCGAAAGCTCATCCACACGCTTAACCAGCGATTCAATTACTAACGCTTAACCAGCGAAAGCTCATCCACACGCTTAACCAGCGATTCAATTACTAACGCTTAACCAGCGAAAGCTCATCCACACGCTTAACCAGCGATTCAATTACTAACGCTTAACCAGCGAAAGCTCATCCACACGCTTAACCAGCGATTCAATTACTAACGCTTAACCAGCGAAAGCTCATCCACACGCTTAACCAGCGATTCAATTACTAACGCTTAACCAGCGAAAGCTCATCCACACGCTTAACCAGCGATTCAATTACTAACGCTTAACCAGCGAAAGCTCATCCACACGCTTAACCAGCGATTCAATTACTAACGCTTAACCAGCGAAAGCTCATCCACACGCTTAACCAGCGATTCAATTACTAACGCTTAACCAGCGAAAGCTCATCCACACGCTTAACCAGCGAAAGCTCATCCACACGCTTAACCAGCGATTCAATTACTAACGCTTAACCAGCGAAAGCTCATCCACACGCTTAACCAGCGATTCAATTACTAACGCTTAACCAGCGAAAGCTCATCCACACGCTTAACCAGCGATTCAATTACTAACGCTTAACCAGCGAAAGCTCATCCACACGCTTAACCAGCGATTCAATTACTAACGCTTAACCAGCGAAAGCTCATACACACGCTTAACCAGCGATTCAATTACTAACGCTTAACCAGCGAAAGCTCATCCACACGCTTAACCAGCGAGTGTACCTATAGTACTTAACCAGTACTCTGCATCTCTGCTTAACCAGCATTTGAACCTATAGTACTTAACCAGTATTCTGTATCAGACTCTATATTCGACTCTATATTCGCCTCTATATTCGCCTCTATATTCGCCTCTACATTCGACTCTATATTCGACTCTATATTCGACTCTATATTCGACTCTATATTCGACTCTATATTTACGGTATTCACATTAGGTATTATTTTAAAGTTCTTGACGTCATGTTAATTACCAAGTCATTAGTCAAAATTTCACGTCCAATCACTATGTCATGTTGAAGGTATTCATCAGGTAAAACATGAAAAACAATATCCAAACTAATGTTAACAATGTCAACATTAGCTAAAATGTTCAGGTTACTATTCACGGAAGTTTGACCTATACCCGTAATAGTAAAGACACTATAATAATTACGCTCAACATTAAATTTACACAAAATAGAATTTCTCATTAATGAACACTCTGCTCCAGAATCATAACAAAAACTAAAAGACTCACCAGAGTGACGGAGAATACCTGTAGGCGCATTTACTACGCACAAGTCCACTCGGCGTTGTTCAGGAGTTACACCAGCGCCACCACCAGTGCCGCCGATGCCGGAACCCTGGGCCGCTGCTGGACAACGGTTCGCGTAGTGGCCTCGGCTCCTGCACGGAGGCAGGTGACGGAGCTGACCTTGGGCTTCGCCGGAACAAATGATGTACTTCCATGAGAAGACGAGGAGTGAGGTCTTCTGTCAGTCTTGCTGTCTCTTCTCTGGTAAACCGTGGAAACCTTTTGGCTTTCCTCACCACATACGTAACACTTGACTATTCGTATCGATAACACACATGTCTGCTGTTGCTGTTGCCAACCAAGCACGTTTGTCGATATTCCGTTTTTCAGAGTCGTAATACGGTAGGCGCGCATCAGAGCAATAGTCATAAAGTTTTTGTTTTTGCTGCGCTAACGAAAACGCCACTTTTCCGTTTCTGTGTTACTTTCAGACGCACGCGCATTGTCTTTACACACACTTTTCACTCACACTATGTAGGGCGTTTGAGTCACATCGCACTTCTGATGACGACAGATGAGACCTGTCTTCGTTGATTTGTTGCTCGAGCATGATGGAATGTGGAGTCCAACATGAAATAACACACAGGCACTGTTCGGTACACTAAACTTAACTGTCCAAAACACTTTACAATTAAAAATAACGAAGGATTGAAGATCTATTTCAGATTTTAAATCAAATAAAATGGAATGTAGTGAGGTTAGCCAAGTCAAGCGTTCGTCACCATCATTTCAATTTGAATGTGTCAACTGCACAAGTCTACCGCCTTTTTATTAACATCAAAAATGACAAACGATAACTTTATCCGACTAAACACACTCAAGCATTGCCAGACCAAAAATTAAATTAATTGAACTAAATCAAAATTATGATAAACGCTTGACATTCCATTACGCGATCTGCGACAAATATAAATGTTAAATAATGGAGGGCCAAGAATGCTACCCTGGGGCACACCGTAAGTAGTTCTCCTAGGTCGCGACATATATGTTCTTTCGACTTTCGACTTTGCACATAGCCAATTTATCGCTGTGATTTGAGTGCGATTGGAAAGATAAGATTGAAGTAAGTTTAAAGCCGTCCCTCTGATACCATAACGCTCTAATTTGTTTATCAGGATACTATGATCTACATGGTCGAAGGCTTTAGACATATCCATAAACAGAGCCGCCACTGGAGTTATAGCATCAACATTAGATACGATTGTCTGGATCGCATCATAAATCGCCATATTAATTGATTTACCTTTCCTAAATCCAAATTGTTCTCTGGCTATGAGATCATGCTTTTTAAAAAATGATGAAAGGCTATTATATATCACCTTTTCTATAATTTTGGAAAAAATTGGAATAAGTGCTATCGGTCTATAATTACCCATGATACTTTTGTCATCTTTTTTATGAATAGGTTTTATAATAGTAATTTTTAATTTGTCCGGGAAATGGCCACATTCGATGCAAAGATTAATGATATAACTCATAGCTGGTCCTATTAATGGCGCTACATGTTTGACCACTTTTGTAATTATGCCATCATATCCATGGCTATTGGTTCGGGTGGAGTGAAAAATTTTTTTTTTTTTGTTTTTTTGAAACTCCTGTACTACTAATCATTGACGCTATAAGAAACCTTTACTCACACAAAAAATTAGAAGTCTACGACATTGTTCTCAGGTGGCGCACTTCGAAGAAAGTTATTGAAAATGAAAATTTTTACCTCTTACAGATACCCCCAAATTAAAATTATTTTTATAAATATTTGTCCCTATTAGTCTGTTTTTGTATGCATTGAAGTCTCTAACGGCATATAAAACGTTGTTTTTATTTAAGTATCGCCAGTATTGTTAAAAAAATTGGATTGGAAGAAAGTGATTTTATTTGGAAATATTACCAAAGTAAAAGCGATCTCAGGATTCCAATATGCCCAAAACACGAAAAGATTTGCGGTGTCCTTTGTTTGGCGATCCAGTAAATGGAAATATGTTATCAACGTTTTGTGATGTAATTAAATATTACTTTTGAATAAGAAAAAGCTAAGGTTAGAGCTTAATAATAAGCAAAGATTCTTCAGTCAAAAAAATAGCTAAGTGTAAATTTCTTTCGTATTTGGTGTCAATAGGATGCGATGGTACTACTGTAAACACAGGATATAAAAATGGCATAATTGTTTTATTAGAAAAACACCTGAATCGACCATTGTAATGGCTTGTTTGCATGTTGCATGGAAACGAACTGCCACTTCGCCACTTGTGTTCCTATCTCGACGGGTGGGACAAAAGGCCCTAACAGTTTTGCTGGCAGCATAGGGACTAAGCTCGAGAAATGTCTAGATTACAAAGTGGAGGCATTTGAACCTATCTCCACAGAATTGCCCGAAATTGACAATAATTTGCTGAGCACTGACCAAAAATATTTATACCAAATGTGTTCTGCAATTTCAACTGGTACGGTCTCACCAAGTTTAGGAAATAAAGATCCTGGGAAGCTAGCACATTCTAGGTGGTTGACTTGCACTAATAGAATTCTGAGTATTTACGTAGGAACAGCTTAACCCACGCAAAATATGACTGAGCTAGCTACTTTATCATGAAAGTATATGCCCCGACTTGGTTTGAGATTAAAACTAAACCGTCTTACAAATGTGGGTCGATTCATTTATTTAAGATAGTCAAAAGGTGCCTTCGTTATCTGTCTACGGACCGAAAGCACGAGATGATTTCATTCGTACCGGAATAAAATCCAGGCAAATTTTGAGACCAAGTCTCATTATTTCAGTAAAAAAGACGATGATTAAAGACTCAGTAAAGACTTGGAAATAAATTATATGGGTATTAAATACGCATTTCTGATAATTCTTAGTTAGTTTATACATTTAAGGTTACAATTTTGCAAAATACTCACCTTTAATAAACGTCTATTTAAACTCCTAATTTTTCATTTTTTTAATAACTTCAAACCTAATGCGCCACCTCAAGATATTCATTAAACCTGCTGAAATTTCACACAGGTTGTTCTTAAACTATGGGTCATTGATTAATAATACAGGAACTTCAAGATTTAAAAAAAAATTTTTTCGCTCCACCCTACTATTGGTATTATTTAAAGAAGTTATAATAGCGACTATGTCTGCTGATACCGTAGGAGAAATAAATATGGAGTTACAATTCATATCAATATTTTTATAGAAAGGACTAGAATTATTAGGTTGAATTTCGTCTATAAAAAAGTCATTAAAAGCTTCTGCAATTAGTCTCGGTTTTTGTATTTTATTATCATTTATTGTCAAATATTCAGGTATATTTTCTCTAGGATAGTTAATCTTATTTTTATTGATAATGCTCCAAGTGGCTTTAGATTTATTTCTTGCTGACTTTATGTGAAAATCATTCTGAGATTTTTGGGTCAATGTTATTATTTTCTTTAAACGGGCAGTATTTAGTAAAAGTTTATTTTTAGAAGTAGGGGCTCGCCTGTATTGCCATAACAGTTATAATACAAACCTGAACTTTGGACAAAATTACGACGCGCGGACAACTCTTAATAAACGCAAATGTTGTATAAATCTTTTTCAGGATCAGATCTCCACACTATTCGTTGATAATCTGCATCTTGATCAGTCACCTTCACCTGTCGATACAACATTTGCGTTTATTAAGAGTTGTCAGCGCGTCGTAATTTTGTCCAAAGTTCAGGTTTGTGTTATAACTGTTGCGACACCTACCTATTACCAGTGATAACTATGTGACGTGTTGGAACATTTTAGAACATAGATTTAACAATAAGAAGTTTATAACAGATTCATAGCTAAAATGAACGCGAACAGACAGAGAGACGCGGTGGAGCAAACTCCTCCGCCGTGTCTGTTCGCGACAAACTCAAAAACTACTGCAACAATTTTCATGTTGTTTTCACCAGTAGATAGAGTGGTTCTCGAGGAAGGTTTTAATATATAATTTGACGCCACCAGCAGTCCAGCAATAATTATAAACGTTTAAATTAAAAAAAAAAAAAGATAGATAATTAAGTTGTTTCTACAAGATTGTAATATCCTTGAACCCATTCAGTTTATTCTTGAACTAACTGCAGCTATGAATATTAATACATCATTATAAAACTCAAAGCCGTTTTCATGGTAATTATTATGTAGTGATGAGTTTCTGGCTTCGACCGCTTACGACCACAAGACCAATGACGCAGTCAAGCCTAGTCCTGGTGTTGACGAACATGACCGCTGTGCATGAGGCCCTGAGTTTGATTTCCTGGTCGGAAAAAGTGTTATTGGGTTTTTCAATAGCAGCAACGGAGCCTGGACTTGTGCCCGATTTATGGCAATAAGGTGGCTCCCTTTTACATGGGACTTATTATAATTACTAGCGGTCGTCCCGCGGTTTCACCCGCGTAGATCCCGTTCCCATGGGAATACAGGGATAAAAAGTAGCCTATGACACTCAGCAATAATGTGGCTTTCTATTGGTGAAAGAATTTTTTAAATCGGTTCAGTAGATCTCGAGATTATATACCCCTTACAATTTAACAAACACACAAACTTTACTGCTTTATTATATTAAGTATAGATAGTATATAAGTATAGATTATAATTATTATTGCTGCTTCACTACATAGTATAAAACAAAGTCGCTTTCTAAACTCAAACTCAAACTCAAATATTTTATTTCAATTAAGCCATTACAGGCACTTTTGAATGTCAGAAGGACGGAAGAAGAACGAAACTACGAGTGCAATACGTCATTCCGAAAGTCACCACGCCGAACCACACGTCACCGAATGCCCGCAACAACGAACACTGCGAGCACAAAAGCACGCAGCGACGCAAACCGCAACAACGAATGCTCGAGACCCCGAATCACGGAACAACGAATGCACGCCGCAACGTGCAACCGCCGCCCCGCGACCCGCAGCCCCGCACACCCGCCGCCACGGCACACGCCGCCGCGCGCCCCCGCACCCACAGCACCCGCCGCCGGTAACATCCGGCGCCGCGCAGCCCGACGCAGCAACTCCCGAAACGACGCATTGCACTCCTACGCTCAGTCACAATCACAAGGCATAACGTAGATCTCATGAAGAAGAACGGGCAAGAAACTCCATGGACACTCTTTTAAAATAGAATTTGTTACAAAATCTTGGTACATTATATCATTCATGTTGAGATGGTATATTATGTGAGAACTATGTAGCAAGACGTGCAAGTTAAGAGCGTCCAGAGTAAAAAGATATAAAAAACAAATCAAAGAAAAATATATAAACCATGGCAGCTAAGAGATGACCAGTCTCCACTGACAGCGCCCGTTCACGAACATGACGCATGGATCAGCACCATCTAACTCAACCATTTTGAAGGGAACTAAATGATCCGACACACCCGCCACCATCAGAGAGACATTTGAGTGAGCATGACATTCTCCCAGCCACCAGGGCAACGTCAATTCTCTGTCCCTATGTCCCTTTGTATGCTTAAATCTTTAAAACTACGCAATCAGTAGTATCAGTAGTAAATCATCCCTTTCCAAGCTAACTAACTTTTATACCTAGTTCATTTTTTTAATTAATAGTGTAGATATTATAATAATTAAGAAGTTTTGACTTACCATAAAACGGCAGTGGTCCTATAAAAAATTTGGCCACACCTCCAACTTTTAAAGAATATTCGCCAAATGAAATCAAAGATTGAAACATTCCTGAAATCAAGTTTAAAAATAGTTTTATTAAACTGTCAGAGAAATTAATTATTTGTTAGGTTACACTTTCGATAGTGTAATCGTGTAGTCGTCTTCCCGTATAACGGGATGCAGCTGAATACCAGTATTTTAAACGCGACTGTCTTTCTGACCATCACAACCCAATAAAGTAGTATTGGATATTATAATAATATGATCCTTGGTAAGACTGTTTGTCAGACTTTCACCAACTAAATATCTACCACAACTGCCAAATATCTACAAACAGGCAGGCGGGACCAACGGCTTCGCCGTGGCTCGGAGAAAACTTGGTATGTATATGTTACGGCTAATACCCGAAGTGCGGCTACACCTAGTTTTAGCCGGTTAGAACTAGGTGTAGCTACTTACTCTTGGTTAAACCTAGTACGAGCCGATGGTTTTCGGGTAAAACTAGGTGTAACGCGACAGCCTTGCTCCTCGGCGCATCAAAGCTTGCATGCCATGCGCGAAAGACGCGCATGCGTATGACAGAAGGCGATGTGTCAGAAAGGCGGCGACGTTAGATTTGCGTGACGTTGGTTTTATTCTTTGTAAACCCTTTTCTTTAAAATAAATGTTTGAAGGTGCTTACGTGATATTATTAAGTGTAAGCATTTTACACTGGCGCTCAACTAGTGGCCACGAATCATCGACGACGCCAGTCGCCATTCTCATGAGTTCTTCGTTCGAACTAGACCTAAGCGATCACCAATTGTTTTGCTGAAGTGCGACGCTGCTATTCCTTCATCATGCCGTTCGTGCCGAGACGAGCCGCAGGCCGTCATCACGCCCGCGCCGATGACCAGGAGCAGAGCAACACGGACGACGAGGCCCGTGAAGTCGCCAGCGCCGAAGCGCCTGGTGAGGCGCCGACGCAGCAACAGCCGCCACCAGCGGCGGGACCATCGCAGGTCGTCAACGAGCTCACAATATTTATGGAAGCCTTCGCCAGGTCTCAGGCGGAGGCCAACAGAAAGCTAATAGAGACGCTTCTTTCTTCGTCATTCGCGCGGTCGTCTGCGCCGATGACTGCCGATGGGTGCGCCGCAACGAGCTTGGGGGCCAACCCCTTACATGGAGGAGGTAACTTCAGTACGTGTTCGGCCCGCTTCGACGGCGCGACGAGGAAAATCGAGGTTTTGGATGCGTTTATTGACGCGGTGCAGGTGTTCAAGGACTGCGCCGGGGTCAGCGACGAGCACGCTCTGCGTGGACTACCCATGCTACTCGCCGGCGAGGCGGCGGTATGGTGGCAGGGCATCAAGAAGAGCGTACGAGACTGGGAAGATGCCATCAAGCATCTACGTGGGATGTACGGTATCGTCAAACCCGCGTACAAAGTGCTGCGCGAAATATTTGCCGAGGAGCACGTGGTGCCTCAGCGTAGTGAGGTGTTCGCATGTAAAATTAGGGCACTTATTAGTACCTTACCATATACATTGTGCGATGAAGCCAAAGTGGACATAGTGTACGGACTATTAGATCGTAAAATTCGCAAGCGTCTGCCACGGGAGTCAGTTAGTACTCTCGACGATATGGTATGCAGGCTGCGACACGTCGAGGAGTGCATGGCGGAGGTAGAGGTAGTACAACCTACTAAAACCGTAAGTAAGCATACTAAAACTAGTAACGTCTTACCACACGATGCCCCCACTAGCTCAAACACTATTCCCAATATACATTCGAACGCTAGTAATAAAAATACTAAAAACAATAACAAAGGTTTGTTTTGTTATGGTTGCGGCCAACAAGGCGTTGTAAGGTCAAAATGCGATAAATGCTCGCAAAGTAGTAAAAGCATTAAAACTAAAGGTACATCATCATTTAATTCGATTGAAATTAATAGCTATCTGCCTATCCACGAACGAGATTGTGAGTCGCATTATTTTCATTCCGAACATTCTTTTGATAGGCCATATTTTAGTCATTTTGACAAAGAGGCGTATTCTGGAAAACGTCCCTATTCTGGTTACTCGGAAATAATGTCGAATACCATGAAAAAGTCGAATTCGACATTTTCCGAATCCGATAGTTTTGATCGGGTCGAATATTTATCGAGTTATGTGTCGAATCACAGGGGGTCGGCAGAGCCTGTAGCTATTTTTGGTGTGGGTATTGTCTCCGACCAGTGTTGGCCCTTGGTTAACATAACTGTAGGAAATTCCGAGGGTGTAGTTTTTATTGACACAGGTGCTTCGCATTGCCTTGCCAGCCCGTCGCTTCATCGAGTATTGATGGATGCTGGTACCGAGTTTGTAGAAACTCAACGCCCCGTCACTCTGGGCGATGGATCGAGAACTGCGCGCACGGTTCTCAGCGGTAAGTGTAACGTGAAGATACAGGGGCGCGATGTGTTGACCACGTTCTTAACTATTGTTGGGGCAGATTCGAGAACTCTTTTGGGTCGTGACTTTATTACTGATGCTGGTATTGTACTTAACTTGCCTCAGTTGTGTTGGAGTTTTGTTGATGATCCCAAAAGCAGGTACGATTTTGTTCAAACTCATAGTCATGTGTCGTCGAATTATGCGGAAGCTCCATGCATGGAGGCAACTCAGCTGTTTTTGAGAGAGGACGAGGGTATGCAATTGTCAGCCGAGCAGCGTACTCAGCTGAACAATCTGATTGCTAAGAAAGCCGACCGCTTCGCTGCTGACGGCGAGCCTACGATTTTCGCGACACATCATATCAAGGTAGGAGAGAAACAAGAACCAATAGCTTCTCCCCCCTACCGTTTGTCACCAGCCAAAAGGCTGATATTAGAGAAGGAGTTAGACAAGCTGTTGGGTACTGACGTGATAGAAGAGTGTGAGTCTCCATGGGCAGCCAACGTAGTCTTGGTGACCAAAAAGGACGGAGGTATGCGACTTTGCATTGACTACCGTAAATTGAATGCAGTCACAGAGCCAGATAGATATCCACTTCCGAGGATAGACGATGTTCTCCACGCGGCCAAAACCAACAACTTCATGTCAACTTTAGACCTTCGATCAGGTTACTTCCAGGTTGCCGTAGCTCCAGAGGATCGGGACAAGACAGCGTTTGTCACACCGTTCGGCACATACCGTTTTAAGCGGATGCCGATGGGCCTACGTAATTCTGGCGCCACCTTTCAGCGGATGATGGATAGGTTCAGGTCAAATCTTCAAGACGTGTCCCTCCTATGTTATTTAGATGATCTGATCATCCTGTCAGACAGCTTTGATCAGCATCTTAAGGACCTTGAAGCTGTGTTTGACCGGCTTGAACTATTTAACTTAAGGATCAATCGCGAGAAAAGTTATTTCGCCCGGGATTCTGTCAAGTTCTTAGGGCATCTCATTGTTCCCGGTGGTATCCAGGTTGATCCTGGTAAGACGGCTGCCATTAACAATATGCCTGCCCCTAAGAATCACACTCATTTAAAGTGCTTCCTGCAGACTTCTAGTTGGTTCAGGCGTTTCATGCCTAACTATGCCGAAATAGCGAGGCCATTGACTTCACTTTTAAAGAAGAATAGTACTTGGCATTGGTCCTGTGATCAGCAGTCTGCGTTTGACAGTATAAAGCAACTGCTTGTGTCTGCACCTATATTACGTCAGGCTGACGAGACCCTACCGTTTGCCCTCAGGACAGACAGTAGTGGCTATTGTCTTGGGGCAGTTCTAATGCAGGGGGAGGGGCCCGATGAGCGCCCCATCGAATATGCTAGCCGTCTGTTAAACCAAGCTGAACGGAACTACTCCACTACAGAGAGGGAAGCCTTAGCGGTAGTGTGGGCGGTAACCAAATTCCGCGGCTACATAGAAGGCGCTGAGATCATCGTGAAGTCGGATCATCAGCCATTGAAGTGGTTGATGAACGTCAAATCACCGAATGGACGCTTGACCAGGTGGGCATTGACTCTACAGTCATATAACTTACGCATTGAGTACACCCCTGGTAAGTCCAACGTGATCGCCGATACCCTCTCGCGACCAGCCTGTACTATCGAAGCAGATTGCGACCTTTGCCGAACTGTAGTTGACGTTCCGACTAGAGGTGCTCGTGATTATCGTGCAACCCAGTTGGAGGACCCCGATGTCCGCAAGATTATAAACGATCTTGAGGCATTGGACGAACCATTTAGGGGGAGAGCGTGGGCCGATCGCGGCTACGTCATCTCCGACGGTGTACTTTATAGGTATGGACCGGAGTCGAGTGAAAACGACGATGCTTGTCTAGTGGTACCGTCAAGTGAAAGAAGCAAGGTTCTCGCTGACTACCACGACGCTCCCACTGCCGGTCACCTAGGCGTCGAGCGTACCTTGCAGCGTATCGTTTCACGATATTACTGGCCGGGTATGAGGACGTTCGTCACCGATTATGTTAAGGAATGTGTCCCTTGTCAAAGGTACAAAGTAGACACTCGTAAACCGTCTGGGCTGGTTCAGTCACCGGCCGTGACGCAGCGGTTCGAAGTCGTTGCTGTAGACCTTTTCGGACCACTTCCGCAGACTAAGTCAGGTAACAAGTGGATCCTGATTGTTGAAGACGTTTGTTCACGTTGGGTGGAATTATTCCCTTTGAAGAGCGCAACTAGTCTGGACTGCGCCGAAATCCTGGTAAATGAGGTTTTCTTGCGATACGGTGTTCCTCGGAGAATGATCAGCGACAACGGAGTACAGTTCATAAGTGAAATTATGCAGCAGGTGTGTTTCGTCTTTGGTATCGACCAAGCGCTGACTCCATATTATCACCCTGAAGCGAACCCCGTTGAACGCAAAAATCGTGACCTGAAACCGCAGATTGCCATCCACGTAGGTAAGGAACACTCAACGTGGGATATTCACCTGGCGGCCGTAAGGTTTGCCATGAATTCTGCCGTGACTAATAGCACAGGTTATTCGCCTGCTATGATAACATTCGGGCGTGAATTGCGTGCGCCCGCAGATGTCGTTAACGACATGCGCGCTATTGTAGATAGTGATAAGTTTATAGCTAACGTGACGCCTTTTCTTAAGCGTCTGTCAAATGTTCTAATAGATGCAAGGGACGTACATGAGAAGGCGCAGGAGACTCAGAAGAAGTACGCGGACGAGCATCGCCGGACTGCACCCGATTATAAGGTGGGTGATTTGGTGTTACTCAAAACCCAAGGGTCTAATGATACTGGTCGAGGGCAAACTCCAAAATTTATTCCTAGGCGTGACGGACCGTACAAGATACGCGAAATCTTAAGTAGTACGATTTATAGTCTTGAGCGTGTCAATGGGGAGATATTAGGAAAATATCATGCCTCTCAACTTACGCCTTTTATCAGGCAGATGAAAAACCCTTTGCAAGAAAAGCGGAAGAGAGGCCGCCCGCGTAAATCTTAAAATTCTCAGAGTTATAGTTTCGTTTTAGTTTTTGTTTTGTCCTAGTCCAAACGCGAGGACGTAGTGTTTGAACTAGAGGGGGAGCCTGTAACGCGACAGCCTTGCTCCTCGGCGCATCAAAGCTTGCATGCCATGCGCGAAAGACGCGCATGCGTATGACAGAAGGCGATGTGTCAGAAAGGCGGCGACGTTAGATTTGCGTGACGTTGGTTTTATTCTTTGTAAACCCTTTTCTTTAAAATAAATGTTTGAAGGTGCTTACGTGATATTATTAAGTGTAAGCATTTTACATAGGTCTTTTTGTTTTATAATTTTGTTTTATAAAGCGTTTCGCATTAAGCTGATGACAAACGCTGTATCATTTCACATCAGTCTCTAATTAATGTATCTTTTTAATCTTTAAAGTAAATACAAATTATCTGGCTGTATACTTATTAACTTGTTCGACTGTACATACGTTCCAACTCCGTTACGCCCTATATATGGCCATTAATGAACAAAAACTTACCATCACCTGTCACCAACATATGACCATGCCCAACCAAAGGTAACTTCCCTGGACATGTGGGCACCAGTTCATTTACTCGAGGCATGAAGTGACGACTCAAGATCACATAACTCAAATACACACATACAAACAAATATATTAATGTTAACATTTTAAAACCAGGTACAGTAAAGAGATGTTATAATACCCTTTATAACTCAATAAAATATTATTTAATAAAATATAGCAGTTACCATAGGATTTTGTAAATAAAAAAACACATATTTTTTTTTTTCAAAAATTTTAATATTTACTTCACAAAATGAAAAAAAAGGGAGTGTGCCATTACGGGTACATTGCTGCAATGTGTTCCACTAGGAAGTATGGAATGATTTAAAACAATTGTTTTGTTTGTTGTTGCATAATGCAACTCCGCACTTTTCACAAATGGTCTGTGATTTGCCGGAGCATTTAGGGAACTTGCAGCGGATACGTTTTTCGACCCATAATGGCCAGTGACCTACTTGGTCTTGGCGCACAGCTGCTGGAGGCACAAATTGAGCTGGACCCTTGCGTTTTTTCGCCTGGATGTCTGGTTCAATGCTTCGGCGTTGTACGTGTGCTTTTATCCCCATCTTACAGAGCACCGTACCAATCTCTTCACGAAAATCAGCAGATGACAGCAGTGGTTCATTCGTACTCTTAGTCTTATAAACCCTTTTGTACAGTAACCAGGCATTGGACATGGCGAGGTCCAGAAAATGATAAAACATTCGAACCTGCCATCACTTGCTTCGTAGTTTTATTTTATATCTACCCATTATACTGTCAATGAGATCGACACCACCCATGTGGCGGTTGTATTCTCCTACCACGTTTGGTCTATCAATGGTCACATACCTCTTGTGGGGCTTGTCGTATCTAGATACTTGTGACTTGGGTAGTTCACCCACAAAACTGGAGGCAAGTGTGACTATTTTATTGTCTTTCCAGGCCACTGTAGAAATGTCTGTTCCTTCAACACAGGCAACGTACTCAACTGAATAGCCACGTTCTTTTTTTGAGATTTCTTTTTCTAAGGGTAGTTTGCAATCAGGTATTCGGTTGCGTCGAATGGTTCCTAAGCTCAATATTCCTTGTTTTGCAAAATATTCAAGTAGCAGCAGGGATGTGAAGTAGTTGTCAAAATATAGGCGGTAACTTTGATTGCGTGGTATTTCACGAGCTAGCCTGACGACGACATTTGCAGCAGCACCCAGGTTCGGCTCATTGGGGCCAACTACATTTTCAGCTCCAGTTTCTGGCTCAAACTTGTACGCAAACCCGCTCACACCGCTCAAGACATAGATTTTGTAGCCCCATTTATGGGGTTTCTTAGGATTATATCTCTTGAGGTTGTGTCTAGCTTTCGTGGAACAAATCTGTTCATCCACGCAGAGATACTTCTCAAATGGGACATTGAGACAAGTTTCATTTAATTTCGACACAATTAGCCTGATTTTGTAGAGCCGGTCATGGTCTGCGTGATCGCGAGGAACCATGTTCGAGTTGTCGTTGAAGTGAATAAATCTTCTGATTTTTTCAAATTTGTTAACCGGCATTGTGTCTTTTACAAGAGGTGTTCCTAAACTACCACTCCAATGTTTCGTTACTCTTGGTAGATGCACTAACGACATAATGAAAACCAGACCAATAAATTGCTGGATATCTGTCTCTGTGACCCGGAATGGCATGTTAGTGTCTTTCTGTACGATATAAAGGTTAGTTTGGTTGGCAATTTCTATAAAAAGTTCCTTGGGAAATATTTTGTAAAAGAACTGTAACGGACTATCAAGTTCTAGAAACTCTGCTGGCATGTCTTCGTCGCCTGTAAAGCAAAGTTGCTGCTCATTTAGCTGAAGGTTCTTTTTTTTCCAACGTAAATTCAATTTCCGCTTGGTTTGACTGCCTCCTGATAATCCAGGTCTGGATGATGGTCCTGGTTGAGGAACGGTTTCAGACAAAGTTGGCGGTTGGGAAACACTACTTGAATTCTCAATATTTTCAATGATTGTGTCAATATTTACTCCATCAACCTCTTCAAAATCATCCATGGCACCTCCAAATCCGGAACAAAATCAGGATCTGCGATGCTGTCGTCATCACCGTCGAATCCATCTTCACTCTCTGCATAATCAAAGAGAAACTCCTCTATTTGTTCGTCTCCTAAACCTCTGGATGCCATCCTGTCGCAAAAATAAAAAGTGCTCAATGTACGACACTAAATGTACATTTTAACACAATGTACCAGAACTGGCACAAACATAAAACGACAATTATTTTCAACGAAATACGGAAAATTATTCAATGTCTACAATAAATAGCAAAGAACACACACTTACCTAGTAAATTCACAACACAAACTAACAGTTTTCACAGTTAGAAGATTTTTCGTCTAATATCAAAACTTTGTAAACAAACGTATTCTACGAAACACCAAACTGTTCGATTCACATTCGTTTTTCTTGAAAAAGCGCCATCTGTTGGCTATAAATTATACTAAACATTGAAGCGCGCTATGTTCCCGAACGAGAACTCTGTTCTACTACGTAAAAAATATTTTGCTTTAGATTTTATATGGAAAAATTTGGTATGTTCCAGTACTGTCCCACGGTTGTATAAAGGGTTAAAAATTGTATTAAAAATGAAATGCGATACGTCTTGATGCAACCGTGCAAGTGAAACAATTACTTAACAATTCTTGTTATAAAAGGGCAAGGCAAGGGCAAACAAAGCAAGTTTGCAAGTATTTAGTATCCACTAGATTGTAACAGCACCGTAATTTAAGTTGATATTCGCGGCAGGAATATTTGGGAAACAAAAACTACTAATATTAGCAAAGATAAAAGTTGTTGATGTATCTTAACTTTATTTTATTTGTGAACTTGACACAATTATAGATACTGAACTAACCTGACGTTCAAGGTTCAGAATTAACATACGTATCTAGGCCTAGGCCTAACTTAAATAACAACTTAACCTTGCTGTATTATATTATTTTTATTAAATCAAATGTCACAATCATGACTAACTTATAAATAATAATTATTATACTGTTAAAATATTCGCATATTATTTTCAAAGATATATTTTGCCATTATGTTATGAAACAATCTGTATTATTAACCGTAAATTAACAGCGATAAACAAAGCTGCGAAATTAGCCGTAGAACCGACTCCCGCTGGGAAACACGTATTCTTGATTTATCGACAAGCGTAAGCTGGGATGCCCTCAGGCACAGAGAACCGGCGATCTTCGCTGGGTGGCTGGTAGAAACTGGATGAGCGTTGTTAAGAATTGAGTTGAGTGCTATTCAAATATTTAACGCATTCGGGTGTCTGAATTTTTAAAATGTACCTAGTGGTTCTCCTGTTTATGCAGGAAAGCAGACGGAACCACTACTAAAATTCATCATCAACCATTTAGCTTTTAGACAACCAACTTTTGTAACTTGCAAACAAATCGATTTGGTATGCTTTGATTGAACTAAGCTTAGGGTGTAAAAATAGCCATAACAAAGCCGAAAGCACTTATTCTAACCGACCCGACCCTAATACCATACCTGGGAACCTATTAGTTACGGAGATATTAGAGGTCAAAGTTCCGAATAATTGTGCTCAAGTTTTTTTTTTTAATGTTAGTTTTTATGGTACTTACCTAATAATTTTACCTTTATTGCCTTCATGTCCCGTTCTATTCAAAGCGTCCATTAGCACAATGTTATGAGTGTGCTACATTTATTTTCATGTAAAACGTGATTTTAACCCAAAAAAAAAACGTTGCATCCCAGATATAGGTAGTCTTTAATAATAATAATAATATTCCACAACAATCACACAAGCGCCATCTAGTCCCAAGCTAAGCAGAGCTTGTGTTATGGGTACTAGACAACTGATAAACATACTTATATATTTCTAAATACATACATATTATAGATAAATTACACCCAGACACAGAACAAATGATCGTACTCATCACACAAACATTTGTCCTGGGTGGGAATCGAACCCACGACCTCCGGCATAGCAGTTAGGGTCACTAACCACTAGACCAACAGGCCAGCGGGTCTTTGTGTACAGCATACTTGTTTGAGGGTACGTTTACAGCCGAGTATAACAATTGCTACGGTAAACGGTGAAAGCGTTAGGAGCACATTGTAACAGAACCTAGTAAGCACAGACCTTAAACTATCCACATCTCATCACAAACACGGTCACGTAAACAAAACTGAATTATTGATAAGGTTACAATAAAATGATTGACGTCCTTTGTCTTGTCATAAATATTCAACTTATTTGAATGCCAATGTGAAGGTTAAATCAAAATCAAAAGTCATTATTCAAACTAGACTGATAATCAGCACTTTTCGAACGTCAAAATTTACATATTTACAAGAGTTAGTCTCCCAAAATGCCCACTGTTCGATACTTCCTAGTGTTTTAGTAGTAAAGAAGAAGTGGCGGAATAAACTTCCCAGCAACACATCTGTCTGTTAGGTTAGAAAAACCAGACTCAATACAGTAGTAAGGTGTAAGTTAATATTACGATTGACTACAGACACAAAAAATCAATAATAAAAAATTATTTAAAAAAATAAAATAAATACATAACGAATATTTATAGATAGTGATGAATGCCCCATTCCCCCCTGCCAACGTATGTGGCCCTAACTAACAGTAACCCGTTAAGCGTTAACCTGTTTTTTTGTGGAATTTGCCATGAATATCCTGCCCAAGCAACATGCTCACGTGAATAATGACGTGAATCTTAAGGCATTGAAAGACGTCGCATCACGTCATTATAGACGTAATTTTTGACGTGAGGATGTCACAAATTAGTGCGTCATTAATGACGTGATCAGTTTACGTGATTTCGACGTCAATTATAACGTCTACAATGTCGTCGCATTCGTCGTGATAATCACGTCATAAATGGCTAAATTAGAGTGGTACCGAGGCCGGGCCGACCCCCGACGGGAGTGGAGCGAGCCCCGAACATCCCGTCAGCTTACAAAAATCAGATTAATAATACTGGGCCCTAGAAAGGAGGTGACTGATGAGATGACGAGAAATAGGGAAGTATGGAAGAAGAAGACATGTTGCGCCGACCCCAAATAAATTGGGATAAGGGTAGGAGAATGATCCAGTGAGGAAGCTTTCAGATATTAAGCTAAAAAGAATAGATACTACACTTTGATCTTAGCCAAAAGGCCGAGAAGCGATAACACATCTAAGTAAAGCAGGGGTAGTCATTCGCTCGCGGAGAATCTTAACACCGCGATTCAGAAACGTGACGTCAGCGTACAGCGCCATCTATCGAGCAGTGGCGCTACTAGATAGCAAGTGGGTGGGCTCCGAATCACGTTACTTGATGACGTCTTAAAAAGCAAACGACGATATATAGCTCCGAATCACGTTACTTAATGACGTCTTAAAAAGCAAACGACGACATAAAGCTCCGAATCACGTCATCTTATTACGTCATATATGACGAAGGACGTCATTGTTTGAAAGATGACGTCAGTTTATCGTCATTTATCACGTGAGCATGTTGCTTGGGTGGGGCAAGTGGACAGACCTGTCAGATTCCAACTGACTAAGAACCACCCAGATTTTCCCTTCCCATACTTGCAAAAAACCATACGTGTTAAAATATTATTTTTGTGCGAGTCCGACTCGCACTTGGCTGATTAGTTTTAAGACCAACTTCCTTCCACTTTTATTATTTCATATTATTATTGGAAAACATAATTATCATCTAGTCAAGACCATTGATTATTATTCATTTATCACAAGAAACTAGTTTTTTGTATTTTGTGTGTGCATAAATAAATAAACCTTGAAATCAGATCACTAACAGTACGAATTCCGAAATGTTATGTTTGTAACAGTATTATATAATAAAAAAAATATGTAAAGTACAGTAGGAGTCAAAAGTTGCTGCGCCTATACATGTCATAATTATTATTATATCACGGCCAATGCCATGGCTAAACATAATAATAATAATTATAAAGAATATTCGTAGTTACTGACGATATTAGGCCGTTTGTTGAATAAAATATTTTATGATTTACGGCTATAATAAAATAGGCAGAGTTATACTCATTAAAATCATCAATACCACATTCTAAATTAAATTAATCCCTTTGAGTCAATGTTTTTTGAAATAGTCAATCAACATCAATTTGACCGTGAGTTTTAGTAAATTAATCGTGAGTACTTTAAATAAAACCAGTAGGTAAGTGTATGCCCATTTATCCTAACACAGACCCTTTATTTGCTGTTAAACTCCATATTTTCAGTAAAAAATCTCATTAAAATAAAGTCAATTAAATAGCGGTCATCGCCCTTTAAAATACCTCTACGTACGAACAAAAACCAATGAACCATGATATCGTTTTCCATTATAAAAAATGTTGAAGATCGAATAGATGACGATTCAAGACATGAATTAATAGGCTTATCTTCTTCACTCAAATTAGTAGCTTCACCTCGTAATTTGAGATACTCAGCTACAAACTCGTATTTAAAACCTGTATTTTGACATCACAAAAGTTAGTCTATAAAAAAGTCTGTTGAAAATCTAAGGTCATAATAATGTTTTTTTTTGCAAATGTCGCGTTTCTTATAGGTTTCTTGCTATTTGTATTTCAGATCAATATGGTAGAAGATTAAATTCGCTACAACTTTTGTTTCAAACATTTTTTATAAGTACGCTAAATCATATTCGAGATAGAGGGCAGAGATCATGGTTAGAGCATTCATCATGTATGCATCATTTAAGGTTAATCGGTACCTTCCCGATCAAAACACGCCATTAAAGTTTATGAATTATTGATGAATACAAATAATGATTAATAGCTTCTTACTAGCTTTTGCATTTTTTTTAGATGTCGGTTAAACTAAAAAAATGACGATTGTACATACAAACTTTCATCCCCTATTTAACTCTTTTAGGGGTGGAATTAAGAAAAATGCTTCCTTATTCTTTGTCTATATTGTAAACGGAACATCTGTAAAAAAAATCAGCCTTCTAGGTTCAAGCGTTTGGGCTGGGCTGATGAGTCAGCCAGCCAGTCAGTCAGGACTTTTCACTGTATAAAAGTCTGTAGAAAATCAAAGGTCATAAAAAAATGTTTTTAGGGTTCCGTACCTCAAAAGGAAAAAACGGAACCCTTATAGGATCACTTTGTTGTCCGTCTGTCTGTCTGTCAAGACCTTTTTTCTCAGGAACGCGTGGAGGTATCAAGCTGAAATTCATGTCAAATACTCAAGTCTATGGTCTCTTGGAGCTGTGAAAAAATCAAACTTCTAAGTCAACGCGATCAAAAGATACTCCCGTTTATGCCGCAAATTTTCGACACTCGCAAGGGAATCAAAACCTACAGGGTACTTCCCGTGAACTCAGAATCTTGAAATTTGGTACGAAGCAACGTCTTATAGCATAGATAAAGGAATAATTACGAAAACCATAAATTTTTAGTTACATCACATAATATATTTTTTTTACGGAACCCTCGGTGCGCGAGTCCGACTCGCACTTGGCCGGTTTTTTTTTTGCAAATTTCGCGTTTTTATAGGTTTTTTGCTATTTGTATTTCAGATCAATATGGTAGAAGACTAAATTCTGTACAACTTTTGTTTCAAACATTTTTTTAAACGTTTAAATCATATTCGAGATAGAGGGCAGAGATCATGGTTAGAGCATTCATCATGTATGCATCATTTAAGGTTAATCGGTACCTACCCGATCAAAACACGCCATTAAAGTTTATGAATTATTGATGAATACAAATAATGATTAATAACTAGCTTTTGCATTTTTTTTTAGATGTCGGTTAAACTAAAAAAATGACGATTGAACATACAAACTTTCATCCCCTATTTAACTCTTTTAGGGGTGGAATTAAGAAAAATGCTTCCTTATTCTTTGTCTATATTGTAAACGGAACATCTGTAAAAATTTCAGCTTTCTAGGTCCAAGCGTTTGGGCTGGGCTGATGAGTCAGCCAGTTAGTCAGTCAGTCAGGACTTTTCACTTTAACCGACTTCCAAAAATGATCATTTTTGTGATCAAGGTCATAGTCGACAGTGGGGAGCAATGGGAGGCAGTAGCGTCCTTATGCGAGGAATGTCATATCACAGAAAGTGGAGGCGGAGTCCGTCAGCGAGGGAATCTTCCTTGTCGGGCGGCGGAAGAGGCGCCATAGCGACCTATTGCCGCGCTAGGAAGTGCCAGTGGGCGTTAGGGCTCCCACACATAAACACGATACGACGTCGCGTCGTGGAAATCTACGATGAGCATCGTAAAAAAACACGACATCGTAACGTAATGTGCCACGCACGATACACGGCACGATGCCGTCGATACAGTGGGGTGGTGTTTTAGTTCATTCCGAAAAATGGACCGCTCTAGACGCATTCTGAAAAGAATATTTATTTTAAATGTTTTTGAAATTAGAACCCAAATAAATGTTCATTAAAGTAACAAGACAACTGCGCAGGATTGCATCGTGAGTTTCTAACGTCATCGTCACGACGTCGTATCGTGAAACGACGCCGCATCGTTGTACGACGCGACGTCGTATCGTGTTTATGTGTGGGAGCCCTTAGATTGGGGAGCCCATCGTCGTCGCATCGCCCTGCCTTCGTGAGTGGTGGCGATGTCTCATGTGAGCCCGGACATCGCCAAAGGAGCTTGAAGCCCGGCGGCGAACGTCATGCATAGCAGTTCTCGTGGCCCATCTAAAAGGGCGATAGTATCAAGGCGGTGTTTTTTGTGGATACAAGCCCCAAAAAAAAAGACCCCAATTATTATGTCCTAATTTTAAGTGTTTCTCGTAATATGTTTACCTTGTTAGCTTTTAATTTTTTGTCTATTTGGCTTGTCCTGGTGTGAAACCAATAAATACTTTTTCTTTCTTTCTTTCATAACCAAGCCATTTCCGCCATTCAACAAAAAATTGTATTCCTGTTCAAAAAAGATTTTTTTTTTCCTTATTTTGCCGACAAGAGTAGTTAATTATTAATAACAACTGCTTATAGTGTTGAATTTCGTTTTTATAAATTCACGTTAACAAAATCACGTGGTAATTATTAATAATGTTATATTATTATTAATATTTTTTGATTAATCAAAGTTACCGTCACCATTCATCATTGTATTATCTGTATTATCATGTTAACGTAAGGTTAGCGATCATGCCCGTCGGGGCTGCGAATTGTCGAAAGAGATACCGCGGTCTCGGCACATTGGCGAAGAAGGAACATGGGTGGTTTTTAGTCAGTAGAAGTCTGACACTCCCTTCCGATCGGAAGGGAGTGAGTCCAAGAGCGGGAGGGGTGATATCTGTGTTTACGATGGTCATAAATAGTTGGTTTAATTGAAAAAGTTAAAAAGAAGCCAGTAAAATTAATATTAAACTACTTATTTGATTTTATTTGGAATCCAGCCTTTTTAATTATCGCCGGTCATAATTATACACTCAGCCTTAGTTTCATCATCATCATAATTATCAGCCATAAGACGTCCACTGCTGGACAAAAGCCTCCCGTATAGAACGCAATAACGAACGGGATTATGCCGTTTGCATTCACCGGTTACCCGTGACTCTCACGATGTCGTCGGTCCACCTGGTGGGAGGCCTACCAACGCTGCGTTTTCCGGTTCGTGGTCGCCACTCGAGAACCTTTCTACCCCATCGGTTGTCGGTTATTCGAGTGATGTGGCCTGCCCATTGCCACTGTCCATAAACAAGGTTTGTTAATATAAAATAAAAAACAATGTTTTTCTATCAATTATTTGATTGCCTTTCCTCAATTTTCACCAAATGTCCTTCTACAGGCTTTATAAATATATTACACATAAATTTCAACTTCGTATGGTCGGCTGCAAGTTTGAACCTTCGTAGTACCGGGGCCATGGTTGCCTTCATATACATAATTGCGTACGTTTTACCTGAAAAAATTTTTTTATTTGAACCTCTAAACACTTAAATGTCTTCTTTAGACCAAATGGTATTAGCCAAGATGTGCTACCTTGATGGACCCCCTTTTAATGCTGTACAATTATAATTGTAAAGATATAATTATTTTACAGTTTCGTCACATAAAGTTACCACTTCTTTTGTTCAATAAAAGAAGATGTAAACGTTGACAAAAAATGCGAATAGCATTTAATGATAGAACTCTATTTAAAATATTTATGTCAATTATAAATAATAATTGATGTCGTTATGATAAGAGATATTATAAAGCTTACCAATACACCCTCTCAGTCCCGGTGAAAAGGTAGAAAAAGCGGCTTTATGACTTGGAGCAGTTTTAGGATCGAGCCATCTTTCTGGTTTAAACTTATCGACATCTGTGCCCCAATATTCGGTATTCCTGTTAACACTCCATAAATGGACTATTACGCTGCTGCCAGCGGGAATTGTCTGTTTGCCTAAAGAAACAAAAACGCTGCATTTTATATCATTTCATCTTGAACAAATTTTAATATAACTTTAGGAAGACGTTTCATTTTGTATTACTTACGTAAGTGTGTATCCTCTGTAGCTTCGCGACCCACAATCGCTCCAGCTGGGTATAATCTTAGGGCTTCTTTAATTGCTGCTTCTAAATACACCAGTTGGGATATATTCTGTTTTGTTACATTTCCGTCTTCACCCAAAACTTGAATAATTCTACGAAAATGAAAAAATATTATTAGAAACTTATCCACGAACGAGAACGGCTAAAATATTTATTCTGAATGCTACCACTTTACAGTTGTGTGCAGAAAAAGCATCTAAAATGAAAGCGAGATCATGGTAAGTGAACTTACTCCTGATAAGCCTTCTCTTGTACCTCAGGGTAGGTGCCGAGGCAAATAAAGGTGTACAGCATCTCAGTAATAGTGGTGTCAAAGCCAGCAACCAGCACATTATCAATAGTATTCCTTAAATCAATATCAGATAGGATGCTACCGTCCTCAGTCACTGTGTTCTCAATGACGCCATCTAAGATGCTTCGGGATCTATCATCTATAGACAAAGTATAATTTATAATTGACGGCACGGTTGGTACAGTGGCTGAGCGATTGACTGCGTCGCTGTGTGTCGTTTCGATCTCCGCACGGAACAAATATTTGTATGGCCTACAGATAGTTGTTCCGGGTCTGGCTGTTCGGTTTGTATTTATAAGTTTATATGTTTGTAAGGGGGTAGGAGAAATTCCTATTGTGGGACAAAGATAAAAAAAAAAAAAATTGACAGCTAAAAGATTGAAGAAACTATAGGTAGTGAGAGATTATCAAAGAAGAAATTTATTGTCAGGAAAACTGTGATTCAATGATTCATTCAATTCTTAGTATGGCAAACAACGAAATATCATAATTATTTGATACGTTATGCTTTAGTTATTCGTTTCGAAATACGAAACACACGAAATAGCTTGAGTTTAATAGGTATTTATCTTAAATATTATCAAACTGAAAGTGTAGCGGAATGGTTAATGGTAGACTTGTATTTATTTGGGTTGCTTCATTCTTACCTTCGTATGTAGCGTCTTCTTTGTTTTTCAACCGTTGTAAATGTTCTGATTTTCGTAGTGCCACCATCTGTAAAACAAAGTTATTTGAATGTTAAATTTTTATTTGTTCATATTATTTATTTTGCGTTTGTTTATGTTTACTTTCATGATTCGCATTCTATATTATAGTAATATCGAAAGTGATTGATGAGTGAGTGATTGGTAAGTTATGAGTTCAATTGACTATTTGATGAAAAAGGCATTCAAGGAAGTATGAACTGTAGAGGGTTGTATTGGTGATTTTCTTCATTATTACTCTGTAAAGTCACTGACTGTCACATGTGATTTTAGAGTAAAAAAAAATAAGATGTGGGTGGCGCTAGTTTCGTTGCTGTTAGCGCCTTAAGCGCTTGGCCAGACTGCAAACGCGGGCGCGGGGCGGGCGCGGCGCGACAAACTTAAACGTATGGAACTTCATTTGAGTGTCCGTAGTGGGCACGCGGGCGCGGGAAGCGGCGCGGGCTACTTTCCGCGGGGAGCGCGCGGGCAACTCGTGCCATAGCTCGTTCATACAAGTGGCCGCAGTGATAAACCGCGCGGGAGCGGCGTATCTCAAACTTTAGTCTGCGCCAGATAACCAGATAAATTGGATTTATTTATTTAGCTTTAACTTTTTTTAAAGCTTAAGAAATTAATCCAATTGTTTATAATTATTTATAGAAGTATCCAATTAATTAAAATAACCGAATTTCAAAATTCTTACCAAAAAATTTTTTGCTTTTTTTTTGCTTCGGCGAAAGTTGTTATTTTTTTAATAATATAATTTTCTATATTTTGTAAAATGTAGTCAAACGTATCCATTGACATTCTTGTATATTCAAAAAACTTTTGAGGTTGCTCTCACAATCTTTCATACAGTGTGTAAAATTCTCCTTCATTTTCTCTGGTTAAATTAATTTTATTAACTCCATTTTTCACTTTTAGCATTTGCCATTTAAAGTAAGAATTTTCCAATAAAAACAAGTCTTCGTCATCCTTAATATATTTTGACAAACACTGGACGAACAGTTGAACGCGACAACGCTCGGAACGAAATCGCGGTCCACTGCGGACAGGCAAATCGCGCGCGTTCTCGCACCCGCGCCGCTCCCAAGCGACGCTCAAAAGCGACGCTCAAAAGCGACGTTTAGTGCTTGGCCAGACTGGCAGCGCGGCGCGCGCGCTGCCAGTCTGGCCAAGCACTAAACGTCGCTTTTGAGCGGTGGATATGTAGAGAATTTTACTGTTTTACCAGGCTTGTGCCTACCTTATTCTGCAGAAAATATCTTTGGTAATACCAACAAGGACAACACGAAGCATAGTGTACTTACTCGCTTCTCTTTAGATTATCATTTCAATTAAATTTGTAATTGTCTCGAAACTGTTATACAGCCAAAGTTATACTCGTAAAAATATGTTTTTCGAAATAATTTAACACTCACATCTCTTGTAAGTTTAGAAGAAACTTCCAGCGCTTTGTCGAGAGTCTTTCTAGAACTGGACCAGTTGAAGATAAAGTCAAACATCAGCCATGGCTTATTAAGTCTGGTTATGGGAACATCTAGCAATTCATTAACAGCTTTGACATATTTGGCGTCAACAAGGTCTTTACCATCAACTCTAGCTCCAAGTGTAGTCCCTGAAAGACATCATTATTATATATATACAACATTTTTTTTCAGCGTGGCCTTGTTGCTCTACTCCTAGGCCTTTGCCTCCCACAATTCCATCCACTTATTACGTTGGTGTGCTTTTTTTGGTCAATTCGTGATGAAGTCATCCAAGGTGTTCCGCCATCTTCTCCTCAGTCTGCCGTGACCACCTCGTTAACAAACCTTATTTTAGACTTCGGGATATTAGTCAAAGGCTAAGACTGTGCCCTATTATGTCGGAATAGAGAGAGTACACATGTCCATTAGCTTGCGTTCTAAGAGAACGGGAAAATCGCTTTACAATGAAACCTTTCTAAGATTTTATCTAGAAGCAAGAGGTTAAGTAGCACCAAGATACCTCTTCCCCGCGGGGACGTGAATACGGAGGGAGGGAGTATTCAGTGTACCCAGTAAATAGTTTTAGCGGCTGCGGAATTTTAACAAGTTACCGCGGCCTCGATATATAGGGCTAAGAAGGAACACGGGTGGTTTTTAGTCAGTAGAAGTCTGACACTCCCTTTCGCTCAGACTCTGCCCAAGAGCGGGAGGGGTTATTTGATGATTTTCAACCAATAATAAAAAAAGGGTGCTCCACGATTCATCTAGTTAGGGCAACACAGGCTACCTTGTCTGTTACATAGTCTTCACTCTAGTTATGATCAGCTAAGTCCTTAATCATTTGACAAGCAAGGACGCATACTGTCACTTCAAATTACTAACTCTGCAAGCTATGTGGGTGTCCGCTGACTTTTGTTTGTTCATAATCTTAATCTTTATAAAACATAAACACAACTGCTGTTCCACCTTGTTATTGAAATATGTATTTAGAGTTAGTGGCTAACCATCAGTTGTTAGAGGGGCATTAAAAGAGAAAGAACTAGGTAGGTACTCACGGCAAGCGGTTTCTAGAACAGTTCTAGTGATCTTCTCAGTGAGATCCACTTCACCTTTGCCAGCATCCTCGGCCAGCAACTCAACAAATTTTCCAGCTCGAATCGTGAATAGCTCATAAAAGTCATCCAAGATGTGCTGCTTGAAGCACAGGTCTAATATCCGACGATTACGCTTCCATATTGGTACTGAAACATTTGGAATACAATGGAACTGCGATTTAGAGGACCTGTGATTTAGATTTAGAGGTGGTGTGGTGTATCAATGGAGATATCCTGCCTTTTAAATTGTTTGGCAGATTAGCACTTGCCAACCAACGTTTCGCCGATGTAGATGTTTTACTTTGACAACCAACGATTGGCAAATTTTTGTATGACAACGTTTCATTTGGTAGAATTATTGTTAAACTGATTGTAATGACACAAAACGTTTGGGACATTTATCATTTGTCAAACAACAAACGAACACAAAGAACTAGCTTTCATGAAAAATCACTAGCTTTCATGAGAATGATCACAATTTTGTCAATACTACTTAATATAATAAAATTTAATTCGTGTATTCTTCCACACTTATACAAGGACAATTTCGCGGGCTACCCTGGACATCCTGGTGAATATCTTAAGGACGCATTTCCGATTGATAAGTCAAATCATTACTTTTTTAAACAAAAGTATGTTTATTAAATACAATGCTTTGTATTTTTAAAATGTTTTTGCTGCTTATTGTAGGTAGATGTGCAAGGTACAATTCTTAACTATAAATATAATTTTAGATATGTCCAGTTTCTCAATAAATGTACCGAAGTAAAAAAGTAATGATTTGACTTATCAATCGTAAATGCGTCCTTAATTAATGACTTTTAACCTTTCGAACGACACACAATGGTTTTTTAATTGTGTCTAATTACACGGCATACAAAAGGTTGAGACGCAAAAGAAACAGTTTTCTGTACATACAAATATAATCTTAAATAAGAAACTTGAAGGGTAAGTTACCATCAGCAGCGATCAACATTTTGCCCACCATTGGCTCGATGAATCTGTACACAAACATTTTCTTCAGGCATTTGTTAAGGACTGTTTGCGCGTCTACGGGATCTGCTACAACTGTAAAATATGATAAAAAATACAATCAAAAAACAATCATATATTTCACACAGCTGGGAGCCACAGACCCCACGGGTCTCCCATCTACAAGAGCTTATTTCTTTGACGTTGAAGGATTTCTCAAATATAACAATATACCATCACGTTTATAATCTCCGAACAGTTAGGCAAAAGTGTACCTATAGTACACCCAATTTCGCCTGTTACCTTTAGGTCCATGTAATAGGGGGCGAGCCTATTTCCACTAACTGGGCACAACTCCACAATCGGAGGCTGCTACTGAGAGATTCCAGACGGCAAAAACCATACAACATTTTGTCCGATCTGGTAATCGAATCCAGGACACATTCAGGCTGCATTTTCATAATTATAGTATTTTAATTAATTAATCTGATTGTCTCTTTTATACATAAGTATATCCAAACCAGATATTTTTGTTCTTATTACTTTAGGGAATAATAATATTAAATTGAAGATTTCACTAACTATACATAGGCAGTGGTCCCATGAAGACTTTGGTTACACCTCCAACTTTTAAAGCGTATTCTCCAAAAAAAATCATATTTCGAACCAATGCTGAAACAAAAAATATCATAAAAATGGAGAAATTATAGTCATAATAATAAAACGATCGAAGAATTCATTTTATGATCAGAATGTACGAACAATTTTAGCGTCAGGTTTTTTTTTGTAATTAAAAAGTTTGTAATTAAAGTTTAACCTATGGTGCACAGACTTGGTCTTTGACTAACATCCAGAAGTCCAAACTCAAGGTTTGCCAACGAGCAATGGAGCGCGGTATACTAGGTTTTAAATTAACGGATCGTGTTCGAAACACAATATTGCGCTCCAAAACAAATATAGCTGACGTGGCTCAAAAGGCTGCCCAACTCAAGTGGGACTGGGCAGGACATGTCTGCCGCATGCCGGACAAACTGTGGGCCAAAATAGCAGGAAACTGTTGCCCTGACACAGTGAGGCGGGGTCGCGGTAGGCCGAGTTAAACAGATTCCGCCAGAACTGGAAGGAAGACGCACGGGTTTGAGAGAAATGGAAGGAGTGGAGGGAGACCTTTGCCCAGGAGTGGGAAAGAGAAGGATAGAAAAAAAATCTAACACCCGTATTTATAAACAAGTCATTACTATTATTACTTGAGTAAATGTCATTGTTTAAGATACGATTTTTTCTCTGTAGTTTAGTAATTCCTTAAGTTAGAACTATCAAACGTTAGAATTCTTAGTTTTGCTTTCATTGACGGTTCTAACTTTGTTTGAATTCTTGCCCATTGCTTAAAAATATTAATTACTTTGACTTGACTATAAATACGGGGGTAAATACATATTTTAGTGCCAATCCACAATATTTAAAAAAAGGTAATAAACGAAGAATTGTCTATCTAATTACAAATGTCAAAGTAACATGAATAAATAATTTTCTTAAATTACATGTAAGTACCTAAGTAAAAGCTTCAAATAAAAATATCAAACTTAATTTTCATGTCATGCAACTTTCTGTGCTTTAATTTATATTAACAATTTTATATTTATTAATATTTAACGTATTCAAAAATAAACTCGAGTAATAATAGTCCTCCTGACCGTTTTTCGGTCACGGCGGCGGCCAATCTTAGTGAAGATTAGCCATCGGCGCGGGACATAATTATAGTGCACAAGTGTGTGCGCAGGCACAGGTGCACTCTCTGTAGTACGTCAAGTAGTACGTCATCGACAACACAACATTATTATGCCAACGTTCTATATCTTAATATTAAGCTAGTCTTTTAAGCCAACATGTCAACACCATACCTACATACATTATGGTAGCAAAACTGCTAGCTACTGGACTACATGTTACCTTAGTTATCTATTTTTATTCATTAAGTGAACAATGTATATTCTTTAAGAATAAATAAAGAATCTTTAAACCGAATGATAATTCAATCAGCTAATAATTCATTTTGAACAACTTTCTATATGTCATTCTCTGAGATAGTTTTGAAATAAACTGGTTATTTTAAGTTGAAGGCAAATATCGTGAAGAAACCGGAATGCCCTACATATTAGGTTAGGTCATGGAGACACGTGTTGTCTATACAAACGGTTGGCGCAGTGGCTCAAGCAATGGACTGCTGCGCTGCGTGTCGCGGGTTCGATCCCCGCACGGAACAAATATTTGTATGGCCTACAGATAATTGTTCCGGGTCTGGGTATTTGTGTATGTGAGTTTAAATGTTTGTGAACGCACCCACGATACAGGAGAAATTCCTAGTGTGGGGCAACGTTTAAAAAAAAAAAAACATCCACTGGGCGCGTGTGGTGATTTAAAGCCTATCATAGAGAGGAAGCCTGAATTTATTTATTGGAAACCATGAGAAAAAAACATGGTAAGTCCCAACAGTGTGTTTGAGTGTGTGTTTTGCGTGTGTGTAAAAGCTTCTAATAACATGAAAATGCTCTGCTGCACACTAAAACTTATTAAAGAAAATCGTCCATAAAAAAAATATGGCTTCTACAGTTCGCACCTTTAAAGATTCCTAAACGATTTTTTTCAACAATTGAGTTATTTATGCCATCTATGGTAAAATAACGTAAACTATAATATAATGAATTTGACACTTATATGAATTTGACACTTTCCTTGTATTGTTTACGTGCACTAAATTATTTTGACCGTTACGAAACGAAATAAGATTTGTTTGCTAAATGCAATAACGTGTTTTATGCTAATTGTGACTTGTTTATTGAAGAGTGATGAGGGAAATTTGACGGAAAAGTGTGACTATTTGGAAAACCCCGGCTACACGTCAAGATAAAGATATTTTGTTTATTTACTTTAATTGGTATAGTGTAACATTTTGTTAGGTCACAGTTTCCTTATGTTTTCTCTTTCCTTATCCTTTCCTTTCCTCATATTATGCTCTTTAAAACGTAAAATATTATTGGTATAGTTACGGTTGACTACTAAGTTTTGAGATATTTTTGCAATGATTATTTACCTCCCAAAAGGAATCATTGGCTTAGTCACAGTTTATCTATAATGTAATCTTAAAAATGTGAAAGAAATGTATAATCTTACTTTTATAATTAGACCAAGACATTGATTATAAAGTGTTATTTTATTTGTCTGTCCAGTTATAAGTTAAAAGGAATGCTAACTATATTGTTTTCAATTTGATAGTATTGCTAAATCACTTTTATAATGGGTTTTTAAATAGTTTTATGGTTAGACACGTTATTTGTATGGGAATTTAACTAAAATTAATCATAATCGAAAAAATTATGGTAAAGTGTGACAAAAAAAACATAAAAATCATAATTAACACTGTTCTATAATATACAAAAAATGCTATTCTGAATTTTACGTTATAGTGTAACTAAATATCATCATTATGACAGCAAAAGATGACTCAAAGCACCACGATCTTTAGTAAAATTCTATTGCGAAAAACTAAACAAAGGTTGTTTAGTTATTTTCGTTGATTATAAGCGATTTGAGTAAGAATGAAATCAAAATACCAATTCTCAAAAAAAGAAATCTCTTTTCTTATCACATTTTTTACTACTTACAAGTTACACTATTTACGTTTTCATTTTACCTGACTACGAGTTAGCCAACAAGTTACCAAAAAAAATGGAGAACTTACTTTCATTTTTGAGCCACATATGCAAATGCCCAATGATGGGCAACCTCCCTGGATATGTGGGCACCTGTTCATTACCTCGTGGGAAGAATTGGCTACACAAGATCACATATCCCAAATACACACATACTAACGAAATTATTATTGCTATCAACATTTTGAAACCAATCACCGGATAAAATAAAAGTAATAAAACCCGAATTTAAAATTTTTCTGATTTTCGATACCGTACGTGTTAACGCAACCACCACTTATGAGTAATATAAAGTAGTGGCCGTAAAGCAAACCAGTATTACAAGAATCTACATAGGCCATCAGAGGTCAACGGAAAATTAATCATTTTTACTATGAATCCTAGAAGCACAAACAAGGTCAAATTGACCTATATTAATTATAGCGAATGACTTGATTATCTTGTAAATTTTATATTTATCTAGTATGCAGAGAAACAAATAAAAGGAAAAATAAAAAAAAAATGATGTGGCACTCGGAGACTGCCGCGGTAAAGCTATTGCATAGCATTTTTTATCAACTTATGCAAATAATTATTTATTTATTTTAACTATGCAGTATTTTTTAAAAAGAATTTAAATTATGAAATTGGAGAAATGTATGAGAATTTTAAAAATTAAAAATTTTGGTATTTTTTTTTATTTCAGCTTATCAAAGTACTGGCCCAAATGATCTATACAATTTTGCCATTTTGATCGCAGTTTGTTTATCTCTTTACTGTAGAAGTCTGCCGGATGGGAGGCCGCTTCAGTACATGCATGCATCGACACGTAAATCTCGCTGTTGGTCGTTTAGTTCGCATGGCACGCACTTATCTAGATTTTTTATCTTTCCTGTTTGACGCAAGTGCCTCAATGTTGTTTTGACACTAACTCCAAGGCCTGCAGTAAGCTCGGCCTTAGATTGAGTTGGATCCGCTTCCACTATCGCCTTCAATTCGTCGTTGTCGGCCGTATGTTTACCGGCCAACCGCGAGGCTCGTTCTCCGACTCAAAATTTCCAGATTGAAAACGATTGAACCAGTAATGGACCGTGTTTATAAAATGCAAGCAGTGTTAAGCCCGTACACTTCGTTAATGTTTCGTGTTGTTTGCGCTGCGATATTTCCACGTATGAACTCTTATTCGAAAATTGTACAAAGTGTATCCATGGCGCCAAAAACTACCACAATGTCACAAAAACAAAAAACTATCAAAAAACAAATGACTGAATTTGAAATTAAATTAAAACGTCTTTCGAATACAATTTACTTGAATTTCGAATTACGCGCCAATCCACAGATAATTAAATCTGAAAATGCCGGTTATAGAATCTCCAATATAAGTACTTAAATCAAAAGTAACCTTCATAGACTAAGCTAGTAAGAAACTCTATGACAGAAAATTTAAAAGAAAAAGTATTGACAGCTTGTCAGCCTGACGTAACTTTACATATTTACACGTGAGGTTATAAATTATTTAATTTGACAACCTCAGTTGACAACCTTGTTATTTTCCGTAACCATAGCAACCTGGTTGATTACTTAATATTTTCGTTACGGAATTTCTGGATTCGATCTTCACTCTCAAGGCCCGCGATAGGAAAGCGTAAGCTATGCAATAGCTTAAAAAAATATTTATATACATGTTTGACTTGAAAAAAGGATATAAGTAAGCATTCAACGAATTAACATAAATTGAGATCCTTTGGTTTATCCCTATTTACTAAAAACATAAAGAGAAAAAATATCTATTGATCTTAAACGAGACAAATCAAATTGATAAAAATTAAACATTTAAAAAAACCTAAAAAACCTCCTATCAAGATCGGAGACTCTACGCTCGAAGTTGTGGACGATTATGTCTACCTGGGACAAACGGTCCAGTTGGGTAGATCTAACTTCGAGAAAGAGGTCAATCGTCGAATCCGACTCGGCTGGGCAGCGTTCGGGAAGTTGCGCGGTATCTTCTCGTCCAACTTACCCCAGAGTCTCAAGACGAAAGTCTATGACCAGTGTGTGTTGCCAGTGATTACATACGGGACCGAAACGTGTTCGCTCACAATGGGCCTCATCAGAAAGCTCAAAGTCACCCAAAGGGCAATGGAGAGGGTTATGCTCGGAGTTTCCTTGCGTGATCGAATCAGAAATGAGGACATCCGCATGAGAACCAAGGTTACCGACGTAGCCCGAAGAATCGCCAGACTTAAGTGGCAATGGGCAGGGCACATTGCTCGCAGAACGGATGGCCGATGGGGCCGAAAAGTTCTGGAATAGCGACCGCGAACCGGAAGACGTTGCGTTGGAAGGCCTCCCACTAGGTGGACCGATGACCTGGCCAAGGTTGCAGGAACCTGCTGGATGAGAGACGCACGGGACCGGTCAATGTGGTGACGCCTGGGGGAGGCCTATGTCCAGCAGTGGACGTCTTTTGGCTGAAATGATGATGATGAAAACTTGGAAGCAGGCGGGGTCCATTCTATTTACATTTCTTATTTTAATATTCAAATGAACCTTTTGGACTTTGCCGCAGTCGGGTAAAAAAGTAAACACAAACAACTTATTTTTAACTGTTTCTCGTATCAGTTAAAAATCCCAACTTAATATTATAAATGCGAAAGTAACTCTGTCTGTCTGTCTTTGCTTTACGCCTAAACTACTGAACCGATTTGTGTGAAATTTGGTACAGACATAATTATGTAGTTTGGAACTTGAGAAAGGACATAGGATATTTTTTTTTTTTCGCGAGATAAACCAAAAATCTGCCGGAAGTCACTATTCCACGCGAACGAAGTCGCGGGCAAAAGCTAGTAAGACATAAATTAGTAGCTTGAAGTGAAGAGAATAAACTGCTCTTCAATGCGACGAAGTGTAGCCTAATGACATTCACGGGGGCTGTGGTTCCCAGACACCATGATTATAGCATTGGAGGTCAGGTCATAATACGGGTGGATGAATTAACCGTAATGAATTTCACGGGTTGTTAATTTTACTGGGGATCTTTCGTTTCGAGCTCATGTAGTGCAGGTATGCAGAAAAGTGTTTAAAAATCTTGCATTTGTCATGCGTGAAACCCGTGACTTCAACTTTAGTATCTAATGTTCACCCGGGTGATATCACCCAGGTGATCATTAGACACTAATCCAATAATATGGCAGCAAAGAAAGCACTGTACAATGCTTTGGTGCGAAGCAACTTGGAAACTAGTGCTATCATCTCACTGGAATCCTTATAAGGTGACATATTCCCAGATGCTGGAAAAAATGCAGAACAATGTTTAAAACCAAACCAAACCTGTCACATAAATTTGCTAGTTATGTGCAAGGCTGCTGGTTTAATTACTTAATTGTTTAATAATTAAAACTCGGTGTACATTGCATGTGAAACAACTTTAATCAAGGTAGTAACCATAGACTAATTAAATACTAACACAACCATAGACAAATATTATAGACCACAGATTATAAAATACGCTACACTCCTCTCTTCTAAATTACTACAACACACTGGTGGGGTCACACTGGTTTTCTCTAGAGGTTACTCTTGAAAGAGCGACATACAGTTGGCCATGTGAAAAACAGTCAACGCTCAAATCTAAGCCTGCAACGTTGAAGGTTTGACCCTGCGATTTATTAATGGTCATTGCAAAAGATGTCTGTACCGGAAACTATAAACGTTTAAATTGGAAGGGTAAATCCGATGGTATCAGAGGTATTCGGGGAATCAATACATCTTCTCCGGTACTACATCCTGTGAGTATTGTGCACTCTATTATGAAAGTTTTCAGTGATTTTACCAGCAAACGCGTGCCATTGCAAAGTTTAGGTGGATTCAGGTTTCTTAATAAAATAACAGGACAACCTACTTTTAACAACATTTTGTGAGGAGAGAGTCCAGACGGGCTCAAAGAGTTTAGAAATTTTGTAGGAAAATGAACAGCTTCTTCCAAATCGAGAACAGTGTCGACCGAGTAGTATATTTTCGTCGGCGTATCAATCTTTGAAAGAATCAAGTTATTTACCTTATCTACCTTGTTCGTTAGTTGGTGACAGAATCGCTCTTTCTTTAAACCAAGATATTGTCTTACAACTTATGTTATCAATGTCAGGATAGACATTGTTGACTAACTCTTGGATGTTGTCTATCAAAACACAAAGATTTTCCCGGTTAATCCTTCCCTCACTTTGTGTTTAACTCTCCATTGCCAACTTTTAGCAGCATCTCTGGAAATAGCCTGTTCGCACGTGAAGATGACGAAACCCTCATATTCGTTTTAAGCTCTAATTTATTGACATGTGGCCAAAGGTTAGATCTTTTTAGGGAAGCATTTATTTCATCAGCACGTGTTCCTCGAGTCACAAATGGTAGGATTTGACGGAAATCTCCTGAAAACAGAATTGTACATCCACCCATAGGTGAATTTTTATTGCAAAAATCGCGCATTGTCCTATCCAGTGCTTCCACAGACGTCTTGTTTGACATGGTAGCTTCGTCCCAGACTATTGTTATTATTATTATTATATTTTATTTTACAAGCATAAAATCCCAATTTACATAAAAAAAAAACAAAATTACATCAAATTACATTACAATAAATTCATTACATCAGCTCATTATTAGCATCATTCAATTAATTAAAAAACAGGTATCATACAATCATTAAAATAAAAAATAAATATATCACAGTAATAAAATAAAAATCTTGTGTATAAAAGTCAAATTATAAAATCCTTACCTTCGGTTGACACTCCGGTGGACTTCTAGCCAATACCTGCGGATCGGACTGTTCCAATCCTCACTAACGACCCTCAGCAGTTGATTGGTCGACTTTCTTAAAATTGCAGCGAACGACGCTACGCGTGATCTTATTACGGCATAGAAGTCGGGCACTCTCGCTTCAGCAAACATGTTCGACGCACTACAGTACCGCGGAAATTTCATTAAGATGCGGTAAGCATCATTGTACTGTACTCTCATAGTACTTAGTGATGCTCGTTTAAATTTCGTCCACAGCTGACATGTGTAAAAACAGAGACAGTACGCACGGAACAATGTCTTCTTAACGCACTTGCTACAAGTTGAAAATCTGCGTGCAAGCATATTGCACCGAACCGAGAGTGCCCGTCTTTCCCGTTCTATATCGGCATCATCTGTGAGATCGTCAGTGAGGATATGGCCCAGATATCGAAACGTTCGTACAACCCTTACTGGAGAACCATAAATATGGACATCGGGGACTTTCTCCGGTCCCTTTCCAGCTCTAAAAACTAACATCTCTGTCTTACCGACATTATAAATCATACCGTGAGAATGGGCATAACGCTCACAAATAGCTAAAAGCTTCCTAAGAGCCCTTATTGAGGGGCTCAAGAGGACCATGTCATCGGCGTAGCTGATATTATTAAAGCACACGCCACCAACATGGCAACCGACACCTGCCCTCTTCAGCTCCTCAATATGACCATTCATATAAATATTGAAAAGGTCCGGAGAAGTCAACCCACCCTGACGTACGCCACATTTTAGCCTGTACTCGCTAGACTGGACGTCGCCCCATCTAACACTGTTAGTTTGGTTTCCGTACCAGTACTGAAGCATACTTACTAAGCCTGAGTGGACCCCTGAGTCGCGCAACTTGCCCCAGAGAATATTATAATTCACCAGGTCAAAAGCGCGACTCAGGTCCAGGAAACAAGCATAAATCGAGGTGTTCCGACTTTTGTAGTAATTTACCGTATACTTCAAAGATAAAATCGCTAGGTCAGTCGATAAACCACGATAACTATTAATGAGCAGTCACGCATCAATTTTCCTGTATTGCTCTCTTTAGAAACACTATAACAGACTCTGTTATTATCATCGGTGGCGATTGCAGAAGTAAAACTGAATACATGTTTTGCGATTTCGGCGGTCTCTCCAGTTCTGGAGCCATAGCGCTAGATGGCGTGCTTCTTCCAATTTACCCCGACTTTCGGTATCTTGGTTCACTCGTGCAAAGAAATGTTGAATGAAGGAAATGTTGTGAGGAAAATGTTGAGTATGAATGTAGATGGCTATAAAAGGAGAGGAAGGCCAAAGAAACGATGGATGGACTGTGTGAAGGATGATATGGCTAGAAAGGAGGTGACTGCTGAGATGACGAGAAATAGGGAAGCATGGAAGAAGAAGACATGTTGCGCCAACCCCAAATAAATTGGGATAAGGGCAGGAGAATGATGATGATATACATCATCTGAGTTTAATTCTCGCCGTCGCCGAATCAGAATATCAGTGGCCATATTATCTTGAAATTTATTCCATAGATTAACAGAATCAGTTACTTGGCAAAACGCTTAGCTGCTTCTGATAATGTGTTTTCCCAGTAAGAATCGTCTTCCAAGAGCCCCATAGCTTTGCATGCTGCTTGAGTAGTATTGTAAACAACACCTTTTACAGTTGATAATTAACGACATCACATTAGAAACCTCAAAAATAACAGTATTTCTCCACTATTTAATGAATGTTATTATACATATAAACCTTCCTTATTATACCTACATATAAAAAAAATCGCATCAAAATCCGTTGCGTAGTTTTAAAGATTTAAGCATACAAAGGGACATAGGGACAGAGAAAGCGACTTTTTCGTATGCCCTGGTTTATAAACAGTAATTTAAGTCGAAAATTAGTTGTTACGCCTCACAGACTCAGATCTGGACATATTCCATGTAATAAGTTTGCGCACTTGATGAAAAAAACGAACTCGCCTAATTGTGTGGAGTTGTTGAAGACTTACACCACTTATTCAAATTCAAACTCTTTATTTCAGACAAGTGTTCATAGTGTTAGTAACAAAATAACTTAATGGCTAGGGTTAGTAATTCGGCAAAAGGAAAAACACATAAAAAAGTCAGATGGAATGGATCCTTACCCAATGACGCAGCAGAGGGGAGTCCTACCGATCTGAGAACACGCTCAGAAGATCGTTGGTGGCGGTGCGTAGCCGACCCAACATGGAGGCGGTCCTTTTTCTTATTATCGCGTAAAAATCATCTGTGTGCGCCTCCGCAAACATAGTGGACGCACTACAACGCCACGACAGCCCCAACAGTATTCTAAACGCGTTATTATATTGGACACGCAGGTCGCTGTATGTCCTCTGCGTAAAACTGGTCCAAAGGCTGCACGTGTAGAATGACTGGCAGAAAGCTTTGAAAAGAGTCACCTTTACTTGATTTGTACAACGCGCAAACCTTCGAACCAGCATGTTACATCGAACAGCCAACGACCTGCGCTCCCTCTCAATGTCCATGTTGTCCCTTAGATCATCAGTGACCCAATGACCGAAGTACTTAAACTTAGTCACCCATGCTAAAGGAGTGCCACAGAGCGAGATACCGGGAACATCCGAGTAGTTTATGGCACTTGCTTTAAACATCATAAGTTCGCTCTTATTACCATTGTACCTGAGCCCATGGGACACTGCGTAGGACTCACAAATAGCAACCAGTTTCCTCAAAGCGCCTATCGATGGGCTCCGCAGCTCTTATTGATGGACTGTGTCCGATATGAGTCTGGGAGAAATGAGCTGTTTAGGGTATTGAGGTTAAACAGACTTGAAGTAGGCACATTCCACAAAATCCTGGCTCAACCAAATGGTGATGATGCGAAGAGTCTGTTTAGGTTCATGGCCCACATTTGACAAATGTATATTTAGGATACGATGGGACTGACATACGCATTGCGATTATATTAATGTCCCTAAATAAATAAAAAAAAAGCGACTTTGTTTTATTATGTAGTGATGATGTAAGAGCAAAAAAACAGTAGTCTTAAGATTGTTGTAAACCTAGTTTTTGCTGGTTGGGGGCCGTCTGCCTCTTTGGGGCCCCCACACGCGTTATTGCTGATCAGGGCCGATGCTATATTAGTAGCGAATTTAGAAACTTTTGCAATAATTATAAAATTGATCTGCATTTTATTTCAACCGGTTTGAGCAGGGCTAACGTACAAGTTGAGCGAGTTATGCGAACACTAAAAAGCTTGCTTACGATAGTCGAAAACGACCCTAATAAGACATGAAAGAAAGAAAGAAAGAAAAGTGTTTATTGGATTCCCAACAGGACAAAACAAATTGACAAAAAAATAAACACTAACAAAGTAAACAATATGACAAATACTTAAAATTAGGACGTAGATACAAGTTTTTGTCCCGTGCGAAGCCAAAAGGCCACTATCTCAGCATGTTGCTGTGACATATATGATACATAAATGTCACAGCGCTGGTATTCTGATAAGGCCCAATGGTGACGCCACGTTCACAGAAAAAACAACAAAAATCTAAAATAAAACAAAAAATAACTAAAATAAATATTAAATTAAATACACCTACTATATAAACAATAAGTTAAGATAGGTTCGATAGAAAAATATTCAATAGGACTCCTATTTAATATATTTCTATCGAGCTTTGGCAACACCGACAAAAGAACGAAACGACGGGGCGCACGGTGTCTAAGGATACGTTATGGTATATTTATGTTCTGTGGCTACTAATATCTAATGGCGCGATGAGTTAAGCAATAATTATACAACTAGCGCTCAATAGTACAAAATCGGCTGTTACTAATTACTCACCTACAGAACTGATGTTCGGGATACGTGCAGAGACATTAGGTATGTCCCAGATATCTTCATATTCTGATGAGAGAAATAACCGTTTAGATTTCGAGTCCATTCGAGAAAATGCGTCGGTAAATATTCAAAAGGCAGCTGCGGCGGATACCTTACGGTTTAACCGTGGTCGTACTATCATTAAACCCTTTACTCAGGGCGATTTTGTTTTTATCAAGAATAGCGAACGAAATCAAACTAAACTATGTAGATAGGAAGTTAGGGGACCGTTCGTTATAACCTCCGTTATATTAGGAAATGATCGATACGAACTTAAAAGTATAAGTGGTTCACACCGCACTTATAAATACGCACACGAGAATTTGCGTGCAGTACCTCAGGGACATGCTGAGTTACTTGAGGTCACTACCAGTTTGTTGAACGATGAGGAGGCCGAGACGGCGCCGGAAGATGCGGAGCAATTACAATCCAGTAGTGATGTTATGCTGCCACGAAGCCCAATTCTGGGAGGCGATGACCCAAATATAAGAGATGAATTGGGCAGCGACTCAGACACTGTCTCGGCTAATTCGGTAATCCTTACTGCCGGGTCCGATACACTCAGTGTGTACTCTGATCCCGATACACTAGATGTACTTCAAAGAAGATGAAGTCAAAGTTCAAAATGAGCAAGATTGTCCGTAACTGATAGGTATATTCATATTTCTGTTCCTTTGTATTTCAAATGCTGTGTTAAAACTGGTCGAAAGGACAGTGCCGTCCGCTATATGCCATTGGGGTTGGTCGAAGGGACACACTTGTCTAGACCCTGTCTGTGAACCGGTCGAAGGGACAGTGCAGTCCGGTCTATGCCATTGGGGCTGGTCGAAGGGACACACTTGTCTAGACCCTGTCTGTGAACCGGTCGAAGGGACAGTGCAGTCCGGTCTATGCCATTGGGGCTGGTCGAAGGGACACACTTGTCTAGACCCTGTCTGTGAACCGGTCGAAGGGACAGTGCCGTCCGGTCCATGTCATTGGGGCTGGTCAAGGACACACTCGTCCGATCCGAGTTGTGTTTGGGTAACATAAAAAAAATCTCCTGAGAAAGTCTTCTGAAGTCTACAATGTGCCAAAAAGTACGCTGTTCGGCCAAATTTTATTAAAATTATGATTAGTTTAGGGATAATAATTAGGGATTTGTTCTATTGTAATAGATATTGTTACAAAATAGTATGTTAAAATAATCTTTGAGTTTAAAAATGACCGAAAAGTGGGCTGTCCGTCATTAGGGGACCTTTTTGAACACGTCTATGTATCTAAGTTAATTATTTCTTATTATGTAGTACATTTAAAGTGATATTTGAGACTGCTGATATATCTATGTTGATGTGTTATATACTAGAGAGCGTATTTAAGAGAAATAAACAAATTAATCTATCACACGTTTTTTTTTATTTTCATTATTCCTTAAGTGTCCGATTCTCGGGGACCTCCCCCTACCTATCTTTTTTATTAAATCTCCAAACAAAAATGTTTTCAATACCTCCTGCCTACTTGTATTCTCCTGTTAGTTTGTGCCGTAGTTGTATCCTAATCTGTGTGATAGAACGAATCAGAAACTTGAGTCCCGCTGGTTTGAGGATTTTGTAACATCCTTTATCGTAGAACTAGTGGGAAAAAAGTTCCCACTAGTTCTATCGTAGGACTGTACAGTAGAACTAGTGGGAATGATCCGTTTTTTCTACTCGACTGTACATACATACAAACTTTGAAATTAGCTCGTATCTAAACATAGTGGTTCGAATCGCCCCATTCCCAAGAGCTATTGGTCGATTTACACCACTCGGCGCTCCAAGAACCGCCGTGGTGCGAAACAGCCCATTCTTAAGAGCTCTTCTGCGTTTCACACCGCGGTCCGAACCGCTCGTGGTGCGAAACGACGAAAGACCCATTAACACATGGGATAGTTTTTATCCCGCTTTTATCTTCCCGTGGGATAATTTTCGAGTTGTAGTGGGCTAAGCCGCTGGCAACAGCTAGTATTACATAAAACTTAAAATTAACATTTATGTAATCAACACCGTTATTAACAGCAATTATACAAACAAAATATTAATAAAAAAACAAAAAAACAATGATTAATTGAATTTAAAATAAATATGTATGTATAAAATATGCATCGACAATCTAAGAGAAGGTTATTATTATGAGATTTATGAGTCTAGTTTCGGAACCTTGCCCGTGTTCAGTTGCACAGAATAAATCAATGTCAAGAAAATGTTAATTAAAATAGGGGATCGGACAAAAACAATCTAAATTAGTCCGTCTGTTAGATTTTTGAAAAATATTGGATACGTGTTTTTTGTTATATCAAATTAATAAAGAAAAAAAACAAAAATAAAATGTGTCAAAGAGTCAAGTCATATAAATGTGTCATGAGTGAGGGGCTTGTGACGTCACTTCGTGGGTTAAGGAAGTCCTAACCGTCACACGACTTGACACGACTAATTACAGTAATTGTTCGGCGTGCCCTCACCGCAAACAAAGGTTGATTGCGCACTGCACGCAAAAGTGTCTTTCTAGGAATTAGATAACAGATTCTGTTACACGGTACAGTCAGTAGGTACGTGTTTCTGCAAAAATCGTACAGGAACACGGTCTTCAGATATTTTGAAAATTATTTTATCAATAGAAAGCCGAAAGTAAATTAACCCGAACAATAATCCTCGGGCAGAAGGTACATAAGATATAAAAATGTACAGTGCAATGTGAAACAGTGATAGAGCACGAATCGAAAAATCGTGTCGGTTTGTCTGTGTGTCTGTTTGTTTGTACACGCTAATCTTCGGAACTACTCGACGGATTTAAATGGTTTTTTTGTTGTATAGATTATTAAGTCTGGCCAACATATAGGCCATAATTTATCTTGAAAACTGGAATACCTAATGCAGAACCGCAACAGACCAGCTTAACTATAAGAGATACAAAAATGGTACAATAGCAAAAATTGTTCCACGTGAAGAGCATTTTCTGCAAAGAGAATAAATTCGAAGATCTGGAACACCTGATGTGGAACTCCAAGAGCCCAGCTACACTATAACATATATAGGAATAACGTCTTAGCAAGAATTGTTCAGCCTGATGAGCACTCTCTGTTGTCGTATAAAATTTGAAGATCTGGAACAGCTGATGTGGAAATCAAAGCTATCACTAATTTCACTGTCACTCAATCAACGAGACAGTCACTCATCAAAATTTCCACGTGAACGAAGTCGCGGGCATCAGCTAGTATTGATTAAGTGTTTATTATTGTTTTATTAAATTAATAAATAAATTACGAAAAGTGTCAAAGATCATGAGTTTTGGGGGCTTTTGACGTCACTTTCTGGTAAAAAATGTACCACGCTGTGACGTCATACGTGTTTTTTTTTTCACATGCAATTATTTTGTTTAATGCCTATGTGCAACCAATTGCCCATTTGAAAACAGATTTCCCGATTATTTTTCGTTAACTTTCGTTATAGTAAAAAAAAGATAACAATTAAAACCAACCAATAAACAAAATCAGTCATTAGGTACGTTACCCTAATTTGAACCGCTTGTTTCAAAAACTTAATTATCGCACAATCACAAGCAATTGTTTAAAATTAATTAATGTAATTAATTAATGTGAATTAGTTTGAAACTAGTAATGTGTTACTGAAGCGTAAAAACTAATAACCTTGGTTTTTTTTTATTAGTAATCTTGTTTACTAATACGTATTAGTTTTTCAAGGTTTAGGCGCAAAATGCCAAATTCTCAAAATGGCAACAGAGTCGCAAAAGGACAAGTTCTCAAAATGGACAATAGGGGATCGGACTGGGTCAAAATAATATGATTCTGTTTAGTCCGTAAGTTAGATTATCGAAAAATATTGAATACGTGTTTTTTTACCCACGACGGAACGGAGACGGTATATGCGTTTGGCATGTTGCCATTTTTCTCCAAAACTACAAGTCCGATTTTGATGCAGTTTTCAGTTATAGGTTCGGGTTTGATTGGTGCATGTTCTTAGATAGGTGTTACGGTGACAACTCACCAGGGGGCGCTGCAGCAAACATTTTTTGTGCAAATCAAAGTTGCCATTTATCTCCAAAACTACAAGTCCGATTTTGATGCAGTTTTCAGTTATGGGTTTGGGTTTGATTGGTGCATGTTCTTAGATAGGTGTTACGGTGACAACTCACCAGGGGGCGCTGCAGCAAACATTTTTTGTGCAAATCAAAGTTGAAATTTTTCTCCAAAACTACAAGTCCGATTTTGATTCAGTTTTCAGTTATGGATTCGGGTTTAATTGGTGCATGTTCTTAGATAGGTGTTACGGTGACAACTCACCAGGGGGCGCTGCAGCAAAGATTTTTTGTGCAAATCAAAGTTGCCATTTTTCTCCAAAACTACAAGTCCGATTTTGATTCAGTTTTCAGTTATGGGTTAAGGTTTGATTGGTGCATGTTCTTAGATAAAAAAATTAAAATAAAAGTAAAAAAAATAAAAAAAGTTTAAAATAAAAAGCAAAATTAAAAATTTTGAAAAAACCCACGACTGTTAAAAATTAATTGAAAAAAGGATAAAATAACATAAAACACCCACCGTAAAAAAACCCAAGAATGTCCGTCGGGAGCTGAACATTGCAAAACTAGTTCATTTAATGTCAGCCCCCTACGGACATTCTTGGGTTTTTTTACGGTGGGTGTTTTATGTTATTTTATCCTTTTTTCAATTAATTTTTAACAGTCGTGGGTTTTTTCAAAATTTTTAATTTTGCTTTTTATGTTATAACAAATCAATAAAAAATTACGAAGATAAAATGCGTCAAAGATCTTGGAGTGGGGCTTGAAACGTCACTTGTGTCGTCAAAATGTACTATCATATTTTATGACGTCACACGAGTTTTCGAAGTACTGTATCGTCTTCATTTTAAGTTTACGTGAAAAAAGAAAAAAATACGTGTCCAATAATTTTTGGAAATCTATCTGACGGACTAATTAGTTTCTCAAAAAGCCTAAATCTCAGGGTTGGTTTTAGATGGTTAGTAGGCATTTTTAATGACCGCATATGGATACATATTGGAAGGAGAGGACTCTCTGATCAAACCATACATTTTGTAGTACAAATATTTAAAAAAAAAACCAGTTAGTAATACATTTTAGGAGAATCAACAAATCGACATATTCTATACATTTTTTTTTTTTTTTTTGGTGGGTGGAAAATCATCGAATAACCCCCCCCGCTCTTGGGCAGAGCGAAGGGGAGTGTCAGACTTCTACTGACTAAAAACCAACCCATGTTCCCTCTTCTTCGCCCTTGTGTCGGAGCCGCGGTAACCTTTCGATATCCACAGCCCCGACGGGCGTCGGCCCTTGCGGGCCCCTCCTTGCTGACATCTCTTTGAGGCGCGCGTGGAACACGTACGCGCCGCCGACACGGTCTGTTGCCGTCATGACGACGGCCGGACGGCGAGCTAGCCCGTTACTCACCGTCCACAGGCCCGCGTCTACGGTGGCCGGAGGTCATCGCGTGACCCCCGACGCCCGGAGCGCCTTCCGCGGCGGCTGGGACGTTGAGAGGTTCTCTCCCTCTCTCGTTCCGCCACCTCCTTCGCTAGCATCACTGCTTCGCAGAAGGAGGCGACGGCGTCCCATTCCTCCTCGCTCCGGACCATGGCTTGCACCAGGGCCGGACGCGAGAGGTCCGCCCAAGCAGGGCACACCTCCACAGTGTGCTCCACCGTGTCCTCCGGTCGATCCTCGCAGTGGTAGCATCCGGGCGTTTCCTCCCGCCTGATTCGGTGCAGGTACCTCCCGAAACACCCGTGTCCGGTGAGGACCTGCGTCAGACGGTAGGTGAGGGCGCCGTGGCGCCTCTCCAGCCACTCCTCAAAGAGGGGACTTACCGCCACTATCGTGGCGTGCCCTACATATTCTATACTTGATACCTTTTTTTTTGCTAAGGTGTGTCAGACTTCTACGGACTAAAAACCACCCATGTTCTTTCTTAGCCCTTTGTGCCGAGGCCGCGGTATCTCTTTCGAACAACCCGCAGCCCCGCCGGACCCTTGCTACCTCTGTTTGCAAGGTACAATCGAGAATTTTCGCCCAGAAAATATTGTTGGGCGTCTCATCGAAACGAAGCTATTTACGAAGATTCAGTTTGATAGTAATTGTTTTTATATCAAGGATCTGTACTACTACTTTTAAGCGTACAGGACCGGGACAATGTACCACGCAATTTTTAGGACAAATTAATGACTGTTAAATTAAATAAATAATAAAAAAGTATAACAAAAATGTGCTTGTTACTAATCATTTTTGGTGACCTTGTTATCGATGATACATGTTGTAAGAAGTGGATTGATGTTTGATTGACTCTTTGATCAAACCATTTTTTAGGACAAATATTTTTCGGAATAATTAAGATGATTATTATCAGATTTAACAAAAAAAAAACCAGTTTGTAATAAATTTTTGAGAATCATCAAATCAACATATTAAATCCTATTACCTTCCACAATCGAGAGTTTTTGTACATTTCTTGTACAAAAACTTGGGCCCTGACCTAGGAATCGAATCCTTATGCTCAACAATCGCGCTTGGTGGTAAGCGAACCGTCTTAGAAGGATTTTGTTGATATTCACGGAAAATTAGCTTGATAGTAATCAAGTGCAAAAACTGGCCAAGTACAAGTCGGACTTGCACATGAAGGGTTCCGTACCATGACTTCTTATAGGTTTTCCTGTAATCTATAAGTGTTGAACTAATTTCTGTATTTTTTTCAGAATTTTAGGCTCAGTAGTTTCGGAGATAAAAGGGGGGGAATGGTTGGACAGATAAACCGTTTTTTCCTTTTGAGGTACGGAACCCTAAAACTGGACCGTCAATTTGTCTGTGCTGAAATGCACTAGTCACATTGTTGGAGCTGCTGAACACTTTTACTTAAAAACAAGTAATTAAATTTAAAGAACCTTGATTATGGCTTACAGGAGTTACAGTGGTTTGGGAATAGTGTGGCGGGCTTGTACCAAATAAAAAAAATACTTTTTCATATGAGATCACATTTCAGATATACTGCTTCCGATTTATATGAACTTTCTGGAGTAATAATTTGAATAATACACATTTAGATATCATTGTGTCCCCTCTGGAGTTCCCCAGGGTTCGGTTTTAGGATCATTGTTATATTTTACTTCATAAAATTAAAATGAACGATGGCCAAATAATTTTTTGGAGTTCTACCCTGAGCAGTTCAAGGCAATAATTTTAGGTTTTACTGAAAAATCTCTGGATTTTCCATAGTTTAGAGGTTTATAATACAGTAACATCATCACTACAAAATTATTATAAAACAAAGTCCTCCGGTCCGTCTGTCTGTTCACGATAAACTGAAAAACTACTGTACCGATTTTCATGCCGATATTTGTCTAGTTTTTGTATAAATTGTTAAAATAATAGGTCTTTACCTATGAAATTGCCGTTTTGTTTGAAAAAATTTATACGAATTTTTTTCATGTATTTTTTATTTGTGTTAATCGAAGTAATCACCCATGCAATCAATGCATCTTTGCCAACGCAGTGGCAGTTTATTGATGCCCTTCTTAAAGAAATCAGCTGGTCGGGAGGCAACAAATTCTTCAAAGGCATTTTGTACCTACTGCCTCTCGGGTATTGAATTTTTTTCCCGCCAAGAAGTTATCCATAAATTCTGGAAGGAGTAGTAGTCTGTAGGCGCAAGATCTGGTGAGTAGGGCGGATGACGGAGAGCTTCCAACCCCAGTTCTTGCAACTTGGAGACCGATACTTCGATCTGACTCGATCGATCGACTGGCGATCATTGAGTTCGTGGGGCACCCATTTGTCAAGCTTTTTACCTTGCCAATTTGACGCAAATGGACCAATATTGTTTTGACGCTAACGTCGAAAGCTGCTGCTAATTCAGCCGTAGATTGTGTATCATCAGCTTCTTTAACAAAAATTATTTTGATTTGAAATGGCCAGTACAGCTGCAGAACGGCAATTTCATAGGTAAAGACCTAATATAATGATATTTCTTGGAGCTTTCAGTAATGGATTATCATCCATCCAAGGACCGACCTTGTGCTTACGCACTGCTTAACCTTGAAGAACCTATAATTATTGAACCTTGTCCAATATTAATTTATTTAATAGCGTGAGAATAAATCAATGTCTCAAGTTAGTGGCACCTAACTACTTGCAATAGTGATACCACTATATCATTTATAGTTTTATAAAATTAATAATCATTCTGATGAATTTTTAATAATTTGTAAACAACGTTTAGGGTCTTAAAGGTCACAAATTAATCAAGTCTGTAATTGCGTCATTCCCTTTAGAAAAACATGCTCTTTTTTTCATCAATGTCTCAAAAACAATTTTAAAATTAACATTTCGATTTAAACTTATACTGTCACATTTGGGATGTTTTCCGTGATGATCCGTTATTAGGAGTTCCCGATATTTAGACACATGATTACTCACAGCCACTTTATTCGGAAACTATTAAGACTACACAGTTGAAACTTGGTAGGTAGATGTATTCTGGAAACCGCTTTAGGATTTTTATACAAAGAAAAAAAAACCGGCAAAGAGCGTGTCGGGCCACGCTCAGTGTAGGGCTCCGTCCCGTCCGTCACAATAGGTGTTCCCACTTATGAGTTTAAAGGTGGGTATCCATCGTTCAAAATGATTTTCCTAGAAAGTCCTTATAAAGTTCTACTTTTCAGATTTTTTTCATATTTTCTAAACTTATGGTTCAAAAGTTAGAGAGGGGGGGACACATTGTTTTTACTTTTTCAGCGATTATTTACGAAATTATTGATATTATCAAAAAATGATTTTAGTAAACCCCTATTCATTTTTAAATACCTTTCCATCAATACTTCACACGTTGGGGTTGAAATAAAAAAAAAATCACGTACCACTTTACATATTAGGGGGGCTACCCTAATAAAAACTCAACTTAGCCAGCACATAATTGCGGATCGATTACTTCTGGAGAAATGAATGCATTGAATGGGTAACTATTAAGTTGTAATACTGATGACGAACTTATTGTAATCTATATTTTTAGTATTGTTCTCAACTAAGTGACTCATTGAGAATAAAGTTTCTTTAAACCGAATAAAACATTTTTTTCCAATTTTTAACCGACTTCAAAAAAAGGAGGAGGTTATCAATTCGACTGTATTTTTTTTTTTTTTTTTTTATGTTTGTTCGCTCATAACTTGCGACTGGGTGAACTGATTTTCATGATTCTTTTTTCATTTGAAAGCTGGTGCTTTCCGTGTGGTCCCATTTTCACCATTTCAATATCTGATGATGGGATCTTGTAGAAATCGGGGGAACTCTTCAATAAATAACAGCAGATTAACCGCGATTGTTGCTATAGCATATCTAAGCATTGTTTATGCCATCACACAACATAATATCACGCCTGTACTCACTACAAAGGTGATGAAGAACTTCGGAGATAGGCAACGGAACTCCTCAATTAATGATAGTAAATGGACTGGGATTGCTGAAATCTCATGACTGTCTATTGTTTACACCAGTTCATAACATAACATCACGCCGGTACGTTGTGAAGGGGTAAGCACATGTGAACCACTAAAAAGTGAAAAATAAAAACTTTTTTACAAAAAATAAAACCGACTTCGACAAAAATAAAACACAAAAAAGTGAAAAATAAAAAATCAGCTTCAGAAGTCGGTGGCAAAAACATGAAATCAAACAAACAAAAGTCACCGACTTCTGAAGCTGATTTTTTATTTTTCACTTTTTTGTGTTTTATTTTTGTCGAAGTCGGTTTTTTATTTTACCACTTTGTCGGCGTGATTGATACACATAAATTGGTACCAAATTTCAGCTTTCTAGTGCTAACGGTCACAGAGATTAAGCGAGGACGGACTGACGGACAGACAGACATGGCGAAACTATAAGGGTTCCTAGTTGACTACGGAATCCTAAAAAGATTAGTGGGGCTGAAATAAAAAAAAACTTTTTTCATCAAACCTGGGGATACCTACTTCAGTGCCACAAACCTATCATCGAATATCGTTTCTGCGAAAACCTTTCATCGATATCACTATACTGCGATGCTTCGTTAAATCGACGCCTTGTTACTGCGATGTTTCATTACATCGAAAAACTGTACTGCGAACGATTTTACTTCGTGGGTTTCATACTGCGAAGCCTTGTTTAATCCAGGTCTTGTTACTGAGATGTTCTGTTACTTAGGAAAACTTACATTGATTATACAAGTACATTTCTTTTTTTTCTTGTTAGACGTTGCCCCACGCTAGGAATTTAGTTAACAACCATTTAAACTCACATACACAAATACCCAGACCCGGATCAACTTTTTGTAGGCCATATAAATATTTGTTCTGTGCGGGGATCAAACCCGCCACACGCAACACAGCAGTCCATTGCTTGAGCCACTGCACCAACCGTGTCATTGATTTTCTTTTCCAAAAAAATACCTACATTTTTAACATTTCTTTAAAAGCGCATGTACAAATTTTGACAGTAATTGCGAGTTTTTTTTGCTATAACTTCTACTACTATCAGGCTTTTGAAGTTGCTGCGGGGGTTCAATGTTCAAAGTTCCCTCCCCTTTTTGGGAGGGGGGTATGAAATCATGTAATGACTCCTCCCGCTCTGAGCAGAGAAGAGGGAGTGTCAGACTTCTACTGACTAAAAACCACCCATGTTCCTTCTTAGTTAAACGAAAACAAAAATGTAGGTTTTGAAAAAAAAAAACTGTGTACTTGTATCAATCAATTTAAAGTTTTCCTAACAACAGAACATCAGTAATAAGACCTGGATTAAACCAGGCTTCGCAATATGATATTCACGAAGTAAAGTCGTTCGCAGTACAGTTTTTACCCGACTGCGGCGAAGCCCAAAAGGAGGGTTATTCGATGTAATACTAAGTACTAAATAAATGTTTTCTTTCTTTCTTTTCTTTCTTTCTAATGAAACATCGCAGTACCAAGGCGTCGATTTAACGAAGCATCGCATAGTAAAATCGATGAAATGTTTTCGAAGAAACGATATTCGATGATACGTTTGTCGCACTGAAGTCTGAGGTATTCCATTACGTGTGGGGTGTTTAAAGATAGGTCTTTAAAAATGATATTGAACCCCCCCGCCCCCCAACCATTTTTTTCTCAAATTCGTTGAATGATACCTACTTACACACTTTCCTTGTTTACCCTTAAATACATACACTGTATAAGTGTTGTTGTTGCTTACATATTTCTTCTACAATTTTTTTGGCTGTCCTGATAATTATCAATAAATTTTAAGTAGTTAACTTGATAGCCCGTTTCGTCTTCAAGTTTTTTGTTAATATTTAATCTATCTATCTATATAAATAAAAAGAGAAGTCCTGACTGACTGACTGACTGACTCATCAACGCCCAGCCCAAACCCTTGGACCTAGAAAGCTGAAATTTTGCACAGAGGTTCCCTTTATAATTTAGACAAGGAATAAGGATGGATTTTTCGAAATTCGAACCCTAAGGGAGTTAAATAGGGGATGAAAGTTTGTAAAAATCGACATTTTCACGCGGGTGAAGCCGCTGGCAAAAGCTAGTAAAATAATATAGTTAAAACTAAACCCCACAAAAAACTACGATCATGTTTATTCTGTAGCAATCGATCATTATTTTATTTACAAACTAATAATTAATACTAAAATTATTCAAGAAACTAGTTTTCCTTACTCAATATCTACCGTGTTTGATTCAATATTTATGTGCTATGTATGTATAAACATAATCGATTATACAACATTGAACCATGATATAATAAGGCCTCAGCCTCGAATTTTGCGGGCAGCGGGGCGGCGGCGGCGGCGGCGCGGTTTGTATGGAGTGCACCGCTCGTTGCCCGCTCCCGCGCCGCTGTATTCCGAGAACCAGTCCATTTGATTGTACGCATAAGATCCTGCCGCTCCCGCGCCGCCGCCGCCGCCGCCCCGCTGCCCGCAAAATTCGAGGCTGAGGCCTAACAGCTCTGCCGCGCAAGTGATATAGGCAGCAAGTATGTTTTGGATAGTTATAAGTACTTGGCCCGCAAAGTTTTTTCTTACAATTTCGTTTCTCCAGACCTCATTTTTAAAGTTATATAATATGTGATGATTGAAACGTGTAGCTCAAATAAAGCGCTTTTATATTCTTCATTCTACAGAATTGTATTTATACTAGAATAGTTTTAAATTACAAAAATTCTTTAATATTTAGTGTTCATTGAATCAACCGAAAATTCGATTGCTTAGAATAGCTTTATGTAGTAAGTTACTACTGTTATTATTAAAGGGTTTTTTTTTTTGTGAATGGAGCTTTAAAGAAGTTTTTTTTTTTTTTTGTATAATGTGTCCTAATACGGTTATATCATAAAAAATACAATCTAGCTTAATACTAAAGCTAATGAGTAATTCTATTTTGACTTAATTTGCTAGGGAGACTACGACTAAGAATGTGTCCATTAACACTTTTCTTATTGTCTCTATTAAGGGGAAGACACTTTTTTCTTGTGTTCTTTATAGGTAGCACTCACTTCACTACATTAAACTAACACTTCACTAAATTAGCTCGAAAGGTTTTGTCCTTTTTAGCCTTCTCACTATGTCCGTGTTGTCGAGGAGCTGGATAGCCTCGATGTTCACATGATGGTGAAGCCTTCGTTCATGGGCTTCGGCGTTCTTTTTAATTATGTCTATGACGAGGTTGAAAGAAGTAAAGAAAGCCAAGGGATTACTTGTATGGAGATTCGCAGCCCCTGGTAACTCGCGGAGAAGCAGTGTAAAACACGTTGCGATACTTCCGGTGTCGCACGAGCAGCTTCATACTCTCCAAAACAAACATCGAACATTGTCACCATTATGTTTGTGTTTGCGCGTGTCATAGCAAATGGACGATTCACTGTAAATGGACGTGCCGTGTCTCCGTAAAGTAAATGATCCCCGAGAGCAACGATATCATTGAATATGGTTTTTTACGACTAAAGAACTCCGAAGTTCAAAATACCGATGTACTAAGAATCCTTTGGAGTTCCGTAATGCAGTAAATATTAATATTTTTTTTCTAATAGCCTGTACTGTCCCACTTCTGGGCAAAGGCCTCCCCCAACTCCTTCCAAGTGCTCTTTTCCTGAGCCACCTCGAACCAGCCCTCATGGTGTGCGTCCAGATCGTCTCGCCACCACTTTCTGGGCCGGCCTCGGCGGCGCCGTCCGTCATCCGGTAACCATCGTGTTGCGGCTTTTGCCCAGCGGTCATCGTGCATGTGGCTGACGTGACCCGCCCAATCCCATTTTTCCATGAATAGTTGAATACGTTTTACTGCCTATACATGACGTTCACACAACCGGTTTAAAAGTCGTTCTGTTAGATCTGTCAGTTTAATTTCGCAGTTGACTTTACATCGTGAGCTTATTTTCTATTTTATATAATTACTCCGAAACTCCGATTTTGTTTATAAAAGATTTTTTGTAGGTAATAATATTAATATGATAAGTTTCTAGACCATAAAAACAAAGTTTGATTTTGACGCAGCATGCGTAGCATGCGCAGCAATAATTACATCAATTAACATTGTTCTTTTAAAATGATTCGTATAAAGACCTTTTTTTTGTCAGGGCGCACACACATCTTTTACCCTAAACGCAATAGGTATATCGAGCCATTTCATTTCATGATGAACTGAAATATAATTGATTACAGTGTAGTTCCCAATTCGCAAGTATTTGGCATCGCAGTTTTAGAGAAGTAAAATAAAACTTTTTCTCTATGGATTGGCAACACAGCTTTGACACTTCTTTTTCGCGCGTTGAACGGCATCGCAAGTCAAAATGGTTTCTGAAGAAAAACTTATTGGAAAAATGTGGAAATACTGTTGTATATGTGGGATTGTCGACGTCGAAACAAAATACGGAGTCCCAATGGTTTGCGCAAACGCAACCTCAGTTTAAATCGACGGCAAAGTGTCGACCGGGACCGGAGCCCTAAGGCTCGCCATTACTTCGGTTAACGAAGGTAAGCTTTTTGTTTTAGGTGCAACTAAGTCAAAAACGTGGCTGGCTACAACAATGGTCGAGGATAATATACCGTGTTGGTACGAGATACTTTAAACACGAAGATCAACTTTGATACGAGATATCAGCTTTGATGTAATACAGATTTCTGTTACCGGCACGTGATGCCGATGCCGACCAGCATAAATGTGCTTACAGTAAGAGATACTGTTTACCGTGTTAGTACGAGATACTCAAACACGAAGATCAACTTTGATACGAGATATCGACTTTGATGGCAAACGGCACGAGCTGCCAATTTGATCTAAACCAGCATGTGCTTGCAGTACGAGATACTGTTCAGTGCTATTCTAATGCTGTTGAGAAACCTTACAATATACAGTGTTTACAAACACTACAAGATATCAACTTGGATGTCAGATTTCTATTTACCGGCACGTGATGCCGATTTGATCAAAACCAGCATGTGCGACAGTACGAGATACTGTGTAGTGCAAGTCAAATGCTGTTGAGAAGCCTTAAGGGACCAAGTAAGGTATTTTTTCATCATTTTTTGAGAAAAAAATCATTAAAACGTGTGAAATTTGTCAAACATCAGGCCCTGATGAATAATGTGACACAATCCCAGATATTGAATCCTTATCATCACCAAAGTAAAGCTAGTGATCTCTAAAATGGGAATAACTAGAAATAAGTGTATCGCTTACCAGCAAAGACAGGTGGGCACAGCACTTACAATATTAGACAAAATCATGTCTCTTATAATAAAAAACCTACTAGATAAAATAACTATGTTAAAATCACTTGGTGAAGCAACAAGCATTTCATAGAAATTACTCATAAAACTATTTTTAAATGGTGGCAATTTATCAAAGAATTGCGGTAAATAAGATGCCTAATACGACAGAGTTCAAATTCTATTAAGAAAACTGCACCAAGCCAGCAATTTCTGCTTAAAACATAAGTAACAAATATATGGAAAACAGGAAGAGTCAACCACAACAGTTGAAAGCATCAACCAACCAAGGAGATGGCATGAAATGGACCACAGACTCGACCACAGCCATCACACCGCAGAACATCCTTGAACCCACAGCGTTCCGAGAGAACCCGGGATGCCTACTACAACAGCAGGAAATAAACAAGGTACATATTTTGTTTGTTGGTTGTCATCAACAAATGACCCCATTATATTGCAGTGGATTAAGGATTTCATGTCCCTTTCATGTCTCAGTCCTAAAAATAATTTACCTGATTGTGAAATTACACATATGCAGGAAACTATAATTGTTCATAATTGTTCACCTTTTACAATTAAGAGCTATAACACCATGTTGTCATCCAAAGGGAGAATACATCTCAAAAGAGAAGACAAGTAGTCTGGGTCGCTGTCGCCGGATACGGTGAAGAGGTCTATATACATCTCAAAAGATTTTCCTTGCTTCAAAACCTGATGGCAAACAGGTTAATTTTAAATCTAAAACCTTTGAAAAAGTATGTAAAAGTCAGCACTTGCAGTAAGGTTAATTGCTGATCAAGGTGATTAAGGTGTGTTGCATAGACCGAAGGAAGTCATTTTTATGATTTAAAGTTCCTTTGTTTTGAATTCAATGGAACCTTATATGAATTTACAGCATTGCCATATGGACTATGTACTGCACCTAGTTTGTTAATCAAATTGTTAATACCTGTCCACTTATTCATAATCTACATTAATGATATTTTATATATTGACCAAGCATATTACAAGGAGTGTTTACAAAACATGAAAACAACAAATAGTGTGTTAAAGTTCATATGCTATTATTAGGGTTCCGTAGTCAACTAGGAACCCTTATTGATTATGACAAAAGTACCCTAGTACCTTGTTAATGTTGTAAACTGGGATTCATGATTAACTCCAAATCATTGTGCCTACCTACCAACCATACCTTTTGAAAAAAGAAATACAATGAAGAGTATGATAAATTCTAAAATTAAAATAAGATAATTTTGCCTTGTTTTTAGGCACATTAGTAGCAGCATGGCCAGCTTTATCATAATATGGAATAGTACATACAAAACAAATGGAATACCATTACTCAAATCAAACCATCTTTTTATCAGACAATCAATCAATTATTTTATAAATTATGATGCATCCATGACATTACATATGGTTTACTTTTTCAATGGTCATCATCATCATCATTTCAGCCGAAAGAAGTCCACTGCTGGACATAGGCCTCCCCTAAGCCCCCCTCGCCACATTGACCATGACCAATTGACCGTTGACTTTCAATGGAGAAGGAATATAATTTCTGGTATAAAATGCTTTGTATATTTAAAAAATAATTGTGATATTCTTCTTCGGATTGACAACGCTACTGCCATTGCTTGCATTAACAAGATGGGTAGTGTTCAATGCCCAAACCTAAATGATGGTAGCAAAATGATATTATTATGGGTTTGGTGTGAAGCTAGGTGTATCAATCTCCAAGCATCTTACATAAAATCTAAATATAACTTGTCAGATGAGGAACCAAGGCATACTAACATTGCCACAGAGTGGGAATTATCAATTATGATTTACTAGCTACCGGAGTTAATTCAAATTGTAAAGCATACTTATAGGGATACCTATGTGTCATGAACTTGATATAAAGACCCATATGCATTTGAGATAGATGCCTTCTCAATTAAATAGAGCTCCTACTTTTTTTTATACACATTCATACCATTGACATTAATTACGAATTGTCTTCTTAAATTAAAAAGGGGGGGGGGGGGGGGGCAAGGAAATATGAGTAGGTGTAGGTACCCAGTGTGGACTTGTCAGATATCCTTTGGTAAAAATGATGATGGTTATAAAACCAATCATTTTCTATTCTAATAATAATTTATTAAAATCTCCTTTCAGTACCAAACACCCATAAAGCAACCAGCTTACTCCGGCAGTGACCATCTTTTGCAAAATGCATTCACATGTAAAGGTTTGCCACAACCTATCCACTCCACCAGGTAGGCTAAAACAATTTAGTACTACTTAAAGAGTTGGTAGTTATTCTGCCAAAATCACAGTGTGATTCAATACCAGATCTAATACAATACCTCACTGAAATACATTATACATAAAACAAAATAATGTTGGCTACAGCTTGTTACATAAAGCTAGATCAATACTTTCGCTTCTCTGTTAAATGAATGAATTGACAGGGATGATCACACCAAGCGTCTTCTCATGGGTCTTTAAAGAATTCAACCCACTTTATACAAGTATGGGAATATTTGTGATCCTACAATAGTAGTGTAGTAGTATTCACTGTCTAATTGGGGATAATCTGAATTTTAATTTAAAAAATTAAGTAAAATGTTTGTCAGCTCTTGCTACCTACTGCTCAAAGAGTGCAGACTCTATCAGTTATTAAAAGACAATATGTCCATGTCACAAGACATAATACAATGTACATTACTATTCTTATAAAAATATCACTGTCATCAAAAACTGAAACCTGCTTTCCTTTTCTATCAGGCATCCAAACAAACAATTAGTAGAAGAATTAAATTATTAATGAAGGGAAGTGGGATTGACTGATATATTATGTACCACACATAACACACTTTATGCAGACACATATTTTGCTAAACAGGCAAGGGTGTCATTAGATGTCATTAGCCTATTAAGAAAACTATTGGCTAGCCAGATAGATAAAATACATTGACAAGATTCATTAGACATGACAGGTATCCAGAGAGCACACGTACGACGAACCACAGATTAACAAATATTTTTTGATGGAAGTGTTCCATCTTTAAAAATTGTGATACAGCGAGTAGTGCAGAGTACAGACTAGATGTATCAGTGAATGTTAATGGTTTATGTCTGTTTGACGGCACGGTTGGCGCAGTGGCTAAGCGGTTGGACTGCTGAGCTGCGTGTCGCGGGTTCGATTCCCGCACGGAACAAATATTTGTATGACCTGCAGATAGTTGTTTCGGGTCTGGGTATTTGTGTATGTGAGTTTATATGTTTTTGCACGCACCCACGATACAGGAGAAATCCCTAGTGTGGGGCAACGTTTAAAAAAAAAAAAAAAAAAAAAATGTCCTACATGACAGCTTTATTAATACCGTCTTAAATACCAACTTGAAGATGTAAATAATATTTACATTCCTTTATTTATCTTTACACAAACTTAATAAGTTTCATTAACATTCAGTTTTAAGTTTTATTCAAACATTCCATAATATTAATGATTATTTATTTTATTTGTACACTGTCATTAATAGTGTTTTAATTTAGTAATATGGCATTATTAGCTATACATACTTATAGCATTTATTGTTTCATATTGTATCTGATTATGAGACAGGACTGATAGTATTTTATTATCATGAAAATACTAGTAGCCAATTATCATTGGCTTGTCTTTAATGACGCCCTAGTTATGTAAGCCACACAATGGCTAGGTATTTTGTCTTTTTACACATACATACTTATTATATAATACCTTAAGATTGATGATTATGAATCATACCTACCTAAGATATTATACAGGCATAGGGTAGTTTGACTATATTGGTCTCAAATAAATTTGATTCATGTAACAATAAGATTGATTTGGTAAGTCTTGTATATTTCCAAAAGAGTGGCCCATGTCGACTTAGACTCTAAACAGCTACACTGTAATCAATTATATTTCAGTTCATCATGAAATGAAATTGATTAATCAGACGAACTTACCTTATGTGAAGTCCGATTACAATTTCATGAAGGATGAACTGAAATATAATTACCCACCCAACCCATCCTTTTTAGGATTAGTCCCTTGTCGAATGGGCTAATAGAGCAACGCTATCTCTAAAGAGTGTCAAAGCTGTGTTGCCAATCCATAGAGAAAAAGTTTTATTTTACTTCTCTAAAACTGCGATGCCAAATACTTGCGAATTGGGAACTACACTGTAATCAATTATATTTCAGTTCATCCTTCATGAAATTGTAATCGGACTTCACTTAAGGTAAGTTCGTCTGATTAATCAATTACCGCCGACTTAGTGTAACCGACAAAAACCAAATTTTACAGGAGAAGGTTTTTTTTGAATAACTTTATAAATTATTGCGCTATTAAGTTGAAATTTGACGTATAATAATGATTTTTGAAACCTTAGGTGTAACGGTTAAAATTTTCAAAAAAACGTCACTACACGTTTTTTGCCACTTTGTTATAGTAAACGACAAAATTTGGATGTACTGTGTCGGTTGCGATAACAAGTAGGGTCGCTTACGCTGCAATTCTTAGATAATTACGCAACTTACGATAATTTTGATTATGTCGGTTACTGTAAAATATAGAAAAATGTTGTGCTAACGATAAACTTAGCATTTGCTATAACTTTGTAATTTTGGCGGGAAAAGTCGAAGAACAAGTCCGTTATAGTTTAAAAAGTCGTCTGCGATAAAAAACGCTGTTTAAGTAAAAATGTCGCTTACGATAAGACGGCGGTAATGGCTCGATATGCGTTTAGGGTAAGAGATGTGTGTGCACTTTTTTTAAGTTCCCACCTATCTTCTAAACTAATGATCCGATTTTGATGCGGTTTTCAAAATTTCCCAACTATGTAGGGGTCGCCTTTTTTAAATCTCCAACCCAGTTAATAATGGGTAATATGATACCTTTTGGTAAGACTGGTTGTCAGACTTTCGCACTACGTGTAATGACTGTCAAGGATGTGTGTTGTATGGCAGCCAGGACCAACAGCTTAACGTGCTTTCCGAGACACGGAGGAAACTCGGTATGTAATGGGCGGTCACCCATCCATCTTCTTCTTCTTATCGTGTGGGCAGTAAGGTCTAACGACCCCACACACCCTAGTGTCAGAGTTTCTAAACCGCCGCAAGAGCCTCTGACATGGTTTGACGACCACCATTTGGCGGCCGGCACCACCGCCTTATAGGTGCCTTCCGAAGCACGGAACCATCTTTTTAACAGACAATCAGGTGATTCAAGCCTGCAATGTCCTAACCAAACTGGAAACAACTTCACAAAGTATGCTTCCCGTGGGAATCAAACCCACGACCACCGGGGTCACAAGGCCCATCATAATAACACATGATCAAAATCGAAATAAAAAAATTAATTTATTTTTTCATAGTTCTCCGTTATTAAAATTAATGAACCGAACCAACTTGAAAAATTATTGTTTTACATGTAAGGATATACTTTCCAAATTATCTTTTCATCAAAATCAGTAGGTACAGTAGTTTGGTTTCTAAGACGTTAAAAAACTGTAATATTATTATGTAGCCACTCCAATGTCAAGCCTATAAGTCAGTGTGGCTTTGGTGTTTTATATGAAAGCCGGTTTTTTATTTTGCAACAAGTTTTTTTGAATTTTGACCTCGTAAACAATGTTCATTAACAAATGCATGGGCCGGTTTGTGATTGACGCAATCGATCTGTGTGTGTGTGTGTGTGTGACAACTAGTCGAAATACTGGGATTTTTTAAGTGTGGTAACGTTTTATAGGTATTTATATTATATTTATATACCGATATAAAGTTGGTTATTTGATTGAAATGAGTTTTTTTTTTAAAAAAAACGTTGCCCTACACTAGGAAATTTCTCCTGGTGCGTTTACAAACATTGAAACTCACATAGTTACTACACTACACATTACACTTTACACTTAGTCACATAATTAATTGTTAAGCTGTTTGTTGTTATTTGTTTATGTATGTGCTGCTCTTTTGTGTTGCTGCTGTCCATTAGCGAATAAATACATATTCTATTCTATTCTATTCTTCTATTCTATACACAAACACGCCCAGACCCGGAACAACTATCTTATTTTGTACTAGATTACGTGGCCTCGGCGCAAGGGCAAAGAAGGAACATGGGTTCGGTTTTTAGTCAGTAGAAGTCTGACACTCCCCTTCGCTCTGCCCGGGCGGGGGGGGGTCATTCGATGATTTTCCACCCACCAAAAAAAAAAAAAAAAAAAAGGCCATACAAATATTTGTTCCGTGCGGGGATCGAACCCGAGACACTCAGCGCAGTAGTCTAATCGCTTAGCCACTGCGCCAACCGTGCCGTCGGCGTCGAATTATTATAGAAAAGTGAAAAATTCAAATGATTATTCTTCTATCTTCTGAAATCTTTCACTTTTCAGATTTATTATTATTATTATAACTTAATAAATCATCTTGTTTCGTTCACAATCATATTTTATAACATTATTTTTAAGTTTTTTTTAATAACTTGTTTAATAATTAATTTTCAAGTCAGCGGTAAATTATAAAGTTCAAAAATAAAATGATACGGAATTAAAATGATTTATGTAGTGACTTTTACAACCTCATAAATAACACTTTGCATAACTCCACGGTTTGAATAGAGCATTCTGAATATTCTGATTGACTTAAAATTCGGTACAAATAACAAAATAATTTCACGGAGCTACTTCTCCGAAATGCTAAGCAGAGGTATCTCTACTCCCCGTCGGGGCTGTGGGTCACGTCGGGGCTGCGGGTTGTTCGAAAGAGATACCGCGGCCTCGGCACAAACGGCTTAAAAAAGTACATAGTGGTTTTTTGTGAGTAGAAGTCTGACACTTCCTACCGCTCTGGCCAGAGCGGGAGGAGTTTGGAGAGTGATTTCTCACACTCCAAAAAAAGGTGTCTCTACTTTGAATATACCCCATGTTCACCAGCTACATTTAATTCCTATGTAATAGGGGGCGAGTCTATAATAGGGGATCGGACCAAAAAAAACTAATTAGTCCGACAGAAAGATTTCCAAAAAATATTGAACACCTGTTTTTTCTTTTTTCACATTAACAAAAAATGAAGACAGTGCTTCGAAAACTCGTGAACTCCTCGAAAACGTTACATGTCAGTACATTTTTTACCCACAAGTGACGTCACGACGCTTTTTATCTTCGTCAATTTTTATTAATTCGTTAAAACAAAAAACACGACGTATCAAATATTTTTCGATAATCTAACTGACGGACTAAACAGAATCATATTTTTTTGACTCAGGCAATAGGGGATCTATTGCCATCAACATATCCTAGGTCATCCTGTATAATTATGTAGTATATTAAAATTTATAGTAACTTACTGCTGGGCAAAAGCCTCTGGTATTCCTTTCCAACCTGTTAGGAACGAGTCCAAATTATTCTTAGGTTGGCTTCGTCAGCTTCTGGCGCGTTGGGCCTAGAAACAGGGACAATTTTATATACCTGGGTTCCAACATCAGCAACGATGGTTCGTGCGAGAAGGAAGTACGCAGGAGAATTGGCATGGCTAAGAGCGCCATGTCTCAGCTGCCATGTCTCAGCTGCGATGATGCTGAGCGGCAATGGGCAGGCCACATCGCTCGAAGAACAGACAACCGATGGGGAAGAAAGGTTCTCGAGTGGCGACCACGAACCGGAAGACGCAGCGTTGGCAGGCCTCCCACCAGGTGGACCGACGACATCGTGAGAGTCGCGGGCAACCGGTGGATGCAAACGGCAGGCTGCCGATCTTTATGGCGTTCTATGGGGGAGGCTTTTGTCCAGCAGTGGACGTCTAATGGCTGATGATGATGATGAATATTGATACCTAACTAAACAGGGAGAGCAACAGTAGCCCAGTGGTGGCGGCCCAGACTTACAAACAGTAAGTCTTGGGTTCGAACCCAGGCAAGCGAATTACTTTGTGTAATTTATTTCATCACCACCGCTCTCAAACCGGTGAAGGAAAACATCGTGAGGAAACCGGCATGTGGTCTTAGAACCAAAAAAAAAAAAATTGACATCCACCGACCCGCACTGGGCCCGCGTGGTGGATTATAAGCCCATTCCCTCTCATAACAGGCGCGGTCCGAAGGGGGGGGTCACAGGGGACATGACCCCCCCCAAAATCTAAGATCAAATTGTAAAATCTAAAAAATTTGCCAAATAATAAAGAAAATTTCTAGCCATCCCCTAACAGCGATAAATTTATAGTTTGCTGACATCTAGTGGTGTTTTTATGAACTACGTACGATGGCCAAAATAACTTTGAAATGACATCTAATTTAGAAACAAGGAACCGAACTACGTAGTTTTGTCTGTTAATTCCGAGTCAAAGTCATAGCACTAGACCTGTAAGATCAAGATGTTTAGGTACCAGTAAGGTTCAATGACTACACACTGATACGAAACTTCATAAGTGTGTAGTTTCTACCATCGAAGTTTGTGATGATGATTTATAACCAAATACCTATAAAGATATTTCTCGAAATTCTGGCAACTCTTCCTACAAGTGGAACAGCAGAGCGATCCTTTTTTATGCTGCGTGTAGAAACGTGGTTGAGAGCTAACATGTTAGAAGAGCGAATAACAGGTTTAGCTCTTCTAAACATTCACCCGGAAATAGTACTAGACGTCTCAAATATTATCACCCGATTCGCAAATACAAAAAGACGAATTCCATTTGTTTTATAAGTAATGTACTTATAAAATAAAATTGTGTCTTGTGAAATAATGTTTATTTTATTCCAGATAGGTACCTATTTTTTATTAGTGTAGTGAGTGACCCCCTCCAAAATTTCAGGCTGCGATAAGCTCACAATTATTAAAAATTTCAAGTGCGATACGTTTAACCCTTCTACTACGTCGGTAGAATATTTTTTAGATTTTTTTGAAAAAAAATGCGATATCTGGGACGTAAGCGAAGACGACATCAGGAAAGAACTATTATTTTCTTGCTTAACTCCAGAAGTCTTTCACGATCTGAAAGTAGCACTCATACCCGTTTTTGAAAAAAGTCTATACAAAGACGTAAAGTCTAAACTACTCGACTTACATCGACCTAAGACAACGAAATTCAAAGCTTTGACTGAGTTTTGGAATTGCGTAAGAGACTGCAATGAGACTATGGAACACTACGCTAACAGGCTCAAAAAACTCGCCACCAACTGTGGCTACAAGGACGACTTGTTCGAGCGTCTACTGCGTGATCGATTTGCGACCGGCATAAACCACCCGCAGCTAGAAGTGGATCTGAAACAGAAATGGCCCGATTTACAAGAACATTACGATGGAAAGACTGTGGAAGTTACATTTGCCAAATTCTTTGCAGTAACTCAGTCTAGAGAGCTTGCTGAAGGTGACATTCACGTCGTTTTACCTGCTGCCACAAACAAAGTCAGAGCAAAAACCAACATGGCGCATCACAACAAACAGAGTACGTCTTTACGCAGGATTGGTCCAGATCAATGCCGTCGATGCGGTGCATATGATAGACATAAGGTGGGCGATTGTAAGGCAAAAGACTATATTTGCAAGGAATGTCAAACATTAGGACATTTTGAAGATTGCTGTATCAAGACTGGAAGAGCATATTTAACGAACACCAAGTCGGGGAAGAAACGAGCAATCAAAAACGAAAACAAATTACATAAAATTAGGAACACTGACAGCGACGAGTGTTTGTCAGAATCTTCTACATCCTCATACGATAGTGAAGATGTCTACAAGATTGAACGCAAAAGGATCAAGGACAGCAAGCGCATTGACGTCACACTCAATGGTGTCAAATGTACGTTGGACTGGGACCCGGGATCGGTATACTCCATCATTAGCACAGAGTTTTGGAAACGTATTGGAGCACCCCCTTTAACAAAGGCACCGAAACTACGTGCCTATGGGAACCTCAAACTCAAACCAAAAGGACTTACGGACGTAACAGTTGAAATGCTTGGAAGACAGAAAATTTTACAAGTTGTAGTTATGGAAGACGCCAACCCCATGCTTTTTGGTCTCCAGTGGAGCGAGATGTACGACATGACTTTTCCAGAACCCGTCTATTCGATTAAACCTACTCAACGAGATACCAGAACACTTAAACAGGTATTAGACACTTTCTCGCCTCTTTTTGACAACAAACTAGGAAAAGTTAAAAATTACACAGTTAACATCCATATTAAACATGGTACCGTACCGAAACACGTTCCTGCCCGACCCGTTAAGTTCGCTTTGTGCAAAAACATAGAAAGAGAACTTCAGCGTTTAGTGGACGAGGGAATAATTACCAAAGTTGATCCAAATATGACGCCCTTGGAATGGGCAACACCCACAGTCAACGTGGTCAAAACAAATGGCCAAATCAGAATTTGCGGTGATTTTCGTAGCACTATTAACCCTGCCATGGTAACACACGCTCATCCAGTCCCGCTATTTGACCAGTTACGTCAAAACCTTGCAAACGGAGTTAAGTTTTCGAAAATCGACTTAAAAGATGCTTACTTACAATTCGAGATCTCTCCAGAGTCAAAAAAGTACCTGACAATATCTACTCACAAAGGATATTATCAATACAATAGGATGCCTTTTGGAATATCAACAGCACCCTCGATTTTTCAACACTACCTTGATGAACTACTCGGTGGTATTCCAAACGTAGCGATTTATTTCGATGACATCGCCTTAACAGGGAAGGATGACGCTGAACATCTCGAAACACTGTCTACTGTGTTTGACAAATTACAACGAGCTGGCTTAAAAGTCAACTTAACAAAATGCTCATTCTTCCAAACAGATATCGAGTACCTGGGTCACACAATCAGCAAGGAAGGAATACGACCAACTAAATCGAAGATTGAAGCAATAACAAAAGCGACACCGCCTACTAACGCTCAAGAACTACGGTCATTTCTTGGCCTCGTAAATTTCTACGAAAGATTCATACCTCATCTGCACAGTTTCTGTGCGGACCTGCATGCACTAACTGGCGCGCGCCAAAAGTGGCGATGGACAGATAAAGAAAACACAGCGTTTGAAAATACTAAAATGCTGATTTGTGAATCAAAACCACTTGTTGCTTTTGACGAGAAGCGTCCGTTGTTTTTAGCGTGTGACGCCTCGGAAAAGGGCGTGGGTGCCGTATTATTTCATAAAGCGAATGATCAAAATATTCAACCTATCGTTTTTGCGTCAAGAAAACTGAGATCAGCGGAATCTAAATATTCAGTTATTGATCGAGAAGCATTAGCCATATTTTTCGGCATCAAAAAGTTTGACCAATACTTACGTGGCACAAAATTCACACTCGTCACTGATCATAAACCCTTGATTCACGTTTTAGGCCCACAGCGCAATTTACCGAAGCTTGTTAATAATCGCTTAATACGTTGGGCTTTGATCATTGGTAGCTATGACTACGACATCGTCTTCACAAAAGGACAACTTAATTTTATAGCTGATTATCTTTCCAGGATGCCCAATCCTGATGAGAAACCGTCCCGTGCAGAATTGACAGTACACAGAATAATAGCTCAGCTAAATCATAACAGTTTTTCAGATTTAGCGTTGACAGAAGAAATAATAAGGGATGCGTCAAGGAATGATCCTATTTTCAAACAAATTTCGGAGAACATTAAGACAGGTTGGCGGGAAAATTCATATTCAGATATCTTAAAACCTTATGCTCGGAAACGCAACGAATTGTCCATCGAAAATAAGATTATGATGTGGCATGGTCGAATAGTCGTTCCGAATACGCTCAGGAAGACTACATTGAAATACCTGCACACAGGACACCCAGGAACCTGTGCAATGAAAGCACTCGCACGTTTTTACGTATGGTGGCCATCGATCGACGATGATATTGAAGAGTACATCAAATATTGTCGTAAATGCCAAGAAAACCGGCCAAATAACTCTGAATTGCCTGTGTACTCCTGGTCCGTTCCTGACAACCCATGGGAAAGACTTCATGTCGATTTTGCGGGACCTTTTGAAGGAAAATACTGGTTTGTTCTAGCAGATGCACTCTCAAAATGGATTGAGATCAAGCCCATGAACCAAATAACTACAAACAAACTGTGTGAAGAATTAGACTCTATATTTACAACGTTTGGTTTGCCACAATTTTTGGTGTCTGATAACGGGACACAGTTTACCTCCCGGGAATTCCAAAATTATTGCAGAGACAAGGGTATTCTACATATTAAGTCATCTCCATATCACCCGAGGACTAATGGCTTGGCAGAACGCCTGGTTCGTACTTTCAAAACTAGAATGTCTTCAAGTGCGAGCGATGGCATGACCCTGAGAAGGAGGCTAGAAAACTTCCTATTTTCCTACCGTATAACACCTCATAGTGCCACCGGAAAGAGCCCAGGTGAAATTTTGTTTGGGCGTCGGTTGCATTGTGCTCTGGATAACGCGCGGCCTAACCCTAAAAGAACTCTGCAACACAAGCAGATACAGGCAAACATTGAGTCTGAGAATCGAATCCCATTTTTTAAAGCAGGTGACAGTGTTTTTGTTCGCGCCCGAGACGGATCGCGATGGCTACCTGCTACAATATCAAAGCGTACGCACAGATATTCTTACGCTGTGAAAACTTCAGACGGTGTAGAGAGGAGATATCATGCAGATCATGTGCGTTCCCGCATAGCAGACTCAATCAGTCCAGCTGTTACTGATCTTCCTCCTCTACCTTCGTCAACACCTGTTGGATACCCACTAACACCTCCGTCCACATCTCATTCTCGCCCTTTGCCTCCATCCACACCTACGCCTCATTCACTAACTTTTTCCACACCTATCAGACAGCGTTCACCATCATTCACATTTAGCAATCAGCCAGAGTCACCTCACCCAACGCCTCAACTAACCCAACCATCAATTTGGTCCTCCTGCCAGGCTACTCAAGACTCGCCTGATATAAATCCAAATGTGATGGAGCACATCGTTCCAAGTTCATCAGGCACACAGAATCAAGCGGGCACTCCACGACAAGTCAGCGCTGAGACACCTGGTCTCCCGCTGGCCACGGCTGTCTTGCAGGGAGCACCAGCAAGGCGCAGTGGGCGCACCACCACGAGACCACGACGTCTTGTCGAGGAGATGTCGTAGCTTCGTTGGAATGGACGAATGTTATATACCTACCTCTATGGTTGTGACATTCATGTTTACTTAGTTACGATATTAAATAAAACATATTCTTGTATCAGAGTTATTTGGCCGGTTTTCTTGGCATTTACGACAATATTTGATGTACTCTTCAATATCATCGTCGATCGATGGCCACCATACGTAAAAACGTGCGAGTGCTTTCATTGCACAGGTTCCTGGGTGTCCTGTGTGCAGGTATTTCAATGTAGTCTTCCTGAGCGTATTCGGAACGACTATTCGACCCTGCCACATCATAATCTTATTTTCGATGGACAATTCGTTGCGTTTCCGAGCATAAGGTTTTAAGATATCTGAATATGAATTTTCCCGCCAACCTGTCTTAATGTTCTCCGAAATTTGTTTGAAAATAGGATCATTCCTTGACGCATCCCTTATTATTTCTTCTGTCAACGCTAAATCTGAAAAACTGTTATGATTTAGCTGAGCTATTATTCTGTGTACTGTCAATTCTGCACGGGACGGTTTCTCATCAGGATTGGGCATCCTGGAAAGATAATCAGCTATAAAATTAAGTTGTCCTTTTGTGAAGACGATGTCGTAGTCATAGCTACCAATGATCAAAGCCCAACGTATTAAGCGATTATTAACAAGCTTCGGTAAATTGCGCTGTGGGCCAAGAAAGTTCAAATTTCAAATTTCAAATTTCAAATTTCAAATTTCAAAGCATTTATTTCAAGTAGGCCGTTACAGGCACTTTTGAATAGTCGAATTAAACTAACTGCGGCACTCAGAGATATCCAACGATTACTCAAGCCGCCACCCAGCAAAGGCTTGACATACTTTTGTATGACAAAACTGCCAAAAACCTTTACCAAGCGACGTCCCAAGCAACCACTGAAGCTCTCCGAGTGCGGCAGTAAACTACTGAAGCTAAATAAACTAAGCTACAGTCCCAGTCACAAGGCATAATAACTCGTGATTGTACTGTAGTTGCCCATTCCAAAGCGTTGGTCACATGAGAAGAATGGCAAGAAACTTCATGGACACTCTTTTAAAATCGTTTGGGTTTACAATATGTTGAAGGTACAGACATAATCTTGGTATAATACACACATGAAGACTATGCAAATTAGCGTCTGAGATGGTCTTTTGAAGAAAGCACCACACAGATTTGAGTGGACCCGTCCAGTCAGTGCAAGCTTTTGTCAGTTATCGTGGAGCTCGACTTATAACTCAAGGAGCTCAACGTCACGACGAACAATACCAAAGAAAGGACATTTGGGTGGGTCGCATAGAATACTCAAACTGCCAGACAATCGTTAAAATTACATAAAAACCCACACGGTCCTCACATTCACAATATAAAAATAATAAAATACATGAAGACTATGCAGATTAGTGTCTGAGATGGTCTTTTGAAGAAATCACCACACAGATTTGAGTGGACCCGTCCAGTCAGTGCAAGCATTTGTCAGTTATCGTGGAGCTCAACTTATAACGCAAGGAGCTCAACGTCACGACGAACAGTACCAAAGAAAGGACATTTGGGTGGGTCGCTTATAGTACTCAAACTGCCAGACAGTCGTTAAAATTAAAGAAAGACCCACATGATCCTCACATTCACAATATTAAATAATTAAATATTAAGCATATGAAATTATAATGTCAAACTATTAAAACATGTCAAAAATACGCAAAAATAATAAAAATATTTAACAATGTAAATATTCATCAAAAAATAATAATATCATACTTGAAAAAGTAAATAATGTCAATTTGTATAAAGAAAATTAATAAAATGTCAAATTGTAAAAGTAAAAATAAAAAATAAAATAGGTATAAAGTCAATTCAGATTGGAGCAGTTCAATCCCAAGCTTTTTTGTCCTCTATATAATCTTTAACAGCATAAAAAGCTTTCTGGCAAAGTTTTCGTTTTATGAAGGATTTGAATTTATTTAGGCTTAAATTTTGAACGTGGCTTGGTAGTTTGTTATAAAAACGAATACATTGGCATTTAAATGATCCACCTATTTTCTTGAGCCTTGTTGTGGGTACAATAAATTTATGCTTATTTCTAGTATTTATATTGTGAATATCACTATATTTCTTAAACATCTTTATATTTTTGTGAGCATACATAAGATTTTCATAAATATACTGAGAAGGAACAGTCATTACATTAATTTCCTTAAACTTTTCTCTGAGTGAGTGTCGGGGGCTCAATTTATAAATTGATCTAACCGCCCGTTTCTGCAAAACAAAGATAGTCTGAATGTCGGCGGCATTCCCCCACAACAAAATGCCGTACGACATTACGCTATGAAAATAACTGAAGTACACTAATCGGGCTGTCTCTACATCGGTTAAGTTACGAATCTTTCTAACTGCGTATGCTGCGGAACTCAGTTTTTTCGATAATTTATCTATATGAGGTCCCCACTGAAGCTTAGCGTCTAAAGTTAAGCCCAAGAACACCGTGCTATCATCAGGATTCAACTCTTCGCCCTTTACCAACACACAAGTTTTCAGCTGCCTAACGTTAGGTAGTGTAAACCTAATGCATTTGGTTTTCTTTTCATTGAGAAGCAAATTATTAGCGTTAAACCAATGTACTACTTTCGAAATCGCGATATTTACGTCGTCAATAACTAGCTGCTGACGTTTGACTTTAAACAAAAGCGAAGTGTCATCCGCAAATAACACTATGTCATGGTTATCCTTTATGAGGTAAGGCAAATCATTAATATAAATAAGAAACAAGAAAGGACCAAGAATCGAGCCCTGTGGGACTCCCATTGTTACAATAGAACCGGGAGATCTTTCCCCGTTGACATCAACTCTTTGGATCCTATTACTCAGGTATGAGATAAGAAGATCCAGAGCGCCGTTCCGGATTCCGTAGTGGCGGAGTTTCCTGATTAACGTGTCATGAAGAACACAATCAAATGCCTTGGACAAATCGCAAAAAATGCCCAAGGCATCGCACTTATCTTCCCATGCACTGTAAATATGTCCTAAAAGTTCGACTCCGGCATCAGTCGTTGAACAACCCTTCGTAAAACCGAACTGTTTACTATGTAATAATTTATGTTTACTAAAAAATCTTTGCAATTGGTCTAGTATTAATTTCTCAAAAACTTTACTAAAAGTAGGCAGCACTGAAATAGGTCTATAATTTGTGGGGTCTGAAGTACTACCCGCTTTGAATAAAGGAATAACTTTACTACTTTTCATAAGGTCAGGAAACTCCCCACAATCAATACAATTATTAAAAATAGAAGCTAAGGTAGGTGCCACAATCTCAATAATAGACTTGACAACTTCTACAGAATTACCCCACAGATCTGCCGTCTTCTTAACATTTAAGGTGTGAAAGGTTTTGACTATATCTCTACTTGTGACATACTCAAAATGAAATTCCGAGTCGCAAGCTTTAACATTTTCCTTTAGCAAAGATTCGGCAACAGTAGGTGACGAGTTTAGAGATTTCGTCGTTGAAACGGGAATGTCAGAAAAGAAACTTTCGAAAGCCGCGGCGACGTCCGAGTCTGATTTAATTACAGTATCATTAATAGTTAAGCTGTAGTCACTATTACGTTTACTAGACTTTCCCGTTTCATTATTAATAATATTCCATGTAGTTTTAACAATATTATTGCTGTTTTTAATTTTTGAGCTCAAATAATGTGACTTTGCTATACAACATACTTTTTTGAATAGTTTTGAGTAATTTTTAACATATAAATTAAATTCGGCAGTATTTACAAACACTCTTTCATTGTACAACTCATAAAGTCGTTTTCTACTCTTATGAATACCAATGGTAGCCCAGTCACTGAAAGATACGTTACAATTTACCGAGATAGTCTTGGGAATGAATGTGGAATTAAATAGCTTACAATACATATTAAAAAAATTATCATATTGATGATGAGAATTGTCAGTAGACAATAATGGTAAATTATTTATGATTTTACATTTAAATGTTTCCAAGCGTCTTGCAGTTTTAGGGTTAACAGTGATATCATTTTTAGCCATTTTAATTTTTTGGTTTTCAATGGTGATCATTTGTCCGCAATGATCAGAGTCTAGAGCATTTATGATTTCCTTATGAATTGGAATAACATCAGTATAAATATTGTCAAGACAAGTGGCACAAGTAGGCGTTATTCTTGTAGGCTCCGAAAATAGGTTTACGAGATTGTAGGACTGAAACAAACTCATAATTTTACTGCATAAACTAGACTTATCTAATAAATTTATATTAAAATCACCGCAAGTGATAATGGACTTATTTGTGTTACAGATCTTGTGTAAAACTTCATCCATTACCTTTTCAAAGCAGTCATACAATCCCGAAGGTGGCCTGTACACACTTAATATAATGAACTGCTCCAATTCTATACAGGCTATTTCAATAATACGTTCAACAGATAGGCTCACAATGTCCTTTCGGTCCTTAAATTTAATCTGATTATGGACTAAAATTAAAGATCCACCATGAATAGCATTTACTCTGTTGAATGAACTACCAATCTGGTGATTAGTAAAACTGATCATGAACTGGTGGTTTTGAAGCCAATGTTCTGTAACACAAAGTATATCAATATTATTAAAATTCAAAAATAGTTCCACTTCTAAATCTTTGTTTTTAAGTCCCTGAATATTTTGATGCACCAGGTTGATAGTATTTGTATTTAAGGTCTCTTTATTAGGCATAATCGAGTGAATCTGTACATTATTGCTAGAGTTTGCCTCTATTGTCTTATTCTCTAATTTAAATGATTTATAAAGTCAATATTATGCACTAAATTATTCACTGGACTATGCAACATGTCATGACATTGCTCAATTGAAGCAATCTCTTTTGCAAAATTTTTGGCAGTAATGCTAAAATAATATGACAATGACACAGCTATCTGTCGTTTACAGTACCTAGAAAGATAGTACCTATCTATGTGGAATCTATCTTTTGTCAAAAATAAGTTATTACCAACATAATTATTAGTGTCAATCACATGAAATAAATTGTTATTAAATGTCAAATTATGTAAAGTCATGTTAATGTCATATCTAAAGAGGTTTTCTTCCTGTGGCAAACTTTGACTATAAGGGAATGTGAACATAACAATTTTTCTTAAACTAAGGTTACTCAATGATCTATAATATTGAAATAATTCTCCTTTGTTCACATTACCTCTATTTCCAACAAATATAAGTAATATGGAATCCTGGTTGAAGTTATAATTCATAATTTTTCTCATAATATTGTTTAAGGAACAACCAGGCATACAAAAGTTCATGATTGAATATCCTGGATTCTTATTTGACAACAAGTGGCCTAGTTCCTTTCCAATTTCATCAGAAAAAATTACAATTTCTTTATTGATAGTCTGCTCAGATAAACAATTAATACTTTCAAATATAAGACTATCACAGGACTGCGGTACAGTTGAATTACATACTGACAATGAATGGGCCGGTGTGGATTTAGCAGATGGATTGTGGCAATGCTCACAGTTGCTATTTTGTGTACTTGATACCAGCTCATTCATAGCCAAAACATATTCCCTCATTTGATTCTCAGAGGCTGTATATTTAATATTAAGTGAACTTAATTTACCTTGAAGACGGTCAATTTCACACTGTAAGTTTTCTGTGTCTACTTGGTATTTTTTATTAGTTTTATCTAAATTTAAAGAATACTTATCTAATTGACATAAAAGGTTTAATCTTTCCCTATTCAATTTTACATTTTTAATAAAAAACTTTTGCTTTTTTACCATTCTCTTAGTTTTAACTATGTATTTGTTTATTTTAATATACTTTTTTAGTTTATTCTTACTAGTAAATACCCGCACTGAATTATTAGACTTTAAATCGTCTTCACCTGTCAAATCTATTGTGTAAGGTTGGTATTTACTAGAAACCATTGACGGAGCAATAGGGACCAATTCACTGAATAGACTTTGGTTCAATGAGGCTGTAATGTTCAGGTTTGTTGTTTCTAATTCTGAAATTTGAGTTCTAGCCTCGTGTAGCTGTTGTTGTAATATATGCTTGGAACTCAGAGCTTGTTCATACTCTACGCTACACTGGCTGAACCCGTCCACAATGAGTTGGAGCCTATCCCGGTCTTCTGTGGCATCAGTTAGTTGAACATAAAGCTGAGCCATTTCGTTTTTCAACTTATTATTCCTATCATGAGCTTCAGACAGCACTCTTTCATTATCATCTATTTCCCTGGTTAGCTGGTCACAGGAATCCTTACACGCCTTAAGTTCGCTCAAAGCCTGAGTGAGTTTGGACTCTTCAAGGCGAGCGCGCATACTGCGTGTCATTATCATGTTTAAGGAGAATAGAGACAAGATAGGAATAGAATAAGTACGATAGATTTGTATGTGGAACGGTTAATTGAAAAGAAAATGAAATTTAGTTCAACAAAAATAAGAAGTTCTGTCACTCAACCAAACAGGGTTATGTTTACTTTTGAAAAGGTCATCGGCATCAAGTAGCCGTAATAAAAGTGATCCAGATAATTGGAAGTAAATTATTAGAACGTAAACAATATACTACCAAGTTTAATAAGTTATAATGTACCTGTTTTAAGATGACAATGCAAGATTCCTTCGGACCGGTAACTGTCAGTTTCACAATTGGTTTTTTTACACTTTATGTGCGTTAGTTCAACACTTAAACACTATATCTCACAATATACTTGTTTTATAATACTTATTTGCTAGGAAATATGCCTCTATAGCAAGGAAATACAATATTTAAAATTAAAATTACAATGACAAATTCAAATCAGCTGTTAGCTGTAGTGTTGCCACAGGAAAAAAAAAAAAAAAAAGAAAAAAAAAAAAGAAGAAGAAATAAAATGTGTAAATGTCTTTCTTTTCTTTCTTTCTTTCAGCCTGACCATTGACTTTCTTTTATAGATTATGCAACAGTATGTTTCGTTATTCAGTAAGACATATAACGCCATCTATCGCTATTGCTAGGAACTATCAACTTGTCTTTGTTGTTTTTCAATCCGTGAAAAGCCGTACGTAATTTGGAGAAAAAACTTGTCGACACAACTTACGCAGTGAAGCGATAGATGGCGTTACTAAATCAAATCATCATTTAGTAAAAAAAGTACCTACATATCCTAAAAATACAGAGCACATAATTATGTTTTGCCAGGAGGCGAAAATATTTGAAAAGCAAATTAGATTAAAAGTATTAAATTAGAAGATAAATTGTAAAATTTAACTAGTGCTCCAATGATGTCAGATGAGGAATGATAAACTATTAAAATGTCAAGAAAAAAAAAGAACAACTATGTACGTCAAATTAATTAATTAAAATGTCACAGTCATGTTTAATGTCAATGTTAATACCTATTTGTATAAAATGTTAAAAGGTTACACAATGTAACCTTTTTCGATACACTTCACTTTTTTGATGATTTGTGGGCCAAAATAACCATTTTCTGAAGGCATTCTATTATTTACTAACACAATACGAATAATAATATGTCTGACATAAACACATTTTATATTTCATTTTTTTATACCGGGTAGGGAATTATTAAGCGGGAGGGGTCATCCCTCCCGCTCTGGGTGTAGTAGAAGGGAGGTCTGACTTGTAATGACTAAAACCCACCATTTCCCTCTTATGGGCCTACTACACGCTCAAGCTTCACCACACTTTTCGTTCACACTTCACAGTACATCGCGCGTATGGTTGGTAAAACTGTATTACCATTACAAACCACACGCGCGATGTACTGTGTGCACCGTGTGGGCAGGCATAGACCCTTCCATTATGCTAACGTTTCTTTTGGTGTGGTTGGTCTATTGTGGAGGTGTAGATAATATTGCTTATTCAGCGTATAAATATTCAACTTTTACACATTTGTTTAAACTATATAAAAGGCCAATCAACCTGTAACTGTTATATGCTAGTCGTCTAGACTCACAAGTAACTTGTTTGTCGACCTTGGCAGTGAGTGAGAACTTTTGCACAATGACGATTTAAGAGGCTCATGTCGCGTACGTGCATAGCTTGTAATGTCGGTAATAATTATAGTCTTAAGGGTCTACCACACGCTCAAGCTTCACCACACTTTTGCCTGCGCGGTACATCAAGCGTGTGTTTGGTAACACTGTACTACCATTACCAACTTTCGCCCGTTTAATGTGGCAACGCTGGCGCCCACTGCGTTGCGCGCACTGCGCTGCGCACTGTACACTGTTCAGTTTGATTGTTTTCTATGGAGAATAAATGGCAAGCAACTCCATGGATAGTATTTGTTCATGCACAGAAAAGTGGCGTGTGAAACGTAGCGATAACCATGGCTGCATGCGCACTGCTTTAAACCTTGCGTCACCGTTCCGGACCGGTGATGTAATTAAACACTGTATCGGACTTTGTCATAATTATCTAAGTGTTTGCGCGTGTGATAACTCGGACCGCTGCACACGCCGTCTCTCCGTAAACGAACCAAAACAAGTGATGCGTCGCGTCTTCGTAATTCAGCCCTAAGGCCTCAGCCTCGAATTTTGCGGACAGCGGGGCGGCGGCGGCGGCGGCGTGGGCGCGGCAGGATCTTATGCGTACAATCAAATGGACCGGTTCTCGGAATACAGTGGCGCGGGAGCGGGCAACGAGCGGTGCACTCCATACAAGTCGCGCCGCCGCCGCCGCCGCCCCGCTGCCCGCAAAATTCGAGGCTGAGGCCTAAGGGTTAAATAACAACCCGTCGGGGCTGCGGATTATCGAAAGGCATAACGCGGCCTCAGCACAAGGGGGAAGAATGAACATGGGTTTGGTTTTTAGTCAGTAGAAGTCTGACACTCCCTTCCGCTGTGCCCAAGAGCGGGGTAGGGTTATTTGATGAAAAAAAGGGTTAAATAACAATAACACGCACAGACCAACACTGTAATATCATCTTTATAAAATAATTCTACTGTACGTGTGTACGTAAGTGAACTCCTCCTAAACGGCTGGACCGATTTTGATGAAATTTTGCTTGTGTGTTTAGATAGATTCGAAAATGGTCTATGGCGGCGACTACGTCTGCCAGCTCAGCTAGTATTATTATAGAAAAGAAGGATTGATAGGTAGATAAGTAGATTTCATCGAATAAGTATAAAACTAGTTTATCTCATAAACCCTCTCTAATGCGTTCAGAAACCATAGGGAATGACCAGCATTACCAACCAGCAGAAATAAACGGAACTGTTATGAACTCATAACCTACTGAAAACAGTAGATTATGATGAGGTTATGAGTTTAAATTTGGAACAGGTGTCAAATTCAAGTGAGTGTGCTATTCTAGTATCTACATTAAGACCTCATCAGAAAGACATCTGAACATCTACATTTTTTATTGCATTACACTGGTAACAATGCTGGTCATTTCCCTATGGTTCCTGAACCCATCATAGAGCCCTTATGATATTTGGGTAGATAAAGTAGTGTATGCAACTATACATAATTAGGCATTACAACACTCGTGTGATGATAATAAGAAACTCGTTTGTGTTGTAATGCCCTTCATTATGCACAGTCGCATAAACTACTATTGTAGGATTCAAGATATCAATAGTCTCTTCTTTTCTCTTTTTATTCTCTTACTTTTAAACTTATATGGTGTCCAATGACTGGATTAAGAATGATATTACATTTATATTGTACATTGTTTATATCCCCAGTGACGTGGTATCGTCGCAAAATATACGCCAACGTTGTTTTCATACTCATCATGGCGTATTGTTTACCTGAAAAATATAAGGAACTATAGAAATCATAGGATTATCATATTCAGTCTAGAATGTTCCCACTGCTGTGACACATGTCAAACTACATCATCATTTTCACGCAATCTATTCATCGTTTCATGGTAAATTAACCACTCTATCCGTTGGTGAAAACAGCATGAAAATCGATGCCGTAGTTTTTGAGTTTTCGCTGTGTTATTATGTTAATTTTTTTTCCTGAATATTTTGGAAATACAAACATTTATAAAGCAACATTGTAGATTATTAACAAAGCAGAAAAAAAAGGTTTTATTGCAATCTTGTTGTATGATTTTATCTCACACACTTTATATAATTTACATGTTATTAAAAGTTATGAGCAGATTATACACAGCCCATAGAAGTCCAAAAATATTCAAGAAAATAACTCATAAACTAACTAAGCAATGGTCTGATAAAATCGGGATGCTTCTCGGCGATCATCATCATAATCCTCATTTTAACTGAAAGGCATCCACTGCTGGACAAAGGCCACCCCCCAAATGTCACCACATTGACCGGCCCCGTGCGTCTCGCATCCAGCAGATCCCCGCAACCTTCACCAAGTCATCGGACCACCTACTAAGAGGCCATCCAACGCAACGTCTTCCAGTTTGCGGTCGTCACTCCAGAATTCTTCGGCCCCATCGGCCATCCGTTCTGCGAGTAATGTGCTCTGCCTACTAACACTAAAGTTCGGCAATTCTTCGGGCTACGTCGGTAACCTTGGTTCTCTTCACGGATGTCTTCATTCGTGATTCGATCACGCAAGGAAACTCCGAGCATTGCCCTTTGGGTGACTTTGAGGTTTTTGATAAGGCCTAATAGGGGATCGGACATAAAAAAAACTAATTAGTCTGCAGATAGATTTCTAAAAATTATTGGACACGTATTTTTTCTTTTTTCACGTAAACAAAAAATTAAGACGTTAAAGTGCTTCGAAAACTCGTGTGACGTCATAATTATGATAGTACATTTTGTACCTACAAGTGACGTTTCAAGCCCCACTCCATGATCTTTGACGCGTTTTATCTTCGTCATTTTTTATTGATTTATTAAAACAAAAAACACGTATTCAATATTTTTCGATAATCTAACTTACGGACTAAACAAAATCATATTATTTTGACCCAGTCCAATCCCCTATGTGAGCGACCACGTTTCTATAACTCAAGATAATAATTAGTACGTACCAATACAATTTCGCTTGCCAATACTGAAGGAGGCAAACGCGTTAGGGTTGTCAGGCAAGGTGGCGGGGTCCAGCCACCGCTCCGGCTTGAACTCATTCGCGTCTGCGCCCCACACGGGGTGACGGTTCATACCATACAGCGAAATCATGAATAATCTTCCAGCTGGGAATGTGTAGTGCTCTAAAATAGAAGTTTTGATATAAAATAGTTATATGTTTACTATGATTTTGTTTTCAACTCCCGATATTTAGGCACCTAGTTAAGCAAGCGCCATATAATGTCGGATAAATTTAAATGATTGCGGGTGGGTGTTTTTAGGCAATACGATCTACTATCTTCTTTATTAATTTTACGCCCTTGGTGCACAAAATAATATCGGGAACTCAAAACAATGATAAAGAGAAAGCGTTCTAAGTGGACTTTGGGTTCTCATCAACACGCTAAGAAGAAGAAGCAGTATAGCTTGATGCTGATTAGTTATCCTAATTGTGTGGGCAGTACATACTTAACTTTACAACCGAGTCACTGTGTCTTGCAATTCTCGGAACTATTGGGTATAATCTTAAGGTCTCTTTCAAAACCGCTTCTAAATACACTAACTTTGGTAGATCGTATTTAGTTAAATCTTTGCCTGGATCATCTAGAACTTCTTGAAGTCTGTAAATATATTAAGTTGTATATTAACACAGTGGCTGTGGTTCGTCAGACGAATGCAGGAGGACAACTATGCCAAAGTCTAAAGATAGACGGTGCAACAAATAAAACGACCAGAAAATTGTGGTTTAAGTTGGCGCGGGACCAAAGCTCTTGACAGGACTTGGGAGAGGGCTATTGATGGATATTATTGCCCCAAAGATGCAGAAAAGCACTCTTATTAGCAACAGTTCATAAATGTGTGTGACGATGGATGAACTGTGTAAAGAATCATATGGTACGAAAGAAAGGAAAAAAGGGAGGAAGAAAGGGAGTAAAGAGAAGTATGGAAGAAGAAGACATGCTGCATGCTTGCGAAGAAATGAATTGGGATAAGGGCAAAATAATAATGAATTATAGTGCGCGCGGAATTAGTTGGCCGCGCCTTAGGTGGCGACAGGGGTGAGGGGGCGGGTTGCCTACAGCTCGCAATGCATAGGAGACTATAATAAGACAGTGATGACCAATCTCGAGATATCGTGAACAATAATTGTTCAATTTATTGAAAAGAATACTTAAATAAATAATAAAAAACAAAAACATGCCTAAGGCGCGGCCAACTACTCCGCGCGCACTTTAGTACAATTAGTATATAGACGGATACATACTCTTTAAAAATTCTTGTTTGGACATCTGGATGTGATCCAACCAACACCAAGCAGAACATCAAAGCCGTGGCTGATGTATCTTGGCCGGCTGCAATAAAAGTGTCCAAGTGTTCCCTGATCTCTTCATCTGTGAACGTTTCTTGTTTTTCTCCTGCATCCAGTAAATGGTCTAAGTGTGACTTGTAACCTGAAACTTTATATATATGGATAAACCTCGCAAACTGTAACGTCACTTGTTCTTCATTGTGTGGTTATTGCATAACCTGTTGTCGGACTAAATTTTTTTGCAATTGTAAAATGAAACAATATACGTAACTTTTTTTTTGTATGACCATTCCTTTAATTTATGTAACCACTGATTATCCGGAATGAGGAAATTCGCCGAAGAACCAGGGTCACCGACATAGTTCGCAGAATATGCAAGTTGAAGTGGCAATGGGCAGGCCACATCGCTCGAAGAACAGACAACCGATGTGGAAGAAAGGTTCTCGAGTGGCGACCACGAACCGGAAGACGCAGCGTTGGCAGGCCTCCCACCAGGTGGACCGACGACATCGTGAGAGTCGCGGGCAACCGGTGGATGCAAACGGCAGGCTGCCGTTCTTTATGGCGTTCTATTGGAGAGGCCTTTGTCCAGCAGTGGACGTCTAATGGCTGATGTTGATGATGATGAACCACTGATTATAAAAAAGAAAACGGAAAAATATTCTGTCCCTTTTTTTGTGGGGTGGGATATCATCGAATCTCTCCTCCCACTCCCGCGGTAGGGAGTGTCAGGCAGACTTCTGCTGAATCAAAACCACCAATGTTCCTTCTAAGCCCTTTGTGTCGAGGCCGTGATATCTCTTTCGAACAACCCACAGCCCCGACGGGCTTCGGCCCTTGCCGCGGGTATCAGCTTATAATTATCTGCAATAGTCTATGGCATTGACAAGCGTAGTCGGAACGTTTCGGTGCAGCCGAGCCGATTATTAATATTATAAGTTTTGTTTATATACTTTATTATTATACTATAGACTAGTGTTTATTTTATTTGCGAGTATTATATTTATCTATTTTTTTATTTTATTTTTTGTGTGTGTATGTATTTTTTGTCCGTAGGTGTGACCGTGACATCACAGTGGGCCCTATCAGAATACCAGCGCTGCGGTATTTGTTTTCATTTATCGCAGCATCATGCTGAGATAGGAGCCTTTTTGGCCTCGCACAGGTTTTCTCTTATTTAGTTTTATATTCTTTTTTGTTATTATTATTTTTTGTAGTTCCTGTGCTTGTCCCAAATAAATATTTTTTTCTTTCTTTCTTTCTTTCTTTCTTTCTATACGTCTGTAAATCGCCAGACTTAAGTGGCAATGGGCAGGGCACATTGCTCGCAGAACGGATGGCCGATGGGGCCGAAAAGTTCTGGAATGGCGACCGCGAACCGGAAAACGTTGCGTTGGAAGGCCTCCCACTAGGTGGACCGATGACCTGGTCAAGGTTGCAGGAACCCGCTGGATGAGAGACGCACGGGACCGGTTAATGTGGCGACGCCTGGGGGAGGCCTATGTCCAGCAGTGGACGTCTTTTGGCTGAAATGATGATGATGAAGATACGTCTGTGGTCTTAAAATGAATGTCTTAATCATAATGATTTATTTACCTGGTGTAGATGGTGTGAAGTCGTTTATAGCGACTCGCGTAATGTTCTGCTTCAGTTCCGATTTACGTTTTGTGATAAACTGAAAAAAATGATACACGTCTTAATACTGTCTTTCAAATGGTGAATTGATGCAGAATTTGCTTTACTGTATAAGTTTTTAAACTGACATTGTCAGTAACATTTATCGTTAACTATCTCGTAAAAATCCCGATAAATATCCAGTGTTCAATGATAAGAGGCCAACAGGTGTAAAACGCAAGTTTTATAATGCGTAAAAGTATGTGATTCACTGCAGTAAACAAAATCAGAAAAATATATGATATTCTTCAGGATATAATATGCTAGTAACGTAATGTTGTGAAAACATATTACAGCTAACTTTGCTTGATAGAAAAAAATCACGAAGTTACCTCTAAAAATGTCTTTTAACGAGTAAAAACCATACTAAAATACATGTCATCGTTCTGATTTTTTTTGCCAAATAATTCTACAAGCAACATACTAAAATCATAGTGGTTTACTTTTTTAGTTCAATCAATAGCTTTTTTGTAAATCGCAAAATACCACCAATTACAAGTATTCGGTCGTAGCGTAACGTAACAACCGCTTTGTAGTGCAAGCTGATTAGAACTTTATTCTAACAACCACCACAAATAGAGAGTTGCTAATTTGAGGTAGTATAGGCTCTTAAGCATCATCAGATGCTTAGAAGAATAAAATGAAAAGTACCGTTTCTGTGATGTTTTTGATATTTTTTACATAAACATCTTGTTGTCTCTTCAAAGAACTCATATTAAAAATAAATGGAATATGCCACCAAATATTACGTGTTCGAGTCCCCACTGATGCGCAATAAAGATCAGTGTATTTTGCGTAGTTTGTAAGAGTCACTTCCTGGTCATAGTCATTAGGTTTAACTCCGATTGTTGTCTCTGTAATCAAATCAAGGTGAGGAGGTGAGCTGAGGATTAATCATAAAACAGATGGGAATTGACACTGTTTCTGCATTACATTAATTTTATTGTTGGGATAATTTTGGGACAAGCCCGCCACACTATTCCCTAACCACTGTAACCTCCTCTTAACCAGAATCAACAGTGACGACCACAAGAAAAGCGCCGAGACAATGAAGCTCGATGAAGTCCCAGAGAAACAATTTAACTGTTTAGGATCCCGTAACGAAATTAATCAGAAAAGAATAGCGGAGGAGTAAGAAAAAACATAACTTCCACGTTCTATTGTTGACATTTAAAATATTCACGCATATCAAAGATGAAGTCTCAACGTGTCGATGGCAGCATTAAATGTCCCAAAATTCAGCTATGCGAACTCCTCTTGCTGATACAGTAATAAGGTCGTCGAGTAAGCATGTGTCAGGGCATGCAGCGCAAGATGGAAGGTGGACAATGGCATTGTTTGTGGAGACACACCGCATACACACTTGAGATTTGAGCCATCCATGAACCCTACCCATCTGAAGAGATGTTATGTTATGTTATTTATTAACCGACTTCTAAAAAAAGAAGGAGGTTCTCAATTCGGATGTTTTTTTTTTTATGTTTGTTCGGGCATAACTCCGTCACTTGCTAACCGATTTGAAAAATTCTGTTTTTGTTTTCTTCCCAAATGGTCCCATAATTTTTATCGAAATCAAACAAGCGGTTTTTGAAAAATCAACAAAACTCAAAAAAAAATACTACATTGACCACATTATGACCCATGAACATGTGAACCACTAAAAAGTGAAAAATAAAAACTTTTTAACAAAAAATAAAACCGACTTCAAAAAAAACACAAAAAGTCAAAAATAAATCAGTTTCTGAAGTCGGTGGCAAAAAAATGAAATCAAACAAACAAAAGTCACCGACTTCAGAAACTGATTTATTTTTGACTTTTTGTGTTTTTTTTTTGAAGTCGGTTTTATTTTTTGTTACAAAGTTTTATCATCCTTTGTTACGGCTGACTTGGGTTGGGAGTCTATTAAGAGATTTCCAAGGTAGTTAGGGCTCCCTGAAGAGATTATCTTTACAATCCCTTCAGATAGGTGTTCCAGTATATCAAAGATTAAAACGTGGAGGTTAGTGGCCTTTGATTTGTTGGAAAACATAATGTTATATCATCGTGTTCAGATCCTCTGCTTGGAGAAGTTTCTGATGGTAATGCTACGGGTACACGGCTTGTTCTATATCTACTGACACTGTATCGTCCCACTGCTGAGCAAAGGCCTCACCCCATGACTTCCAGTGGTTTCGATCCAAGGCCAATGTGGACGACCGGTCGCTAGTCTTGACCAGATCGTCCCGCCAACTTCTGCTTGGTCTGCTACAACGCCTTCTGACTTTGTCAGGGTTCCAGAAAGTGGTTATTTGGCCCTTAGCTTATTGGGTAATGCACAAACGTGGCTAGTCTAGACAGTTCAGCTTAGCAGCTTTATGAGCAAAGTCAGTAATTTGTGTTTTGGAGCGCAATGTGGTTTGCATACATGGTCATGGTACAATGCGGCGCTCGATTGCACGTAACTAAAAATATAACATTTTAAAAAGTTCTTACTATATACAGATCTAAGTGCAACTTTAAATAAGTATGGCAACACATTAAATTGTCCTTTCCGTGCTTCAGCAGCTAGTTCGCGTACAAGACGTTTTGCTTGTGCGGTGTGCTCTGGTACAAATGTGTTCAGTATTTGCTGATTGAATGCTGGATTTAGCAGCTTACGGTGAGGCTTCCATGTTGTTGCTAAAAAGATTAACTGTCGTTATACTAAATCCATCTTATTATAAAAACTTGCGTAATACAAGGTTTAAACCAAAACTAAAAGGTCTAGGTTTGTTACCGTACTAGCAAATCGTATTACAAATCGTAGACCTACAAAGGACTATTTAGTACCAAAGAACGTCCATAAACTAAACATTTTCATTCATTCATTCGTTCAGTGTTCTATGTGCCGTTCCATTTTACAAAATGTTGATACGAAATTAAAAGAAAAAATGTTTTTTAAATAGATTTTTGTAGTGGTAAAATATAACATTGTGTTATTTAAAGGTATTTAAATATTGCGATTTGATTTCTTTGAATGCATGTTAACAATTCAATAATTATTGTACTGTTTTGTAACAACTATCGAGCTATCACGTATAACAGAGTGAACTGGAGCGGCACGCGTAATACGAGTAATGTCATCGAAATGTTTATGTTACAACTTACGTATACTAATTATTAATTTAATACAAGTTAAAGAACAGTATTCTTGGTGGTGAGATAGTGTGTGGTGTGTGCATTAAAATAAGAAAATGGAATAACCAAAGAAAAAAAGGAGTGTAAATAATTGGATTTCGGAATAATAGATTGGTGATAAATGATGTACACGCAGTATTTGATGCACTAAACTATGTACAAGTGGAAATTTACGCAATATAACCTACAGTTCGGCTCAAATATTAAGATAAATCGACGAAAACAATCGTTTTACAATTTAGTACGATAGTTAGACTAGGGGTCACGATGGTTTAGTTTTGGTACCAGAGGTAGTTCTAGGACTAGCCTTAAACTTCTTTTTGTAATAACGTTTAGTCAAGGTCATGGATTAAAGCTTGTACTAAACCCGGTACTGGGTTTAGACCACGTTTTATAATAACACGGAATAGGTTTAGGACCTTTATAAAAATGGCAAAGAGCCATAGTTCACACAGATTGAATCGTTCAACCATTAATAATACTTAAACAAAGCCTGTCAATCCTATTAAAACATTAAACATTCACGTCGTGGCTGTTTTGTTTTCTAGCAATAGCAACGTGTGGAATGATAGCAATGGAAAAAGTACAGAATAATTTAAAGGAAAAAAAAAGTCTATAGTGATAAAATATGGGCGGTTTGTGTGAGAAACGATAAAAAACAGGGAGCAAAATGCCGTGGTGTCTGACAGGGAAGAACGGAAGAATAAAACGTGTAGCATGTATAATGCGACAAGAGCAGAAAGATGAATAAGTTCTGGTAATAAAGAAATGACACATTCCAACGCAGCAAGCTTCGTGTTGTGGCTGGTATTAAATTGACGCAACTCGTTATGATCAATGTTTTAGTTTAATGATTGTTTGCAGTATTTGAGTCTTACAGATACAGCCACAGGTCACTTCTCCTTATCCAATGATGTTTTATTGTTACAATTTTGTAAAATCTAAATGCTAAACGTAACATACCATCTGCTGTGATCAGTCCCCTACCATACAAATCTTTTCCAAACTTGTATAAAGTTGGTTTTTCAAAGCAAGTATTAGCTACTGTTTGACAGTCCTCTATGTTTGTTATCACTGCAACACAAATTATAATAATATTAAGACAAGATTATTATTCAATCTTGTTAAATTAGGCTAAGAGTCAAATTTCAAAATTTTATGTTCAAAAACTTACCATATAAAGGATACGGACCAAACCGTAGCTCAATGACTCCACCATTATTTAAACAAAAGTGATGTAACTCCTTTTCCGCCTGCCACAGTTCTGGAAAACGATGACATAAATTTCAAAATATATATGATGAATGTAAACGGCAGACTACCGTTCTGTATGGCGTTCTATCCCGGCTTTTGTCCAGCAGTGGACGTCTTATGGCTGATGATGATAATTATTATGATGATAAAATAAAAATACAACAACTCTAATCGCATTCACCTTTTCTATATTAAGGGCACTTACTCAGGGGGCCCGGCTGCGGGTTGTTTACAAGAGAAACCGCGGCGTCGACATAAAGGGCTAAGAAGGGACATGGGTGGTTTTTAGTCAGTAGAAGTCTGACACTCCCTTTTGCTCTGCCCAAGGGGTTAAAGGTCACTTACGAAACTTAGAAACGATTGCTCACATATTTTTGTGAATTTACGCCAGCAAAAACACCATTAGCATAGAGACCATTTCATCTGCCAAACTAAATTACTACTAGTAACTTTGGTCATTTAGAAATAAATCCTTACATAGTATAAAACAAAGTCGCTATTTATGTCTGTTTGTTTGTCTCTTTGGTCATTTAGAAATAAATCCTTACATAGTATAAAACAAAGTCGCTATTTATGTCTGTTTGTTTGTCTGTATGCTTAAATCTTTAAAACTACGCAACGGATTTTGATGCGGTTTTTTTTAATAGATAGAGTGATTCAAGAGGAAGGTTTTAATATATAATTTGAACGACATCCACGCGGGTGAAGCCGCGGGCATCAGCTAGTAATACTTAATACATATTTATAAAGTCTCATTATTTTTCGCTCTGTAAAGACGGGTGTTTCTTACGGTCAATGAAAAGTACTTTATAAAGCAAAGTCTATCATCATAATTATTATGTACATACATTCTGACAGCTGTCAGTTTAATCAAGATAAATGAGAACTGGTTCCTCCACCAAGCTAGTTACATTTCCGTAGTATGGCTGGTAGCAACTCAATGAGAGTGCTCGAAAATCGAGTGTCTAGTAGATGATTACTGTAGGCTGATGACGGTGATCATTGATTGTTGCAATGTATTTATTTTTAGAGTTCGATTTTTTTCTTCAAAAATAAACGATACTCAGTTATGCAAAATTGGTCAACTTTAATTCAAAACCGGTTAAGTGCATGTAGACCACGCACAATGTAGGGTTCCGTAGTTGCCCGTGAAAATATGTGTGAGGAGTGGTGTCGATCGAACCAACCGCTTTGCTTGATTTTCGAGTCACGGGGGTATCATACCGATAACTACCAAACTCCGTACTGCTTCTAAGAAATTTTAAATGGAAAACCCCAATTATACTTTATGCCTGACCCGGGAACCCAACCTACTCTTAACAGTCGCGATTGTGACCACAAGACCATCAAGGTAGTCAGGTAGTCTTCAATTTCATACCCAGGAGCCAAAAATATAGCGACATGCTAATGTTATACATAAAATTACCAAGATCACTTTTTTCTTTCTCCTGAAAAGTTTGCTATTTGACTTACTCAGGCTATAATTTATGATATTTCAAGTTTCAAAAATGTTTACACTTATCTTTAATTATAACGACTTACGTAAAGCATCTCCCAGCAGCTGATGCGCGTGTCCTATAACCGGCAATGCACCAGGGTACACCGGAGGCGAGCCACGACGCGGGTTTACTGACCACCGCAATGCAAACACCGCGCACAATATAACAATTAACACTACCAGTAACATTACGAATATAACCATGAATGTGAATTTAAATGGTTAATAATTACTTCCCCCCCCCCCCCCCCCCCCCCCCGTTGCAGCAAGCAAAAATGTAACGAGAAAGTGATAACTTGTTTGTTGTGTACCGGACTGCGACCGAAGTATGACCTTCAAACGTGAAAGGCGAACCACTTTGACTACACGCATAAGCTCTCATCACCCGTAAGCTAATTTCAACTCCGTCCGACGTAGTACAGTTGGTCTTGCTGCGTAAGGAGCCAGATAATTGTGAATATTCGCCGGTTCAAATCCTAGATCTTGGAATACTTTTGGATTTTTATTTTTTTGGTGGTTTTTTGTTTTCTTTTGATCAACATGCCAATAAATCGCTAACCTCCTCGCGCCTCTACTTCCAATACGCCAGACGATGACCCTGAGAAATCCAAGAGTGAAATTCCCATCGCTGCAGATACAAAGGAGGAATTGGTTAAAAAAAACGGACAAACTCGCATAAACCTCTGTGATTCCGAGATTGACCTGCAGTCGCTCGCGTCCAATATAATACTGAACGAAATAAGTCGGTAAAAAAGAGAAAAAATAACGAGCTTATCGGTGAAAATGCTTATATAGCGACTCTAATTAAGGAAATGTTTACCATATTCTCAAAAGAGCAAGAAATCCGATTTCAGGAATTAAAATCTAGCATGGAAGTTATGTCGAAGAAACATGATGACTTTCTTGTTACAATTATTTGGCTGGAAAAAGAGAGAAAGGCTGATCGGATCTTGATCAAAGAACTAGAGGAGAAATTAGAGACGTTGGAAAGAAAGTCCCGGGGATCTGGTATCGAAATACGTAATATCCCAAAACAAAACAACAAGACTAAGGAGGCATTATGTTGATGCAATTGGGAAGGACATTGAATGTCGAAATTGATTGCTCGTCAATAAAGGACATTTACCGGCTTTAATCAAAAGACACCTCAAACCCGGTTATTGTGGACTTTACCACGGTATTGCTGAAGGATAAAGTTCTAAGGGTTTTTAAGAGTTTCAATAAAACCAAACCAAAGGGAGAAAAACTTAACGCAACTCATCTGAACTCCAAACACCAACCAAAACCGCTATACATAGCGGAAACTCTTACTCAGAAAACTCAAAAGCTTTTCTTTCTGGCGAGGCAGTTCCAAAAGAGTCATGGATATAATTTCTGTTGGACGACAAACGGGATTGTTTATCTCAAAAATACCGAAGGATCGGCACATATTCGAATTAATACGGAGTCGGACTTGGATAAGTTGAGGATTGCTACCATATGTTTTGTCGTAAGATGTCAATATTTATCTAAGTCCAAAGATAATTATATCGTCCCCTTACTGCGAAACCCAACTAACTACACATTTTATAGTTTCGAGAAAATCGTGTTTAAAGGTAATCGTGAAATTTTTTTAATCGTGAAATTTCTATTAAAACAACTGATAATGAGGAGAGTATGTCTGTGTATTTCTGATTTCTTATTGTATTCATTATTCGGGTGGAAGAAAAAAAAGAACTTAATTCTCTAAACAAGTAGGAAAAAATAAGGATTGGCTTAATAAGTGCTGCATATTTAATGGTTTTTCCTGTAGCGGCAATATATTCTTACCTTTTTAAGAAAAGAGTTTGGACAGCAGTTTTTTTATTAATTTAACTAAACAGAATTTGTATGTTCATCTAATGGGTAATTGCTAAAACTACGTGGAAATACATATTTAGTATTTTTACTCATTTATAAAATTGATATTGTTAATTTAACTTGAATCATGAAAAAACCTATTAAACGGAGACAGATGGTTTTTCCTGGCGAGAAACATTGCTTACAGTGCAAAAACATTGCTTTAACCGACACTTATTGGGTTTTGTCTGTTCTTTATTTAGAAAATCTCCTGATAAGTTACCTTAGCTCAAAAGCTAAATCCAGAACGGAGCGATATCTCGGAAAACGGGTTTTACCAGTATGTAGATCTTGAAAAGGAGATTCTAACGGTATCTGTAACTTATTTTTGCCTTTAAGTGACTTTAGTTGATTTTCGCTTTAACCCTTTCGCGGGCAACGGCAAAATAGTTGCCAAACCACTTTTTAGAAGTTGTGCCAAAATCTAGGAAGTATATTAATGCTGTGCAACTATAGACAGCTAACTACATCTCTTAGAATATTGTTACAACAATTTGAAATCCATCAATCAAATTGACAAAAGAAATATTTGACATATTGGTGACGACGTGCAAAATGTGAGGCTGTTTTTCGGTGTTCTAACCTAAATCCATCATAATCAAGAAAATTACCGTGTAAAATGCAAGTAACGACTTGTTTTTTATTAGCTCTTGATCTGATTTATTGAATAAATGTAATATTTCGTTATATTATGCACATAAAATACCTTTTCCGATAAAGAAAACTTGATATTGCATTTGCTCTAAATAGACGGCAAAATAGTTGCCTATGCTCGATACATTATTTGTTGTGGATAAATAGTTGCCAATGCCCGATTTTATTTTTTCTTTTAGATGCCGCCGGGAAAAATCCAACGTCAAATACCCCTAATTAATATGGAAATTGTTGAATTAGTGAATGTCCCTGATGGAGAAATAATTTAATTAAGAAATTATGTGAAACAAGGCATTGTTAACAAAAAAATTACAAAATCAAACTGGGCATTGGCAATTAATTTGCCAAATAAAAAGTCACAAACGGGCATTGGCAAAGATATTGCCATAGCCCAAAAAAAGAAGGGGGGATTAGCAAGGGGGGGATACGTATTAGTATTGTTTTACCTATGTTATTTTACAATGGTTGGAATAAATGAAACCAAAATCGGAGGTGTAAATAGTATTGCCCGCGAAAGGGTTAAGGGCACGATATTTGTGCATGTTTTTTACAAAAGCAATCTTTGCATATTTTTTGTGTATCCTAGTCATTTAAATTTTAGTAGATCAGTATTGTTATTTTCTCGTTGTCAACTTAAAAACGTATTTTACATCATACATATTAAGTTATTATATTTTTTTTTGTCGAATGTTTTTTGCCATATAAAAAATGAATTTGAAGTGTTTGTAATTTTAGGCTTTACTTTAGCTATCAGGTTTTACTCATTACGTTACAGATTATGTCAAATTACAATGAATTTGATAAATAATTTAAATTTTTATACGGGGCATTTTAAAACTTATGCAATGTTTTATGAACTAGGTACTGTGTCTTGTTTGACCTCTGTATGTTTTTACTGCTATCTTGTGAACCAATTCTAAAATACCTAATTAGTTATTATAGCCTGAGCTATAATTTAAGATATTTCAAAAATGTTTACACTTATCTTTAATTATAACGACTTACGTAAAGCATCTCCTAGCAGCTGATGCGCGTGTCCTATAACCGGCAATGCACCAGGGTACACCGGAGGCGAGCCACGACGCGGGTTCACTGACCACCGCAATGCAAACACCGCGCACAATATAACAATTAACACTACCAGTAACATTATGAATATAACCATGAATGCGTATTTATAAGGTTCATAATTATTTTACTTACCACATCAGTTAGAATCAAGGTTTTAGGGTTCTCTCGCAACCGCACGTTACGTACGTACATTATAAGTAAATTATTCTTATCATACTAAGTTTATAAAATCCCTACTGGTTGGGGTGTAAAAGTAATTGGTTTTGAATTATGCAGTAGGTGGCTTAAAATTGACTTATCTACTCCGTTTTCCGAATTGAAATGAAAATACGCTGAGTTCTCTGGTTAATGAACTACAATAATTGACACTTGCAATAAATCCTTGACTGATTTCCTGGACCTTGAAGAAGCTTTTTACAACGTTTATGTCCCTGTCCTTAAGAGTAAGCTGTGCAAACTTAGTTATTAAACAAACTTCCCAGAAGTTTCTCAAAAGCTATTTCTCATTCTCAAGAATGAGGTAAAAAGTTAAGGCGGAAGACCGATGTATACTGACTTAACATAAGGCGTTCACCAGGGAAACGTTCTGTGCCCGTCACTTTACTAACATAATATTTAAATATCTCTGCAAGATGCATATTTGCATACTTACAAATACTGCAAAATTTTTGAGCTCATGACATTGTCTCTGGGAGTTCTTTCATCTGCTCAACGTGCCTCTGCCTTATTCCAACTTTGTTGGGGTAGGCTTCAAATATGTAACATGTAACATTACATTACACCAATAAACCAGGAAAGATTAGGTACCCAGTAGTGCACTCACATTTCACCAGTTATGTGTCCTGTATAGGGGGCAAGCCATTAGCATTTTTATTTTTTGAATTTAATTATTTAAAAATGTTAACTGGTTGAATAAAAATACATACCATTTATTATTATTTGTGATTTATCGAACGCACTTTAGGAGTACATACACTAGTAGAAATAGTTTCAAATACTTATGTCGTTGCAAGAATGTATCTGCTAAGACTATTATTTAAACGAAATATTTATGTAGGTATAATCAACTTATAATAAACCGTGTATAGTGATTATTAGAGATCCTATTATATTCTATTTTATAATAAAATTATGCTCTTGCAAAATATGGCAACTGTTTTTGAGTATAATGAATATTTAGTTGAAACCAACATTATCAAGCCTCAAAAAGGCAACTAAATACAAATAGTGCCCATTTCAAGTTACGAAACTAATTTTAGTAATAGAAGGCTCAATCGGACCATTGATTTTAATTAGAACAAATACTCGATTTTTAAGAAGAAATAAAGATCTCATCAACAATAAATGTATATCCAGAAATAAATATCCAGAGCATTTGATCTGGTCTCCTACGGTATACTTTGGAGTAAGCTTGAGAAAGCTGGAGTTCCATCAGAACTGACGAGCACTTTGAAGTGTTGGTATGGAGGCCAGATCAATCAGGTTCAAAGGGCTGGGACTTTGTCTGAGCCGTATGGATTGGAGTGCGGCGTGAGGCAGGGGGGACTGACCTCACCTACGCTCTTCAATCTATACATCAACGAGCTGATTGAGACGCACAGCAGAGAGAGAGTCGGCTGTTACATTGATGGGGTATGTGTGAACAACGTTAGTTACGCCGATGATATGGCTCTGCTGAGCGCCTCGGTTTGTGGCTTGAGAAGGATGGTAGCCATCTGTGAAGACTATGCCAGGCTTCATGGTTTGGTCTATAATGCGTGTAAGAGTGAGGTCATGGTCTTTGGTGCCGGCGGTGGGAGGTGTCCAGAAACTATCCCTAGTAGCATTTTTGTTGGCATTTGTTGGCATTTAGTTGGGCCACATACATTTTTGTTGGCATTTAGTTGGGCCACATACCTCTGTAGTGGCCCAACTAAATGCCAACAAAAAATGCTACTAGGGATACCACCAGTCCATTTGAATGGAGCTCCGCTCACACGGGTATATTCGTTCAAATACCTTGGACATGTCTTGACCGCCGGCATGAAGGATGATGACGATATTGAGCGAGAGCGGAGGGCGCTGGCGGTTCGGGTGAATAATTATGATAGCTCGCAGATTTGCGCGTTGTTCAAGGAGTGTTAAAATAACTTTGTTTCGTGCATACTGCACTCCTTTTTACACGTCCAGTCTGTGGGCCGATTATACCCAGAAATCGTACGGCGTCCTTCGCGTTCAATATAATAATGCGTTCAGGATGTTGATGGGGTTGCCCCGCTTCTGTAGTGCATCAGGGATGTTTGCTGAAGCCCGAGTCGATTGTTTTTATACAACGATGAGGAAGAGATGCGCCTCCCTGGTGCGCCGCGTGCGGGCCAGCCCCAATATCATCCTGCGCTGTGTGGCGAGCAGACTCGATTGTCTATATGTGAGTCGCTGCTGCAAGCTGTCCACATCTGTGATATGCGTGTGGCAGTGACTCACATGTATTCATGGTTTTAGGTTAAGTGATTAGAATAGGATTACTAACATAGGAATAAGGAAAATTGTTACTAACACAATGAGTCAATGTTACTTGCAATAAAGAGATATAATAATAATAATAATAATTAAGGTTCTTTTAAAAATACTTCATCATCATAATTTCAAACTCAAACTCAAACTCAAATTCTTTATTTCAATTAAGCCATTACAGGCACTTTTGAATGTCAGAAGAACATTTCACAAAAAAAAAACGAAACTACGAGTGCAATACATCATTCCGAAAGCCACCACGCCGAACCACACGCCACCGAATGCCCGCAACAACGAACACTGCGAGCACGAAAGCACGCAGCGACGCAAACCGCAACAACGAATGCTCGAGACCCCGAATCACGGAACAACGAATGCACGCCGCAACGTGCAACCGCCGCCCCGCGACCCGGAGCCCCGCACACCCGCCGCCACGGCCCACGCCACTGCGCGCCCCCGCCCCCACACCACTCGCCGCCGGTAACATCCGGCGCCGCGCAGCCCGACGCAGCAACTCCCGAAACGACGCATTGCACTCCTACGCTACAGTCACAATCACAAGGCATAATAACTTGTGAAAGTACTGCAGTTGCCAGTTCCCTAACGTAGATCTCATGAAGAAGAACGGGCAAGAAACTCCATGGACACTCTTTTAAATTAGAATTTGTTACAAAATCTTGGTACATTTTATCATTCATGTTGAGATGGTATATTATGTGAGAACTATGTAGCAAGACGTGCAAGTTAAGAGCGTCCAGAGTAAAAAGATATAATAAACAAATCAAAAAGAAAAATATATTTACACCATGGCAACTAAGGAATGACCAGTCTCCACTGACAGCGCCCGTTCACGAACATGACGCATGGATCAGCACCATCTAACTCAACCATTTTGAAGGGAACTAAATGATCCGACACACCCGCCACCATCAGCGAGACATTTGAGTGAGCATGACATTCTCTCAGCCACCAGGGCAACGTCACTAAAATATAACTAAATGTAAAATGTAAAAAGGGGCTATATAGTACATAGTACTCACACATGTGCCATGCAATTATACAATATTAAGACATTGAATCTATACAATGCAAAGATATTTTTACAATTTTCTGCAGCCTCTACAATAACTTCACATGATAATCGATTTAATTGCCCCTATGGTTGTGGAGCAGGACCAGCATGGAGCCAAGCATTTTTATCATCAATGTAATCCCCCAACTTATAGTAAGCTTGCCTACATAGTGTGCGTTTAATACAAGATTTAAATTTTGTCTCATTTAGTTGAAGAATGTGAGGGGGTATTTTATTGTAACATTTTAAACAGTACCCCATGAAAGATGAGTCTACTTTAGCTAGCCTGAAACCTGGCTGAACCAGTTGGTCCCTATTTCTCGTATTATAGTGGTGTCTATCACCTCTTTTGCTAAATAAATGCAGATTTTTCCTGACGTACATGATGTTTTCATAGATGTATTGACAAGGTACTGTCATGATGTTAATTTCCTTAAACAGCTCTCTCAGAGAATCGCGCCTTCGTAGACCATATATGGCTCTAATGGCTCTTTTCTGCAGAATAAATATAGACTCGATGTCTGCAGCCCGTCCCCATAGTAAAATACCGTATGACATAACACTATGAAAATAGCTAAAATAGACTAGTCTCGCGGTATCTACGTCAGTAAATTGACGGATTTTCCTAACAGCATATGCTGCTGAACTCAGCCGTCCTGCAAGAGATGTTAAATGCGGACCCCACTGCAGCCTTGAGTCAATCGTTATCCCCAAGAAAACAGTTTCATTGACAAATTCTAGTTTCTCTTGATTCAATACTATGTCACAATCAGTACTTTTGACATTTGGTAGAGCAAACCTTATGCACTTCGTTTTTTTCCCATTTAATACTAAATTATTAACGGTGAACCAATTATGAACCTGCAGTAAGGCGTTATTTACGTCATCAAGATTCGTGGCACGTCTGTTTACCTTAAATATTAAAGAAGTATCGTCGGCAAACAATACCATTTCAGGTTGGTTTTCAAATAAATGGGGTAGATCATTAATATAGACTAAAAAGAGAAAGGGACCTAATATCGAACCTTGTGGCACACCCATGCTTACTTTTAAGCCCATTGAATTGACACCATTTATTTGTACTTGCTGATGTCTATCGCTTAAATACGATTTCATTAAACTGAGCGCAAGATTCCCTAAACCGTAATGTTCGGGTCAATCACCGAACAAATGAACATGTCAGCATAATCGCGACACCGCGCCATATGCCTTGAATATTATTTTATGTATTACTTAAGTAAAGTAGTCAGTACGCTTTCGGACAGCATATCGGGCGCGACTCAATCTCATCCTATTCACCTCATTAGTTCTATTAGTTATTCTTTATTACTGAAATACAGTATCTTTATAATCTTTAATCTTAGTTTATCTCAATCTCACCCCAACCCCGAACATTGGTCCTTCGAGCCTAGCCTGAGCGGGATCATTACGCGTGTACCTACAAACTGTACTGTGTTAGTGTCTCGCCTGGAAACAGAACTGAGTGGATTTACTTTCCAACATCATCCTACTGATCCTGTTTGAACCTGGTTCGACGAAAGCATCGCGTCACCTCATCTCGCTGCTTCTCCAGGTTTGTTCTTGCAGCCATCGCAAGGACATTTGATCTCCAAAGAAGCCTACAGTACAAGTAAGGTCTCTTTTTTATCCTTATAATGTCGAACATGGAAGACATTTTATCAAGCCAACATCAACTGATCGAAGCCATAAATGGGCTCTTCACCAATTTCAAGAAGGATGGTGCAGAGCGCAAGACTTCGGAATACCTACGTCGTCGATTAGCTACCCTGGAACAATATTTTACGGAGTTCCATAATAATCATATGACTCTGTTATCTTTTGGTGATAAATCTCATACATATTTCAGTACGAATCAATACGATCAAATGACTGAAATATATAATAACATTAAAACTACTATTCAGAACTATAACCCTCTCGCAAACAGACCGCAAACCCCTGTATTAAAACCTCCTACGTTTCAACCTACTGCGGAATCTCAAACCTCGAAACTAGAACCCCACGCTGCTTCTAAAACCCCTGCTTCTGCTCTTGAAGATAGTAAAGCGGCAGTACTATTCAAAAAGCAAGCTACTAACTTTAAGGCTTTCATGAGAACCTCATCCATTATCGACCTTGATCTCGTTACGGAAAAATGGGAGTTCGAAGACCTCCTGAAGACGATACAATCTCGTTGGGCGGCTATTGACTCGCTTCATTGGGAGCTGGACAACGAGTGTGCCGGATCAAACCCCGAGTACGACGAACAATTCACCCATTACGAGAAACATTATAACAAAATCAAGAAAGACATCAACAAGAAAATGTGGTCCGTCGCGCATATTGAAAAATCGACACCTAAAATGGAGATAGCCACCTTTGAGGGAAACTACAATAAGTGGATTTCGTTCAAAGATCTTTTTACCGAAGCAGTGCACAATAACCCCTCTTTATCGAATGCACAAAAGATGCAGTTTTTAAAGAGTAAGGTCAAAGGTGAGCCCGAAAAATTAATCCAACATCTCCAAATAAGCTCCGACAATTATCTCGTGTGTTGGAATATCCTCAATCATCGTTATAATAATAAACGAATGATCTTTACCTCTCATCTTAACAATATCATGAATATCCCTGCAAACCAGCAACAGTCAGCAAGTCATATAAAACGCATTCACGACACTACGTACGAGAGCGTGAATGCTATCAAGAATCTGGGAGTCAATGTGACTTCCTGGGACCCTTTCCTCGTATGTATATTGTCTCAAAAACTGGACTCGGATACATATGAAGATTATCTACAAGCTGTAAAATCCCCGCGAGATTTGCCCGTCTTAGAGGACTTCCTTAATTTTTTGGAAACCAAATTTATGATGCTGGAAACTTCACGTAAGAAGCTGGAAAATTGCACGCCGAAATCATCCTCATCTCAATCCAACAACAATAACAAACCATCATTTTCAAAAGGTTCCAATTATAATCGAAACTATAACAATCCTAAACCGAATTACTCAACAAACCAAGTTTCACAATCGTCAAAGTCCAAAGGCAAAATTAACAATCGTAAGCAATGCCCTATTTGCAACTCTAACGATCATCGTATTCATGCATGTCAAAAATTATTGGAATTACAACCCAATGAACGTAAAAATGCTATCGCTAACTTGCACCTTTGTATTAATTGCTTACATTATCACGAAGGCAAAAAATGCCTTTCCGAAATAAGATGCAAAGAATGCAACAAAGAACACAATTCCATTTTGCATGAAGCATTTACGTCACATCGGTCTGGGTCAAATGCAGCCACGGTTACGAAATTGCCATCTCAACAGCAAGAAAGTAACACAGTTGCATCGCTTCTTAAAGAACCCTCAGAAATATTGCTAGCCACAGCAATCATCAATGTGCAAGCAACGGACGGTTCTTACCAAAAAATGAGAGTGCTTTTGGATCAAGGGTCACAGACATCAATAATTAGGGAAAGCGCAGCTCAGTTGTTAAGACTACCGCGACAGAAATGCAACGGTTATATCTCTGGAATAGGAAATAAAGAAAACAACTGTAAGGGTAGGATTACCATCAAATGTTCGTCGTTAGCTAGCGATTTTACCTTTGAAACGGACGTATATATAATGAACAAACTGATAAATAACCTACCCAGCTGTACGTTACCCAAGCCAGACTGGCCTACTCTTAATCAAATAACTCTAGCAGATCCCGAATTCTACAAAAGTAGGCCAATCGATATTTTATTTGGAGCAGATATCTATTCTACTATCCTTATGGACGGTATATGTCGATCAGAAGGTATGTTGCCCATTGCCCAACAAACCCAGTTGGGATGGATCTTAAGCGGCAACTACAAAACGTACCATTGCAACGTGATCCTAAATAATATCGAAGAGATTCAGCAATTTTGGGAAGTGGAGGACATCCACGAACCTCCAGCGATATCAGAAGAAGATAAAAAATGCATCGATTTTTACCAATCTTCGACCTCTAGACGGGAAGATGGAAGCTACGTCGTTAAAATACCATTCAAAGAAAACTTTGAGGAAAATATTGGCGAGTCGAAAACAAAATCGATTGCCCAATTCTTTCAAATAGAGCGGAAATTAAGTAAACAGCCAGCTGTAGCACGTGACTATAAAATGTTTATTTCTGAATACCTAGAGCTCGGACATATGACACCAGTTGCGCCACACGTACAGCCGGACTGCTACTTATCGCACCATTGCGTCCAACGAGCTGAGTCAGCAACTACCAAATTGCGAGTTGTCTTTAATGCCTCGGCAAAAACCTCAAGTGGAAACAGCCTCAATGATCTTATGTGCCGAGGACCCAATTTACAACAAGATCTTCAGAGCCTTATCTTAAAATGGAGACAATTTAGATACGCTTTTACAGCAGATATAGAAAAGATGTTTCGCAAAATCTGGCTGCATCCCGATGATCAGAAATATCAGAAAATTATCTGGCGGAACTATCAATCTCAACCTTTAAAAGAATACCAGCTAGCGACTGTTACCTATGGCACAAAAGCCGCACCTTTCTTGGCTATGATGACCCTGAAGCAACTGGCTAACGATGAAAGGTCAAACTATACACATAGTTGCGCTCCTGACATCTTAGAACACTCGTTTTACATGGATGATCTCATGCATGGAGAGCATTCAGTGAGAGCAGCTAAACAGCTCAAGGCAGAGATGATCAACCTCCTCAAGGCTGGAGGGTTTAATCTCAGAAAATGGAGATCAAACTTGCCGGAAATAATAGATGATTCTGACGCACTTCAAAAAGAAGACTTTGATTTTAAGCAACCGGAGTCAACCAAAACTTTAGGTCTTCGGTGGGAACCAAAAACTGATCAATTCATCTTTCGCCCCATAGAATTTATCTCACAAGACATCCTTACCAAAAGACAATTCCTATCTCAAATATCGAAAATATTCGACCCTTTAGGCTGGCTAGCACCAGTCACAATAAAGCTAAAGATCTTGTTCCAAGAATTATGGAAATCAGACCTGGGTTGGGACCACCCTGTCCCTCGAGAAATTGCGTTAGAGTGGAAAACTATTAAAGCCGATTTATCTAATATATCTCTACTTAAAATTCCACGTTGGATTCAAACCCAGGAAGAAGATACCATTGAACTCCATGGCTTTTGCGACGCAAGCACAAAAGCATACGCTTGCGTCGTGTATTGCAAAATACAAAGAGAAAACGAAACCCACGTAACCCTTATTGCAGGGAAGTCAAAAGTAATACCTCTGAAGAAACCACAGTCCATCCCACGCTTGGAACTTTTCGGCGCTTTCTTGTTGTCAAAGCTTATGGGAAAAATCATCTTATCACTTACGAGCTACAGGGTACATGTTTATGGTTGGATTGATTCAACGGCAGCACTAGGTTGGTTAAATGGCGAACCGGAGAAATGGAAACCCTTTGTTGCAAATCGAGTGAGGAGCATTACAGAAATTATCCCTAAAGAAAACTGGAGTTACATAAAATCCAAGGAAAACCCCGCAGATTGCGCAAGCCGCAGTTTACCTGCTGCTCAGTTAGCCAATCACTCGCTGTGGTGGCAAGGGCCCAACTGGTTACCACAATATAAGCCTAAAGAATCTCATAACATGCCGATTTATACAAGTATTACTAGCGAAGAACTCCGAAAAAAGGAGAAAGTAAACACGGTTATTGTTAACCCCGAAAATTCAATAATTAATCAGCTATTAACAAAATATAGCACATTAAGGAAAGTTACTCGAGTATTAGCTTACATCAACAAATTTATCGACATTGTTGTTTACAAGAAACAACGCACCGGTTTCCTTACTCTGCAAAACATGAAAACAGCAAGAGAAATGTTAATTAAGCACGTCCAAAACGAATATTACCACGAAGAAATATCACGGCTGAAAAATAATGACCCACTAAATAAGAAAAGCCAGATTCTTAATCTCAATCCCATACTAGACTCCAATCTAGTACTCCGTGTCGGAGGCAGAATTAGACATTCAAATCTTGACCCCGAAATGAAGCATCCCATTATAATACCGAATCAGTCGAAACTGGCCGATCTTATCATAGATGAATCCCACAAACTTGTATTTCACGGTGGAGTAAAAATGACTACCGGATTTATAAGACGTAAATACTGGATTCTTGGAGGAAACCGAGTCACAAAGAAACGATTAAGAATGTGTGTTAAATGTAAAAGAAATAATCCCATAACACAACATCAAATCATGGGTGACTTACCTCCAGCACGATTGATTCCTAACCGACCCTTTTACCACACCGGAATCGATTATACAGGACACATCCTTATTAAGGCGAACAAAGGTCGTGGCATTAAAACCTGTAAAGGATATGTCGCAGTTTTTGTTTGTATGGTGACTAAAGCCATACATTTAGAAATCGTCTCAGATCTCACAGCGTCAGCATTTATTGCCGCGCTTAGACGAATGTCGGCTAGAAGAGGAGTTCCTGGGCACATCTATAGTGATCAGGGAACTAACTTTATAGGAGCCAACAAAATTTTAAAACAAGAGTTCGCCGAAATCTCCAATATCCTGGCGGAACAAGAAGTAACCTCGACAATCTCAGAAATGAATATTGAGTGGCACTTTAACGCACCATCATGGCCATCTGCTGGCGGACTCTGGGAAGCTGCAGTGAAGAGCCTAAAACATCATCTCAAACGTGTCGTGGGAGAGCAAAAATTAACCTACGAGGAATACATTACCCTATTATCCCAACTCGAGGCATGTTTGAACTCCAGACCACTGTGCCCTCTGACAGAAGATCCTGAAGATCTGGACTTTTTGACCCCGGCTCACTTTTTAGCAAGCGGCCCCAACTTAACAATTTTCGAAACAGAGCATGATCTCAGAACACGATGGCACCTGACGCAAAAAATCTACCAAGATATATGGGCTAAGTGGAAGACTGACTACCTCTCGCAGCTTTCTACACGAACCAAATGGCAGCAGCGTCAAAAAGATCTCAATCTTAACGACATCGTTATTATAAAAGACGACAACCTTCCACCAGGAAAATGGAGTCTAGGTCGCGTAGTAACGCTACATCCCGGAAGCGACGGGCACGTAAGGGTCGTCACACTTAAAACTAAAAACGGGCTCTTAAAACGCCCAGTTGTAAAACTGTCCTTACTACCAACAAATGAAAATGATGAAGAGCCAAGTGCCCCAAAAGTTGATAATAAACCACCAACTACGAGGAAAAAACGTCCTATCTCATTCTCAGCTATGGTTTTATCTTTGACGTTATTCTTACTGTCACTAATAAACATCGCTCAAGCATCCTACAACTTCACCATGCTGACAAACAAAAGTGTCTACTTCGACAAAATATCTAATATGAATCTAATAAGAGATGATTGGCATTTAATAGTGTATTATGACACAAAGCCTTATCAAGAGGGAACGGCGGCTCTATTAAAGTACATCAAGTATCTTGAGACCTTATGCTCTACGATAAGAACACAAACACCTTGCGACGGTGTCATGTTACAGCTCGCGCACGAGTTTGAAGAAATCAAACATTACGACAATATTGTCATGATGAAGGACTCATTTATGACTAATAAGAAACGTCGAAGACGCGGCTTGCTAGACGGAATAGGCTACGTTGCAAATAGTTTATTCGGAGTGTTGGACCAACGATTTGCAGAAAAATATGAGAAGGATATTGACCTTTTAAAGCATAATGAAAACCATCTATACAACCTCTGGAAAAACCAAACGTCTGTCGTAGAAGCTGAATTTAATCTCATGAAAAGGATGGAGAATACCATTAACAAACATCACAAAATAATAAACCAAAAGCTTAATTATCTCCAAGATTCGTATAAAAACCTCACTCAGCAGTTGCAAAATGTATCTATGATCACAGATTTCATAACCTCGGCTTTCACTGCCAACAACTTGCTGTATACCCTTCGACGAATCCAGGACTCCATTTTAGATACAGTAACTGACATTTATAGTGGAAAATTAGATTTTCATTTGATATCTCCGAAGCAACTCAGATCAGAGCTAAGCATAATTTCAGCACAAATATCTGGAGACTTGGTAGTTCCTGTCGACAACTTTAACCTTAAAGATCTTTACAGCTTGCTCAAAGTAAGAGCCAAATACTCTGGCAAATACCTAATTATAGAGATAAGAATACCCCTGATTGAAAGGGATCTTTATGAGGTATTCAATCTTATCCCGGTACCACGTATTGCGAAAGATAACATGATGATGACGGTCAAAACTATCTCGGAATTAGCAGCCATCAACATGAGAAAAGATTCGTTTTTGACTGTCACAGACACGGATTTGGAGTCATGCGTATTACAAAACCCTGTGACTATTCTGTGTCATGTCAGAAGGCCTATTCACCACATGAAAGATGATCATAGCCTTTGCGAGACGATCCCAGGTACGAGAACTTGTAAAACTAAAACTACTACGTGCACGAATGACTGGAGGGAGTTAACATCAGAAAACAAATATTATATTTTATGCTGCAATGAATGTAACGTCAAACTTCTGTGTGAAAATCAAGTTCAGGCAGTTAGGTTATCAGGTGCTGGTCTGTTGCGCGTAGGGGAAGGCTGTTTAGTAAAAACAGAAGACTTTATGGTATATTCAAACAAAAGATTGTCTAGTAAAATTAGCACGACGACAAAGATTATCTCGCCAGAACTATCACCAATCAATCACATGATAAATATCACCATGCCAGAAATCTCATATGAGCTTAATCCCAATAACTCGGACAATCTCATGCAATTTGAAGCTATTAAGAGAAGTCTGGAGATCATGAAGCAGAGTGAACCTTTGAGCACCAATATCTCCTATCACGACGTCCACCAGTATGCTGCTATATATATCACCATATTTGGAATCTTGCTATTGGTGGCAGCTTACTGTTTTAAACTTTGGTGGCAAAGGCAACGTAGAGGAAATGGTTCCACTTCTACAGCAGAGCGGTTGACAGCCTCTGCGGCGACGACGGCGGCGTCGCCACGCACCGTTCCAGAAAGTCTCGTGATTGAGTGTAGTGAAATTAGGGAAAAAGGGCAATGTAGTCATAAATCAGTGAAAAGTGATCATAAGAGACTAGCTCTATCTAGTGAGTGCTTACAAAAAAAGGAAGATAGAGGTTCTTCACCAATCTTTCGTGTGTTTTCTCTTCCTGATTTACACTGTAACGATTCTGTTTAAATTGTAATGTTACCTTCATCTCATCTTTTAACATAATTAACCCTACATTACTACATATTTTAATATTATAAGAACATTGTTTTCACCTTGTTAATATTAATTTCGCTACCCATTTAACATTACATACGTACTAACCCCATCTCTTTCTCCCTCGGGAGCATGTTCGGGTCAATCACCGAACAAATGAACATGTCAGCATAATCGCGACACCGCGCCATATGCCTTGAATATTATTTTATGTATTACTTAAGTAAAGTAGTCAGTACGCTTTCGGACAGCATATCGGGCGCGACTCAATCTCATCCTATTCACCTCATTAGTTCTAATAGTTATTCTTTATTACTGAAATACAGTATCTTTATAATCTTTAATCTTAGTTTATCTCAATCTCACCCCAACCCCGAACACGTAATGTTTGAGCTTTATGAGAAGGGTTTCGTGGTTGACGCAATCAAATGCTTTAGAGAGGTCACAGAAGATCCCTATGGCATCTTGTGACTCTTCCCACGCAGTAAATATATGTTTTAATAAGGTGACACCGGCGTCAGTCGTACAACGTCCTTTGGTGAAACCATACTGTTTCTCATGTAAGATTTTGTTGGTGTTAAAGTGGATGAGCATTTGATTAAGCATTACCTTTTCAAACACCTTGCTGAAAACTGGCAAAACGGATACGGGTCTATAATTATTGGTGTCTTTACTGTCACCAGATTTGAAAATTGGTATTACCTTGCTGTATTTCATAAGGTCCGGGAAGACTCCCTGGTCCACACACAAATTAAATATTAAGGCTAAGTACGGAGCTACAGTCTCAATAATAGCTTGACAAACTTTAATCGACAGTCCCCATAGATCCTCGGTTAATTTGACTTTAATTTCCTTAAAAGCTTTAATGACTGCTATGGGGTTTATATGTTTAAATTGAAATTCAACCGGACAGGCTGAAACGTTCGCTCTTAATAACTCAATAGAAAGCAAGGGTGACGAATTTAAGGTTTCAGTAGTTTTAAGTGGGATACCAGTGAAGAAATCTACAAATTCTTGAGCAACTTCGTTTTTAGAACTTAAAAGGCCACGTGAAGTCTCTAGAGTGATATCATTATTATATTTTTTATTTCTATTCGTTTCACTATTGATAATTTTCCAAACCGTCTTTATTTTGTTATCGGCGGATTTAATCTTGTTACTAATGAATAAGGCTTTAGCTACTTTGCAAGCGTTTTTAAAGATTTTAGAGTAACTTGCAACATATTTATTGAAAGTTTCTGAGTTCATGTAGGGCTTAAGACCGTACAACTCAAACAATCGCTCCCTACTTTTCCTAATGCCCTTAGTTGCCCAGTCACTGAACATAAACTTAGGACAAATAGATTTAGTTTTCGTTTTTATTGTATTATTGAACTCCGTGTGAATCACCGAAAAGAATTCTTCATAAAATAGATTTACATTGTCGATAATCTGGCTTGGAATGCCTAAATTACTAATTAAATTATCATTAAATTTATTTAAATTGCTGGGTGTTACCTGCCTAGATTTTATTTGGATTTTTTGTACTGGTGTGTAGGATTCAAACACAACGACTTGACCGCTGTGATCCGAAGGAAGGTAATTTACAATGAATTTATCCAAGTAGTCGCAGCAACAAAAAACATTATCCAGACATGTAGCAGTATTTGTAGTAATTCGGGTTGGATCCGAAAACACGTTTAATAAATTAAATGATTTAAAAAGATGCAAAAATCTACTGCTATTTGAATTTTTATCTAAAATATTAACATTAAAGTCGCCACATATAACCACTGATTTATTACCAGTTACAAGTTTTGCTAAAACATCTTCCATTACTGACTCAAATGTAGAGTAGTTTTGATAATTTGGGGGTGTAAACGCACACTATTACATGCTTATCCAGCTCAACACAAGATAGCTCAATATTATGTTCAATCGATAGTTTAACAATATCATCACGAGTTTTGAATTTAATTGAATTTTTAATTAAGATTAATGAACCTCCTCGCAGCATCGATTATTATTATTATTAATTTTTTTTGAAGACTAATGCACTTTTGATGCAAATTTAGAGCATTTATGATCTGTTTTATGACAATTTTAAGTTGCAACTTATTCGGTCTCTAGTGAATAATTTCAGTATTGGTCACCAACAACCCTTCAAATATCGCACTCTTTTATAACTGCGTAACCCACTGCAATTTATAAATATGTTTTTATTTTATTAGATTTTCTTAGAACTAATTAGTCTAAGGACGTAGAAAACCCATTATCTGATTCTAAACACAATAGAACATTCTAATAAAATTGTGCAAGAAACTGTAAGAGAACTACATTTGACGCGAGATTACAAACCGGAGATAGACCGGCTCTAGAGGAGGAAGATTCTAATAAAATAAATGCTTTGTCGAATGCAAATGGGCCTTCCCATAAAAAGTGGTTTGCATAAGATTTATTGATATTTAGTATTTGAGATATGGGACTTTGTATGAAACTGCAGCAGTAGGTACCTTTGTTTTTCATTAACATAATATTATGGAAAAGGAATTTATTATTAATTCATTTATTTCAGATTATTATCCATATAACACACAACATTAAAAAACCCTGATCAGTTTGCACACAACAGTAAATCAAATCAAATTAAAAACAAAATAAAGTAATTATATCAAACAATCCGCTGCCGTGTAAATAGTTTACATATGAATGAGAGATACAAATATTGTTATTCTATTGTATGTATGGTTACGGAACCCTGTGATACGAGTTCAAATCGCATTTAGTAGTTTTTTTAATAAAGACTCTACCTGGGAACCTTCTATTGACGTAGATATTAGGAGATAAAGTACATTTTTTTTCAAGTTACCCTCCGCTAAAAGTCAATCACCTCCGCTCAAGGTGCTCAGACCGTAAAACGTGACTTTTCACCAAATAAAATCGTTTCCCAGCATTATGTTTGGCACTTGATGAGTTAAATAAAATTAAACTATTTACGTATATAACGCTTGGTTGACGGCCTCTTGAGGGGTCCGGTCACACTTTGTACCTATGTATTCTTAAATATTTTACGTATAAAAAAAAGGTTTAAAGACTCTTAACTGAGATAAACAAAGAAATTGGTTAACAGAAAGAAAAGATGAATGGCCAAATTATTAATGGGTTTGGAAGCGAACCTAGAGAGTTTTTCAGAAAGTATATTCGGCACGACAACTCGATAGATGAGTTAGGGTATGGCACTCTAAAAATAAAAAAATCGTGTGTGCATTGAGCTACCTCTTAAACCGCACGATCTCCCCCGAGGCGGCGAACCTCCTTGCCGGATTGCCGCCATGGGATCTGGAGGCGATAGTCCTCGCGCGCCTGCATGAATGGCACGTGCAGGCACTACACTGGAGGGTCACTCCGTTGCCGCGGCAAATTGCCGCTCAGCGAACAGACCTTTCCAGTTCCTGGTGCGATCTCATGGTGACATGGAGAGAGCGACTGTCGCAACCCCGTGCAGGTCATGCCACGATTACCACAAATGATTTATTATACATAATATTATGGAACTGTCATGCATTACAAATTATTAATTAATATTCATGCATGTGACCAAATTAACTAGTATTATATTAATAAAAGGCTACAATGTAAATAAAAAGATTTTTAGACCCTAGATTAATATGTGTTTGATTACCTGATGACTGAATTGAAACTGAAAATTGGCCGTCTAAGCAAGCTAGCAGGTAGGTATGCGTTCATACATACACTCATACATAAATATGTATAGTGTTACATACTTACACTCTTCATCAGAAAATACGTTACGTCTGGTGGCCCTGGGATTTTAGACTATAAAATAGAAAATAAGGCGAAAAACTTTAGTTAACTGCTTCTAAACCTAATAGCAAATTAAATAATAATAATATATTTATTCATAAACTAGCTTTTGCCAGCGGCTTCGCCCGCGTGAAAATGACGATTTTCCATACAAACTTTCATCCCCTATTTAACTCCCTTAGGGGTTGAATTTCGAAAAATCCTTCCATATTCCTCGTCTACATTATAAAGGGAAACTCTGTGCAAAATTTCAGCTTTGTAGGTCCAAGGGTTTGGGCTGGGCGTTGATGAGTCAGTCAGTCAGTCAGGACTTCTCTTTTTTTTATTTATATAGATAGATTAGAGTTGGCAAACAACAAACAAACAAACCAATTGCAATTGTGCAAAAAAATTGACTATTTTAATCATCATCATCTTCTTGACCTTACCCCATGTCATTTGGGGTCGGCGCAACACGTTTTTTCCTTCCACTCTGCCCTGTTAGTCGCCAACCTGTCGCCTGTTAGTGACTATTTTAAAATAATTACAATAAAATTATAATATTTTTTTGGCGTTTGCGCAATTTGCTATTGTGTTTAGAACCAGTTTACTGCAATGTTTCTCCATGATTTTCCACGTCCTTGCACTGGGAAAAGAAAATAAAAGAAACATAAATAACAGAGGGTTCCGAACAAATAGTGAGATATTTGAGGTGTTTCCGGCGACCAATGATAAAATTGGTTTCACCAGATACCGGATTATCCATGGTTAATTTTACATCGTTCTGGAGCCTAAACACAGTAACTCCAGTCGAACAATAGTTACTATAAGCATAGTATTTTTGTTTAAGACATCTTTAATCCAGAACGACCTAAAATTAACCGTGTATTTATGATATAACATTTGGATGTATTGTCTGTGATGTAAATAAATAATATACTGCATAAAATTTAAATAGTACAAAACAAAGTAGATATAATTTTAAAACCACACAATCATGTTTGATATTGTCTTAATTTCGAAAACCATATATTATTTTAATCTATTGCATAGATTCTATCGCGGGCCTTGAGCGTGGAGAGCGAATCCAGAATTTCCCTAACGAAAATATTAAGATTCAGTACTCAACCAGGTTGCTATGGTTACGGAAAATAACAAGGTTGTCAACTGAGGTTGTCAAATTAAATAATTGTTTGTCTCTTTGCTTTCTCCTTCTAAAATATTCTTACTCGTATAATTTGTGTACAAAGTGTTTTAAATATGAATAAACAAAGTGCATTTATTAATGAAGAAAGTCACGAAAAAATAGTAAAAGAAAATGAGTGAGGAGTAAGTACTCTATATACCTACATTCATTTTATTATTAGTACGCATCTATCATAAGTTTTATTGGTTTTTGCATTACTATTCTGCGAATCGGTCTAAAACGATTCGTTTTCTTATAAAATATCTAAAATAAAATAAATTATTTTCATATTTTTCAATGTTATGACACTTACGTCAGGCTGTCAATACTTTTTAATTTAATTTTCTGTCATAGAGTTTCTTACTAGCTTAGTCTGTGAAGGTTAGTTTTGATTTATATAATGTACATCGCGCGAAATTCGAAGATCAAACTCTTAATATCGTTATTTTTGTTCAAATTTTTTGAATGAATAATTATTTCGGTGCGTAATTACACTATTAATACCTAATTATTTATACCTATTATTGCATAAATTGATAAAAAATGCTATGCAATAGATTTACCGCGGCAGTCTCCGAGTGCCACACGTTTTTTTGTTCTAAATTAATAAAATACGATTGGGCTTTCCGAAAATTTTAATAAATTTTCGTAGGGTTAGTACATTTTGCATTTTTCAAAGTCAAAGTCAAAGTCAAAAATATTTATTTCAAGTAGGCCAGTAACAGGCACTTTTGAATAGTCGAATTAAACTAACTGCGGCACTCAGAGATATCCAACGATTGCTCAAGCCGCCACCCAGCAAAGGCCTGACATAGTTTTGTATGACAAAACTGCCAAAAACCCTTACCAAGCGACGGCCCAAGCAACCACTGAAGCTCTCCGAGTGCGGCAGTAAACTACTGAACTACTGAAGCTAAATAAACTAAGCTACAGTCCCAGTCACAAGGCATAATAACTCGTGAGTGTACTGTAGTTGCCAATTCCAAAGCGTTGGTCTCATGAGAAGAATGGCAAGAAACTTCATGGACACTCTTTTAAAATCGTTTGGGTTTACAATATGTTCAAGGTACAAACATAATCTTGGTATAATACACACATGAAGACTATGCAGATTAGTGTTTGAGATGGTCTTTTGAAGAAAGCACCACACAGATTTGAGTGGACCCGTCCAGTCAGTGCAAGCATTTGTCAGTTATCGTGGAGCTCGACTTATAACTCAAGGAGCTCAACGTCACGACGAACAATACCAAAGAAAGGACATTTGGGTGGGTCGCTTAAAATACTCAAACTGCCAAACAATCGTTAAAATTAAATAAAAACCCACACGGTCCTCACATTCACAATATGAAAATAATAATAAAATACATGAAGATCATGCAGATTAGTGTCTGAGATGGTCTTTTGAATAAAGCACCACACAGATTTGAGTGGACCCGTCCAGTCAGTGCAAGCATTTGTCAGTTATCGTGGAGCTCGACTTATAACTCAAGGAGCTCAACGTCACGACGAACAATACCAAAGAAAGGACATTTGGGTGGGTCGCTTATAGTACTCAAACTGCCAGACAATAGTTAAAATTAGAGAAAGACCCACATGGTCCTCACATTCACAATATAAAAATAATAAAATATTTGTCATATTAAATAATCATGTCAAGTTATTAAATGTCAATATACACAAAACTAAATGAAAAATAAAATATTTAACAAGTAAATATTGATCAAAAAAGCAAAAAATAATATCATACTTAAAAAAGTAAATAATGTCATTGTGTATAAAGAAAAATCATAAAATGTCAAATTGTAAAAGGATTGTAAATAATGTATAAATAATTAAAATGTCAAAGTGTAAGAAATAAAAAGGTACAATTAATAAAAAGATATAAAATCAATTCACCTTCAATTCAAATTGGAGCAGTCAATCCCAAGCTTTTTTGTCCTCTATATAATCTTTAACAGCATAAAAAGCTTTCTGGCAAAGTTTACGTTTTATAAAAGATTTGAATTTATTAATGCTTAAATTTTGAATGTCGCTTGGAAGTTTATTATAAAAGCGAATACATTGGCATCTAAATGATCCACCTATTTTCTTGAGCCTTGTTGTGGGTACAATAAATTTATGTTTATTTCTTGTATTTATATTGTGAATATCACTATATTTCTTAAAAAATGAAATTTCGATTAGATACAAATGAAAAAAGATATTAGAGAAACATGCCAAAGAAACACAAAATAAGCCCATTTTAGCTAAATATTCATAATTTTCAAAAATAACTATCATTTATCATCATCATCATCAAAAAGTTTTCTCTTGAGCAAACAAGGTATTCAGTCAAGAGAAAACTATTGTATTACTAGTATGTCGCAGGGATATGATAAAATTAGGTTTTTTATCAAAAACCTAAGGGATTTGATCAAACCACGGAGGAAGATAAAATAACAACACGGTTTTATCATTTCCCTAAACAAATCTAGTGAATTGAACAAATCCCAGTAGTACTCCGTGACGCGCGCTCGCTTCGCTCGCATATTATATAACACTAATAATAATATCTTCTGTCCCCAAAGTGCCGGGCCTCCGCCGGCCTCCTTCGTCGGCCTACGGCCCAGTGCCCATGCCGCCCATAAAGGATATAAAATGTGTCATCTTCCGGTTTTTGATGAAAAACCTAGGTTTTTGATCAAAAACCTAATTTTATGAAAAACCTGCGACTTATGTTTTGACAAGAACTTTATCATAAACCCAAACTAGTTCAGGTTTTTGATCAAAAATCTGAACTAGTCTGGATTGTTACAGGTTTATGATGAAATTGAGTTTAAAATGTGTCATCTTCCGGTTTTAGATGAAAAACCTAATTTTATGAAAAACCTGCGACATATATAATATTATGTAATTCATAGTGTAATTATTATGCAAGTTGCAGAGATTATTATTTTAAACATAATATAAGCAAAGTGTCGGGCCCAGCACGCTTCCCTGGAGAACGCTATATTTGAAGCAAGAATCTGCACTAATCAGTTCTCCCACCTTAACCTTCTACTTCATTATCGAGAAATATTTTTATTTATTTATTTAGTACATGGAGGACTTACAGCTAACAAAAACAAACAAAAAAGAAACCATAGTCACCAGAGAGCCAATTACAATTTTGTCATAATACTTCAGTTGAGTTTCTTTCAAACCAATGTAAGCACAGTTTACTTACAGGACAGGGACATAGACGTGGTCAAAAGCCTTTTTAAGGTCCAAGATAACCACCAGGTATTTATTGCCAGAGTCATGTAGTCCTAGTGTGACATGAACCGTAACTAAAGTCAAATTGGAGTAGATAAGTCAATTTTAAGCTAGCTACTACCTAATCCAAAACCGCATCGCACCGGTGTGCTAGTGCACACCCCAGCCACAAGGAATGTTATAAGCGAATTATAACGTACGTTACGTTACAAGCTGTATGTTACGATTTGGAAATAAATAAATTTTGTACACAACGTGCTAAATTGATTAATTTCCAAATATTTAATATTTTTCAGTTGCGTCAGAACCCCAAAAACTTACTTCCAAAAATAGTTTTACTTAGCAAATCAGTGATAAGTAAAACTATTTTTAACCTTATAAACTCGCATTCATGGCTATATTCATAATGTTACTGGTAGTGTTAATTGTTATATTGTGCGCGGTTTTTGCATTGCGGTGGTCAGTAAAGCTGAGTCGTGGCTCGCCCCCGGTATATCCTGGTGCATTGCCGGTCATAGGACACGCGCATCAGCTGTTGGGAGACGCTTTACGTAAGTCATTATAATGAAAAATAAGTGCAAGATGTTTAAAATTTCGACTATCGTTATAATCGGTGTAAGTATCAAATAGGTACCAAACTTTTAAGTAGAAAGCGAAATTTGAACTTTGTAATAAAATTTCATATTATATAGTCTTTTAATAATCAAGCCCTTTAATTTGCGGCGGCCATCTTGGACCGATTTTCTTCAAACATAGCTAAGAACACTCTCGACTAATATTCACCTTCTAAACAAAAAAAAACGAATTTTGATATTAAGCGATTTAGATGTAACCCGTTTATTTTAAAGGAAAAAAAAAAACAAAATTAAACCTCTATGAAAATAATAATAATAATTTATTTATTATCGATTAACAAAGATCCGTAATGGTTAGTAACAGTTGAACTTATAAACTATGTTCGAATAGGCACAAGATAATGGGGCTAAAAATAAAACAACACTTTGGAACAATCACTGATCATAATAATTATTATCACCACCATCAGCGTGCAGCAACTTCACTGGTTGATACGCGATTCTTGACCACTCTCATTGAGTTGCTACCATGTGCAGCCAGGTTGCCGAAATCGTCACTATATACAGCTTGTTGGAGGAACTATGATAATTTTTATTTATGTTGATTACAATTACAGCTGTCAGGATGCACATAATTTTATTAAGCTGATAAAGTTAATACTTTGTTTTTAAAGTCATTTTAATTGACCCTAAGAAACACCTGTATTTACAGAAAAATAATCGTCTACATAAATATGCACTAGGTATATTTATTTCCATATGACGAAAGCTAGAAGTATTTTTAGTTTTGTAGCTATAATGGTCTCTTTGTTGACGTCAATGTACAAAAATATGTATGTGGGCGTCAAAGTAAGCGCCACGTAGAAATTGTAGATTTTATAATTGGAGTTGCTGTGTGATGAAACACATGTGATTAACAAAGTGATAAATATAAATGTTGATAAATGGAGAGGGAGAGGAAGGCCAAAGAAAAGATGAATGGATTGTGTGAAGAGTGATATGAAAGAGAAAGGAGTAAATGCCACCGTGACGGTGTTACAGGAAACAATGGAAAAAAAAAACGTGTTGCGCTGACCCGAAATAGATTGGGATAAGGGCAAGAAGATGATGACGATACATCTATGTAAATAAAAAGAGAAGTCCTGACTGACTGACTCATCAACGCCCAGCCCCAAACCCCTGGACCTAGAAAGCTGAAATTTTGCACAGAGGTTCCCTTTATAATGTAGACAAGGAACAAGGAAGGATTTTCCGAAAATCAACCCCTAAGGGAGTTAAATAGGGGATGAAAGTTTGTATGGAAAATCGACATTTTCACGCGGGCGAAGCCGCTGGCAAAAGCTAGTTTGTTAATATATGTCATTGGTTTCCAGAATTGTGGCAGACGGAAAAGGAGCTATACCACTTTTGTTTAGATAATGGTGGCGTCATTGAGCTACGGTTTGGTCCTTATCCTGTATATGGTAAGCTTATGATAATTGACTTTTGAAATTTGACTCAAAATATAAAAAGGATCAATAGTAGCTTAGTTTTTTATAATAATAATTTGTGTTGCAGTGATAACAAACATAGAGGACTGTCAAACAGTAGCTAATACGTGCTTTGAAAAACCAAATTTTTACAAATTTGCAAAAGAATTGTATGGTAGTGGACTGGCCACAGCCGATGGTATGTTACACCTAGTGTAGTTTTTCGATTTTGTTAAATTTAAGCAATATAACGTAATTAGCACATACGTGTACGACGTACGTTCTTACATAATATGTACGTGTGAGGCTCAAATACTGGTATATCTTTGAATGAAAACACCTACCATGATGTGTTGCGTCATGGTAGGTGGTCACACACAATGCTATAAACTCAAATACACAAAAACCCAGACCCGAAACAACTATCTGTAGGCCATACAAATATTTGTATTTTTGTTTTTAAAAGACATAAGCTTATAGTATAACCACAATATTACTGGTTTTGTTCATGTAGCAACAACATGGAAGCCTCACCGTAAACTACTTAATTCAGCATTCAATCAGCAAATACTGAACACATTTGTACAAGAACACACCACACAAGCAAAACGTCTTGTGTCTGAATTAGCTGCTGAAGCAGGCAAAGGAACATTTGATGTGGTGCCATACTTGTTTAAAGCTGCACTTCGATCTGTGTATAGTAAGTATTTTTTTTAATGTATTATTAGATATAGGATGGCCGATGGGGCCGAAAAGTTCTGGAATGGCGACCGCGAACCGGAAGACGTTGCGCTGGAAGGCCTCCCACTAGGTGGACCGATGACCTGGTCAAGGTTGCAGGAAACCGCTGGATGAGAGACGCACGGGACCGGTCAATGTGGCGACGCCTGGGGGAGGCCTATGTTCAGCAGTGGACGTCTTTTGGCTGAAATGATGATTAGATATAGGACAATTCATGTGTTCGGTAGGATTTACCATCGGGAACTTCTCAAAGGCCTTAGAGGATTCGAAAACGATGATAAAACTTATGTTTACCAACAAATCAAAGTCCACTAATTTTCACGTTTTTTTGATGGGATCCCTTTCTGAAGATATTGCTTTTCTGAAGAGTCAGCCGTAACAAAGGCTTTCTCTTCTGATAGGCGGGGTTCACGGACCGCTCAGATCTCAAATGTGTATATGTGTCTCTACTAACAATGGTCTGCAGGCCATTGCCTACCTTCCATCTTGCGCTGCATGCTCAAGCATGCCCATGCAAACTTTTGTTGTATTATAAATCCTCAGAATGAATAAACCTATCACCTTGATTTGCTTACAGAGACAACAATCGGATGTAAACCTAATGACCATGACCAGGAGGTGACTCTTAAAAACTACGCAATTTTCACCAAGCAATATACCGCTTCGGTGGGGACCCGGACACGTAATATTTGGTTCCATATTCCATTTATTTTTAATATGAGTTCTTTGAAGAAGGAACAAGATTTGCATATAAAAAATATCAAAAACATGACAGAAACGGTACTTTTTATTTTATTCTTCTTAAGCATCACATCCGCCAATCCGCACTGGGCCCGCGTGGTGGATTATAGCCCATCCCTCTCCTAGAGAGGAGGCCTGAGTCCCTGCAGTGGGAACATTATAGGCTGATGATGATGAAGCATCATCATTAAAACTGGTAAAGGGATATTTACCATTTTCACTGATGTTTCGATTTTCTGAAATTTTGGCTCTCTTTCGGTTTTTGCACTCGGTACCGCTACCACTTTCGTTCCTAACTCGATTAGGATCCCGACACACGAAACTCCCTGATTGCGTTCATCTTTCGTCACTTTGTCAGTTTTTACACAGTAAACATGGTAAATATTCCGCTATCAGTGTTAATGATATTATTAATGACCATGTCAGTTTAAAAACTTATACCTGTTATATACTGTTTTGGCTTTCGCACGTTTTTTTCCCACGGGTGACCACTGAAAACCAGTGCTGTGCTGTGGATCTACTTAGACGGTCCATAGCACAGCACCATGCTGAGTGGGTAACCCCTTTGTCGCATTCATGACGTAATTATGTAATCTGTAAACAACACTGTAATACTGTTTTTTTTTGTGGTCCATTTTTTATGTACTTAAACTTATACTTACTGTTGTTTTTCTTTTTTGTAACTATTTTTTTTAATATTAGTTGATGTTTACTGGATTTATTTTTGTTTGTAATTGTATTTCGGCGACAAATAAATATTTTTTCTTTCTTTTCTTTCTATACCAATTTTACCGTTTGCATAGAAAATCTTAAAACGTGTACCTTTTTTTAGTTTATCACTAGACGTAAGTCAGAATTAAAACAGAACACAAGGACAGACACTTTAAAGGGATCCACTCCAGGTAAATAACTAGCTGTTTCACTTAACGGGTTATTTATTATTAAGTTAAGACGCTGTCTTCAGAGATTTTTAATGATTACTTAAGCCGTTACTTAGTAACAATTTGACATACAAAACCATCAAATAGTCTAGAATATAAAATGTCAAAATCTTTACTTGGCTTAAGTTATCATTCAACGTCGCTGAGTGCAGTGCAGTGCTGAAATTTATTTTAAGACATCAGGCGAATAGCAGATGTTCCTGCACTGTCATTTAGTAAAGAACATTTAAATGTGTCGTCGTAATCGATTTCAAAACGACAAAATTTTCAAATTATTATTTCTACTTAAACCCGTTGATTTCTTAATATTATTCGAACTATAATGTAACTTGATGCTCATTGGTTGATTGGTTTATGGTTAGGTTTATTTAGTATGACATACGGTACACTTAGCCAAGTCAGAGGCTTCAGTGGAAGGTTAGGCAACGACCACACGATAAATGCGGTGTGCGTCAAGGAGGGTTGACTTTTCCGGACTTTTTCAATCTTTATATCAATGGTTTGATCGAGGAACTCAGGAGAACCAAAGTTGAATGTCATTTAGGCAATGTCTGCGTGAATAGCTTGAGTTATGCTCATGACATGGTTCTTTTGAGTCCCTCGATCAAAGACTTGAGGAAACTGTTGTGTGTCTGTGAGCATTATGCTAATGCTCATGGACTCAAATACAACGTTCTGAAAACAGAATCCATGGTACATATTTAGGTCTGAGACTGGTCCGGGGAACATACCCGGCCTTTTTTTGAATGGTGCGATTATAAAGGTGGTCAAGCAGTTTAAATACTTGGGGCACATTTTAACGGACAAACTCCAAGACGACTGCGACACAGAAAGAGAGCGTAGGGCCCTCTCAGTTAGGAGTAACATGCTCGCGCGCAAATTTGTGAAGTGCGCCAAGGACGTTAAAAACACCTTATTTAGAGCCATCTTCACAAAAAAGATGTACAACTCATTAAGGGTTCAGTACAATATCGCTTACCGAACCCTTATGAAACTGCCAAGGTATTGCAGTGCTTCGAGCATGTTTGCAGACGCGATGGTACCTGATTTCTATGCCATTATCAGGTCGAGGGTAGCATCTTTTTTTAAAAGATAAAAGCTTTTAATAAAAAAGGATGCTACCCTCGACCTGCTAATGGCATAGAAATCAGGTACCATCTCCATCGCTTAACTTGTTCAAAGTTTGAGACGCTCCAGTAATAGCATTTTGAGGGCTGTCTCATGCAATCTGACAAGCCCTATATTTTTGCACTGGATATCTCTGTTCACCTAAACGGGAACAGAAAATGATAATGATTTTAAATGAATTTTACTAATGAATCATTAATTTATATATTGATGTTTTTACTAATGATTTTAAACGAATTTTATTGATATTTCTTATTGATTACCTATTGATAATTTTTTAACGATTTTTGATGCAAGTTTTAATGATATTTAATGTGTTTTTTACTTTTAGTGTGTTAGTATGATTTTTATTTATTGACATTATATTGATATTTTGATGATAATTTTGTAATGTTATTTTGATTTTTATGTAATATTAACATTTTATGGATTTTAAATTAAGTACCTATGTGTGTTTTAGGATGATGTTTTTAATGATTTCTGTGCTATTTGTATTATTCTCTCATTATGGGTATTTTTCCTGAAATAAAACACAATTTATTTTATTTTATTTTAATATGGAACAAAATGACAGGACAGTTTACGATGTTCATCAATTAATTTCAAGCTGCCCGTTTCAGGTTACAAGTCACTCTTAGACCAATTGCTGGAAGCAGGCAAGAAACAAAAAACGTTTACAAATGAAGAGATCAGGGAACACATGGACACTTTTATTGCAGCCGCTCATGATACACAAGCCAAAGCTTTTACGTTGTGTTTGTTGTTGGTTGGATCTCATCCAGATATCCAAACAAGAATTTTTAAAGAGTATGTATTTGTTTATCTTAAGTATTTATTGCTATCAAAAATTTTACAAGAAACATTTGTTAAATTGGAAATAATATTTCTCAACTAACCATTCAGTACACGTAACTGAGAAATAAGCCATTCAAAACAATATTATCAGTTAGTCGTAAACTGAACTTGAGTTGGTTTTGTGCAACTTTGGGACAATACTGTCCATCAATAGCCTTCTCCCAAGTCCTTTCAAGAGCTTTTGTCTGCCACCTATTTCAATCACAACGTTCTGGTCGTTTTGTCATGATGTCCTTCTTGGTTGGCTGCATCGTCTATGTTTAGACTTTGGCATAGTTTTCCTCCTGCATAATGGTTGACGAATCACAGCCGCTGTGTTAACATACAACTTTATATTTTTTACAGACTTCAAGAAGTTTTAGATGATCCAGACAAAGATTTGACTAAATATGATCTACCAAAGTTAGTGTATTTAGAAGCGGTCTTGAAAGAAACCTTAAGATTATACCCTATAGTTCCGAGAATTGCAAGAAGGAGTGACTCGGCTGTATAGTTAAGTATGTACTGCCCATACAATTAGAATAACTCACACACACCGACACATCACAACTTAGACTCAAGTGATTCCTGGCTCGATCTCATGCTTACGTCTTTAGCTAATCTCGTTGCTAATCATGGTCAGGTCGCTGCCCCTGGGTTGTCTAGGCATGATCTGATTTATCTTTCGTACAAAATTAAACCCCCTAAGCAGCGGCCGGCTATTGTTCTTATACGGAATTTTTCTAGGTTGGATAAAGAAAAACTCAGTACTGATGCACAAGCTCTTGATTGGGACGATCTTATTCAATCCTCGGCAGTAGAGGAGAAAGTTGACATATTTAATAGGTCTGTTCTCCAGCTCATAGACACGCATGCACCTCTGAGGGCCTTGCGTGTTAAGCGCCCTCCGGCTCCATGGATAACCCCAGGAGTTAGGATGGCCATGAGACGGCGGGACAAAGCTTTTATGAGGTATAGACGAGATCGCAGTGAGGACAACTGGAGCCTGTACAAGTTGGCTAGAAACCGTTGCAACCAGGTGGTAAGGGCATCTAAACGCCGACACATTTGTGAAAATGTCCTAAATTCTTCACCGGCTGATATCTGGAAGTTTCTTAAATCACTTGGCATATCAAAGTCCTCCACTACTGTTTTACCTTCTACTCTGTCCTTGAATGCTCTTAATAAGCATTTCTCAACGTCCACTACTCTTTCACTTGATGTTAGGAATAAAACCATTCAGGACATTACTTCCAAGCCCTTATTACCTCCTGACTCTTTTACTTTCTCTCCCGTGACTAGCCCTGAGGTCCTTAAATTTTTCACGTCTATTAAGTCTAGGGCTGTTGGCTGTGATGGAATCGGCAGAACTATGTTATCTTTCATGACTGAATCCTTAATTCCTATTATTACTCACATAATAAATTTTTCCCTTTATACTGGTGTGTTTCCAGCGCTGTGGCGTAAAGCCTACATTATCCCTCTTCCAAAAATTTCCAGTCCCACTTTGCCCAATCACTACAGACCGATCTCCATTCTCCCTTTCCTATCTAAAATCCTTGAAGCGGTTGCTCTTAGGCAATTATCCTCTCACGTCCTCAAAAATAGCCTGTTATCCGAATTTCAATCGGGTTTTCGGCCTGGTCACAGCACGGCCACGGCCCTACTTAAAGTTACAGAAGATATTAGGGATGGCTTGGAGAATTCGAGGGTTACGGTGTTGGTTTTAATTGATTTTTCCAACGCTTTTAACACCGTTGACCACGATATCCTCCTGGCCATACTGTCTCAAATTGGGGCCTCATCGTTGTCACGTGAATGGTTCTCATCATATCTTCGTGGTCGCCAGCAGGCGGTGCGTGCTGATCAGGTTTACTCCGACTGGTGCGATCTGGTAGCTGGCGTTCCACAAGGCGGTATACTCTCTCCTCTGTTATTTTCATTATTTATAAACTCAATTACTACTATTCTCAAGTGCTCTTATCATCTATACGCTGATGACCTGCAACTTTACGCTCAATCCGACATTGCCAACCTTGACCATTGCATCTCATTACTCAATGCTGATCTTCAAACTATCAGAGACTGGTCCAGTAAATTTGGGGTTGCTGTCAACGTCGGAAAGTGCCAGGCCATTCTCGTAGGTAGTTCGTACTACCTGAGAAATTTAGATACTAGCCAACTGATACCGCTTATGTTCGACAGCTTTGTGATCCCTCTTTCGCCACACGTTAAAGACTTAGGCCTGCACATTGACGACACACTTAGTTGGAACAAGCAGGTGGCTCAGGTTAGCCAGAAAGTCACATACTCACTGCGGTCTCTCTATAGATTCAAACATTTTCTACCATCTAGCACTAAAATAACTTTGGTCCAGTCACTGGTGATTCCCATTATAGACTATGCTGATGTTTGTTACTCTGATCTCTCCCAAGAACTTTTAAACAAATTGGATCGTCTTCTCAATAATTGCATTAGGTTTATTTTTGGCCTTCGTAAATACGATCACATCTCTTCATACCGTTCTCAGCTTAAATGGCTGCCTATCCGACTCAGAAGATCCCTCAGATCTCTTTGCACGCTTTTCACTATATTAAAGGATTCATGTACTCCCGGTTATTTAAAAAAATACTTCAAAGTGTTGGGCAGTTCACACAGTCGTAACCTTCGAGCTTCTAACAACCTACTCCTTGAAATTCCTTCACACTGTACTGGTTTCATGTCATCTTCTTACGCTGTCTCAGCCATAAAACTCTGGAACGCGCTACCCCTTGGCATTAAAAAAGCGGAAAGCAAAATGGCTTTCAAAAGAGCTGTGCGGAAGCATTTTTTAAAATCGGACTGAATTACTCTTAAATATGTGTGTAAGTCATGGTAATTATTGTTTGGTTCCTCGTTTTATGAACTATTTGTATGTATTATAATATATATTAGTTTATTTAATTCCATTTATGTATATGTATTAGTATGTACGATTTATGTAGGTATATTAATTTAATTTATGTTAACAAAATAGTGTTCTCCTGATTTATTTATTTTTGTACTCTACCACAATGATGTCCTATTTGACCCTAAGGTTGACTGGTAGAGAATGCCTTGTGGCATTAAGTCCGCCTATGTACCACGTTTGTGCATAAAGTTTAAATAAATAAATAAATAACTCATTCAAGCACTCACTCAAGTATCGGGAGCTCAAAACAAATACATAGTAAATATTTTACATCAAAACTTCTATTTTAGTGCACTACACATTCCCAGCTCGAAGTTTTTTCCTAATTTCGCTGTATGGTATGAACCGTCACCCCGTGTGGGGTCCAGACGCAAATGAGTTCAAGCCGGAGCGGTGGCTGGACCCCACCACCTTGCCTGATAACCCTAACGCATTTACCACCTTCAGTATCGGCAAACGAAATTGTATTGGTACGTAATAATTTTAATCTTGATTTATGTCTGAAAATAATAACCTGAAACCTTAACTTAATTAGTTATAGTCTTTATTATAATGTAGGGGAGCACTTTGAAGGGGTTTTTTGGAAATTTGACCTTTAAGCGGGTGAAAAGGGGGATGAAAGTTTGTATGGAAAATCGTCACTTTTGTAGTTGAACCGACATCCACGCGGGCGAAGCCGTGGGCAAAGTGCCAGTAATATTATAAATTGTACCTTCAACTTCTTTAAGCATGAGAAGTTTACCTGTAAGTGAGTATCGCACTGTTGTGTTTAAATTGCATGTTACATTTAGCATAAAACTTGTGTAAACAATATTGTTGGTGAAATAATCTATACTCTATACTAATATTAAAAAGAGGTAAAGTTTGTGTATTTGTTAAATTGTAAGGGGTAATCTCGGGATCTACTGAACTGATTTTAAAAATTACCAATAGAAAGCTACATTATTGCTGAGTGTCATAGGCTACTTTTTATCCCTGTATTCCCACGGGAACGGGATCTACGCAGGTGATACCGCGGAACGTCCGCTAGTAAATAAATAAATGTGCTGTGTCGTCATATTCCTGCTCAGCTCTGGTCCCATGTTATTTGGGGTCGGCGCAGTATGTTTTCTTCTTCCATTCTCCTCTTCTCCTCGTTCTATGTTATTAGCAAAAAAGTTATTAGCAGATCATACATTTATGTGTATGATCTGCTAATAACTTTTAGTAAGAATATAAAATTACTAGCGGACGTCCCGCGGTTTCACCCGCGTAGATCTCGTTCCCGTGGGAATACAGAGATAAAAAGTAGCCTATGACACTCAGCAATAATATGGCTTTCTATTGGTGAATGAATTTTTAAAATCGGTTCAGTAGATCCCGAGATTACCCCTTACAATTTTTTAACAAACACACAAACTTTACTTCATTATTAGTATAGAAAATTAAACAAGAATAATATTTTGTGTGAGATAACATCATAGAAAGCTGAAAAAGCTTTAGTACCGTAGCCATATTTTTTTTTTTTCAAAACAATAGGGGATCGGACAAAAAAAACTAATTAGTCCGTCAGATAGATTTCCAAAAATTATTGGACACGTATTTTTTCTTTTTTCACGTAAACTTACCTAAAATGAAGACGATACAGTGCTTCGAAAACTCGTGTGACGTCATATGATAGTACATTTTGACGACACAAGTGACGTTTCAAGCCCCACTCCAAGACCTTTGACGCGTTTTATCTCCGTCATTTTTTATTAATTTGATAAAACAAAAAATACGTATTCAATATTTTTCGATAATCTAACTTACGGACTAAGCAGAATCATATTATTTTGACCCAGTCCGATCCCCTATTATGTAATTTGCCATGTAACGATCGATGGACTGTGTGAAGGTTGATATGGCTAGGAAGGCAGTGACTGCTGAGACGACAAGTTACAGAGAAGTATGGAAGAAGAAGACAATAATTATGCTCGTAAGTTACAGGCACTTAGTGTTAGTAGATCACCCTCCTTTACGTTATGTGCAACGTCTCAATGCTACTGGTGAGACCCGCTTGTGGGAGGCCAATAGCACCGATTTGCTAACGTAACTGGGATATACCACGCTAAGCACTCTGCTGATAAGGAGACACGACGACCCACAAGATGTTATGCCGTGTCATCCGGCTCGAAGGACCACTTTTATGTATGGCTCAGAGGTAGTTAAGTTATGAGTTGACGAAAACCACAGATTTCACCTTATTTCAGTATATTTGTAGAGTTACACGTAAGTTATGGTGGATGTTAATCCGCGGTTATAGCGCTACGGCAGCTATTGGTCAACTAACTTAATAAGTATATATAAAAGTAAACTAAATGAGTAGCGAAAAGTAGGTCGCGGCGTTAGCAATTTGCCTGTACGTGAACCGTACACTGCGTCGACCCCAAATAAATTGGGATAACGCCAGGAGAATGATGATGATGATGATTTAAGTTGACATGTGGACCGGGTTTCATCTAGAATGGGTTACATTCTAGATGAAATCCGGTTAAATCAAATCAAATATTAAATCAAATCATATATTTTCACATTCAGTCTAGTGACTAGACTGAATGTGAAAATATATGATCGGATTTTCAAAAGTTTCTTATGCTTTTCAGGTAAGCAATACGCCATGATGAGTATGAAGACAACGTTGGCGTATATTTTGCGACGATATCACGTCACTGGGGATATAAACAATGTACAATATAAATGTAATATCATTCTTAATCCAGTTATTGGACATCATGTAAGTTTAAAATTAAGAGAATAGGAAGAAAAATGAAAAGACAATAATTTTAATAAAAAATGTGGTGGCGAAACAAAATCTTTGTAATTGAGAAAATGTTATATAAAGAAGATTAATCTTGCATTGTAGTTTTGCTTGAGCCCTACAAACTAAGTTTATACCTATATTTATTCGATGAAATAATCTACTCTTGTAAGGCAGATTTTTTTTGTTTACTCACCGGCTAGGTGTCTCTGCGGTAAAGATGAAGAACTATCGTGGGTATACTTGAGAGAAACACAATTGAAACAATATCACTTTTCGGTCACTCAATACAATTTAATCTTAGAGATCATCTAATCACAGGTTATGCTGTTGGTGTTGAAATTAAAGACAAAGGAAACTTACAATATGTGAGGGTCTACCTCGTGTTACCCTTAATATTTATTCCAGGAACACGCCCCGCAGTCAGATCGTTGCTTGTGTCCTGGCGCTGATGGTGTTTATAATTATTATTTCCACTCGGTGACCTCTTGTGTTCAGACGACCAATAAATTGTATTTTAGATGATGTATGCCTCATTATGTAGAACAATGAGTGACCATTTTTATGACCTTATGTCATCCTTCATTTGTCCAATCCAATTATAGAGCAGTGGTGGCCCAGTGGTGGCGGCCCCGACTTACGAACAGTTGGTCGTGGGTTCGAACCGCCTGGGCGCATTACTTTGTGTAATTTATTTCATCACCACTGCTCTCAAAACGGTGAAGGAAAACATCGTGAGGAAACCGGCATGTCTTAGAACCAAAAGTTCAAAGATATGCGACATCTACCAATCCGCACTGGGCCCGCGTGGTGGATTATAGCCCATCCCTCTCCTAGAGAGGAGGTCTGAGTCCCTGCAGTGGGAACAATTATAGGCTGATGATGATGATGTTGTCATCCTTCATTTGTAGGTCGCACCATATTAATAGAAGTAGAACTTTGAGACCCTGTTCAAAGAAATAAACATCGACATTGAAATCTCACGACCATGAGGTTCTAAACAAAGAAAAAGAACGTGGTCGAATTACTATTTTACAAAACTCACAGCACGATCAATCAATCCATGGTTTTTTGCGGAGATTATAGTTCTAGCACTGGTCCATATTATATTCACTATAAATGGTAGTTAATTTTAGTTCTTTTAATTTCAATAATTCAGAGTCGATATCGATTTTTATGCTCCGTAGCTTCCAGAATCAAAGTCAAAAAAATGTTGCCAGAACCTAGTCTCATCTCCTATCCTTTTTTTTTATTGCACTGGCCACATAAATACGAACATTCTATCTGAGGTGATTCTTTGATTACTGTATTTCAAGGAATATAATAATATTGTAGGAATGTGTAATGTTATTATTTCATCTGAAATCTGCAATTTTTCATAGCGCACCCACATACCTACGCCATCTGAGATCACTGTGTATGAACTAACGTTCCTGGTTCCAGCACTTTAACTAGAGGGTGCTACTTACCCCAAATGGGCATTCAGATTTTTAATTGTTACAGTACATCACACCCTGTTAATAAAAAAATGTCGTATTTTTTTTTTTTATTCCAATGTCGAGTTTCTTGAACTAAGGCAGATATAGCCTAAATACTACTAATACCTACGTACTTAATTATTGAGTCTCAAACAAAAGCATATCAACACTACCAATATTACCTAAAGCCAAAAGTCAATGTAAACATATGACTCACTATCTAGCAACGTTTATAACCTAAAGCCTTAGGCCTAAAACACACACAAGCGACGCGGCGCAGACACGCCGTTTCGTTGTCTGCGCCGCGTCGCTCGCTACGAGCGACGCGGCGCAGACAACGAAACGGTGTGATGAGGTTTGCACCGGAGCGAGATTTCAACAACCGATTGAATTCACGTTTCTTGCCTGTTCCACGCCTCTTCTGATATAATTCAAATCGCGTCTGCGCCGTATCTGTCCCACGTCTGCGCTGCGCCTGCCCCGTGCCTTCGCCTTACGTCGCTTGTGTGTGTTTTAGGCCTTATACTATATAACTACTTTTATGATGCCTATTTAGACAAGACTAAAATTATTTAAGTACCTAAGTTTAACTGAATTAGTAACAAGAGGGGCTTCTGCAAAACTGCAGGCCTATTTTATACTTGACTAGTTTAACAAGAAGCCATGATAGCCTACTTAATGATAACGCATTCTACTAATCCCAGCGACTATCATTAACACTTTATGTTAATAAGTTTGACAACCTCAGTTGACAACCTTGTTATTTTCCGTAACCATAGCAACCTGGTTGAAAATTTTTGTTACGGAATTTCTGGATTCGCTCTCCACGTTCAAGGCCCGCGATAGAAGCTATGCAATAGCTTAACTGTAATTTCTCACCAATATAAGGTCCCATTTAAATATGTGGACAAATTTTAACACAGCGTTCAGTAGGTCTAACCAAAGATATCTAAACAAAAAAATCATTAAATAAAGTGATTTTTTTTTTACTTTAAATAATAAATTGCCGGCACTCTAGAACAAACTCATCCTTTATTTTTTTTACCATCATCCATATTTTGGTGGTCTGAATGATTTCTGAAATTTTGTCCACCTATTTTAATGGAACCATATAACGACAAAAAGAAATAATAAAAATACTACGTTATTACTACCCTTTTTTTTTTGGTGGGTGGAAAATCATCGAATAACCCACCCCGCTCTTGGGCAGAGCGAAGGGGAGTGTCAGACTTCTACTGACTAAAAACCAAACCCATGTTCCTTCTTCGCCCTTGTGTCGGAGCCGCGTTAACCTTTCAATAATCCACAGCCCCGACAGGACGTTATTACTACCCTGGGGTCTGACAGACCCATAAATAGCGATAGATCCATAAATACTGTATAAACGTTGATGAAAAAGCACAGACAGTTGTCGTCCTTTCTTCATACGTTTAAAAATACTGACCTTGCCATCGCTGTACATATACGAAACAAATGTATTCGTCAAATCTAACATTTCACTTTATAAAATTGCTACTAAAAGTTACTACAGAAAGTTACGCGATAGAAATAAGTTAGAACTCGAAATGACCTATGGCAAAACTGCACTAATGAATAAAAGCACCTTCTGTATGGGCAAAAAAATATTTAACAAACTACCTGAAAAAATAAAAGCGTTAAATCTGGAAAATTTCAAAAAACAATTATTAAAAATATTGATAAATAAATGCTATTACTCACTACAGGAATATCTGGACGATAATTCTATAATTTCTGCTTTAGAAAATTGTACCTACATCACCTAACTATTTTGACTATTTAGAATTTTATTTTGACATTAGCATTATTATGGACTGCAAGTAACTATATCTCTTTGACATTTATTGAAATTGATTATATCTCCAATTAATATTGACATGCATGTACCTATTTCTGAATATTGATTTTATTACTTATGTGAAAGTTTAAATAATTTTATATAATTCTACCACTCGAAGATTATCTCAAAAGCTAAATTGTTATTAAACTAACACTACAGGAATATCTGGACGATAATTCTATAATTTCTGCTTTAGAAAATTGTACCTAAATCACCTAGCCTATTTTGACTATTTAGAATTTTATTTGACATTACGATTAGGATTAATACGGACTGCAAGTAACTTTATCTCTTTGACATTTATTGAAATTGATTATATCCCCAATTAATATTGACATGCATGTACCTAACTATTACTGAATACTTATTGTTTTTTTTTTTTTTATTAATGTGAAAATTTACATAATTTTATATAATTCTACCACTCGAAGATATCACAAAAGTTAAATTATTGTTGTTATAGTAAGAAAGACAATGTTAATCAAATATATTTGTACGCCTATAGGCAAAACATAGAGGATCTACCTATCTGTAACATCATTATTGTAATTTGACCTATGTTTACAAATAAAGCATTCTGATTCTGATTCTGATTCTGAAAGTCTGGTGAAAAGATTAGCTACAGTGGCGTTTTAGTGCGTTTCGTTATTTCAAAAATATCTACAAAAATTCAACCTCTGGGGTTTGCTGGACCCTTGGGTAGGGTTACTAGCGTTTTTGATATCTTCTTTCATTGCTACCATATCCACTTTTTGTTGTTTCATTTCTGCTTGATTGTGAGCGCCCTCTATTGGTGTGCGGCAGTATTAGGATCGATTGATTTCAGTCGCGCTCGACCCGCGGTCTTGAGTGTGCGTGCGCGAGGTCACTGACCGATCGTAGTGAAAAATGTCGATAAATTCGAAAACAGTGAAATGTGCGAGTTGCAACATTGTAATTAGTGAGCTGTTGTCTTATTTACAAAATAAGATTGACACTATGGACAATGAGAGTATGGTGCGAATATGTTCATCTGCGTTTACCGTGGGTGAGGTCGAAAAGGCGAAAGCTCTGCTTTTTGACACGATCAAAACGAACAAGCGGAATATATCAAGAAGAAAAGATGGAAAGATTCAAAGAGACCTGGAAGATATAATAGCTGTTTTTAAAGATACGGATCCTGACACAGTCCCCATTTTCGTGGCGAGAGAATTGAATAAACTCCCACCCGTGACTTTCGATCACGTAGACGTAACGGCATTATTAAAAGATATTGTGAGACTGAAAGCAGATGTTCAAGAAATCAAGCAAAATTATGCTACCATAAAATCGGTGGATGACTTAGAAAATAAAATTGAACACCAAAATAATATGGTGAAAAAAAAAGGGTACACGGACATTGAAGCGATAGAAATATTATCGCCCAACCGTCAAATTACTCAAAGAGCAACCGACACGGTTCAAGGTCATGTTGGAAGGAATTTGTTGTCACAAATACCAGTTAGCCCATTGCCTACTGATAAATCTGTTATGGATATAATATGTAAAGACATTCCAGGGAACTCTCCGTTCATGGCTTGTTCCAGTAGTATGACGTCATCTCCTGCGCAAAATAACATGCAAGTCGACGAGCAGCCCTTAGTGAAAACATATGCAAGCGCTCCCGATTATCTATCTGAGCGTAATGACCACGACTTAGAACGTACGTCGAGCAGTGTGTATGATAACACAACTATCGTTATCAGTGGTGCGAGCGGGACGACAGCGCCGACAGCGCCGGCAGCGCGCGCGCGTTCGTTTAAATGTAAACAAACCGCTGAGGCTTCTTCGCCTAGAAAGATTTCTTTTGCTGAAATGGCTAGTAGTGAAGGGGAGTGGAAAAAAGCTAGAAATAACGATGAATGGATTGTTGTACAGAATAAGCGGCTAAGAAATAAATTTATTGGAAATAAGGGAAAAGCTGCATTAGATCCTACTTGTAAATTTAAAGCAGCAATATCCAAAGTACCATTATTTGTTTCGAATGTACACAAGGATGTTATGGAATCTGATATTGTGGAATATATTTATAATAAAACTAAAGAGAGGGTATCGCCTGTGAAAATAAAGATGACAAAACAGAGAGATTACAATTCATATAAAATATCTGTAATTGCACACAAAATCGATGTTTTCTTAGACGACAACTTGTGGCCATCTGGAATAACTTTCAGACGATTTATGAATCATGTTGATAAGCCAACTGGTTTTCGAGCGAATGATGTAAACAAATATGCATAACATGGATACGCAGCTAAGTTGTAAATTCGTCAGTTATAATTGCAAGTCTGTTACTCGTTCGATGGACTATGTGCGATCTTTATGTAAACAAGCCGATATCGTCGCTTTGCAAGAAACCTGGTTGTTTCCACATGACTTAGCTGTCCTTGGGAACATTAGCAACGAGTTTGGTTTTACGGGCAAGTCTGCTATTGACACGTCTGCTGACGTAATACGAGGCAGACCTTACGGCGGCGTAGCATTGCTGTGGCGGAAGAATGCCTTCGATTCTGTGACAGTGCTAGAAACGAATAGTGTACGGTTATCGGCAATAAAAGTGAGTGTTAAAAATCGGTCATTTTTAGTGTTCTCAGTATATATGCCTGTGGATTTAATGGACAATCTAATACAATTTACTGAATGTCTTAGTGAGATGAGTTCTATCATAGAAAATACACAAGTGGCGTCAGTGTATATGTTGGGTGACTATAACGCTCATCCAGGTGAGAGGTTCGGCAGAGAACTTGATCGATTCTGTTCTGAGCAATTATGGTCATGTATAGACGTAGAGAAGTTAGGTAGTGCCTTCACTTTTATAAGCGATGCTCACGGAACCACTCGTTGGCTTGATCATTGCGTAGTGACTGAGGCCGCCAGGCAGTCGGTTATGGACGTGAGGGTACACTATGACTCATCTTGGTCTGACCACCTGGCGTTAGAGATTAATTGCAGCCTAAATGTTTTAAGACCCCAATACATTCTTAATAATATAAGTTGTAATAAAGTTGTTTGGGGTAATAGGGATATCAAACAAATTGAGCACTATCACAAGTTGTGTAACGTCAAACTCAGGGACTTGGATTTTCCTTCAGAACTAAGTCACTGTTGTGATGGCATGTGTAACATGATTGAGCATAAGTCAGTGATTGACAAAATGTACAGTAATATTATTCATATATTAAGTGAAGCGGCCGTGGACAGCTTTGATAGTAAACTTCGTTCTCACAAAAAGTGTGTTGTGGGCTGGAACAGACATGTTTATCCAGCACATAGGGAAGCGCGTTTGCAGTTTCAGTTGTGGTTGTCTATGGGGCGGCCACGTAGTGGACCCGTGTATGATAAAATGACAGAGACTCGACGTACTTTTAAATCGAAACTTAAATGGTGTCAGAATAACGCGGAGCAGGTAAAGATGGATGTTCTGGCTACACAGCACACAAAGAAGAATTTTAAAAGCTTTTGGAAGGAGACTGGCAAGCTTAATCCACGACCGTACATCCCACTCAGCGTCGACGGCTTCGGTGAGTCTCTTGACATTGCAAATATGTTTGTCAGTAAATTTAAAGTTGTGCCGTCTGACATTCCGCCTGTGTTGCCGCGGGTGCTCAAAGCTGATGCTCGGAAGTCAAATATTTCACCATCTGTTGGCTTTTCTCCTAAGGAAGTAGCCTCCACTATCAATAAGATGACCAGGGGTAAGTCCCCGGGACATGACGGAATTAGCGTTGAGCACCTGAAGCACGCTGGTGTACATTTACCTAGAGTGCTATCAATGTTTTTTACGTTTTGTATGAGACACACGTACATACCGGACGAGTGCACTAAAGCTATTGTTGTGCCAGTAATCAAAAATAAAACTGGTGACCCTTCGGATGGCTCCAACTACAGACCCATCTCGCTTGCCACCACAGTGGCAAAGGTACTGGACAGTATGCTAGATCAACAACTTTGTAAACACCTGAATATTAATGATCGACAGTTCGGTTTCAAAGCCGGACTGTCCACGGAAACAGCAATATTAAGTCTTAAACATACTGTCCGGTACTATACGGACAGGAAGACTCCAGTTTATGGTTGCTTCCTTGACCTATCAAAAGCATTCGATTTGGTGTCTTATGAACATCTCTGGGAGAAGTTGAGGTCCACCTCACTCCCCGTTGAGATCATTAATGTTTTTGATTACTGGTATAGCAATCAAGTGAATGTTGTAAGGTGGGCGAATGTTTTGTCCGATGAGTACAGGTTGGAGTGTGGGGTGAGACAGGGTGGGTTGACATCCCCTCGGCTCTTCAACCTGTATATCAATGAGCTGATTGAGGGTCTCAGTAGCACTGCAGTCGGCTGTACTATTGACGGCACTTGTATTAATAATCTAAGCTACGCTGACGATATGGTGCTGCTGAGTCCTTCAATCAGCGGCTTGCGTAAACTCATTTTGATATGTGAGGAGTACGCCGTGGCCCATGGGCTGAGGTACAATGCGAAGAAAAGTGAGTTACTAGTGTTTCAACCACGGAATCTTAAAGTCGACACTGTCCCAACTGTTACTTTAGATAGTGTACCACTTAGTAGAGTAAAGCAAGTAAAGTACCTGGGCCACTGGGTCACGGAGGACCTCGGTGATGACGTGGACGTTGAGAGGGAACGTAGGGCGTTGGCTGTCCGTGGGAACATGCTGGCTCGCAGGTTTAAACGGTGCACGAGTGAGGTGAAATGCACTATGTTCCGTGCATATTGCCTATCGTTCTACTCGTGCACCCTGTGGCTCAGCTGTACTCAGCGGGCACTTAATGCCCTACGAGTCCAGTATAATAATGTTTTTAGGATGTTGTTGGGGCTTCCGAGATACTGTAGTGCATCGGGCATGTTTTGTGAAGCCCGAATTGATGGCTTTCATGCCATCATGAGAAAGAGGGCAGCCTCACTGCTGCACCGTATACGGGGAAGCTCCAACAACATTCTGAAAGTGATAGCGGACAGGCTCGATGGTCCGTTTTTGAGACACTGGATCGCACTCCACGTATCAGTGTGATTGATTAATTATTTGTAAATATGTATTTAATTTGTGTGGTTTACTAACATAGTTCTTAAGTTATTACTAACATATATGGATCTGTGTCTATTACCTGTGTGATGATTATGGTCTGAAATAAAGTTATTATTATATATATATATATATATATATATTATATTTGTTGAGATGAGAAGCCTATTAATTTGTTTTCAATTTATTGATTTATCGAAATTAGTCGTATCAGCTAGTTCTGCGTAAATCTGATAGGTGGCGCTTATCAAAGATTTAAAACATTAAATTTATTTATTCAAACATACATTTTTGTTTTAACATGTAAGACCCAAGCTAACAAAAGTAGTCATAAATTACATAGTTAACGCTACCATTCCTGGAAGTTGTTTGGCAGTTATTTTTAGGTTATTTGTACTCAAATTGTTATTTTGGGTGGCTTAACCACGCGCAACAGACTTGACTTGCTGTGGATGCTCCGTTTAGTGGTTTTCAGGGAACCAACACCGAACACGTAAGTCTTTGAGTGTTGATAGACATAATTATTATTATATATTTACCCGACTTCTAAAAAAGAAGGAGGTTCTCAATTCGGATGTTTTTTTTTATTTTTGTTCGGGCATAATTCCGTCGTCGCTTGCTAACCAATTTGAAAAATTCTTTTTTTGTTGGAAAGGCTTCCCAAATGGTCCCATAATTTTTTATCGAAATTAAACAAGTGGTTTTTGAAAAATCAAAAAAAACTCAAAAAAAAACTACATTTTCTACCGATCTTTTCGTCTCCGTCGTTTACGAACCGACCACTAAAAAGTGAAAAATAAAAACTTTTTAACAAAAAAGAAAACAGACTTCAACAAAAAATAAAACACAAAAAAGTGAAAAATAAACTTTAAAGGAAAAATCAGTTTGAAGTCCGTGGCAAAAAAATAAATCAAACAAACAAAAGTCACCGACTTCAGAAACTGATTTTACCTCTAAAGTTTATTTTTCACTTTTTTGTGTTTTATTTTTTGTTGAAGTCGGTTTTCTTTTTTGTTAACAAGTTTTATAAATAAAAAAACACTGATATTTTTCCAGAAAACATTTACTAATTAATAGATCGAAGCCATCACACGACGCCACGGAGGACGGACGGGGCAAACTAGATTTTGTGACGAACGTGGTGTGCGAAAGAAGTAGTGAGCGTGCTCGTCCGCGTGGATGAGCTTCCAGTGGTTAAACTGCGAGAGCTCCAAGCGCAGTGTCTCCCGCAGTATACCTACGTGTATTTGGCGTCAACGGATTGCATAAAATAAAAGCCAATGCCACGTGAGAGCCGCTTCACCACCAGCTGCATTGGTGCGTTGCGTTGTGTGTAAATCGCCGTAAATATTGATTAACTTAATAATAGGTACACATTTATTGTCTTCTTGTTAAACAAATATGATGTCCTTCTACTGGTTTTAAAACAACATCGAATTCAAATACTACATTTTTGATGTCACTGGTTATATGGTATCGCCGTAAAATATGCGCCAACGCCACTTTCATACCCATCATGGCATATAATTTACCTGTGAAATACAAAGTATATTGATTTATTCTGATTTTTCAGTGAGCAACTTCACGCAAGAACCTTGAACCTACTGTGCGGGCATAATAATTTTTTAGACGGGGCAGTAAATGTTTTGATAAATTTGAAATTAGTATTTGATCGTAAACTCGGGTAAATGTACGAAAAAAGGTATGAAGGTAGGCATAAAATTAGCGTCAGTTGATCCATTGATTAAATGTGAGTTCCTAATGATATATGCAAAAGGTTTCCTTGTGAACAAATTTAGTATGTTTACCGATGCAGTTGCGCTTGCCAATACTAAAAGCGGCATTGAGGCTCGGGTGATCTGGTAAGGTGTTCGAGTTTAGCCATCGCTCTGGTCTGAACTGCTCCGCGTCTGGACCCCACATGGGGTGACGGTTGAGACCATATATCCCTATCGCACAAGCATTACCAGCTCGCAACGTGCAGTTCTCTAAAAACAGACAATTGAATGAATACTACGCTGAAGAAGCTCTTAAGACTAACGTGACAAAGCTACATACTCAGGTTAACATCTCTGACAATTTTTCTTCCGATGATTGGAACGGGTGGGTACATTCTCATCGTCTCCTTAATCACCGCCTCCAAGTACACGAGTTTTGGTAGATCTTGTTTGGTTAAATCATCATCTTCATGTTGTAATACATCTTGTAATCTGCAATGAACATAAAAGAAACCGCATTCATCGTTGCAAGTTTAGTCAACCGAGATGGAGTCCGCGCGGTGAATTACGGGTACGGCGCGCGGCGGTTACGATGTACTACCTCTCATAGAGAGGAGGACTGTGTCCCAATGTGCCGCGCTATCGATATTGGCAGTAAGTGCGATTTTTGACAAAATTAGTTAAATATTGATCCTGAATCAGCGCAATGAGCTCTACCAGATGTGGGTACTTAGGAAAACAGAATTTACTTTAATTAGTGCGGATATGATAAGTACAGTTTGATTTTTGGTAGGTCTTAATTACTTACTTAGAATAATAATCTGAACATCCTCATATACTTTGGTGCACTGGGTCGAAACTAAATTGAAGTCAAATTGTTGCTGCGCATCGCTTGCACTCAAGACATATTCCACTAGACAAATTTGCTTATCTCATGCAAAAATGTCACTCTCCAAACTATATGGTGTGTGGCAAGACAGAGAATATTTATGCAGCCTGTTTTCTGCCACGCTAGTGATTAATAGTTTTGAGTAATTGCTGCGCAAAGTTTTTTGTTACAATTTTTTTTTTCAGACCTCATTTTTAAAGTTATATTAATTGTGATGATTGAAACGTGTAGCTCTAATAAAGCGCTTTTATATTCTTCATTTAATGGAATTTTATTTACATTAGAATAGTTATAAATGACAAAAATTCTTTTTTAATACAGTTGCTCAAAAAGTGGCGTATTGCAGGGACGTATTAGCGTTCGGGATGTGGGCTATTACGTACTCGTGCTTTTTCTTTACCATTTCCGAACTCGTGCGTTCTCTTTCCCAACTGTCAAAATAATGTCCATTAAAAAAAAACCAACCACAAAGTTTTTACTAAAACAAAACATAGAAGTTTTTATGATTCATGCAAATATTAGTTTGTCAACTGCCCTATTACTCGAAACTATCCAAAACATACTTACTGCCGATATCACAAGCGTGGCAGCAATGTTGTAATGGGAAACCAATTAAGGCGCTAACAGCACCGAACTTTTCATGATTCTAGACTTGGTAAATTAAGAGAATTACTGATTAAGTCCACTTTTATCTTGAATCAGTAATTCTCTTTATTTATCAAGTCTAGAATCATTAAAAGTGATTTTAAAAATACTACTGGTTATTTACTAGCATGATAGTGTTTTAGATTTTTCAAATTTGATGTAATTTTAGAGTAAAAGAAATAAGATGTGGGTGGTGCTTCGCCCAAGTTCGCTGGCTTTTACAGGCGTATCTATAGTCAAGAGTCAAAGTAAATTACTTACTTGGACTTAAGTAATTACTTATGCGAACATTTTTATGCAATGGGCAAGAATTTAAACGAAGTTAGAACCGCCAATGAAAGCACACCTAAGAATCCTAACCTTTGATAGTTCTAACATCAAGGAATTACTAAACTACACAGAAAAAATCGTATCATAAATGACATTTACTCAAGTAATCACTATGACTTGTTTATAGATACGGGTGTTAGTGTCGCCTTAAACAGCATGATGAAGTTTACCAGAGAATATTTATTAGTATTGTGAATGTTACTCACTCGGTGAAAATTCGTTCTTCTATATTTCGGCTTGATCCTATCACTAACAAAATTACTGTCAAAGCCGAAGAAGTTGTATCGTATGCAGCGGCTACGAATGTATCTAGGTGTTCTCTGATGTCACTATCTGAGAAAGTATCTTGTTCTTCAGACAATTGCAGCATTTGATCCAAGACTGGTTTGAAATTGCCTGAAAAATAATGTGTTTTTTTTTTTGTTTCTTGTTTCTGTCCACTCGTCGAGGAAGTAATATTTATACACGTTTGTGTTTATAATTTAGTCAATAAAACTATTTCTAATTGTTTACCTGGTTTCGAGCCATCGTACTTGTTCAAGTGACTGTTTGTCTTTAGCTCAGATTTTCTTTTACGTATAACCTAAAATAGTAAAAAGTTAAACAATATAAGTCGGTCCCACCATTATGTAGGTATCAAATCATATTTGTTAGGTACTTAATGGTTGGTTAGACATGTTTTGGTAGGAATGGAGATATTGTATCTCTTTTTGTGAAAAAAACAAAATAAACACAATTTAAATTAAGACTAAGCAAAACTGGCCACGTGTAAGGTAAGTCGTGGTAGAATTCGGTTCGATAAATCAGTACCGCTGTACGCATTCAGCATAAGTCATACTTTACAGTTTTGCCAATAAAAAGGTGCTAATTAAAAAGACTTTTTTTACACGACTGCCCCAAAAAAAAGAGTATTTAGCGTTCATGTATAATGTATGTAGGTATGTATGTATGTTTGTGAGTTTCTTTATTCCACCATAACTTTTAAACGCCTGATCCGATTTTGATGTGTGTGGTATCATTAGATTCTTTGCGTTATCCCGGGTGACATAGGCTATATAAAAATTCAAAAAACATAATAGGGTGGCCATGGTTTTAAAATTGATCGTACAAACTTAGCTAAAACTGTCATCAAATAGAAAACAATAGCCACTAATACTAATATTACGTAGAACCTAGTGAGGGGCGACAAACACATCGGAAGGGTTACGTATTATAATACCTAAGTTTATTCTAACTACAATTTTCAAGCTAAATACGGTCAAAAGACCTAACGTTCAAGATCGTTTCACCGTTTTTTGTAATAGCTGATTAACGAAGTCCACAAAGGAGAATTCAGCTACGGTTTATTGAACTACAATTTAATTAAGTTAAGGTTGATTAAACTAACGGCCACTGAGTGCTAAATGTATTCACCATTGTCTAATTATTTGATAAAAATGAAGTTTTGCATCGATTCTGTCGATAACTTTTGTAGCACAACATGTAAATAATTATCGATCTTTAGGACATTCGATACTGTGAACTTCGATTATGAGGTCATTAGATACTCTAAATTTTAATATTTATATTAGTGGCCATCATTTAGGACTATTTATTTTACTATTTATGTACACACAATTACTAGACAACACAGGAAAACAACATAATACAACATTAGAGTACAAAGGTACTGCTTATTTCTTTAGAAATTTCTGCCAGCAGACCTGCAAAAGGAGAAATGAAAACAAGAAATGTAGACTATAGTGTGTGAGAAGCGGAAAAGAACAAAGTGTTATGTGTCATAACTAACTTAACTTAAGTAATAAAAAATACACATAAGTTTAAGAAAATAATAATATATACGTATATAAATACATAATGCTAATATTATACATAAACATATAAAATACATAAATGTACATAAAAATCACAATGGAGAGGAAAGGTAATATTCTTTCACTCTCGAGTTTGAACAGTGAAATAGTCTTCAGGTCCCGAATGCTAGGCGGAAGTGAGTTTTACAACCACTAGTGACTATGTGATGAAAATTAAAGAAAAAAATATTGACCATGAATTAAATTGGAGATGAGTTACATTTTTAACACAATGAGTTTACAAATTAGAAGCCATAGATTAATATCAACATAATAATATTTTCTGATGCAATATGTTCATATTTTAGAAGTAGCTTGAATGCATGTAATTTAGATGTTAAAAAAATAACCACCATGCTGAGTTATATTTAGAGTTGCTCAGATAGAAGGTAAAATAGTGGCTAAAGAATAACATTTATACGCTCGTTAATTGTCGCTGACTTAGTAATTTAGAAGGCATTGTAGCTTTTTAGAGGCGAATAATGCTATTAAAAAGAAGCTGGTTTAATGAGCACCCTAACCACTGAACGTATAAAGATGATTTTTGGCAGGGGGTAGTTTATAGTTAGTAGACGTCCGCTAAGAACGGATTTTGCGACAGGGCCAGATTAGAGTGGTCTAAGAGCCCTCGCACATTTGTATGAAAGTCCTTTATTTTTTTGTGCTACATCCTTGATTTTTGACAGGGACGTAGTTTATAGTTAGTAGACATCAGCTAAGAACAGATTTAGTGATAGGGCCGGATTAGGGAGGTTTACGGGAGCTAGCAAGTTCTGATTAAAAGTCCTTAATTTTGTGTGCTACTAACTTTAATTTTGGCAGGGACGTAGTTTATGGTGAGTAGACGTCAGCTAAGAACAAATTTTGCGACAGGGCCGGACTAGGGAGGCCTAAGGGATCACGCCAGTTTGAATGAAAATCCTTCATTTTTTTTGCTACAAACTATATTTTTGGCAGGAAGGTACTCCATAGTTAGTAGATGTCTACTAAAAACTTTTTGGGCGGAATAAGGAGGTCTGAGGTCTGGTTTTTTTATTTTTTTTTATTTATTTATTATGGGCTTACTCTTGACCTCAATCTTGCCCTAAGGGCAGAGATGAGGCCGACGATGGAGCGAGCTAAAAATATGTTTGTATATAAGTTCTATTTTTTTCTGTACTAGGTACCGACCTGAAATTCAGCAAGTCTAGAGTTAATGAGTAGGAGAAATTAGCTAAGAATTTTTTTTAGGACGACTTGGACTAAGGGCTCCCGTATGTTTCTAATATAAATTATACAAAAGCCAATGATTTCATATTATGAAATCTTTTTATACCTGAAAAGTGGTAGAGAGATAGAATATAGTTAAAACATGTCAGATGGGAACAGATTTTACGACAGGGCCGGTTTAAGGGAACATAATTGCTTCGATTGGCATTCGATTTGACTTAGTACATCCAGAGGCAATCCAGATTCCAGACCAGACAGTCAAATTTCCACGCGAACGAAGTCGCGGGCAACAGCTAGTTTCTTATAAAAATACAGCGGAAATATATTACCGGATCTATGATGTCCTTGAGTTTCATCAACAGTTTAGTTTGTTTTCGCTTCATAGCACTCAAGTTGAATATAAACGACAAATGCAACCACACTTTTTGAAATCTATCGCAAAATAAAACAAATAGTTCATCAATTGCTTCTGCGTATTCTGTATCAATTGTCGTTTGATCTTGCGTATTCAGTCCTAGCGAAGTCCCTGTGAATAATAAAAAACGTTTTCAAAAAATCTCCCTATTATTTTACTATAGTATGTTATAGGTAATTCCCATATAGATTAAGATCTTGAGAGCTAGAGATAGACAGAGTTAGAGCAAAAGAGAGAGAGGGATATATCTATACTAATATTATAAAGCTGAAGAGTTTGTTTGTTTGTTTGAACGCGATAAACTCAGAGACTACTGGTCGGAATTAAAAAAATATTTATTTGCTGAATAGTCCATTTATCGAGGAAGCCTTTATGCTATATAACATCACACTACAACCAATAGGAGCTGAGAATAAATGAAAGATGTTGCATAAACGGGAAAAGAATGTTCCTTTTTGAGAGCTTGCGTGCGCTGCGAAAACAATAAAATAAATATCATGTATGAAATAATTGTTCCTCTTTAAAAGTTCTAAAAAAAAAGTCCGCGACAGCATAATATGTCTATCTTTTAAGATTGACTTACTGTAACCATTTTTTACTGTTAAAATTTTAGGTTAAAAAGAATAATTTTTTGCCAAGCTTATTCAACCAATATGTTTTTTTGAACAGAAATTTAATATAGAATATTTTTGCCCTTTACTCAATATAGTTTGAACAAATGTCTTGAAAGATATCGAAATGTAAAAAAAAAACAAAAAACCCGACTGAAAAAACTGAAAAGCAAAAAACAAGCACATATTAAATTAAACAAAACTTGGAAGCAAGCGGGGTTCAATTTTTTTTATTTCATAATTTAATATTCAAATGAGGGGTTCATTCCAGGCCTGCTTTCAAGTTTTGTTTAATTTAAAATGTGCTTGTTTTTTGCTTTTCCGTTTTTTCAGTCGGGTTTTTTTAGTTTTTTAACTACTTTTTTTATTTCCAACTTTTTAGTTCGTGTTTGTTCTTTCGTTGGTCGCGTAAAATTCTTTCGGTCCGGTACGGCCGGATGAGGCGCGTTGCGGCGCAATGTAGGTACGGGGGATTCTGGTTGGCCTCCGCGAAATTCAAATCCAAAATATTTACTGCACCATAATGTTTAAAAGTAGATAGGTACCTATAGTAATTCTCACTTTAATATAATCTAAGCTAATCTAAACTAATATTGTAAAGAGTTTTTTTGTTTGTTACGATTTAACTTAATTTATGTTAGAAAGTCGATTTATCTAGAAAGATTATAAGCTATTATTTATGTGATGCAGACGAAGTTGCGTGGGTCAGCTAGTACAAGATAAAGTTGGAATGAGTCTTTCAGATGTGAAGAAAATTAAGAATAGGTGAAAGGTGTTGTTTGAAAAACTGATTAATATGGAGAATGACTGAAACGGTGTGTCAAACCAAAGGAAAACATGTATTGGAAGTAATGCGAGCACAAGCGAGTGTACGAGGGACAAACGCAAGCTAAACGGTGTTTGTCTGACGTAGATGAATAGTGTACAAAAACATGAATCAGTGACAAAAAACCACATATACATAGAAGTGGTTCCATTTCGTAAATATTTATTTACGATAAAGAGAATTAAATGGAGACGGAAGATACAAAGAAAAATGGAAGGAACGGGGTAGGCCTTTGCCCAAAAGCGAGAAAGTTCAAGCTAACAAAAAAAAATAGTTTTTAACAGGATGGTATTTTTTTTTTGTGGGAAATTATTCATTTTCTTTAAAACTAAATATTACTATTTTTGATATTTCAAAGATAACGGTGTTTACCCTTAGGGCCTTATTATACTAGCGGTTTGGAAGCGGCTGTGGGGCGGAGCGGACGCGCAGCGAATGCGTCGCGAACACGCCGCGGCTGCGCAGCGAAGACTTCGCGGACGTTTTCGTCGTGTGTTTGTAGCAAATTGTCACCGTACAATACACTCAGTAACAAAATTGATTCCGACGAGATAACACTCCTGTTGGCTTTATTACTTCGATGACGCCGGAGACGAAAACGAAAGCATCGACGAATTTGGGAAGATCCATTATTCGTTGCGCGTCCGCAACGAATTCGCTGCGCATGCGCGGCGTGTGCGTTGTGTATCCGTAACGAATGCGTTGCGTGCCCGCTCCGCTTTGAGTCCGCTAGTATGATAAGGCCCTTACAGCCTGTACTTACGAGTAACAGTTGACAGCGTATAGTTTACGAAGAACTTTCGCACATCAAACGGTTCTGTTTCCACTTTCATAGCTAATCGAGAGACAAGAGTTCGAGCTTGCACGTTCATTTCAGTCACGAAGGTGTTCAGCACTTGTTGTTTGAACGATAGATTTAATGGTTTGCGGTGTGATTTCCAAACTGACTCTGAAACAATATTATTGCATTGATGCTTATACAAAAACACGTCTATAACTAGTTTTTTCAAAGATTTTATTTTAGACATTAAAACACATTATTTGCTAGCTAGGTATAACATATTTAAATATAATTATGTAATGATACTCGATAACACCACCTCACATGACGATCCTCGTGAAAACAGAGAAAGAGAAATGAAAAAATATCTGTATTTTGGCACACGAGGTTGTCGACATGTGGAATGTGAGCTCGGATATCATTCTGCCGATATTCGTAACGGCCAATGGCCTTATGGCTAAGAGCAAAAATCAAAACTCATTTATTCAAACTAGGCTGATAATCAGCACTTTTTGAACGTCAACATTTTTTTTTTACTTTACCCTACAAGAGACAGTCCCCCAAAACGCACACCCTTCGACAAAACGCAAAACGCTTGCAAAGTGGCTAAAGAAGCTTTATTCATTAGCAACAAGATTAAATCCGCCGATAATAAAAATAACGACTTTGAAAAATATCAATGTTTCACTATTGATAATTTTCCAAACCGTATTTTTTTTACATTTATGTTAATTCGTAGCCTAGCTGTTAATAAACATTATCAAATAAAAATCAGTTGCGGATATTTGCAATTTTTGAAGTAATTGGTAAAATAGTAGATCATACACCAAGTGCATAAAACGCACCATTTTACGTGAGACGTTTATGACGATGGATATAAAGAAGAGAGTAAAATGGGTTTTATGGACGAGTTGTACAGTGTACCTACAGTCTACTTTTCACTTCGATTGCGAGGAAATAAAACCGCAACTTGTAAATATTGTAAATTTAATTAAAATTGAATGTTACATTATGGCAATCAGAAATATATAAAGTAATCGTATTTCCTGGCATATTTAACGTTGTATTGGATTGTTGATTCGATATTTGGCATATTGTCAAATTAAACAAACACAAAACAATTTCAAGTTGTAACACAAAATATTACATTAAAAAATAATTATGGTTCCCGCCAATTAACTTTTTTAGGGTTCCGTAGTCAACTAGGAACCCTTATAAATAGTTTCGCCATGTCTGTCTGTCCGTCCTCGCTTAATCTCTGTGACCGTTATCACTAGAAAGCTGAAATTTGGTACCAATATGTGTATCAATCACACCGACAAAGTGGTAAAATAAAAATTGGAAAGAAATGTTTTATTAAGGTAGCCCCCCTATATGTAAAGTGGGAAGTGATTTTTTTTTAATTTCAACCCTAACGTGTGATATATTGTTGGAAAAGTATTTAATAAAAATGAATAGGGGTTTACTAAAATAATTTTTTGATAATGTCAATAATTTCGGAAATAATCGCTCCAAAAGTAAAAAAACAATGTGTCCCCCCCCCCCCCCTCTAACTTTTGAACCATACGTTTAGAAAATATGAAAAAAATCTGAAAAGTAGAACTTTATAAGGACTTTCTAGGAAAATAATTTTGAACTTGGATGGAAACAACAGTTTTTGTACAAAAAATACAAAAAGTTGTACAAAATAATTTCTGGACTGTTTGTAGTATAATCGTATATGCAAGAATTTTTTTTAACTTCGTTAACATATTTCAAAAACCGAAACCGGGAAACTACGGAACTCTACACTGAGCGTGGCCCGATACGCTCTTGGCCGGTTTTTATTCAGTAGTAACCTTGACTTAACACCTGACTTAGGTCGTAACATTTTGTTTTTATATCTATGATTAGTTAGTTATAGTTTAAATTGATTAACTAATATTAAGCTAATTTAAAAAATAATAAATGGTCGAAATAAAAAATATAAGTTTATTTCATGAAGTTCTATTGTGCACGTTGCCCATTGAAAGTGTCGATCTCTATGGCGAAGAACAAGCAAGAAACTCCATTAAAGTTCTATTATAATAATAATAATTATCGTGAATTATATTTTTTTAATAATAAGTATTTGTTTATCACTTACCTTCAGCTGTGACAAGTCCATTATTTGCAAATTCCTTTCCAAAATCGTATATATATGGTTTACTCAAACATGAATTAGCTACTTTTAGGCTGTCTTCTGGATCGGTTACCACTGTAACATGAATTAATTAAATTCATATAAATTTTGTTAGTATATTTTTCCACAAGAAAAAATGATTATTTTAGGTAATTCATATTATTCCTTCCATTTTTATCATGTGGCAAGGGCTTAATCTGATAATTGACGATTGATTATGACGTGCATTGACCTCTGACTTGACTTTACAGGCCAATGACAAACATACATATTTCAGGTACCGAAGCAATGGATAATTACACAAAACACTGTAAAAGAAAATTCAGAGGAACTTATCTGGGGTTTGAACTTGTGACCTATATAATATTATGTATACCTATAATTTTACGGCGAGAAAACCACTGGAGGAACGCTGTTCCTAAATATCAATAGCTGAGTGTCAACATGGTTTCAGAGCCGGTAAATCTACAGTTACAAACCACGTTAATTTTGTAGACTAATACGCTGTCACTGAGGATAAAAATAAGCAAGTTGACGTGGCTTATTTTGACTAAAAAAAGGCTTTCGATCGTGTCCAAAATGACGTCCTATTAAAGAAACTTTCAGCTATAGGATTTACCCCAAAGTTGCTTAAACTCTTCTCGAGTTATCTCTCTGACCTTTTCAGTATGTCCAAATTTTTGGGTACAAATGCGACCCATACGCAACCACTCCCGGTGTAAGTCAGGGAAGCACGCTGGGCCCTACACAATTTATTGTTATGGCAAATGACCTGCCGAAGGTAGTCAGGACGGCACGCTGTCTTAAGTTTGCAGATGACCTGAAGCTATTTTTGGGTATTAATAGTGTTCAGGATTGTGAAGCGTTACAGAGGGATATCGATATGGTAGTAAAGTGGAGTGAAGCCAACCACCTAGAATTTGTCGTTATTTCATTATTTAAACTGAAACGGATTTAAGGCGTGTTTATTATGTTAAACTGCTACATTTTTTCCAAAATGTGTAAGATATTATTTTTACAAACTCATTATCTTTGCAGCCATTGGACATAGCATTTATTGGGTTTTACCAGTAAATAGCGCGTAAAAAAATACATTTAACTGCATTTCTAACTCGATTTAGTAAAAAACTACATTTATCATCTTTTCGCAATAAGTAGACGAAATAGTTTCACTTTGAATATTACTTACCGTATATTGAATAATTGGGGAGCCGGATCCTAATAACACCTCCACTTTCTATTGCACTGATTTGAATTTCCTGAAAAAAATTCCATAAATCTGAAACGTAAAATAATTTATTCTCAATTATTATTGTAGTTTTGTGTCAATTTAGTGATTCATAAATGTTGTGTCTTCTATCTTCGTTTCTCGCCTGTGAACAGAAATAAATCCCCGGTATTCAAATTGTTAAAAATAAGACATGTTCGACTCAATGTCTCGATGGCACGGTTGGTGCAGTGGCTGAGCGATTGGACTGCTGCGCTGCGTGTCGCGGGTTCGATCCCCGCACGGAACAAATATTTGTAAGACCTACAGATAGTTGTTTCGGGTCTGGGTATTTGTGTGAGTTTAAATGTTTGTGAACGCACCCACGATACAGGAGAAATTCCAAGTGTGGGGAAAAGTTAAAAAAAAAATTGTTGACAACAGATATTATTATAAAATAAATATTTAAAATCCATAACGAAGGCTCAGTGCTGGAAAAATAATAAAGTTTTAATTAACTTTACAATCTTTTACAATACACCCTGTTTTGTAAGAGACAGTTCTCCGCAGACCAATGGGGTGAATTCAGTATAATTTAAACAATTTTAGAAACATTATAGGAATTTGAGTTATGTTTGTTATAATTATTTCCTCATAATAATATGTAATGTATCGTAACCGTAGCAAAACACAGAGCATTTCAATAACCATTATTGGTCTTTATTTTCATTTTAGCCCTTTACCTAACGTAAACCTATTAACGTAACTTATAAATAGGTTTATGTAAGTTATACGGCTACAATGAAATTAAAACTTATATAAATGGAGCACTACGTAAAGAAAATATTTAAGGTACCGTTGCTAAAAATACAAATTTCTACACACGTTTTCGATCTCCCAAGAGATGCAGCGAATGTCCAATGATTGGCAGTGCCCCGGGTAAGTCAGGGGGCGCGTTGGGATCTCGTCTCAACTTCGACCAAACAGCAATCACTACACATAGTAATATTACTAACACTACCACAGACATTTTATAAATCTAGCGACGATATGAAGACAATTTAGTGGTAATCTTGTATTTAAGCAAAATATGACTTATCCGTTCTTTTTTAATTAGTATTACGTTTGCATAAATTAGTAGTTGAATCGAAAAACTGTAGTTGTCCTTTAAGAAACGACGTAAGCTCTGCTAAAACTCGGTTACGACTGGATGCTGCGCGTCGACCTTCCTAGCGGCACAGCGCACTGAGAAAAAAAACGGCTGACAACGTACAATAAAAACTTTGTCAAAAATGTCCTGTCGCAACAACTAAATATTTTGCCACCATCTCAAAACGAACTCGTTCGCATTAGCAACTTTTTTATTGTTCGACGTTTATTGACTTAAGAGTTTAAGAGCAATTTAAAATTTATACTACACCATATCGAACAGTTATGCGGGGAGAAAACGCATCTGAGCGGGAGAGAATGGATTTTCATACACTTTTCTCTCCCGCTCAGATTCACTAAATGCAACAATTTCAATATAAATTTCAATTAGAAAAGATTTAGTTTTTTTATTTCCCTCGTAGGTGTAGTATAAAGCACTATGTATCACTCGAGAGAAAGTGCGATTCCCGATTTTTTTTTTCCTTTTTTTTTTTTACTTTCCAAGCAGGTGTTGTCTCTACAAAAAAGGTATAAATGTCTGGCTATGGTGACAAAGGAACGTTGTAGATGTATCATCACTACATAGTATAAAACAAAGTCGCTTTCTCTGTCCCTATGTCCCTTTGTATGCTTAAATCTTTAAAACTACGCAACGGATTTTGATGCGGTTTTTTTAATAGATAAAGTGATTCAAGAAGAAGGTTTTAATATCGTTTTTCCACCCGTGCGAAGCCGGGGCGGGTCACTAGTTTATGTATAAATTGTTATTGTATTTAGGTGTAAACTGTTGCTCTCTAACAAAATAACTTTATCTGTGGTGTATTATATACCTTTTGTCAAATAAACAACGCAATTATTTTGCAATAAGAAAGTTGCCAAGTTGTAAATGTTACTTTGATGTGATAGCAATTTTTCTGTTCTGTGGAAAGCAACGACATTCCGTAATCCGTAATGTGTGCGCAGTTTATTTAAAATTTTCGTTACACATGTTCTGTGCTGCTGGAGCTAATGCTAAAAAAAGTCATGGAAGATCAATATGAATTGCTAACATTTCTAGACAAAGCCAAGCTGGGCCATTTGGCCGACAACATGATAGGTAGGTAAGATTGTTTTTTCTTGTTATCAAATCACTTAGGTACATCATAGTAATGAAAGTTATGTCTTGTGTGCTAGTGTCGTCACGTAAAAATCACTTGGAACTATAAGTAGGTCTGTGGTAACAAAATCCGTATGCTGGCCTCTTGTTCTGTAATGAAACTCCTTACTCCGCTAAGCCAGCTCAAGGTCAAAGTTTGACTAGGTTCCTGCCGACGTGCGGTCACCGCTCGAATGTAAGTAGGTATAGTTACGCTAGTTGGCTCTTAATGCAAAGCGCCAAGGCGCAACCTGTAGGTAATAGTACATTATGGTACAAGTGTGTAACGTTGGTGATTACCGCTGAGGTGCCATTGAGACCCGAGCCGTCAGGTGAGGGTCTTAAGAAAGCCGAGGACGGTAATTATCAATACGCACGTGTATCATACGACGTTTTCCACACACTTGTGAAGAAAATAATACTAAAAAGTCATCTTCAACAGTTAAAACGAGTTCTGATTTTTTTTCACAATAGCGGGAAAAATTAATCGGTTTTCCTATGCGCGCGCATAGTACAGTTCGACCCACTTATCTGTGCATGCGGGAAAACACGGAACTAAAATAAATGTACTAAGTTTGACGTAGCGATGCATTTTTTCTTGACCAGTGGCGCCACCATGAAATTCACACTTAAAATGGTCATACAAAACTTCTCTTTTAGAGGACTACACGTACACATTCCCAGCTCGAAGTTTTTTCCTAATTTCGCTGTATGGTATGAACCGTCACCCCGTGTGGGGCGCAGACGCAAATGAGTTCAAGCCGGAGCGGTGGCTAGACCCCGCCACCTTGCCTGACAACCCTAACGCGTTTGCCACTCTTCTAATAATTATTATCTTGTTTTATGTCTGAAAATAGTCACCTGAAAACCGTCTTAGAATGTCGTACAATTAAAGAATCAACTTAAAATAAACCAAAACATTTAATCTTAATGTTTCTCACTGACGCAAGTAATTACTTGCGTCAGTGAGAAACATTAAGATTTTATCACAGCTAAAGTAAAATTTTATCAGTACCTACACTACACACATATACTCATGAATTTTATTCACATTGCTTGGTTAGTTTATGAGTAGTTTTCCAGAATATTCTAGATAAACTAGGTACTAATTAAAACTAGATTATTACATTAATATTATACATAAATTGTACATACAACTTCTTTATACGTGAGAAGTTTACCTGTAAGTGAGTATCGCATTTTTGCGTTAAAATTTTTGCATGTTACATTTAGCATAAAACCTGTGTAAACAATAGGGTAGTTGACAAAAAAAATACTAATTAGTTCGTCAGATAGATTTCCAAAAAATATTGAACACGTATTTTTTCTTTTTTCACTTAAACAAAAAATGAAGACGATACAGTGCTTCGAAAAGTCGTGCAACGTCATAGTTTGGTCCATTTTTACCAGACTATGACGTCAAAAGCCCTCTCTACATGATCTTTGCTTTGATTTTAAAAGCTTTTTCGAAGCTTTATTTTCGTAATCTATATAAATAAAAAGAGAAGTCCTGACTGACTGACTGACTGACTCATCAACGCCCAGCCCAAACCCTTGGACCTATATAGAAAGCTGAAATTTTGCACAGAGGTTCCCTTCATAATGTAGACAAGGAATAAGGAAGGATTTTTCGAAATTCAACCCCTAAAGGGGTGAAACGGGGGATTAAAGTTTGTATGGAAAATCGTCATTTTCACGCGGGCGAAGCAGCTGGCAAAAGCTAGTTTTTTATTAATTTGATAAAACAATAAACACGTATCCAATAGTTTTCGATAATCTAACTGACGGACTAAACAGAATCATATTTTTTTTAGTCAGTCAACTACCGTATTGTTGGTGAAATAATAAATAAATAAATGTGCTGTGTCGTCATCTTCCTGCTCAGCTCTGCAGGGCTATTGTCTATCTTTTCAAAAGTCAGTGAATAACAAGCACCAGTTGTCCACAGAACTTTGGTGTTAACTGCTAATGTCATAAAATTGGTATTGCGTATCTCATTGTGTGGATAACACGTGACAGTGATTATAGGATGACTAACATCCCAGCAATTGACACCTCTATTTTTTATCGACTATTATACGGCCAAGTTAAGCAGGTACTGCTTGAACGTTACAATACTTGATTGAGGATATATTTTAGATTTAGCCTCTTTATGGCACCTGACATGTCAAATGGTTATTGTCAAAGAGATTTAAAAGTAATATTTGAATGTCATTTTTGTTGTCAGCCAGTAAGAAATTGCTGTTGTACGTAGTACTAATTACTTTCATGTTTTGCATGGAAGAAGTAAAGACAAAAGGAAAATAAAATAAAATATTTTGCTCGAGATTACTAATTAAGTTTTAAAAATTAATGTCTATTGCTTATGTAAGACGATTTTGATGAAATAAACCCTAATTATTACTCAGAACATTGCAGGGCACGACACAAAAGGCCACAATGTTCACATATTCACAAAACAATACGTGAAATGAATCTATACAAAGGTAGGAAAATATTATATTCCCCGAAGGGTTAGACAGAGGTGTACCCATTATTACACTTCACCAACTACCTAAAGAATATTACAGATTGTCTCAAAAAACCATCATTGTAAAAACAAAATCCAAATTCAAGAAAAGACAGGTTTCTATATTGTACATAGTATTCACACATTATGAGCTATGCAATTATATCAAGGAATATATAATATTAAGGAGATTGAGTTTAGATAATGCAAATATAGTTATAAAATCTTTAGTAGCTCCAACAATACGGGACTTATAGAAACTAGTACCAGTATCAACCGTCATAAATCATCATAAAACACTACCCTTGAGAAGCGTCTTTCACGAAAGTCACTTTAAACTCTGTGTATAAACAATGTAATGTCAAATAAGCTTAGACAATCGCAATTTTAAAAATATCGATACAGAAACTTCTGTCAAAATGAGTTAAAGTGACTATCAACGACAATGGTCTCCGATGACGTCATACGCGTTGTACTACTGGTCATAGCCGATACCAAATTAATCTTTTGACAGTTAATGAAAGCACACAGAGCGAAAGTGATAATCAAAACAACTGTCAACAGAGATAGCCAATAGCCCTGCTGGTCCCATGCTATTTAGGGTCGGCGCAGTATGTTTTCTTCTTCTATTCTCCTCATTCTATTATAATTATAATATGTGTATGATCTGCTAATAACATTAAGTAGCAACGTAAAATAAATACTCAACAAGAATTTATAATTTAGTGTGAGATAACAGTGGTGGCCCAGTGGTGGCGGCCCCGACTTACGAACAGTTGGTCGTGGGTTCGAACCCAGGCAGGCGCATTACTTTGTGTAATTTATTTCATCACCACTGCTCTCAAAACGGTGAAGGAAAACATCGTGAGGAAACCGGCATGTCTTAGAACCAAAAATTCGAAGATATGCGACATCTACCAATCCGCACTGGGCCCGCGTGGTGGATTATAGCCCATCCCTCTCCTAGAGAGGAGACCTGAGTCCCTGCAGTGGGAACAATTATAGGCTGATGATGATGAACATCATAACCCGTCGGGGCTGCGGGTTGTTCGAAAGAGATATCGATGTAATTTGAATCATGTTTCACAGCAGCTGTGGGAGCATTCTAGACTGAATATGATAATCCTATGATTTCTATAGCTCCTTTATATATACTTTTCAGGTAAACAATACGCCATGATGAGTATGAAGACAACGTTGGCGTATATTTTGCGACGATACCACGTCACTGGGGATATAAACAATGTACAATTTAAATGTAATATAATTCTACATCCAGTCATTGGACACCATATAAGTTTAAAAGTAAGTTTTTATAATGTTATAAAATTCATAAGCTGACTATGCAATATCTACACCTGTGCAGTGTTTCTTTGCGCATCTGGTGTAAATTGAAAAAAAAATTAGGATAGAACTTGGCGTCACTTTGAGGCACAAAAATTATGGGATAAGTAGCTGCCAGGAGTAATTGGAAGCACAAAAATTACGGGACAAGTAGTAGTCATGGACACACAAACTTATAACACGTACACTAATTAATAGACATCTTTTGATTATACTGGAAGTACGCAAGGCAGCCGTGCAATATTCTATAACCGCAGTAACGCCAGAAAATAATATTTCAACTTCAGCCGTAATAGACATTTCTGCGACACCTAATGGCGGTAACAACAAAAGCGATCAGTGTGAATAATCTATCATCTGTGAAATGGTGACCACCAGATTAATGCCCATTGATACTGACCTGCCCAACATTAATACAGTCTTGACAAATGTGGACACAGAACGCCCCGTTCCCGTTTGCCAGGCAACGAGCTAAAGAATTCGCTTGGGTAAAACTTTTTCTGATGTTAGAAATGGATTCAGAGAACCTCGACAAGTACCTATAACGCCTCTAGACTATTTCCAGTCTAGAGTCAAGAGAAAAGAGGAAGTAGAGGAAAAAAGGTTTCAGACGAACGAATACCTGTTTTTTGCTCTCTCCGTAGTATAAAAAAGCCCAACAGAATGTATCTGTGTGTGGTCGTTTCGTTTGCGCCAAAACGGTGCAGAAACTACAAATGTGTTTCAAAAAGTACATCTTGTAATGCGGAATATTAGGGGAACTCATTCTTATTGGCATAAAGCATTTACTGGTTTTCAATGGCCATGGTGCACAAAAGGGATCCTCATTCGCCAGATATATTACGAGCTCTCTTAGTGGCTGATGGCCGTACCTACTGATTTCCCGGTGGCTGATCTCACTTTGGCAGATAAATTACGTCTCGTGGAATCATACCCGGACACATTGTGCAGACAGTTTATGTTTCGTCTGAACGCCTTTTTCTATCTTGAAACAAGATTACCCTCTGCTGGGCCAGCCCATTGTTGATTTTTGGTAACGAATATAATTTCACCTGCAAGGGAGGTGCAACTGTTTGACACTGAGGTAGGAATTGCAATTTTGAATTGCGTTGTGTCTTGTTTACTTCCGGACTCCAACAAAAATTCGAAATTCAGGGATTTGGTCACACCAGATTCCTGAATTCACACTCAAAAGTGTCACAAAAAAAAAATAGTGCCGATTTGGTTTTCTAAGACCAATATCAAACCAATTGCGAATATTGGACGAGGCTGAAACGATAAGGACCGGAGGGCGCTTTTATGTTTTAAACAGAAAAGAAGGTGAAGAGTGAATAAATAACACTATAATGCACGAATGTTGCGCATGTAGCAAACCGCCATGGATATACATCCTTGTGACACGGTATTAAGTTTCAAAATACATTTCAAAGTCTGAACCTGCTGATGTGTCTAGAAGTATCATAGAAGCCATGAGACGGGTGCAAGAGAAGGGTGAAACAATTGTTTGTCATGCAAAATGCAATCTAAACCCATCGTGAAGTATCAGCGTGTGAGACCGCCGTTAGACTTTCGTCGCCCATGTTTCATTTAGATCAGAATCGGAGCTCATGGAAGGCTACAGCACGGCCTAAGAAGCATTCTTTGGCAAAAAAGATTTACTTCGACCTTTGCAACAGGGTTATAGTGCGGAGGATGACTACATGGGAAAAAGAAATTCAGCATGCAATTTCACGGTTGTCGCAGAAAATTTGGCCAGGAGCGCTTAAGTATCAGAAGACAATGATGAAGATTACTCTGTCATACGAAATCAGTGTTTATTAGATGAGGGTGAAGGTATGATAGCTACCAAAATTGATGAGCCAGAAGCTCATACAATGACTGGTGAGCAGTATGCAGCAGCCGTAAATTTAATGAATATGTGCCAACGGGAGTTATTCAGGGCCATTTCTGAATGGCTGTTGCTTACCGCCTACCATGCGACAAAGCCATTACGAGCGTTTGTGACAGGTGATGCTGGGACAGGTAAAACATTTGCCCTTAAACTCGTTTTGGAACAAATAAATCGCCTCACTCACGTTCCCCACTGTAAAGCAGTAGGAGTCGCGGAACTAACTGGCGTAACTGCGAGACTCATTAGGGGCTCCACTTTACATTACAGTCGGCCCTCCCTTTTGCGAAGGGCAGACTATAGACAATGGTTCATTATACAGATGTTTCTATGATTCCCTACACCAAATTGAGAAATATTTACCTCAGGCTACAACAAATGAAAGTTAGCGATGTTTACTTTGGTGGTGTCAATGTATTGCTATTTTAAGACCTGACGCAGCTTCCACCACTAGCTAAATCTGCCGGCGGAGCATACTGTTTCAAAAAACCACCACATTTAAGCGGTGAAGGAGACTTATGAGCGCTGTTTAGTTTCTGCGAACTGCCACAGAATATGAGGCAAGCAGACGACACAACATTTGTGGATATTTTAAATAGTCTGTGGTTCGGTCAGCTCACTGTCGATGCAATAACTTGAACTCTTGGATCGGTGGAGAATATCATTGTCGGGCTACCATGGCGAGTGCGTGCGCATATTCCCCACTGCGAAACAACTGGATGAGTATTTACAATGCCACGCTGACCAATGAATTTGCCAAAACATGTCTAATGTATAACGTGCTGCTGAAAACCTACGGACAGCGGCCAAAATCTGATTTCAGGCGATCTGACCCCAATAAAACAGGAAACGTTGTTGCGTTTTTAAAAGTTGGTATTGGTTCGAGGGTAACGTTGCCACGGGGGTTTCTCGAAAATTTGTACGGCCAGCTCTACGTCGTGACCAACTTGAAACGGGAGAATTGCCACAAGGCGTTTTCGTAGAGTATGACGACAAAACGATACGTGGCAACTTACTAGGTTTGGGTGTAAGTATTGAGCCTAGCACTGTGGAATTTCATGCATTGCGGGGTCAAGGTAAACTTGAGCACTCATATTATGTTGGGCCGTGACAGTGCACTAGATGCAAGACAACACTGGATAGCTATTAGCCATCGTGGATCTGGGCATATTTTTTTTTGCCAAGAGCCAAGCTTACGTCGCGTTTAGTCGAGTGAGATCTAGCAATTCGTATTTTAGATCCATGTAAGCTGATTCACGACCCACATGATGAAAAGTCTCTCCAAGAACTCAATCGCCGCAGAAATCTTGAAACCATGTAAAATCTGAAGGAACTTAGCAGGAATTTATCATCATCATTTCAGCCAAAAGACGTCCACTTCTGGACATAGGCCTCCCCTAGGCGTCGCCACATTGACCGGTCCCGTGCGTCTCTCATCCAGCGGGTTCCTGCAACCTTGACCAGGTCATCGGTCCACCTAATGGGAGGCCTTCCAACGCAACAGCAGGAATTAAGGAAAACAAAAAACTCAGCTCATGAAGCATTCAGTGAACTAACTTTAATTTTGTGATTATGAAATTGAAAATGAAGTCAAGGACAGTAAATTCAAACGCCTGATAAAATACTAGTAGCTAAAATTATATTGTTTACGAATTGCGTCGAATTGACTTGATGTTTACATTGAATGATTCCTTCAGCAATCTTTCGAATATTTCGATTAATGTTTTGAAAATTGAAGTATTTCTTAATAGGTGAAATATCAAACAAAAAAAAGTTCATACGGGAGGTGAATACAAATAGATTAAAAAAATCCTCTAGCTCTCTTTGGTCACAATACTTAGTTCACTGTCCGAAGAATCGTTAGCTTCACCAGGCTCGATTTCGAATCCAAAAGCTTTCCTTTTTAGCTTGCATTAAATGTAAAGGGGTTTGAACTTTTTTCTATGGATGCTGGCATATCAACCATTTGTCGATCTTTCCCTTCAAATATCTCGATAACGTGCCACGTTGGGGTAAATCCAAATGGTGGGCAGGTTGATATGCCACATCGGTTCTATCCCCTTTGGTCGAACGTAAACAAGTTTATTAAGTCACTCTGGAAAAAGGCTATTTCTAACTTTTGTATATGCGTTTAATCAAAAGTTTACCAATTTCTTTCAAACGCCGCAGATAACGATGGAACACTCAATAATCTTAAGGTAACGTATGAAAGTTGTTTCAAAATCCTTTCGAGGATGTCAATGGTTAACTGGTTTTCAAATTATTTCACTGGTTTCTGCCCCTATGGACATCGTAGTTTGTTGATCTGAGACCGCTTCCGACGGCCGGTGGGTGGTGCCTGAGTGAGAGCTTGGGCGGGGGGCCTGCACGGCCCCCCACACCCCCCGTGCGGCGCGGCGGTCGTATCTCTTACTCGCTGAAGATAACGTATGAAAGTTGTTTCAAAGGCCTTTCGAGGATGTCAATGGTTAACTGGTTTTCAAATTATTTCACTGGCCCAAAAACTACTTCTTCTTCTTCTTTAACTTCTTCAGCGAGGATTGCCATTATTTTAAATGTGTAAATTTTTCATAATGTTTAACAAGCTTAGCTATTAATATTCCGGGACACTTGGAAAAACTCGTTGTCATTAAGAGTTCGTAATGTTGGTTTATGGTATTGTGGAACCTAGGATCGAGCAAATACACGACCAAATGAATAGGCAGTTTTTTGTTTTTTTTTCAAATAAGCCGGTACTTCCAAAATTAATCCTATAACAGATTTAAAATTTTGTACTGCTTCGGCTATAAGAAGTAGCATCTCTTCCTTATCTTCTAATCCTGACTTTACTGAGCCTTGAACAATATAATTTGTTTTACATTCCTATCAATTCTGATATCTTGACTGATTACCAATGATAAAGCGTCGCGATTTGCCAGTAACGACTTGAAAGTCAGAATAAACCCCGCCCATCATTCTTGTTTTACTTGAAAGTTTCAAAGTCAGTAAATATTTGACTGTACTGTTTGTCTTCAAATGGGGCTCAACAATCATGTCTTTTAATTATATAATATTTTGATTTATAATTTTCTTGAATTTTTCGTAAAATCACTTTAAATTCTCGATTTTCACAATATCGTTAAAAAATAAATTCAGTCTATGGGCAGAGCACAACCAGTGCAATCAATATGTGGATGTAAAGTCTGAACTTGCTTCCACGCATTTGCTTGTTTACTCACATGTTACTTACGTTATCGGTAATTATGGCAACGAATTTTAATAGGCCAATAAAATTTCTTCCAGTACGATTACAATTTGATTGATAAATAATTATAATTAATTAGCCGTTGCTCTTTGTGTACCTGGATATAAAATAATATTATACTTTTCCAAAAAAAATGTCCAGGTGTTGTAATTATAAAATTGACGACTCGCTTAACACAAAATTATATTCGTTCACTCATCCATAACCTCTCAATTTGTTTCTTGATTTTTTTCAAATGACGGTACTTCCAAAATTATTCATTTACCAGATTCCAAATTTTGTGCTGTTTCGGCTATAGAAAGTAGCATCTTTTCCATAACTTTTAATCTTGACCAAAATGAGACTTGAACAATATTATTTGTTTTAAATTCATATCAATTTTGATATCTTGACTGATTACCAAAGCTGATAAAACGTTGTGATTTGCCAGTAACATCTTGAAAGTTAGAATAACCCCCACCCATCTTGTTTAACTTGGAAGTTTCAAAATCAAATATTGAATTCCGTACTTTTCTTTTTGTTTTTCTTCAAATGTGGCTAAGCAAACATGTCTTTTAGTTAAAACATATAACTAAAAGATATGTTTGCTTAGATATCAATTTTCTTTAATTCTTCATAAAACACTATAAATTCTCGATTTTCATGAAATCGTTAAATAATAAATTCAGTCAATGGGCAGCACAACCAATGCAATGTTTCACTCTGCACGCATGCTACTTGCGTTATCTGTAATTATGGCAACGAATTTCAATGGACCAATTTCTTCCTGTACGATTACAATATGATTGCTATTAATGTAATTTGCGGTTCCTCTTTGTGTACCATTTAGACTTTTCCAAGAAATGTTTTCGGGTATTGTAATTATAAAATTGACGTCTCCTTTACCACAAATGTTCGTCCACCAATCTTATGGATTGGCCTTGATTTTAGGTCAATATTTATTTTTATTCTGTGATACTCGGCATCAAGTACTGCATGCTCATTGCATATTTTGTGGATGGACTATAGTAACTTTTTAATAAATCGATTGTACTGCAGTATTAATGCAGTATTTATTCACAAATAAATTAAGTTGTAACCCAGAAAAATATGCTGCGACCGGTTCACATTCATCAAAAGAATTAGCAGTGTCAGTTAACTCAGTTATATCCAAATAAAACAGTAACAGATGGTGTACAGTTTGTACACTTGCAGAGATATTGGTTAGAACACGTAGATAAAATGTCGCTATGTTTCCCACAATTACGAGATAATAAATTGCATGATTCCTTTCCGTAATGTTAGTCACCGCGTTGCGGTAATTGCACTCAGTAATTTTATGTAAATAATGTAGTTTTACTAATGATGTGACGCACGTTAGGTGCAAAAACGTGTACAGTGTAAGACTGTACAATATCTTGATCAAAATGAGTCTTGAACAATATAATTTGTTTTACATTTTTAACAATTTTGATATCTTGACTGTTTACCAAACCTGACAAATCGTCGCGATTTGCCCGTAACGACTTCAAAGTCAGAAGAGCCCCCGCCCATCTTATTTTACTTAAAAGTTTCAAAGTCATTTATTGACTTCCTTTTTTTTCTTTTTCTTCAAAAGGGTAGTTGACTGACTAAGAAAAATATGTTTCTGTTTAGTCCGTCTGTCAGATTATCGAAAAATATTGGATACTTGTTTTTTGTTTTATCAAATTAATAAAAATTGACGAAAATAAAGCTTGTCAAACACCATGGAGAGGGGGCTTTTGACGTCATCATCATCATCATCAACAGCCTATTAATATTCCCACTGCAGGGACTCAGGCCTCCTCTCTTTGAGAGGGAATGGGCTATAATCTACCACGCGGGCCCAGTGCGTATTGGTAGATGTCGCATGTCTTCGATTTTTTTGGTTCTAAGACATGCCGGTTTCCTCACGATGTTTTCCTTCACCGTTTTGAGAGCAGCGGTAATGAAATAAATTACACAAAGTAATGTGCCTGCCTGGGTTCGAACCCACGACCTACTGTCCGTAAGTCGGGGCGGCCACCACTGGGTCACTGCTGCTATTTGACGTAATAGTCTGTTAAAAACTTTTTTACAAAAAATAAAACCGACTTCGACAAAAATAAAACACAAAAAAGTGAAAAATAAAAAATCAGCTTCTGAAGTCGGTGACTTTTGTTTGATTTCATGTTTTTGCCACCGACTTCTGAAGCTGATTTTTTATTTTTCACTTTTTTGTGTTTTATTTTTGTCGAAGTCGGTTTTATTTTTTGTAAAAAAGTTTTTATTTTTCACTTTTTAGTGGTTCACATGTGCTTACCCCTTCACAACGTACCGGCGTGATGTTATGTTATGAACTGGTCAATAGACAGTCATGAGATTACAGCAATCCCAGTCCATTTGCTATCATTAATTGAGGAGTTCCGTTGCCTATCTCCGAAGTTCTTCATCACCTTTGTAGTGAGTACAGGCGTGATATTATGTTGTGTGATGGCGTAAACAATGCTTAGATATGCTATAGCAACAATCGCGGTTAATCTGTTGTTATTTATTGAAGAGTTCCCCCGATTTCTACAAGATCCCATCATTAGATATTGAAATGGTGACAATGGGACCACACGGGAAGCACCAGCTTTCAAATGAAAAAAGAATCAAGAAAATCAGTTCACCCAGTCGCAAGTTATGAGTGAACAAACATAAAAAAAAAAAAAAAAAAAAAAAAAAAAAAAAAAATACAGTCGAATTGATAACCTCCTCCTTTTTTTGAAGTCGGTTAAAAATGGACCAACCTGTGACGTTTCACGACTTTTCGAAGCACTGTATCGTCTTCATTTTTTGTTTACGTGATAAAAGAAAACCGGCCAAGAGCGTGTCGGGCCACGCTAAGTGTGATAATTCTTTTTTTGTTTGAAAAAAGATACGTTCAGGATAATAAAATATGTAAACAAAGTTAAAAAAAATGCTTGCTTATACGATTATACTACAAACTTAGTCCAGAAATTATTTTGTACAACTGTATGTCTTTTTTGTACAAAAACTGTTTCCATCCAGGTTCAAAATGATTTTCCTAGAAAGTCTTTATAAAGTTCTACTTTTCAAATTTTTTTCTAAACTTATGGTTCAAAAGTTAGAGGGGGGGGACACATTGTTTTCTACTTTTGGAGCGATTATTTCCCAAATTATTGACATTATCAAAAAATGATTTTAGTAAACCCCTATTCATTTTTAAATAACTTTCCAACAATATATCACACGTTAGGGTTGAAATTAAAAAAAAATCACTTCCCGCTTTAAGGGGGGCTACCCTAATAAAACATTTTTTTCCAAATTTTATTTTACCACTTTGTCGGCGTGATTGATACACATATTGGAACCAAATTTCAGCTTTCTAGCGCTAACGGTCACAGAGATTAAGCGAGGACGGACGGACGGACGGACGGACGGACAGACAGACATGGCGAAACTGGGGTTCCTAGTTGACTACGGAACCCTAAAAAATACGTGTTCAATATTTTTTGAAAAACTATCTGACGGACTTATTAGTTTTATTTTGTCAACTACCCTAATGTGGCTAAGCAAACATGTCTTTTAGTATAACTCGGTTCATTAAAGAAAGGAATCTAAAATGGCAACACATGGCATGTCCTCTCGCTCGCTCACTATAGTGTGCGAGCGTGAGGACATGATAAAAACCGCCATTTTAGATTCCTTTCTTTAATGAACCGGGTTATAACATGTCTTATAATTTTCTTTCATGATGTCGGTAAAAAATAAACTGAGTCCATGGGCGAAGCAACCAGTGCAATCGATATGTGGATGCAAAGTCTGAACTTGCCTAACACTGCATGCATTTACTTGCGTTGCAACGAATTTTAATTGGCCAATTTCTTCCAGTACACACAATTTGATTGCTAATACAATATACCGTTCCTCTTTTTGTACCTAGATATTTTATACTTTTCCAAAAACCGGGTTCGGGTGTTGTAACTATAAAATTGACGACTCCTTTGCCAAAAATATTCGTTCACTTCCATAACCTCTCAATTTTTTTCTTGATGATGATGCTGGTACTTCCAAAATTAATCCTATAACAGATTCCAAATTTTGTACTGCTTCGGCTATAGAAAGTAGCATCTTTTCCATAACTTTAAATCTTGACCAAAATGATTCTTGAACAATAGAATTTGTTTTACATTCCTATCAATTTTGATTTCTTGACTGATTACCAAAGCTGATAAAGCATCGCGTATTGCCAGTAACGACTTGAAAGTTGGAATAGACCCCGCCCATCTTGTTTAACTTGGAAGTTTCAAAGTCAAATATTGACTTCCGTACTTTTCTTTTTGTTTTTCTTCAAATGTGGCTAAGCAAACATGTATGTTAGTTATATACGAAATAACTGTTTATAATTTTTTGTTGTCTTGTATATTCATCGGCACTGCACTATGTTTACTTCATACAGTGGTATCGTTAAACTTTATAAAAACTCACCCTACCACCAGGGTTACGGCTAGGAGTACGGTGGGTTTGCAGTGATTATATGTAATGAAATGAAATGGAATGAAATGGCATAGGAAATGGCTTTTATTTCTTGCTGGACTTCTTTGCCTTATCCGTATACGAAAACTTTATATCATATAGACATGATAATAAATGTATTGTGTACCTAGACAGTATTTGGATAATGGTGCCGATTCTCTTGTCACAAATTTCTCTAAACTAGACTAAAAATCATTAAAATTTAGTTTAATCCTGTCAAACGACGTTATCCATTCTGAAATTGACTAAAGTGACATAGCTTAACTAAATTATAGTCTGACAGCACTAAGTTATTCAATTTAGTGAAAATGGCAATTTTGCTATTCTGAAATTGACGTTTTTCACCTAAAATTATGATTGTCAAACTAAATCAGACCATTTTTAATCGCGAATAAAAAGGTGTGGAATAAAATTAGTTGACATAAACTAAAATTTACAAAGCATATTTCTCTATTATTTTTCGAAAGTTTGGATGACTTTGAGTTAATTATGGAAGCTTATGTGATTGCCGCTGTTGGCGATGCGGCAGAAAGGTAGGTTTAGTGTTATTTTATTATGATACAATACAAAATGCATTCGTGAAAACTTACAAAGGATTTGTACTGAACATCTAATGTACTTGCATTATTAGTTGGAAAAGAAGTGGATAAATGCACTTCTCATAATCATAGCCACTTCCAGGCTCTGAGTATTATCTAATAGACACTTTCAAGAAAGAATTCATTTGGAAAGATTGCGAGACCAATCCAACCAATTCCAAATGGCAGAGGAGAAATTTAAAAAACTCTTTAGACTCCCTAGAGCGGGAGCACTTTATTTGGTGGATATGCTAAGGAATCCTCGGTTAGATGAAGGTTTTATCCCCAAACACCGAAAGGTTAGAACAGTTTTGTGCAGTAATTCACTTGCATATACAAGTTTTTAAGAATTTATAGTTTAGTCGAGTGGTATCTCACTTTTATTATATTTATGGGTGATCTAAACCTAGTCATTACATAATTGAGATCTTTCAGTCGAAAACCGCACGCCCCTCCACTAAAATTTCTTTACAAACATTTGAACGACCCACGGACCGAAAAGCAGTGGCGCAACATGCATTTTTAGAATGAAAAATTTCTACCTACCTACCTGTATGATAATAGAACTCATTTGCAGATTCTAGCTGCACTAAATCTGTTTGCTCAAGGCAGTTATCAAACAGCTGTTGGGCAAGACAACTTACTTGACAACTTAATTCTTCTGAAATCTAAATAAGTGTATCTTTGCAGACGAAGAAGATATCGATGGCAACGAGGATAACAAGCAGAATGCTATTGTGGAGGATCAGGATGCTATTGTAGAGGATCCTGGCGCAGACTTCCTTGCTGAAGCAAGGGAAATTCGGCAATTACTTGTCAATAATTTTAATTAAATTAAACATTTTATTTCTTTATTATTAAAATTTTAATTTTCTTATCACCTTATTTATTAATTAACCTATCTAAGAGTGGCGATTAGGTTTCTATCACAAATTGAAACCGCATATAATACAATAATCAACAAAATATGCCAAATATTTGCCTCTTCTCTACAGAGAAGGCACGAGCACTGATCACCATGCATGCTCAAGACGGGTTCGCGATTTCAGACTTATTAGGTATATTATAATAATTATAGTCCAGATTTCCTCACGATGTTTTCCTTCCGACCTTCATTGAAATAAAAATGAGTAAATAAAAGAAAAATGTTCGTACATATTTTTTATTAATGTTATGTTTTAACTTTTGTACCACTGTATGCCCATTTTCTCTTGCCCGTTTTATAAAAGAATTGAATTTTTTGTCGAATTGCACTTATTTATGTTGAAGTCATCCATTTCTTTCTTAGGACGGCCTGATCTGTGTTTGCCTTCATCTACAATACGCCTCACTGTACTCTCAGATTTTCCTGAAAGAAAGATTTAAAAAAAGATGTAGTATCTAATGGAAAATACATAGCACTATTTTTATTTCAAACATGTTAAAACTTATTCATATTTAAAATCATCGGTAAATTTGATTACCCAAAAGTATCAAAACTTAGCTAGGTACTTACATTTGCAATCTAACCTATAAATGCGCAATGTAAACAATGCTTATTTTAGTCACAAAATCGTATATTTAGTAAATTTGTGACTTCTGGTAGATAAAAAACAAACAATAACACGATTACATACCTGTCATAGCTGCTGTTCGACTATAAATATCCAAATTTGATAAAATTTGTCCAGCTTGGTGTTCTAACAAACATCGCAAGTCACATTGCTGATATACTTTGAAATAATTTCCCGAGCTCCACTCCTATTTGTTTTCCTCATATTTAACACGTTTCTTCGAAGTTTTGTCGACGTAGATTTGAAAAACATTTAAAAATGCAAAAGGTATCAAGATAAAATAATAACAAGTTGATGACAGACAGCCGATGACATTTGATGTACTATGATTTAGTGTTACCCTACTTTTGAATAATCCATGGTATAATAATATAAATAATCTTAGTTCCTCAAACATTAATTTCTTGACTATACAGACAGACTGTACTTCATTAATGATTACTGGTATACAATTTTAAATAAATATTTGATTTACCTCAGGTTTTTTTTTGCAATTCAGATCATTTCGTTCACTTTCATTCAGCTTTTGTCTATGGTCTACTGCAATCTTGGTCTATGCTTTATTCAACTTAACGAATGTCAAACTCGATTTTAGGTGTGTCAAAACTATATTTAAATTTAGAGAATCTTGTTTTCAGAATAACTTACCAAAACCAACTAACTAAAAATAAGAAATTTTAGTTTTAGTTTAGGTTAGTTCGGTGTACAAGAGAATCGGCACCAATATGCTTATTGCTTTGTACAACATACACATGTTGAATATTGCTTTAAATGTCTTTTTTATTAAATGCAAACTATTCTTTTATTTTGAGTTTTTTTTTATGGACCTTGAAGAAAGCAGAACCAATTTTCATGCGTGTCATTCGATGATTTTCCACCCACCAAAAAAAAAGGGTCTTATTGACCTTGCTCAGTTCTGTCTATCACTTGATGGAGGTAATTGAGTTAGTGGAGAAATCATGCTTTATCCTACTTTTCTGATTAATTTGGTTGAAGGATCTAGGACAGTTAAATTTATTGTTTCTCTAGAATTTTGTCTCGGCTCTTTTCTGTCGGTTACCGCTTTTGATTCTGTTTTTAGAAGTTATAATGGTTTGGCAATTAGTGCATTAAATGAGATTTTATTTGTTAATTCATAACATCGTTATATCCACACCAAAAGTATTAGAATTTTACGATCATTACTCGAGACCTGCATAGGGGAGTTGACTGACTAAAAAAACTATGATTCTGTTTAGTCCGTCAGTTAGATTATCAAAAAATATTGGAAACGTGTTTTTTTTTTATCAAATTAATAAAAAAAATCGAAAATAAAACGTGTCAAAGATTGAAAGTGGGGGCTGGTGACGTCACTTTCTGGTAAAAAATGTACCAAACTGTGACGTTGCGCGATTTTTCGAAGCACTGCATCGTCTTCATTGATTGTTTACGTGAAAAAATAAAAAAAAAACGTGTCCAATATTTTTTGGAAATCTCTCTGACGATTTTTTTTGTCAACTACCCTTACCTTATAATATACATTTCCATCGATTATTTTTCTGTAAAACAGTGTATTGTTCTGAATTCAGAATCAGTTGTACGATTGAGACTTCTTTATTTTTTTTTATAATTTGATTTCATCGATGTGCGATCAATGGGCACAATTTGAATTTAGGTGTATTTATGGGTGTATAACCACTGGCACATTTTTTCAGGTTAAATACAGGAACGATTTGGAAAATATGCCCAAAAATTCACGATATTGTCGACTTTAGCTAAAACTTGCATTATCGTCAATAGCCATAATATCATGCATTTGCGTATAATCCAGTGTCTTATCATTACAGTCATTTTTCAAGGCAATTTAAACAGAGTAGTCTACAATTGAGCTAGATTTCTACAAAACAAACCATGTAGTCTTAGCGCTAGTGATCATTTTCGTAATTCGAGAGATATTTCTTGTCCAGACACTGGTTTGAGAATCAAATCACATCTAAATTGTACTTTACTGATGTCTCCAGTGACGTGGTATCGTCGCAAAACATGTGCCAACGTGGTCTTCATAGCCATCATGGAGTATTGTTTACCTGGAATTGTAAAATGGAAATAAGTAGGGAAAGACTGACATGACGTAGCATAACATCGCTCCTTTACTCGAAGAGTTAGACAAAGGTGTACCCATTAGTACCCACATTTAGCCAGTTATATTTAAGTCCTATGTAGTGTGACTCGGGCTGAACGTCATATAGAATCCAGTATAGATGCTTCGCTTTCATAACTTGCTATAATAAATTTTTGTTTGCTTTTATTTATTACTAGCTTTTGCCCGCGACTTCGTTCGCGTTGAATAGTGACTTCCGGCAGATTTTTGGTATATCTCGCGAAAAAAAAAAAAAAACTATCCTATGTCCTTTCTCAAGTTCCAAACTATGTCTTTACCAAATTTCACACAAATCGGTTCAGTAGTTTAGGCGTGAAGCAAAGACAGACAGACAGAAAGACAGACAGAGTTACTTTCGCATTTATAATATTAGTTCGGATAGTTAGGATAGGACTAGCTGACCCACGCAATTACGTCTGCGCCACCCAACGACCATACAGCCACATGGTCGTTGGCGGCACCTAAGAGAGAGAGCGGTTTAAGGAATAATTCCGTTTTTGCAACATTTTTCATTTATGCTTCTCTCCTATTGGTCTATGCGTGACGTTATTAGCCTATAACCTTTTAAGATAAATGGACTATCCGACGCAAAAATATTTTTTCAATTCCAACTAGTAGTTCCTTAGATTAGTGCGTTCAAACAAACTCTTCAGTTTTATAATATTAGTAAAGAATTGCTTTTTTGTTAATTTTTGCGATGTTACAAGATAAAACATACCAAGACAGTTGCGTTTGCCGATACTAAAGGTGGCAAACGCATTAGAGTTGGCAGGCAGAGTGGCGGGGTCCAGCCACCGCTCCGGCTTGAACTCATTCGCGTCTGCGCCCCACACGGGGTGACGATTCATAGCATACAGTGATATTCCAACGGTACTACCAGCTGGCAGTGTGTAGTTCTCTGAAAATAGAAGTAGTTTATTTATAAGAAACAATAAATATAACATGAAAACTTTAGTTCGAAAGCTTTATGGCGCGAGGTCTACTCTCTAAGCACGAAACCTATAGTTTCGATCGAAGATTCAGGCGTTCATTTACGGATATTGATTTTGATTTAGTTAAGTGCCGGAACTAAAAAAGAATGTCAATAATTATTGATATTAAAATTTCTCTCTCTCTACTCCGGATGTATTTTCAAAACACATGAATGCGAATAATAATAGATGTGAGTAGGGTTACGGCTTTAGAGAGTACGAACTTAAAGAGTACCTAGTTCGCCAGATTCATGCAGTTCATCAGAGAATAACCGAGAATTACATTATATTATGAAAAAATCACACACTTAGCCCCCTTTTTTTTTTGCTGGGTGGAAAATCATCGAATGAACCCCCCCCCCCCCGCTCTTGGGCAGAGCGAAGGGGAGTGTCAGACTTCTACTGACTAAAAACCGAACCCATGTTCCTTCTTTGCCCTTGCGCCGAGGCCACGTCATCTAGTACAAAAATCCGCGGCCCCGACGGGACACACTTAGCCCCTAATGTCGAGGCCGCGGTACTCTTGCGAACAAGCCGCAGCCCCAACGGGAATATGAAATACCTACAACGTGTTACAATCAAATGTTTTTGTACAAAATGGAATCTTCGATTGTTACATTACAGACATATTATTTTGCCCCTACCACCAGAAGCTCTTTTGTTACATAGGTGTACATACTTAGCTTTACAGGTGCACTGGGGCTGCATTTTGCTACCCTCGGCACTGGAGGGTATAATCTCAAGACCTCTTTCAATACCGCTTCCAAATACACCAGTTTTGGTAAATCGAATTTGGTTATATCTCTGTCGGGATCTTCGAGAACTGCTTGCAATCTAAAAAATAATAATAATAATATGTTTTACAATTAAGGCGTTCCAAATGAGAATAGGATTGACGTAGAAGACCTTTATCTGTCTACACTGTCACAATGGTTATATAATTCAGTCGGTCGTCAATTTTGATTTTGAATCAATTTTTATACTGTTTTAAAAATTTAGAAATCAACGCAAGCGAGGATAAAAAAAAAACCAAATCAAAATTCGGAATAATGAAAACATACTCATTAAAAACTTTTGCCTGAACTTCTGGATGACTTCCCACCAAAACTAAGCAGTACGTCATAGCCCTGGTTGACGAATCATAAGCGGCTCCAATGATAGTGTCCAGGTGTTCCCTGATCTCTTCATCCGTGAAGGTCTCTTCTTTTTCTCCGGCTTCCAGCAATTGGTCTAGGAGTGACTTGTAACCTGAAACGTTTTTTTTACGAATATTCGTTATTTTTATGAATTTTCTAAACGCCTTGTTGACGCTTCCTCTCTGACCCAAGGGCTGGCTTTGTTTTCGGCCAGAGGCTAAGTGTTGCCATACAACGCGGCAAAGCTGCCAGTCTCTTGGGTACTTTACGTGCGGACAGCGTTGAGGAGGAGTTTTTCGATTCCCTTTTATAGGTAGTTTGTTATTAGTTTTAAAAACAATATTGAAATTTTTCATTCATACTATAAACACAGTCCCAAAAAACTCATTATGGGTTGTGGGTTACAGTTTACTAGGGCCTGGGGCTACGGGTTGTTCGGAAGAGCTTCCGCGGTCCCAAAATAGAATGGTTTAAGAAGAAACATGGACTGTTTTTATTCAGTAGAAGTCTGAAATTCTCTTCTGCTCCACCAAGAGCGGGAGGAGTCAATAGCCAAAAAAAATAAATAATTATTAGGACCTACATTCAGTTCTGCTTACGACCTCGAAACCAAGGATCTTTGTAACTAAGGTATAGGGTAAGTAATTAAGGGGATACATCGTTGACAGTCGTTACAGCCCGAATGCCTGACAGCCAGTGTTACCAAGGTGTTCCATATTACCGAATAACTAGTAGGTTGTGGAGGTCAGATAAGCAGTCGTTCAATGTAATATGTGATGATGATAATGGAAAATGGAGATGAATTTTAAACGATTTTGTCATCTCTGTAACGTTTTTTGGTTTTCCAAAATAATTACGCATAAGTGACAAACATATTTCTTAACATTTCCACTACCTACTTCAACTTGCCCCACATAAATTCAGAAATATTTTATTACCTGGTCTGATCTCCTTCATAGGGTCTTCATAAACACTAAGTTTCCGCTCTGATTTACGTGCAGTGATTATCTGAAAAAAGATACAATACAATGTCAGTTGAAAAATATAATTTAGGAAAACCAGTCACTGTTATTATTCAAATTCTAATATTTTAATTCAGAATTAAATCCATATATTATTTTGTTAGTAACAATAAAATAACTAAGCCTTATGTTAGTATTAAATTCAATTTACAATATTAAACAGCACTGCATCACAAGTATAATTGGATAATTGTGTCTGAACACTTATCCACTTACGTAAAAGGGGTGAGTCCCATCGGTCTGAAAACACATTCAGAATGCCATTGGAGGAGGAGCGCAAGTGCGCCATCATGGAAGCGCATCGCTTCCGCATGATCGCGGCGAACCCGTCTACGCACGCATTCGAACATCCCCGACTCGCTACATCGCCATGGCAACCCCAAAAGCACCCTGAATGCGTTATTGTACTGAACGCGCAGGTTGCTGCTGTGTATACTTAGTCTACAGGCTGCACGTGTAAAACGACTGGCAGAAGGCCTTAAAAAGCGTTATCTTGACGGAGTCCGTACAAGGTGCAAACCTGCGAGCCAGCATGTTGCAACGGACAGCCAACGACCTGCGCTCCCTGTCTATGTCTAGGTATAAACTTACCCTTTCCGTTATGTTTTTCAAAACTTTGACAACTTCATTTTGTTTCTTCTTCAAAGAACTCATATTAAAAATAGGTTCCAAGTGCAACCAAACTGTTATTAATCTATCATCGAGGTAACCGAAAAATTTGTCAGTGAACGTAGCGTAGGTTTTAAGCGTCTGTTCCTGATCATCATTATGTTTAAATCCGATTGTTGTTTCTGTGAACAGAATAAATAACTTAGCATTTGTATTTACTTTTGTATTTTTTAAGCCTATTCTTTTGCAGTGCTGGGCAATTAAGGCCTTCCCCATTCCTTTTCAATTCTCCCGATGTTTTGCCTTTTTTTACCCGACTGCAAGAAACAGGTTATGTTTTTGATCAGTCAGGAATAAGTTCATATTTATCATCACGCCAGAATTTCTTGAGCCTGCTTCCTTGACGTCGACCGTCTTCAGGCTTTGTGACGATTCTAGCCCATCGTTCCTGTCCTATTCGCGAAATGTGACTCTTCCAGTCACAATAATTTAACCACGCAGACTTATCGCCAACATCGGCGATGCGTATCTTGGAGCTTATTGTGGTGTTGCGTATTCGACACTATAGGTAAATCTGGTTTTTACCCGACTGCGGCGAAGCCCAAAAGGAGGGTTATGTGTTTGACGTGTATGTATGTATGTTAGTATGTATGTCTGTTTCTTTGTTCCCTCATAACTCCTAAACGGAAGAAGGGATTTGAATGAAACATACGTCGTTAGATTCGTCTTTATGACGCGAGTGTTACAGGCTACATTAAAATAAAAAAAACAAGGAAACATTGTGGATTTTGGGGACAAAATCGCTGAGTTCAATAAAAAAAATTTTTTCCTATACCATCGAGTAAGGTATCAAAATAAAGGGTTTTATAAGGAGATTACAAAAATATATAACACTTATAATATTTTTTTTAAAGAAATTCAAAGTGAAAAATCCTATAAACAAGCCCAAAAGTTAAATCATCTGCAAAGAATTTTACGCGACCAACGAAAGAACAAACACAAAAGAACTAAAAAGTTGGAACTAAAAAAAGTAGTTAAAAAACTAAAAAACCCGACTGAAAAAACTGAAAAGCAAAAAGCAAGCACATTTTAAATAAAAAAAAAACTTGAAAGCAGGCGGGGTTCATTTGAATATTAAATAATGAAAATAGAATGGACCCCGCCTGCTTCCAAGTTTTGTTTGATTTAAAATGTGCTTGTTTTTTGCTTTTCAGTTTTTTCAGTCGGGTTTTTTAGTTTTTTTATTACATATTTCTGAGGGGTCTACCTTTTATAGCAGAACTTTTTATGTCCGAATTTTATTTTGCATAGTAATAATTAACGCAAAATTCATTTGGCGTTTACTCATTTACCATAAATTCAAAACACATAATTTTCTAAGTCAGAATCATCTTTGAGCATATACTTCATTTCCAGAATCATTAAAAAGTGGAACCATCATTTTGCCGAAAGTTCACAATCAGAATTGTCTTTTGGCACTGCGGTGCTCCCACGCAAGCTTATCGTCGCAGATAGTTTTAGCACATACCACCGCGGCTGAGGCTGGCCGGCAGCAAGCCGAAGCTGGCAAGCGTTTAAGCCACCTGCTCCTCAGCTTGCGGGCTGCCTCGCCCCTTCGCGCCTACGCGGTCCTAAATTTTATACACTCTCGGGGTAGGGCAGAAGAGACTACGTGGAGTCGGTTTTGCAGCAATTCGTTTCTGTCACTAACTTTTCTAGCACAATTCGTTTCTAGCACAATGATTGACTTTTAATTTTAAATTAGGTAGGTCAAAAATATTGGAAAAGAATTGGCAATATGCCTTAAAATTATTCTAAATGAAATTCAACCATCTCCATAGTATGCCATGTGAAATTCTACCAAATAAAATTATGCCATCGTAAAAGTATGCCATTGTAAATTCGGACATTTATACATTCAGCGAAACGATTATTCAATTAAACAACGAATGTGTATAACATTCGTTCAAAGAAGAATTTGCGAAGTGTGTTATGCCAAATAAATTTTGGAGCATCAAGCTTCTGCCAGATAGATGGTACCCATTTCTGAGCAACGTTATCTCGAACAACCATTATCAGAAGGTATTTTTTCTTCATGCAATTATAAGTATAAAAAGAAAATTCAAAGTAGGTACTTACTATACACAGATCTGAGTACAGTATCTAGCAAGTATGGCACCACGTCAAATGGTCCTTTCCCTACTTCAACAGCTAGTTCCGACACAAGACGTTTTGCTTGTGCGGTGTGTTCTTGCACAAATGTGTTTAGTATTTGCTGATTGAATGCTGGATTTAGCAGCTTACGGTGAGGCTTCCATATTGTTGCTGTTGAGAAAAAAAACTGCAGTTAACATTATATTATTTTTATTAGTTATTATTATCTCTGCCCTTAGGGCCAGATTGAGGTCAAGAGCAGGCCCATTTATAATAAAAAAGAGGGTTAGTAATCTGAACATAGGACTTGAGGGCTGTAACTGTTGCCGGTCCTCCGGGTTGTTCGAAAGAGATACCGCGGCCCAGACACAAAGGGCTAAGTAGGAACATGGGTGGTTTTTAGTCAGTAGAAGTCTGACACTCCTTTCTACTCCGCCCAGAGAGGGGGGAGTCATTTGATGATTTCCATCCTCCAAAAAGAAAAATAGGGCCACTAGCTGTATCACAGCTGTTACAAACTACATACCTTGTGCTGTGACCAGTCCTCTGTTATATAAGTCTTTTCCAAAACCATAAATATATGGTTTATCCATGCAAGTGTTGGCAACTGTGAGACAGTCGTCTAGGTCTGATACAACTGCAAAAAAAAACAGTACATTGAGGTAAAATAAACCTAAGCTTCTCCGTAACAAAGTTCTTAAATTCGTTCACTGAAAGACAACGTGGGTACTTATTTGCACTAGTATTTCTTAACGTTATAGAGTTTTCTTTCTTCGTTCGATTTCCCTTCTTTCAATTTATTTGAAAAAAGAGTTGATTTTTGAATAGATTTGTATAAGTGTAAAGTTTGAGTTGTGTTTTCTAAAGTTATTTTTTATTTATTACCATTTATATTATTTATATTATTATATGTATTTCATAATTATTGTAACAAATGAAGCGAAAACTTTGTTATTCTGTCATTTCTTACACTTTAGGATCACATTGCTATGCACTAAGAAAACATTGTTTAAGGCGCTAACAGCAACGAAACTAGCGCCACCCACATCTTATTTCTTTTTCTCTAAAATCACATCAAATTTAAAAAATCCAAAACACTATCATGCTAGTAAATAACCTGTAGTATTTTTAAAAGCACTTTTCATGATTCTATACTTGATAAATTTAGAAAATTTCTGATTAAGGCCACTTTTATCTTTAACTAGCTGACCCACGCAACTTTGTCTGCGTCTCCATAAATAACTTATAACTTTCCTCGATAAATCAACTATCCAACCAAAATTATTAAGTTAAATCGTAAGAAACAAAAATTTTTATCTTTCCTCTTTTTAATAACCTAGTTGCTCTAGTGGTCGCTATCGCGATTTCAGTTACGGCCCGTGTTCGATGTATTAGTTAAGATTATAACATGAGAATTACTATAAATATCTCTTACTGTTAAATATACGATGTCGATAACACCCTGTACTTGTAAACATTATTTTGTTTGAATTTGAATTTCCCGGAGGCCAGCCAGCATCCCCCGTACCTACATTGCGACGCAACCCGCGTAATTACTTTTCCGCGCGGGTATTTTTACATTGCGATATCTTCTAAGATATTTGTTTAAACTGTATAGAAAAAAGAGCACAAATATTCTATATTAAATTTCCGTTCTAACGAACACATTTATTTAGATATAGATTTAAATACCATATGGCGGTCATTCTCAGAAGGCTTAAAAATGCGTGTCCGGGTCGAAATCCAGTACAAAATGGATAACTAACAACTTGATATTTTTTTCTATAATAGGTTATATCAAAATATTAGGAGGGGCCTGTGTTGTTTTTTATATAAATTAACTATAATTTACTTTTAAAAAATAAAAACCTCCAAAATATTGACCTCGGTGCCGCGTCCGGCCCCGTATTGCGGCGGAAATTATTTTTTATCTTTTTTTCTGCAATACATGTCGCTATTTTTCATGTATTCATAAACACCTAGATAGATATTAACTCAATTTATAATATTTCTACGCCATAATAGGCCTTAGTAGACAAGTTACAGCTGGTTGTCTTCACGTCCGACGTTTAGAGTTGATATCAGTGGCGCGCACTGATCGGTTCATAAAACCTGTATTCTAGTGGCTGCGAGAATATTTGTTCGAGTAATACAAACTGTCAGTCGTGCCGCATCGGTGGTAAGGATAACACGCCTGTGCGTCTCCGTGTCACTCTTTTATTGAGGTACGTAATCGTTTTCGGTGGCTTGGTATACCTTTAAAATTGATTTCGGTGAATCCCTTTTATCCACAAACTATATGAATGAATAATTTATAATTATAATAAAAGCATGTCTTTTACGTATTCGATTTCAACAAAAGCGATTAATATTAAAAATTCGGGTTACTTTTGAAAATATCTAGGATTTTGTCAATTATTTTGATTTCAGTGGCACTGATTTCGGTGTTTTCGGTGGAAATAGGTGCACCGAAATCAATTTTAAAACCACCGAAATCAATCAATAGCTATTTATTTACATTTTAAGATCGTTTATTTAGCTTTCTCATCACCTCTCATTCATCTTGTTTCAGAACTGTGATTATGGCAGATTCAAAAGAAGATCGGTTGGTTAAAAAGAGATTGGCTGAACGACGTCGGAAAGCTCGCATCAAGAGTGATCCAGTGCTTTTTGCAGTGCACAAGGAGAAAAAATAAATATTTAAAATTATATATACATATTATTTTTATTTCATCATCATCATTCATCATTTCAGCCAAAAGACGTCCACTGCTGGACATAGGTCTCCCCCAGGCGTCGCCACATTGACCGGTCCCGTGCGTCTCTCATCCAGCGGGTTCCTGCAACCTTGACCAGGTCATCGGTCCACCTAGTGGGAGGCCTTCCAACGCAACGTCTTCCGGTTCGCGGTCGCCATTCCAGAACTTTTCGGCCCCATCGGCCATCCGTTCTGCGAGCAATGTGCCCTGCCCATTGCCACTTAAGTCTGGCGATTCTTCGGGCTACGTCGGTAACCTTGGTTCTCATGCGGATGTCCTCATTTCTGATTCGATCACGCAAGGAAACTCCGAGCATAGCCCTCTCCATTGCCCTTTGGGTGACTTTCAGCTTTCTGATGAGGCCCATTGTGAGCAACCACGTTTCGGTCCCGTATGTAATCACTGGCAACACACACTGGTCATAGACTTTCGTCTTGAGACACTGGGGTAAGTTGGACGAGAAGATACCGCGCAACTTCCCGAACGCTGCCCAGCCGAGTCGGATTCGACGATTGACCTCTTTCTCGAAGTTAGATCTACCCAACTGGACCGTTTGTCCCAGGTAGACGTAATCGTCCACAACTTCGAGCGTTATAGAGTCTCCGATCTTGATAGGAGTGGGTGTTATATGAACATTCAACATAACCTTGGTTTTGTCCATGTTCATTTAAAGACCCACTCTTTCGGAAGCTCTACTGAGGTCATCGAGCATTGTACTGAGGTCTTCCATGGTCTCAGCCATGACCACTATATCGTCGGCAAACCGAAGGTGAGTGATGTACTCGCCGTTGACGTTGATGCCAAGTCCTCTCCAATCCAGAAGCTTGAAGATATCCTCCAATGCAGCGGTAAACAGTTTCGGAGATATGACGTCTCCCTGTCTCACACCGCGCTGCAGAAGGATAGGTTCCGAGGTCTGGTCCTGAAGTCGGACTGACATGGTGGCGTTTTTGTACAAACACTTCAACACCTCGATGTACCGGTAGTCGATTTGGCACCGTTGGAGAGACTGCAGCACAGCCCAAGTCTCGATCGAATCGAAGGCTTTCTCGTAGTCCACAAACGCTAAACAGAGAGGCAGGTTATACTCTCCGGTCTTCTGTAATGTATGTGGTCCACGGTACTGAAGCCTTTTCGGAATCCGGCTTGTTCGGGAGGCTGGAAATCGTCGACCCTGCGTGCGAGACGATTCGTGATGACTCTTGAAAACAATTTGTAGACATGGCTTAGAAGTGAGATGGGCCTATAGTTCTTCAACCGGGCATTGTCACCCTTTTTGAAGAAGAGCACCAACACCAAGCCTGTGGCGTTTTCCCCTCGAGTATGACGGAATCAAACAGCTTCTGTAGGGCCTTAAGGACCGGTTTGCCACCCGCCTTCAGAAGTTCGGCCGTAATTCCGTCATCACCCGGCGCCTTGTTGTTTTTAAGCTGTTTCGGAGCCATCCTAATCTCGTACAATAGGGGATCGGACAAAAAAAAACTAATTAGTCCGTCAGATAGATTTCCAAAAAATATTGGACACGTATTTTTTCTTTTTTCACGTAAACTTAAAATGAAGACGATACAGTGCTTCGAAAACTCGTGTGACGTCATATGATAGTACATTTTGACGACACAAGTGACGTTTCAAGCCCCACTCCAAGATCTTTGACGCGTTTTATCTACGTCATTTTTTATTGATTTGATAAAACAAAAAACACGTATTCAATATTTTTCGATAATCTAACTAACGGACTAAACAGAATCATATTATTTTGACCCAGTCCGATCCCCTATTGCTGCAATTATATAATTGCTGTTGTTGTTAGAAAGACTGATTTGTGACTGAAAAGTGTATTTTGTAGTAATTTTGTATTAATAAATAAATTGTCTGTGATTAAGCCGGAATTTTTTTTTTTAAGTTCCTATAAGTAATGTTAGTTTTAGACTACCTGCTACTTTGAATTACATTTAATGTAAAATATATAGCTTCCTTTTAAAGTTGATTTTTGTAAATTTTCCTTTAAAACTTAATAAATGGGACATGTCATGATAAAATAAAATGTTTTACTGTAAAATTTACCTGCAATTTCTTACAGACCATATTTTCATAGTAAAACTTAGGCAGTTAATATAACATTTATAAAACAACAGTATTTGAAAAATAAATTATTTGATATATTTGATTTCGGTGATAAGAATATTGATTTCGGTGGACACCAATTTTTTAAAAATTAAATCCCTTCATATCCTTCGGTCTATACGATTCCCTCTACTACTAATATGTTTTAAATTAACTCTAGATTTGATATTTCATGACAACATGCCACAAATTAAAAAAAAAAAATTGCCACCGAAGTCAACCAAATAATGAGTCTCCTGATAATGACCCATGGGTTAAATAAGCTTCGCAAAAAATAATTCTTTTTTTGGTTACAGTGAGTCAATCTTAAAAGATAGACAGATGCTGTCGCGGACTTTTTTAGAACTTTTAAAGGCGAATAATTACTTCATACATGATATTCTCGTAACTTAAACCGTTTTCGCAGCGCACGCAACGGAAGCTCTCAGAAAGGAATGTTCTTTTCCCGTTTTTGCAACATTTCTCATTTATGCTCCGCTCCTATTGGTAGTAGCGTGATGTTATATAGCCTATAACCTTCCTCGATAAATGAACTATCCAACAAAAAAAGAATTTTTCAAATCCAACCAGTAGTTGCAGAGTTTATCGCGTTCAAACAAACAAACAAACAAACTCTTCAGCTTTATTTATTTATTTACTAGCTGACCCACGCAACTTCGTCTGCGTCACATAAATATAGCTTATAACCTTTCTCGATATATCGACTATCCGACATAAATTAAGCTAAATCGTAACAAACAAAAAATCTTTTCTTTCCTCTTTATTATAATAGTTTAGATGGTTTAGATTAGCTTAGATTATATTAATGTGAATTACTATAGGTATCTCTTACTGTTAAATATACGATAACACTCTTCTACTTGTAAACATTATGATGCAGTAAATATTTTGAATTTGAATTTCTCGGAAAGAATCTCCCTACATTGCGACGCGCGAATTATTTTGCCGCGCGGATAATTTTACATTGCGATATCTTCTAAGATTTTTGTTTAAACTATATAGAGTAAAGGGCACAAATATTCTATATTAAATTTCCCTTCTAACAAACACATTTATTTAGATATAGATTAATACCATATCGGTTAAAGAAGCTACGCAAAAAATAATTATTTTTAACCTAACAGTTTAATAGTAAAAAAGGGTTACAGTGAGTCAATCTGAAAAGATAGATATAATGCTGTCGCGGACTTTCTTTTAGAACTTTTAAAGAGGAACAATTTCTTCATACATGATATTTGCGTAACTTAAACCGTTTTCGCAGCGCACGCAGCGGAAACTCTCAAAAAGGAAATACCTTTTCCCGTTTTTGTAACATTTTTTATTTAAGCTCCGCTCCTATTAACCGTAGCGTGAAGTTATATAGCCTAAAGCCTTCCTCGATAAATGGACTATCCAACACAAAAAGAATTTTCCAAATCCAACCAGCAGTTCCTGAGTTTACCGCGTTCAAACAAACAAACAAACAAACAAACAAACAATCAAACAAACAAACAAACTCTTCAGCTTTATAATATTAGTATAGATCAGTAGGTAATTCTCTTAATTTATCAAGTCGACTCTAGGTATTTAGTGTCGCCTTAACAAGCTTACTATAAACAGGATGTGGGCCAAACATTAGCTGAATGATTCCACCATTCTCCAAGCAGTAGTGATAAACTTCGGTTTCTTTTCGCCATGTTTCTGAAAATCAGAAAAGAAAATTTTATTTTTTACCTTGTATCTATACTAGCAACCCACCCCGGCTTTCCACGGTCGAAATCAACATATAAACCATTATCTTGCATCACTATATCTCTCTCTATCGTTAACTGTTTTTTCATCTATACAGAATAGCAATGGATTTTATGTCGGAAATCATAATAATTATTACGGCTGAAGTAGAAATTTTAAAAACCGCAGCGATGGATTACGTTTATATTATATTATTTTTTTATTTTATTTTGCCTACTAACTACGCAAAAGAAAAAAAAAATCTTAAATGAAATAACTAACATTGATGCTAATTAAGACTTTATTTATAATTTATGTGAAGAATCAAACATAATTATCATAAATTGTTATTATGCCGCATGTCTGTGGTTATTTTTTAATTCAGTTTTTATCAAAATAAATGATAAAATAAACAAATAGGTTTATGTTTAGTTTTCTATTCTATGTTACACTTTTTGTATATAATTTTTCGATGATTAGCTTTACTTATGAGAATGTTGTGTACACCTGTAATTGGTAAAACATAAGAACCCTAACCTATATTATATATATATATTTTAAACTGTAAGATGTAAGTAAATATGTACTGTTGGTGTACCTATTTTAAATAAATAAAATAAAATAAATAAAAAAATTCACACTAAATTAATATAAAGGGCAATGTCTAATTTTCTATGAGAGTTCGGCTACGGTTCGGGGGTCTCTCTCTGACCATTGGGGAACTATAGAAAAAAATAAATATAGTCACTTTTAAATAATTATGATATATTCTATGATAGATCTTTCAATTTTATTATGCTGTTAGAAACGCTTTAAAAAGTTTGTTAGTCAACAAGGGATTGCTCGACTCATAATAATAAAAAAAAAACATACAAACGAATTGAGAAATCTTTTTTAGAAGTCTGTTAAAAAAAAAGACTTACAAAACCCGAGAATTATACTTTTACCAAAAATTGCTATAATCACCGGTATTTTTTTATTTTGATTTTACGACATTATAAATTTCACTACTTTTCTCGGTTCATGGACCATCAGTCACATTTTAAAATTAAGATCTTTATATTCGTTATCACTCTCTTGCCTTTGACCCAATTCATTTGGGATGGAGGCAGTATGACTACTTCTTCCACACTTCCCTATTTCTACCAACTAAAATGACCACTTTAGCAGATAATAAAATATGAATTGCATTAAAAACCGCAAAATGGCGCTTTTATAATAGTAACTACGTCTGTGACCATCATCTGCCTAGCCTTTTCCCAACTATATTGGGGTCGGCTTCCAGTCTAACCGGATGCAGCTGAATACCAGTATTTTACATGGAGCGACTGCCTATCTGGCCCCCACAACCCAGTTAATACTAGGTAATACGATACCCTTTGGTAAGACTGGATGTCAGAATTTTAGGTCACTGACTACCTGTAACGACTGCCAAAGCTATATATATGGCAGCGGGGAGCCGGGGACCAACAGCTTAACGTGCTTTCCGAGGCACGGAGGAAACTCGGTATGTCGGGCGGTCACCCATCCACATACCGACCTAGGCACGTAACTACGTCTGTGACCATTTTACATTTTTTTACGCAATTCATATTTTGATCTGCTATAGCGTGGCTATTTTAGGTCCCCCTTTTTTTTTGGTCGGTCGAAAATCATCAAATAACCCCCCCCCCCCCCCCCGCTCTTGGGTAGAGCGGAAGGGAGTGTCAGACTTCTACTAGTGATTAAAAACCAACCCATGTTCCTTCTTCGCCCTTGTGCCGAGGCCGCGTTATGCCTTTCGATAATCCGCAGCCCCGACGGGAGTTTAGGTCCCCTGACATCTCCTTTCTTGCCAAAATCATATTTTATACAGTTCATCCATCGTTTCTTTGGTCTTCCTCTACTGCTACACCATTCCACATTCATACTCAGTCTTCCCCTTCCACTTTTCTCATGACTTCTTCTTTCATATCTTTTTTGCGCATCATATGGCATATCACAAGAACCTATCACCACACCACTATTTAATTACCGGCGCCACTTTTAGACTTTCTCTTATTTTTTATTTTGGGACAAGCCCGCCACACTATTCCCAAACCAATGTAACTCCTGTAAGCCAGAATCAACAGTGGCGACCACAAGAAAAGCGCCGAGACAATAAAGCCCGACGAAGTCCCAGAGAAACGATTTAACTGTCGTAACTTGATTTAACTTGTCTTTCCTCTCATATGCACTCATTTCTTCTTATAACGATTCGTGTATAACCACACCGCTTTAGCATTCCCACTTTCGTCTTTTATGCTTCCCTTTCGTGACCCAACATTCTGCGATCCATACAAGACAGCAGGTCTTACCATTGTTTTATACACATGTGACTGTTCCTAAATTACACCAGCCCGATAAAATTTTCGTTTTTCCTAAATCATATGTAGTAATATTAGTATTACAATCGGTTTCCCGATCCCGTGTTAATTATGTGCATAATTTAGCTAATATGACCTCTTTGATCTTCATTAAAATAATATAGCTGATGACTGAAAATTAATCCTGTATAGACTACTGCCTAATCAACAGCCTCCGTTTATTTTTACCCGACTGTGGCGAAGCCCAAAAGGAGGGTTATTTACAAAACATATCAGCCCTGCAGTACGTCTAGTCTGCAGGGTTGATATGTTTTGACTAGACGTACTGCAGGGTATCACCGATACCTAGTCGACATTCCACACATTCGAACGAAGCGCTTTGCCCGGGTCCTTTATTATGCGCACATCCAAGGAGTGGAATTCCCTGCCTGCGTCGGTTTTTTCCGAGTTCATATAACCTTAATCTGTTTAAGTCGCGAGTAAACAGGCTTCTACTGGGTAAGCTCGTTCCATCGTCGACATCATCTCTGCCCTTAGGGCAAGATTGAAGTCAAGAGCAAGCCCATTTACAATAAAAAAAAAAACAGCCAATTTTGATAAAAGCAGATTTTCAATATTTCAAATATTATATAATTGTTTTTCGTTTTTTACCTATAGGATCTCCAACACACATCTCAATAGCGTGTCCAATAATCGGCAATGCACCAGGGTACACCGGCGGCGAGGGATATCGCGGTTTTATCGACCACCATATTGCGAACACCGCGCACCATAGTAAAACTAACACCAACAGAAACATTATGATTGTGAGATTATAATGCCTTTCAGCAATGTCATACATCTGTTTTATAGTTTCCTAAAATATAATTTATTTAATTTAGCTTTTAGGGTTCCTTACGGAATGTTTAAATCTAGCAAGAAGATCACTTTTCTAAGACCGTTGGTCTCTAAAAAACGAATCTAGAATACTTATTTTCTCGAAACTGATACGTAACAAATTGAATTTTGAAAACAAAACATAACTTATCATCACGACTGTAATACCAAGCGAAGGGTTAGTTAGAGGTGTACCTTAATAGTACACTCACATATCGATCACCATTTTCCTGTCTTTGTTTTTGTTTTGCACTTTTCAAGGAAATACTCGTAACACTGATAATTTGATGTTGAGCAACAAATTTCTGTTAAAGGTAACCTATTAGTCAGCGCAGAATTGATTTACAAATGTTGATCTGATACCAATAAGACACTGATTTATTTTTTAATGAGTCTATTGTATCCCACTGCTCGGAAAAGCCCAATAAACGCCAGTGTTTATTGGGCCTGCCTCGATACCGGCCGAAAATACCTGCTGAAAAGTTACAATAACCTCCTTTTTTCTTATTATAATAATCAGGGTGCAGAACCCACATTGCCAACTTCAAGTTCAGACAGACCTTTGACTTGTAAATTCTCTAATTATCATGTTAATTGTTGTAAAGTAAAAAAAAAAGTGGTTGAATCCTATTTGAATGACACATTTAAAAAGTCCCACGTACCTAATTTTATTTGGCACTTTTGACAGTTTTGGACACGTTTTTGCCATTTGTGGTTATTAAATGTGGTTATTAAAACATGAAGGGTTTGGCAGAGGTGTAAAAATAGAACACTTCGCCAGTTATGTGTTTAAGTCCGATGTAATAGGAGGCGAACCTATTGCCATTCAGACTCCACCCACTGCTACTGAGAAATTTCAGGCAGAAAAACCCAACAAAATTTTGCCCGTCATGGAAATCGAACCAAGAACCAGGACCACTAGAACAACAAGACACCTGCATAAAAAATAGCTAAAACGGATTTCTAATAGTTACTGTATGTAAGTAGTGCACATATTTCGTTTATTTCTTTCACAAATCAGAAAATTTGTCAACGGGTCCAGTTGACAAATTCAAAAATACGTTATGTCGATTGGACCCGCGGGACCCGCTTTAGTGGGATAACTTTACTAAACAGCCTCGATTTTGAGGTATAATTATGTGATAGTGAACGTGTGTGAAGTTTATTGATGAAATATGGCAGATAGCCTCCCGTCCGCTAATAAATCTCCAGGAGATTTATAACAATGGCTTTTTAATATTGTGTCTATAATAAGGCGTATGAGCTCTTAAGTATAATGGGTGATGAAACCGTGGTTTCGTCGTGGTTCGTGGTTTATCGTGGTATCGACAAATATCGTCCCCGTAGAGGGCAAATTAAATAACTCCGATTTTGGCGATATTGACTTTTTCCTATTTTCAAAACACCTAAAACATGCCGCATATTTTAGCCTTACAGGCATTTTCGTATCTTATTCCGTTCCAAAAATATAGTAATTTTTGTCGGAAAGATGGAATAATAAATATCTTCAGACAAACACTATTTTTTTAAAGGAAAAATAAATAACTCAGTAAATAAATCAATAACTGTGGTCAGTGATAATTTGAATGTCAAATAAATTAAATAACATGAGTTGTTGAATTTTTTCTCAACTTAAAAATTCTTTCACAAAGCTAACTAAGTTCTAGGAAAACTAAATAACTCTACTTATTTAATTCTGCTATTCAGAATTCTGATATAACGTACCTAATTTATAAATACTTGATGTTATCTATTTCTTCTACAACTAGATAATGATTAATTATAAGATGCTAGGCAAATAAAATTAATTAAATTAAGTTGTTTATAATTACCATAACACAAAATGCACCTGATAAAAGTTGATAACTCTTCTGCTTTCATTTGAATTTTGACTCTTACGTTGAAGTATTATGGTTACTTTTAGCTTGTCACACAAATTGTTTTATGTTAGGTATTTTCGTTAAAAAATTTTTTAATAGTGAAACCACTTATGGTACGTTAAAATCAATTAGCGAATAATTTTCTGTAGTAATAGTGTAATTTTCAATTCTGCAGGGTTAAGTCCCTCGCCGCGGTGGTCCTCATGGAGTTGTATTTCTTATCGAATACGTACTGTTTGGGTACTCGATCGTTAACAGCTTTCGCCAGGGGGAGCTCACTTTGGATTCCTTCTAGTGCCACAGTATGCTGCGTGTACTTTTTACCCCAGAGTCTTAGCGTATTGAGGCGCACCGCCGTCATCGTTGCTTCCAGCAAAATGAACAGGTGGAGCGGCGGAAGCCCCAGGATGGCTTCGAGGGCTGCGGTCGGAGTAATACTCATGCAACGTGTGAACGCCATGCAGGCGAGCCTTTGCATACGTTGCAGCTTGCTTATGGCTGTTATTAAGTTGGTGCGGGACCACCAGACCACTGCCCCGATCATGATCATGGGTCGAATTAACACGCAGTAAAGCCAAAGTATAATTTTAGGGGATAGGCCACACTTCTTACCAATCATCCTCCTGCACTGCCAAAAGGTGATGCAGGCCCTCTTTGGCTTTTTATCAAGATACATACATACATACATAAACTCACGCCCTTTTTCCATGGGGGTAAGATGGCTGCTCTAATTTAACTTATTGTCCAGGATAGCTCCCAGGTATTTGACCTCGTTGGTTACCTGAAGCTCAGTATCGAATAGCTTACGTAGGCGATGAGGGCCTAGCATTCGTTTTCGGGTAAACATGACAAGGTCAGTTGTTGTGGAGTTCGCTGAGAGGTCGAACTTAGCACACCATCGCTCAACTATGCGTAGCGCCTGCTAAGTGGTTGCAGATTCTCCCTGTCACCTTTTCCGAGATGAGGATGGCGAGATCGTCTGCGTACCCAATAGTGTAAAAGTGGTTAGCATTGAGCTTCGCGATTAGGTCATTAATCACCAGATTCCAGAGAAGGGGCGACAGCACTCCTCCTTGGAGAAAGCCCCTGGCTATCACTGCTGACTGCTGCTTTGCACCAAGGCGGACGACTCGTTTGCTAAGCATATTGGTAATCTAGTCTATCAGTACCTGTTCCACCCCGTGTCGGGAGAGAGCGGCACTGATGCTGGGGAAGTTTGTTTTGCCGAAGGCTTCTTCGATATCTATGAAAGTACCCAGGCCAACCACTACATGAAGAGCGGGTTCAGTGGATTTACACGCGCTGTATGCGTGTTGATTTGCGTGAAAAGGTATTGCTTTTAAAACGCCATCCCTCAGCTCTCTCTCGCATTTATCTTCTCCATGGCTTTCAGGATAAAGGAGGTCAGGCTGATCTGGCTTAGGGATGAATATGACTTTCACTTGTCTCCATCCTTTCGGGATGTGCCGAAAGGCCAGGCACGCCCACAATAATTATGGGCACCAGTCTTTCAGCAACGGAGAGCACACCCCATTGCAGTAATGCAGGGAACACCCCGTCCGGACTGGACGCCTTGAAAGGATGGAAGCACCCGATCGCCCACTGGAATTCCTCCAGCGTGATCATCATGGTGAGCATAATTCCAGTCGTTTCCTGTTGAAGTTTGGTTTACCGCAGTCCAGTCAATTGTGTCCAGCAGAGTTCTGCTGTGCTAGTATTTTCCTTACCCTGTTTGCTTGTTGGCAGGATTCTTTTTTGAGTTTTATTTAAATTGTATTTTACTTACCTTATTACGAAATATTTTTAGTTGAATTGAGTCGTTTTAAAGTTTTATACCTAATGATTGTTGTACCTTTGTTTTGCTGTTCATTTTTTAGTTGAGTACTGACCTATGGCTTAGGTGCAAACAATCTTAATTTTTTGAGTTTTAACACAGAATAGCATTATAGTACTGTTTTAATTATGTTTTGATTAGATTCAAACTTATATTTTTTAGTTCTAATTGATACATATTTTAAGTTTTTCATAGTTTCACTTACTACTTAAGTATGCCTTACGTAATTAGGTCTCTGATTTTAGAGCTTTAATGTTATTATTTGGGTTCAAATTATTTTCTGTTTTGATTTGAAAGAATACTTGAAGTTAATTTGTTTCCACTTTTTATAATTGGTGTAATTTTGTTTATTTTTTTAAGTTAGTGGTAAGATAAGTATCTGATTACAATACACTTTTGCATAATTTTATTCTACTTTTCTATTTCTTCCTTATAATAACTTTATTAATATCATAATACAGCTTTTAATTTATATGAGACCAATAATAGTTTAAAAAATATCAAAGTAATAATAACGTACAAAGCCAAAAAATTTTACATTTTAAAATATTTCGAGTTTGATAAATTCAATAACTGCATTTATTTCTCCAAAATTTACTCTACCAATATATTTAGCTTGTAGGAAATCTAAATAAATAGCCGAAATAAGTAGCTAACTATAGTTACGTTATAAATAACAGTTGTGGGAAAATTAAACAACTTGATTTACATTTTTTATTAAATTATAGTTAAAGACAGAGTTCACTTCGTTAAAGCATAATATAAAAGGTAATCAGGTCCACCAAATATAAAATTACCCACCATAAAATTGTCTCACATTTTTTAACAAATGTACATTAACTGAAAAAAAACACTAAATCGCGTTTATCTCAAAACTACAAAATCAGAGTTATTTAATTTTCCCTCTACGGGGACGATATGTTCTCAATCGAAACCAGTTACGTACAAGGACAAATCATTCCTTCATCGAAACCAGTTACGAAACTACGGTTTCGTAGACGACCGAAGCCGATATTATACTCATGATCGTCATCATCTTATCAGCCCGGAATCACCCACTGTCTAAAGTTATGATCTCTAACTACTGTAATATCCTTGTCCTGCTAAGGTAGGTGGTATACACCAACGGCTATCCTCTGAACATCACTTTGAATATACAAGGTGCGTCAAATTTCAGGGGTAATTGTACTCACCATCGAACAGCTTTTAGGAACACACGGCTACACATCAAGCTTTAGAAAACCAGTTAATCTTGGCCTCACTTTACTAGATCTTTTCGCACAATGAACGATCAGATTATACTGGTTTTGTATAGCTTGATGTGTAGCCGTGTGTACTATGAGACCAACCCTAAAATCAAGAATAAAAAAATTAAAAAACTAGTTAACAAAACTAAAAAACCCGACTGAAAAAACTGAAAAGTATAAAAACAAGCACATTTTAAATTAAACAAAAGTTGGAAGCAGGCGGGGTTCATTCTATTTTCTTTCACTTCATAATTTAATATTCAAATGAACCCCGCCTGCTTACAACTTTTGTTTAATTTAAAATGTGCTTGTGTTTTTTCTTTTCAGTTAAAACTGGAAACTACTTTTTTTATTTCCTACTTTTTAGTTATTTTGTGTTTGTTCTTTCGTTGGTCGCGTAAAATTCTTCGCAGATGATTTAACTTTTATGTTTGTTTATAGGACTTTTCACTTTGAATTTCTTTTAAACATATAAGTGTTTTATATTTTTGTAATCTCCTATCAAAACCCTTTATTTTGATACCCTACTCGATGGTATTGGCTCCGCTCCTATTAGCCGTAGCGTGATGTTATATAGCCTAAAGCCTTCCTCGATAAATGGACTATCCAACACAAAAAGAATTTTTCAATTCCAACCAGTAGTTCCTGAGTTTACCGCGTTCAAACAAACAAACAAACATACAAACAAACAAACTCTTCAGCTTTATAATATTAGTATAGATTAACCACTTAAAAATTATAAAAATATTTTAACTGAATCTTGCATGTAAAATATTTCGAACCAGAAGATCAATTCATAGCAAAAATTGGGCATCCCTATTTCTAGGTACTTATTCAAAAATTTCAGACGAGAACGTGATTTTTCAATAGTCGGGTTTTAGTTTTCGAACATATTTTTGAAGTAACTACAGGCTTGACTATAATTATTTTCTACGAAATAAGTTAAATCACTAGAAATAACAGAAAGTATGTCACTATGTTGAAATCGTTCTTCCACCGGTGCGGAGCGAGCGCCTTTTTTTTTTTTTTTTTGGTGGGTGGAAAATCATCGAATAACCCCCCCCGCTCTTGGGCAGAGCGAAGGGGAGTGTCAGACTTCTACTGACTAAAAACCAACCCATGTTTAGAATTTATTGGATTTGCTAATTTCATTGAGCTGAAACGTTGCCATCGAGATTAACACCGCCTATCACACCGAACAGAAGAAAATATAACAATCTTTAAATATTGAATTAAACTATCATATAGTTACGAACCGTGACCGTATGGTAGCCAAGACTGGGTCTTAGAAACCAGTCATCCAAAAGAGCGTTCGGTTGACAATATTGTCAGGAGCATGGGAAACAGATGGATGAGGGATGCACATTATTTTTTTTGTAGAAACGGATCCCGGAATCCGTGGAGACAAATCGCCGGGATCCGTGTTACATCAAATCGGATCCCGGGATCGGTGGAGACAGACCCCACAAGAGAAGGCCTATATCCAACAGTGGGTGGCTCCAATGATGATTACGAAAGTTACACACATAAAATAATGGAAACACGAATTAATGCACGGCACGGCACGGTTGGCGCATTGGCTCAAGCAGTTTACTGCTGCGCTGCTAGTCGCGGGTTCGATCCCCATACGGGTCAAATTTTTGTATGGCTTACAGATAGTTGTTTCGGGTCTGGGTATTTGTGTATGTCAGTTTAAATGTTTGTGAACGCACCCACGATACTAGAGAAATTCCTAGTATGCGGAAACAATTTTTTTTAAATAAAATAAATAAATGAGTTAGTATAGCTCGACGGCATAATTGGCGCAGTGGTTGAATGATTGGCAGCTGCGCTGCATGACGCCACACGGAACAAATATTTGTACGACCAACTTAATGATCCGGCCGTAATTGTTTTTCAGGTAATTTAAACACACCCATGATACAGAATAAATTTCTATGGTGGGAAAAACTAAAAAAAAAAATTGTAATTGGTTTGACGAGCACACTGTGTAAGAGGCATCTTAAATAACAAGCCCTGTCGGAAATAATGTCGAACAACGTTACGTCTTATTATCGTCATTTCCGAAGCGAAACGCATTTATAGGACATGTCTCCGCGTTTGGGTCCAATCTGAGCGTCTTAAGAAAGATTATCTCACTTCTTCCTTTTGCGACAAAATGTTGTAAGTAAAATTATGATTTCATTCTATTTTAGAAAATAAGTGATGTATTTTTTTGTACATCTTGTGGGTATTTTATTTATACTAACCATTGTTGTACCTATGTCGTTACGCTACGGACAATGGTCAACATAAATCATACAAACTTCATTTTTAAACGAACTCTTATTAAACTCTTTTACACTTTTTATACTTCTTAAACACCAAAAACATTCTGTAAAAAACTAGCCAAGTCTCGATGGAGCTGCTTGTTTATCTCTAAAAAGTAATGAAATCTAGACAAAGTCGTGCCAAGTCTAAGGTTCCTTACAGCGATTTCTTTATTATTATAGTTAATGTGGTGTGACTTGGCCGAGATTGGTGCAATGGTGTCATGGAACACCTGGTTTTGCCCTTGTGTACCCTTCAACGGCCAAGTCACACAACATTAACTATAGTAATAAAGAAATCGCAGTCGCATTATGAATCAGTAGCTTTTCCAGGCGTTTCCGACTCGGCGATCGATTTCTCTTTCTTGCCGGTTTTAGATAGGGCGAAATCCAGCTTGTTCAGGTGGCTGATTTTTTACCAGTTTCCCATCTAACTTTACCTCTACAAGAGATAATCCTACTAATAATATTATAAACGCGAAAGTTTGTAAGTATGGATGTTTGTTACTCTTTCACGCAAAAACTACTGAAGGGATTTGGATAAAATTTGGTAAATCTGTAGTACAGCTTCCTACTGCAAAAAATATTATAATATAATAGTTAATTATACCTTAATTAGTTAAGTAAACACATCTAATTTTATCTGACAATATTAATTTACTGCGAAGTGTGTAATAAAATGGAATGTGAATAGTTAAATCCAGGTATTATGTGCTGTGGTTTTAACAAGCAAACGAAAAATTGGGCATCGTTAAGATATTTTTTCTATCTTCTCCTCTAGCGTCTCTTAAAGAGAGTAGGTCTGTGTCCCAGCAGTGGGGACATTAACAGGCTGAAAACAAAGCATCGAAACTAATCAGACATGATTATGATTAGTTTCGATGGCAGCCAAAGGAAAGTTTGACGACACGGTTGGCGCAGTGGCTGAGTGATTCGACTGCTGCGCTGCGTGTCGCGGGTTCGATCCCCGCACGGAACAAATATTTGTATGATCTACAGATAATTGTTTCGGGTCTGGGTGTTATGTTGTGTATGTGAGTTTAAATGTTTGTGAACGCACCCACGATACAGGAGAAATTCCTAGTGTGGGGCAACGTTTTTAAAAAAAAAAAAAAAAAGTAGTCATAGTGATGCTAGCGAAGTAGGTGGAGGAACGTGGGAGGAAAAGAATCTTTCACCCTTCGTGGGAGACGCTCCGGGTGTCGGGCGCCACGTGATGGCTTCCGGTCACCGTAAGCGATGGCCTGTGGACGGTGAGTAGTGAACTAGCTCGCCGTCCTGCCGTCTGTCCGTCTTATGACGACGACAGGCCGTATCGCGCGCCTCAGACTGAAGATGTCCAGGCAAGGGCCGACGCCCGCCGGGGCTGCGGGTTGTTCAAAAGAGATACCGCGGCCTCGACACAAAGGGCTAAGAATGAACATGGTGGTTTTTAGTCAGTTAAAGTCTGACACTCCCTCTCTGCCCAGAGCGGGAGGAGTCGTTTGATGATTACGCACCCTTCAAAAAAAGGGAGAATGTCATGTCAAAGTTAGATTCGAAAACATGGCTATATATTGTTTCAGTCCAAAAAATAATTAGATAAAATAAATTTTAATAACATCTCCGTTTTACAATTAAATCTATTTTAGTTATAAACTCTAGTAGAGGTTAAGTAGAGGAGACAGGGACAATTTTAATATTACAAGCTTTTATACTTAATATAATATAAAAAGTATATATTATATATTATTATAATTATTATATATTTTGTGGCATAATTTTACAATACATGTTTACTCAGGCTATTAGCATGTTAGGCAGCTCACTATTGTTATGATTCACTAGTAGAATTAGTATTAATCTAATAAAAAATTATAAATTTAATCACCCCCTGGACCACGGAAAGAGAGGGGGTTGCAACCCTCGATTATTTCCCCTTGTCGAAATATTATGAAACTGTCGGAAAAAAAACCGACTTTGTGGCGCACCATTTTTTTACGGCACTACGCGTTTTCTAACTATTTTTCGTGGATCTATCCATGGTAAGAATATATGACCAAAATGTACGCTGTACTTTTGCATTCTCACCTGCACTCAGTTAGACAGCTTACAAGTGACGGCATAGTGCTGAATCTTATTATTTTATGCTCCTATATCGTTCTAGATAGGTCACCTGGTGGTTCAAATGACCCATATTTTTTTCAACACGGGCCTGTAGTCTATTACTTTAATTCAGACTTTGACAGTCAATAAGGTTACTTAGATTTGATTAACTATGTGCTCAAGCCAAACTGACGATGTGGTGGAAGTGGCCAAGTTCTAGGCTAACAAAAATTAAAAATCATATCGTGGTAGCGACATGAAATTTAAAGAAAAAGAACTGCTAACCTAAGGCTAACCTCGACAAAACGTCAAACTGTCAAAAGTCATTAATCAATCTATATGACAGCTTACACCGTGTTCACACGACGTATTTTATGAGTTATGTATTGTAATTTCAAGTACCTATATTAAAATGTAATACATACTAAAATGACTTCTGTTTTACCACCAAATAAATTTTATCCGTCTCTAATTGAATGCAAAAGACTGTTGTGTGTCTGCCCGTTTTTAGGGTTCCGTAGTTAACATGGAACATAATAATATACTTAATAATAATCGTTTATTTATAAAAAGGGCACATTTACAATAAGAACCTTTATAGTTTCGCCATGTCCGACTGTCTGTCCGTCCGTCCGTCCGCACTATATCTCAAAGACTCTTAGTATTAGAAAGCTGTAATTTGGCATGGATATACAAAAATGAGTTACGCCGACAAAGTGGTAAAATAAGGTTTTGTTTTTTTTTTGGGTCTCTCTAGTCCACACTTCAAAGTCCATTCTATGGGATGTTGTTGGATAGAAACACTTTTTCGATTAAGGGATTCCTTTATGAAGTATTAAGCATTTACTGCAAATTTGAACCATTTATACGGGTTGTGTTTGGGCGTGTGAAAAAATTCATGACATATAAACCGAAAATCAAAGGAAAACTATCACAGCTAAGCCTTTACAAGTTTACGAGTAACAGTCGACCAACTTATAAAAATGTATTTGTATAAAATATTTTCTTAAACCTAAAGTCACACTGGATGCCTGAAGACGGTCGTCGTCACCGAGGTAGACCCAAGAAACGTTGGCGTGACGATCTGGACTCGTTCGTGACTGATTGGCCAGAGAAAGCACAACACCGAGAGAGCTGGAAAGACATGGGGGTAGCGTTTGCCCAGCAGTGGGGACACAATAAGCTAACCAAAAAAAAAACCTAAAGTATGTATTTTTACAATAAAATTTATCGTTCGGAGGCAGGTAGGCAGGGTGGTTAATTAGTTTAGTAAGTTCAAATAATATTTTTTTTTTTATGGGCATCGACTCTAGTTTAGACCAGAAACGCTCCGTTAGCACTGAAGGAGAATTCGCCCTGTGTTCGATGAAGGCCCAACCTCCCCTAGTGCTAGAAAAGTGATTTCGACTTCAAGTGTCTTAATTAACGCGTTGTGACAAGTGCGTCAATACATAAAAAATTGAATGAACTAATTTTCGAAGCTTCTCACGAGACAGCCTACAAAGACGAAAAAATGAATAAAATATCAATTTGTGTCCATAATAGTGATGTTTCATTCCAAAGCAGGTGATGAAAATTTAAATATTAGGTACTGCAAAAAATTTAAATATTACTATTGTTAGTGCGAATTAAATAATAATAAATTTAAATGGTTATGGTCTAAAAATAAAAGAATTCGTGACTATTATAACACCACTAAAAACATAACTTGTAAAAAAAAGTCAAGTCTCGCAACTCAATTCTTCTACCGTAAAAAGTTGTGAGATCCATGTAATACAAAGTTACTTAATTCATTCAGTCTCTACTAAAGCGATCTTTTATCTTAAGTTATCACGTAATTAGCCCAACCTAACAAACTTTTCATCATTATCATCAGCCCATTAATGTTCCCACTACTGGGACACAGGCCTCCTCTCTTTCAAGTCTTCGAAGTTTTAGTTCTAGGACATGCCGGTTTCCTCACGATGTTTTCCTTCACCGTTTTTTGAGAGCAGTGGTGATGAAATAAATTACACAAAGTAATGCGCCTGCCTGAGTTCAAACCTACGACTTACTGTTCGTAAGTCATGGACGCCACCACTTGGCCACCGCTACTCTCATCAAACTTTTGAAGTGACAATATTAATATTCAAATTATTTTAAAAATAATAGATTGATTTTGCCATCGCATGAAAACACAATGTATCTCACAAGTAATACATAAATACTAATACTTATTGTTTATTGCGATTGCCAAGTCAATCTTACAAATACAGGCTTCTAGTTTATACACAACGAAGTTATAGGGGGTCGAAAATGGCCAGAGCTATTTCGAAAAATAACGATGGTATGGACGCGCCACGCGCCGTTCCGCTTTATTGCTCGACTTGGTGGAGGCACTGCCGTGCCCCCAGATTATAGACACTCGGTTCAAGCTTCAAGGTAATCCACACTTGTCTAGATGGGTCAGTCGGTGACCACCCATTACATACTTTCGGAAAGGACCCGGCTGTCAATTGTGGTTATATTTTGACAGTCGTGACAGGACCTCAATGTCTGACAATTATTATTCTTACACAGGCATCCAGCGCGTCTCCCGCGGCAGCTGGGACGAGAGGTTCTCTCCCTCTCTCGTTCCAACACCTCCTTCGCTAGTATCACTGCTTCGCAGAAGGAGGCGATGGCGTCCCATTCCCTCTCGCCCCGGACCATGGCTTAAGCGTGGTGGAGGCCCTGACTTACGTTGCCTAGAAGCATCTTATCGTCGATTTTTTTGGTTCTAAGTTTCCTTTCCTTCACCGTTTTGAGAGCAGCAGTGATGAAATAAATTACACAAAGTAATGTGCCTGCTTGGGTTCGAGCCCACGACCTACTGTTCGTAAGTCGAGGCCGCCACCACTGGGCTACCGCAGCCGCTGCTCTCTCACCGTTCCAAGTAATAATTTCAATTCTACGAAACAATGTTTTACTTTTCAAAGGTAAAGATCCAAAGCAAAGCAAAGCCAGTGCATAGTTCGTAGTGTTTTGGAGGTAAAAAACGTTGAGTTATTATAATATTATACGCAGATTCGCAAAAACATCGTTAGTAATTCATTTGTTTGACAGCTATTTTTAGTATAACAATGATTGTTATCCAGTTTATTTTAATTTTAATTGGCTTGGGAACTAAATTTTAGGTGTTTGCATATTGTTATTTTTATTTTGTTGTAGGTATTAACGGACTAAAACCAGACAAACAAGTTTGTGAGTTTTAAGATTTTATCAGAAGAAATGTTAAGAAATATATTTTTTTTGTCTCAAGCAAATAAAAAAATTAAGCGAGACTTTTATAGGTTAACCTAAGATTTGAAGATTCGGAGAAAGAAATAATTGTAGTTTTCGTAGGGCAAAAATGTTATAAGTTTAAAATTTAAGTATTAATTACACAAACCACACATTGACAAGTAAAGCAAGGCGAATTACGAATAACAACTATAATCATACACTAGCTTATGCCCGCAGCTTCGCCCGCGTGGATGTCGGTTATCGCGACGCATTTCTATAAATTATTAAAATGGATTATAGTATATTATCCTTAGGAGATAATAATTATGGACTTTAAAGGGTTTTGGCAGTGTTTTCGTTGAAAACTCCCAGATGGCTTGTTTTTTTCCGACACCTACAACAAATATCATTAATAGTTTATCTACTTTCCGAATTTCCTCGAGAACCATTCTATCCACTGGTGAAAACAGCATAACAATCGATGCAGTATCTGTAGTAGTTTTTGAGTTTATCGCGAATAGACAAACAGATAGACGCGGCGGAGAACTTTTTATACGACTTCCGAAAAGGAGGAGGTTCTCTATTCGTGACGTATGTATTTTTTTTTTATTTAATGTATGTTTGCGCATATCACCGTCAATTGTGGGCCGATTTCAAAAAATCTTTTTGTGTTTATATACTCCCGAGGTGGTCCCATTGTTGTCACCGAATCAGGGTCTGATGATGGGATCCCAGAGAAATCGAGGCCAACCCTCAAATTTTATAGGCACGTATTACGGGTTTCCAGCTTTTTTAAGTATTTCAAGTATTCGCATCTAGCAGTCATGGTTAATGTTTATGTATGGAGAGGGAGAGAAAGGCCAAAGAAAAAATGGAAGAATAATAATAAATTGTGTGAGGAATGAGAAAGAGAATAGAGTAAATGATACCGAGTCTGGAATGGGAAAAGAAAACGTGTGGGAACATTATAAGCTGATGATGATGATTTATAGTGGAAGAGATCTAAAAATAAGATTAAACTGGCCACACTTTTAAGCTATTGCATAGCTTCTATCGCGGGCCTTGAGCGTGGAGAGCGAATCCAGAAATTCCCTAACGAAAATATTCAAGATTCAGTATTCAACCAGGTTGCTATGGTTACGGAAAATAACAAGGTTGTCAACTGAGGTTGTCAAATTAAATAATTAATTATTTGCTGTTGATAAAAAATGCTATGCAATAGCTTTACCGCGGCAGTCTCCGAGTGCCACATTTAGTTTTTTTTTTTTTTTTCAGTGTGTGTAGTGTGCAATAAACCATATTAAATGTACTACCATAAAGAGCTTGTATCGAGTTAGACCATATCGACCCCGACAAAGGTTAGAATGATTGGGCAGGTGAGGATGAATTAGTAATAAGTACTAATTCATCCTCACCTGCCCAATCATGGTCAACTCATAATGACGAACGTATCAATTATTGATACGTTCGTCATTATGAGTTAACCATTGTGTGGACCTTCAAATAGACGGTGACCTCTGAGTTTCATCTGTTTCTTCTCAGAGTTTTTTTTAAATGATTTTTATTTATTTATGAGTTGACAGTCTACTCTACAATTCTACATGTCTATCTAGTTTTTAAAACATGATATGACGTGTAAAAGTGTTACGTCACAAAACTTTTTTACAGAAATAAATAATTATGATGTATGATTATTTACAGTTCCAATATTTATCTTGTTTTTTGAGTAGGTTACTATTGAAAACAAAAAAAAATACCAATTGAATTGAGAACCTCCTCCTTTTTAGGAAGTCGGTTATAAAGTTAGAACTTTCTGAAACAATCGAATTGTAGAAGCGAAGGTGGGTAATTGTTTAACTGTTTGGTAGATTGGTGCTGACATCTAGTGGTGGTAGTAAGTATTATTATACAAATGTATTGTTGTATTGTGAGTGGTTCTTGAACTACTTAATACCTAAAGTAACCGGGTAGATGGCGTCACATGCCACGTACATTGGAAACAATGCCCGGTGGTTGGCGCAGTGAATGAGCGATCGGACTGCTGCGCTGAGTGTCGCGGTCTCGATCCCTGCACGGAACAAAATATATTTGTATGGCCTACAGATAGTTGCTTCGGTTCTGGATGTGTTTATGTAATGTAAGTTTAAATGTTTCTAAACGCACCCACAATAATAGTTCTCCTGACCTGCACTCTCTGTTCCCTTTTCTCTGATAGTCCGATGGGACGGCAATCCGACACGACCGGAGAGAGATCAGGCGCAGGACCAACGTGCTTTCCGAGGCACGGGGGTATTATACCGCCAATTTCCAAACTCCGGGCTACTACTGGGAAATTTCTAATGAAAAACCCAATCGCACTTTTTGGCCGACCCGGGAATCGAACCCAGGACCTCACGCTCTGCAGTCGCGCTTGCGACCACTAGACCAACGAGGCAGTTCGTCGTTCCAAGAGGGTGTGGTCTACGGTGGCGGGTTCCACTGTAGTCACATTCAGCCTCAAGCCTTGGTCCGGGGGTAATGAATGCCGACCGCACTCATTAAATGGCCACTCCGCATGTGGCTGTTCCAGCCATTGTGGCCCCCACCAAAGAGAATGTTCAACCAAAGCAGGCGCCGGACAGCCGCGTGAGGCGCAGTCAGCCGGATTAATCTCGCCTGGAACATGTCTCCAGACCAGAGGAGTCTCAGAACCATTTATTTGTGAGACTCGGTTGGCCACAAATACCTCGAGCGTGTCGACCGAAGTCTGCAGCCAACTTACCACGATTCGGCTGTCAGTCCATGCATAGACCGTCTCGTTCAGAGCCACCGTACCACGCAAATTCCGCACCACATGGTTCAGGAGCCGCGTCAGGAGGGCTGCACCTGCCAATTCCATCTTCGGAATCGTCCAACGAGTCCGATAACAGTATAAGAAAAGCCTGTTTGAAGTTGTGTTCTGATAGTTGACAATAACAAATAATAAAACTGTAAACACTAACAATACTTATAGACTACTGGCCCGTGTTGAAAAAATTATGGGTCATGTGAACCACCAGGGGCCCAATTCTGTAAAATAGCTAACTTATCAATAGTGTGTCGATAGTGTGTCGGTTGTGTCTCAATAGACTACTCATTGACATTTGGTATTCTACAAATATTTATGGTCATTGACTTGCCACTGTAGTGACATTGAAACGCCTTAATACGACTTTATGGTAGTCTGTAAATATATTTCAAGTGAAATCTGACAGTTGTGTCTATCGTGTTTGGCTATCGAACTGCCATTGTGAAGCCATCGAACAACGACACCTCTTTTCCCTATTGCATAATAATGTCTGTAGTGTGTCGATAGAGTGACAATGGCATGTTGCTTATCTCTAAGTTACAGAATTGGGCCCCTGGTGACCTATCTAGAACGATATAGGAGCTTAAAATAATAAGATTCAGCACTATGCCGTCACTTGTAAGCTGTCCAACCGAGTGCAAGTGAGAATTCAAAAGTACAAGTAGACTGGGTACATTTTGGTCATATATTTTTGTACGGGATTCTTACCATCGATAGATCCATGAAAAATAATAAGAAAACGCGTAGTGCCGTAAAAAAATGTTGCGCCACAAATTCAGAATTTTTATTTTATTTTCCGACAATTTCGAGGGTAAATTTGGTCATTTGATTTTGTACGGCATCAGTTTCATACTATTTCAATACTGCTTCTAATCCATTATTCCGCAACGCCGTACAAAAATCATGCGACAAGGGGAAATAATCGAGGGTTGTGACCCCCTCTCTTTCCGCTGGTCCAGAGGGTGATTTGACACAACATAAAATTAATTTATTTTGGAAGTATTTCATGCATAGATAATATTTTTTCATATGCCGTACATTTTCGTTGGTCCAAAGGGGAAAAAAACTGAAAATTAAAAAATTAAAAAGAAAAAATCCATATAACGAAATGTAAGGTGAAATTCATCACGATATTTTTTTATACGGCATTTAGATAGTTTATTTGAACTAATTTTCATACTCTTTTCGTGATTCTAGGTTCCTAGTTAGAAACTATGTTAAATATTGGTTTGTATACTATCGATTTATACCAAAATATAGACATGTTGTCACTAATAATTCCAAAATACAACATATTTTTGAGAAGTACTCGCACATTTTCGGTTGAGGCAACTATAAGTCTGTAAGTCTTAAAATAATTAACAAGGAACAGTTGACGTCAACTGTTCCTAGTCGTGTAGCTCATTTCAATCCCTAGGTAGATCAGTAATTGTTTTGAAAGTAAATCTTATGTGGGAGCTGTAAAATTGAATTTCCTACAAGTCGGCGCACCGTATAGTAAAGGTGCAATCGTGGCGACACCTGGGAGTCCGGTATTAGCATTTTTTTTTTCTTTACAAGCAACAAAACATATTTTTACAAATCTTATTTTAGCGTTGACTTAACTTATTGATTTACATCGGTTAGTAACTAGGTATGTGCAGTAGGGCTATTGCGTATCTTTTTTAACCGACTTCTAAAAAAGAAGGAGGTTCTCAATTCGGATGTTTGTATTTTTTTTTTTATGTTTGTTCGGGCATAACTCCGTCACTTGCTAACCGATTTGAAAAATTCTTTTTTTTGTTGGAAAGGGTATACTTCCGAAATGGTCCCATAATTTTTTTTATCAAAATCGGACAAGCGGTTTTTGAAAAATCAACAAAACTCAAGAAAAAACAACATTGTCCACATTGACTCATGAACATGTGAACCACTAAAAAGTGAAAAATAAAAACTTTTTAACAAAACATAAAACCGACTTCAAAAAAAAAAACACAAAAAACTGCAAAATAAACTTTAGAAGAAAAATCTGTTTCTGAAGTCGGTGGCAAAAAAAAAGAAATTAAACAAACAAAAGTCACCGACTTCAGAAACAGATTTTTCTTCTAAAGTTTATTTTGCACTTTTTTGTGTTTTTTTTTTTGAAGTCGGTTTTGTTTTTTGTTAAAAAGTTTTTAATGTCAGTGGCTATCATAAATCTGTAAATTGGTTATGGTTTGGTACATTATTTTCTTAAAAACTCACCATTTGACAGTTATTTGATAGACACTTTAAGTTATCCACTGTCAAAATAAAAACAATAAAATTAATTAAAAATAATTTAAAGAAAAACCATGTTATTTATTATCATCATTAAATATATCGATTTTTTTTAAAAAAATGATTGTTTTATTTATTCACATCATTACAATGAAACAAATCAATTATATATTTATGTATCAATAATGTAATGTAATGTAATGTTTGAAGTATATATTAAACCAAAAAGTATACAAAACTGTTGATACTGGGATTGGCAGTTTCAATTCTTGGATATAATATACACACCCTGTTGAGTTCAGTTAGACGTCATAGTGATTTTTTCATATTATCAATTGTTCTCTTCAAAAATATGTTAATGGCGTACTCGTACTGTATCAGATTGATAATATCAGGAGTAATCACCATACTACGTTTGTATGGAAGAATGACTGGCTTGTGCAACCTTAAAATGGTAGCGTCATTTTCATCAGCCTAAAAGATAATGGTCTGCATTAAAATGTACGGCATAATTTTTTCCTAATTTATTTATGTTAATACTATTTAAAACAAGGGATAAAATTTAGAAAACTGCTATATTTCATTAATCTATGATATTTAAACTTTTGCAATAATTTGCAAAATTTCAGTTTTTGTATTTCTCTATAACTTTTTTTTGAACAGTTTCTTTTGAACGGCAATACTATATAACAATTGTATTTTACAATATCATGTTAAAAAAAAGTTCCCGTACAGGATCAAATGACTTTACAGCTTTAAAAATCAAGGATACGATGAAATTAAGATAATTATTGATATACATTTAAAATGAACAATAATTTTTTGACGGCATTATTTTTAATAGTACTTTTGAGTGCTAGATAATGTTTTGGAACCGAAGCCGTACTTTTTCAAATCACCCCCTGGACCAGCGGAAAGAGAGGGGGTTACAACCCTCGATTATTTCCCCTTGTCGCATGATTTTTGTACGGCGTTGCGGAATAATGGATTAGAAGCAGTATTGAAATAGTATGAAACTGATGCCATACAAAATCAAATGACCAAATTTACCCTCGAAATTGTCGGAAAATAAAATAAAAATTCCGACTTTGTGGCGCAACATTTTTTTACGGCACTACGCGTTTTCTTATTATTTTTCATGGATCTATCAATGGTAAGAATGCCGTACAAAAATATATGACCAAAATGTACCCAGTCTACTGTCTACCTGTACTTTTGAATTCTCACCTGCACTCGGTTGGACAGCTTACAAGTGACGGCATAGTGCTGAATCTTATTATTTTATGCTCCTATATCGTTCTAGATAGGTTACCTGGTGGTTCACATGACCCATAATTTTTTCAACACGGGCCAGTAGTCTATTACTAACGAAACTATAGTCTGCAATAAAGGTACAATAATTAATTATTTTATTCAATGACGCAAACTAGTTAGTAGTTGGTTATAATATTATGAACTTGTAATCGATAATAATAGCTACTAGGATCAATCTTCACGTTATGCCACGATGGCCTAGGTTGGTCTGTCGATGGGTGACCATTAGGTACTCATTACATACCAAGTTTCCTCCATACCTCGGAAAGAACGTTAAACCGTTGGAATCGACTGTTCTTTATAGATATTTGAGAGTTGCAACAGGTTGGTTTTTTCTGTTATTTTTTTTTTTCATTTTCTTTATTGTTTGTTGTGTGCACTTGTGGCATGTACTAAATAAATAATTATGTTTTCTTTCTTTCTTTTCTTTCTTTTAGTCAGTAGCCCCAAAGTCTGATAATAATCAGTATTAGTAAAAGGTATAATCTTTCCCAGTACTAATAGGGTTGTGGAGGTCAGTTAGGCAGAGTCTCCATATAAAATACTGGTCTTCAGATACATCCGGTTAGACTGGAAGCCTAACCCTATTTAGTTGAAAAAGGCTCGGCAAATGGACGACGCAAACCAGATGTCAATAGGGGTGCAAGAAAGCAGCCTCCCCGAGCTACGTTTTTACTAAGTCACTATACGTCCAGCACACCCTGGGCAGTCAGCGTGAGCTAGTCCTCACGCTGACTTTATACGAAAGAGATACCGCAGCCTCGACATAAAGGGCTAAGAAGGAACATGGGTGGTTTCTAGTCAGTAGAAGTCTGTCAATCCCTTTCGGAAGAGCGGGATGGGTTATTTGATGATTTTCCACCACCCAAAAAAAAAGGTAAACGCACCTAACGCCCGAATACTCGAACGTCACTCAATTTTAAGTTGCACTTAAATCTCGTGCTGTCTTTGTTACTTTAACGCAGAGTGACAGAGATAGCACGAGTTTTGAGGGCTACTTATAATTGAGTGACGTTCGAGTATTCGGGCGTAAGATAGGTACAGATTAAATTTAAATGGTGGGAAAACGGGAGGGGTCATTTGATGATTTTACACCCTTCAAAAATCATTATTAGGGTCCAAGAGACCCACCGAACTGATACCTAAAACTCAGCCACACATCGATAGACTTACGCTTCTCGCCGAGATCTGTCACCCGAAGCACGGGAACGCTGTGTCTGGTGCTCCCAGCCGGCGTAAGCATACTGTCCACCATGTAGATGTCAATAGATTTTTCGTCATTCCACAACTCACCATTTAGGTACTGTTTAAAAAACCAAATACCCGACCCTGATACCCGACCCGGGAATCGAACACAGTACCTACCTAATGCTCAAATAGTATGATATTATTTTGTTTTAGAGGTCGATACAGTTCCATACGTCTTATTGACTAAAAATACTTTTAAAACTTATTTTTTAACTCTTGACCTCAAACTTGTTGTTTTTGTTAAGCAGTTCAAACTTTGTACGTTCTACGCTAACTTTAGCTAAACCGGGCTATCAAGTTAGTAATAAATACAAGTTAAATTAGTAATCGATGCACGTAAACTGCAGTTGGTCAGTCACCTGCGATAATCTTGTAGCGGCATTTAACCTGATTGTAATAATAACCGGTAGTTATAATCTGACTATTAATGCGAAAGTTTGTAAGTATGAATGTTTGTTACTCTTTCACGCAAAAACTACTGAAAGGATTTGAATAAAATTTGGTACACAGTTTTTAAGGCGGGGTTGCAGTACTTTTTAAGATTTTTGAACCTTTGAAAATCGAACTAAATATGAGTTTTTAAATAAATAAAAATCATTACATAAAAATTGAACCTACTCTCAAGTAGGTAAATCGTAAAGATAGAAACGCGATGATCGGCTCGATCATTTTTTTTATCAAACATGACTCTAAACCACATTTTCAAACGTGTACCTACTGCTAAGACATTTCATCATGACTTAATATGAAAGTTATATCAGTAGATAGAACTTTTTATTCTGAATTAAATGTTGAAAACATATTGTATAATTTCTTTATCATTTTTCTACAAGAAGAAAAACAGTCCAAATTTTGGCATTATATTGCTCGCCGGGCAGTACGGGGGGTGAGGTCGTGCGTTCATAAAAACACAGTACTGCAACCTCGCCTTAAGGTAGGTAGGTATAACCTGGATTAACACATAAGATAGTTTTTATTCCCATTTTTACTTCCCGTGGAATAATTTACGTGTTGTAGCGGGCGAAGCCGCTGGCAACACCTAGTTTTTAATAATTATCTACGATTCAAATAACAATGTCCTTGATTTTGATTGCACACACGTATTGTCGACATATTGATGAGTAGAACTCGTGGCTGAACAATAACAACTGCTTGGGTCGATCTTTAGGTGAAGCCGTACTTACCTGTGTTAGTCCGTGGATGGGTGAAAAACCCATTACATATCAAGTTTTCTCCATGTCTCGAAAGCATGTTTATGTATTGGATGACATTTGTACATATTCGCCAGTTGGTTAATGGTTGGTTAATGCGAAACAATTGATAAAACAAAATTACAAATATATTTTCAGTGTTATAGACTTATGAAGATCTCTACCCTGTATACTTATTAGCTTGTTCGACCGTACAGGGTCCCAAAAGTCTGACAAGCAGTTTTACAAAGGGGTATCACCAGGGGTACTGACTGGGTTGTGGAGGCCAGATAGGTAGTCACTCTATGTAAAATACTATTATTCAGCTGCAACCCGTAAGACTGGAAGTGTGGAAGTAGACCCCAACATAGTTGGGAAAAAGCTACGCCGATGATGACACGTGCTATTAATCGTAAAACATCGAGTTATACTTCGGGATCATTTAGTTCAAGATGTTTCCTATCACCGATGTCAGTCACTAGATGTGACCTTGGCTGTTTTAACCTACCTACATTGTAACTATGTAGGTATTTAATTATACGTAAGTTTTGCAGCTAAAATGCACGTGCAAGCTTGTTCCGACCTAGCCTGACCCTTGCTGTCGTCCCACAGTAATGCCAAGGTTTGTACCATAATTTATCGTATACTAGTGACCCGCCCTGGCTTCGCACGGGTGCAAAAAAGGCGACATTAGCTGCCCGCGACCTTGAGCGCGCGTTTAACTCATCGCCTAAACAAATAAGGTTGAAAATGGCGACGCGTTTGATGCTCGTGACTGCCAAAATGAACGATAGTTCGCAGATTTAATTTATTAAAAAAAAAAAATACGCTGTAATGTTAAAATATTTTTACATATGTCTTTAGTTGGTTAAATTTCCTTTCTGATAGTAAAAAAATAAATAACAGTTGTCACTCAAAATATTGAGCATTTCGAGACGAAAAAGTTTTTTCGTGTGATTTTTTTGTGATTTTGTGATTTTTTTTTTCGAGGTTCTTGATTACTTTTAGAAAATATTTTTGCATAAGTCTTTTACCTATACATTTGACTATACACTGTATTTTTTTTGGAATTGTAATAAGTAGCAATACGGCTAACTCTGCGACGAAAAACAGGTCGTTTTTACGGTTCCCCCGTTGACTGCGTCTTAAAACCTTCCTCTTGAATCACTCTAATAGGCGAGTAGCAAGTATGGTGGATTAGTTTTGAACCGACTTTAAAAACGAGGTTTTAAATTGGTTGTATTTTTACTTAATGTTTGTCACCACATAAATTCATGAGTTTAAAAAAAAAAAATTAAAACGTTAGAAATCGGTAAGAAAAAAGTCAATGGAGTGAGCTATTTTTAGAAGAGTCGGTAGTTTTCTTGCAAAAGTAATTTTTTTTATGTTATGTGTCTTTACTGTAGTCTTTACTTTTAACGCACTCACGGAGTAGGCAACAACACACCGCCTGCAAAATACCTCTCACAAAAAAATACAAATGCTCACACTCGAATCACAAAAAAAAACACTTTACCAAAAAAATCTAACTCTTAACTCGTTTACGAGTAAATACTTATCTAACAGTTACCTGTGACTAAACTCAATGGTATGACGTCAAACCGGCATGCATCCGGCGGCATCTGCATGTTAAACCGGTTAGTAACTCGATCGTGGTTAAATAAATCCACGTGTTTTATGAGAGGTCAAACTGAAAGATAAACGTCATTTTGGCATGTGACGGGTACGTCATATATTGCACATACATCAACATCATCAGCCTATAATGTTCCCTCTGCTGAGACACAGGCCTCTTCTCCGCAAGAGGGCCAATGCGGGATGGTAGATGTCATTTTTTGAACTTTTTATTCTAGGAAATGACGGATTCCTCACGATGGTTTCCTTTACCGTCTTTGAGAGCAGTGGTGGTGAAATAAATTACACAAAATAATTCCCCTGCCTGGGCTCGAACCCACGACCTACAGTTTACTGTTCGCAAGTCGAGGCCACCAGCACTGGGCTTCTCTCATTCACAATAAAAAATTGGTTGTCTGTAAAGTCGATTTACTGGCGATACTTGAACGTGACAACGTCATAAGAAAATACAGCACTTACATTGCTATAAACAAACAATTAACACGCCGTTGCAATGGAACGCCTCAGAGCGAGGTAACGACGCATGACGTCATCTTTTTTCGTGCGTGCAGCCGGCCTTCGAATTATAAGACGTTATCACGTCAAAAATCTCGACTGCAATCCCTGAAGGGTTAAGCAGAAGTGTACCTAATAGGACACCTACATTTTGTCAGTTTAAAGTCCCATGTAAGGTTGCGTTTCCACGCCCGTCGGGGCTGCGGATTATCGAAAGGCATACCGCGGCCTCGGCACAAGGGCGAAGAAGGAACATGGGTTGGTTTTTAGTCAGTAGAAGTCTGAAAGAAAGAAAGAAAACATGTTTCTGCCCAGAGCGGGAGGAGTTATTTGATGATTTTCACACCCAACAAAAAAGGGGTATCTCCAGCAGATACTTAACTGGATTGTAAGGTCAGATATTAATTCTATTAATTAATTAATTATTAAAGTCTGTAAATAAAATTGTTTAATTTTTTATTATAAAATATGCAAGACATTGTAAGATAAAACAATAGTTGCACTTTAAATGCATTGCTCATTTTTTAAACGTTATAAATTAAATCTTTATTACTTAATTTGCGACCTGATCTTTAACTTGATCTCAGTTTTGCATAAGATTTCAAATCAATTAGATTTGAACTAGCTGATGCCCGCGGCTTTGCCCGCGTCAATAACCTTCCTCGAAAACCACTCTATCCGTTAATGAAAACAGCATGAAAATTGGTTCAGTACTTTTTGAGTTTATCAGGAACAGACAGACAGAGAGGCGGCGGAGGACTTTGTTTTGTAATAACTAGTTTTTACCCTGCTTTTCTTTTTATTTAATTATTGCACTTGTCTGGAACTCGGAAAAATAACCGACTTTCAATTAAAAAATCACTCATAAAACTAAAAGTATTTTAGACTAGTGTTATTTTTTAGTATACACACATATTCTGGTCATGAATCAATTTTACATTGTAACTACCTGGTTACAATGTAAAATGTAAAATTGATTCTACGTTCTACCTTAATAAGGACCGACAAGAAAGTAAAGTAGATAAAAAACAAAGTACCAAAATGTATTCTGCCGAGTTTAAAAAATAGTCTTTATGTTCATCAGGGCTATTGCGTATCTTTTAAATGTCATCAGTGGCTATCATAGTCTCCATCGATTAACCGTGAAATGGTCATGGTTTGGTATACTAAACTAACCATTATGACAGATAATAGATGAATACTATGATAGCCACTGACATTTAAAAAGATACGCAATTAAATAGCCCTGCAGCAGGGCTATTGCGTATCTTATAATGACAGTGACTAACGTAAAGTGTCCATAGATTAACTGTAAATTGGTTATGGTTTAATACATTTTTTTCTTAAAAACTCACCATTTGACAGTTATTTGATAGACACTATAAGTTATCCACTGTCATTAAAAGATACGCAATAGCCCTGCAGGTCATAGTGATGAGGTTGTCATCTGCCTAAACTTTTCCCAACAATGCAGGATCGGCATGTAGTCTAACCGGAATACCGGATGCCGTTGAACTCCATTTTTTACCACTAAATAATTATTATGATAACAAAATAAACAAAAAAATAAAATGTAGTAAAAAGAGTAGGTGAGGATTAGTGTCACGACTTACGAGTTTCTTCCATTGTTTTCGCCTATTCTCACGAAAAAAACGCAAGTTTTTCTTGTAGGGATGTTACGGCGTCCATCTTGGCGGATGCGGAAGTACACAAATATATAAAATAAAAAAAAGTTATAATTTAACTTTATAATGTAGATGGTACCTAAGCTTGTATTCAGATTTCACTAGTGCTGTTAGATTCCAAACAAAAACCATCAGAAAGATCATCCTTCAATAGGGGATCGGACTGGGTCAAAATAACATGATTCTGTTTAGTCCGTAAGTTAGATTACCAAAAAATATTGAATACGTGTTTTTTGTTTTATCAAATCAATAAAAAATGACGAAGATAAAACGCATCAAAGATCATGGAGTGGGGCTTAAAACGTCACTTGTAGGTACAAAATGTACTAATCATAATTATGACGTCACACGAGTTTTCGAAGCACTGTATCGTCTTCATTTTTTGTTTACGTGAAAAAAGAAAAAATACTTGTCCAATATTTTTTGGAAATCTATCTGACGGACTAATTAGTTTTTTATGTCCGATCCCCTATTGTCTTTTTTTTTGGAGGGTGGGAAATCATCAAATGACTCCTCCCACTAATTTGGGTGGAGAGGTAGGGAGTGTCAGACTTCTACCGACTAAAAACCACCCATGTTCCTTCTTAGCCCTTTGTGCCTGAGGCCACGCTGTTTTTCGAACAATCCGCAGCCCCGACAGGCATCCTTCAATTGCCCTTTCTTTGGTAATGTTTGTCATGACGTTGAGCTCCTTGAGTTAGAAGTCGAGCTCCTTTTTTTTTTTGGTGGGTGGAAAATCATCGAATAACCCCCCCCCCCCCGCTCTTGGGCAGAGCGAAGGGGAGTGTCAGACTTCTACTGACTAAAAACCAAGCCCATGTTCCTTCTTCGCCCTTGTGTTGGAGCCGCGTTATCCTTTCGACAAGCCACAGCCCCGACACAAGCCACAGCCCCGACGAAGTCGAGCTCCTTCATATTTATTTCAATTTTCACTGTTGAATGTCAGAAAAATAAAGAAAGCGAGGCTATACGGCATCGTTCACACCAAACGTATTGTCCGCCGCTGACTGTGAGCACGCGTTACGCAGTTTATCGCTTTTCAATATATATTTAACTTCTTGTTTACACCGAACCGACTATACGCTATTACGTTTGTGAACGATGCCTAATAATCACAGTCACAAGGTATAATAACTTGTTAAGTAGTTTGCTCCTATAGTTGTAGACCAGGACCAATATAATCATTGAACCAACCATTTTATGGTCAATGTGATCACTAAGTGAAATTTATGTTAGTTTACATACTTAATCCTCCACTGTTCTTTTCTGATTAATTTCGTTGCGGGATCCAAGACAGCAGAAACGTTTCTCTGGGACTCCGCCGAGCTGCGGGGCGAGCACGGGCGTACCCAAGACGTTGGTGACAAGACGTTATAAATTATGTCATGTCTTAGAATTTGTCTTAAATGCTAGCACGGGTACCACATGTGATATAATTTAAGACGCGACTTGTCTTTCTTGTTGCTGACTTCATAGTGTGACCTAGTATATTAAAAAAATAAAAATGTCTATGACCATCTGAATAGGCGACCAAATAAAAAAGTACGTGTATAAGAGCACAGTTCATACAGTTAGACAACTTTTTAATTTTCTTGGGTACTAATTCATTTTTGACATAACACGTACGGCAGTGTTGCCAACTTAGTGGATTTTCCACTAAATCTGGTGGTTTTGACTTACCTTTTAGCGGACAAATATCGGTTTTAGTGGCTAGTGGATTTTTCTAGTGGAATTATTTGGTACCAAACAGTCGTATCAGTCCGAGATTAACGATGATGATACGGACGGAAACGACTCATCTGAAGATAACTTAATAATATAATTTGATTGACCTCTTTTAAAAAATAGGTTTTATTAAGTATTTTGTTCTTCCACAAAAGCCATGAATTAATAGAGAGTTGAAGTTGAAGTATTTTGTTACATTATATGTAATTTTCATGTTATTGCTTTAATAAACGTTTCAAAAAAATATTATTTCCTTTAGTAAAGACCAAAAATCTGCCAGAAATAAAGTTAGTGGAAAATTTAGCGATTTTTTAAGAAGGTGCGATTTTTTTAGTGGATTTCTGGTGGTTTTAGAGGTCGATTCTGGTGGGGAGCTTGAAACTTCGATGGCAACACCGGTACGCGGCACGTCTTTCATTTTCTTTTTTTATTTATTATTTGATAACTTGCTACTAACTAAAAGTTCTGTTTTTAGTTTGATGTGATTTGTTTTGAAATATATTGTGAAATTTTTGAAGTGAAATAACTCGAACGGATTAGAGGAGTCCCAAATGTTTCTTCGGAATATTTTCCTACTTTGGACCTCTTGCCTTCGGGCAAGAACATAATTATAATAATTTACTGCCATTTGATGCAGTAGTAAGCAGAAAAATATACTTATATTTTTAATTTACTTTTATCACCACCTCCGAACGAACGTGATATAAACGAGCATATTCATCTGTCAAAATGTGACATTTGTTACAAAATGGGTGCGCCCATATTAGCAAATAAGACATAGGAGTCCCAACTAGACGTCAAGAAGTTGTATCACATATCAAGAAATTATCTTACGCCGCCGTGCTAGCATTTAAGACAAAACGGTTTTATCGCCCAAACTGTGATAAAATGTGTGACTCATGCCATGTCACTGTAGGCCGTGCTCGCCGGGCTGCATTGTCTCGGCGCTTTTCTGGTGGTTACCTTTGTTGATTCTGGTTTTCAGGAGGTTCAGTGGTTTGGGAATAGAGTGACGGGCTTGTTCCAAAATAAACTGTTAGCATCCATTAAAGTTTATTTTGATTTCAGTCTATAGGTATGTTATTATCTCTGCATTAAACCCTGCGGAGGTGCAGATACAATTTCTTGCGGAAATTTCACATTTAAGGTTTCGTTACAACCCTACCTTGTTGAAATATTATCTTAGTATCAGGTAATTATGTAATAACATAATTTTATTACAAAAATGACTAAAAAAACATTAATTATGTTTATTTCTCAGTGAACTTTGAGCCTGATTTATGCCCGGATTATGACAATATTATATTATTATTCCCTTTATTCATATAATACATTTTTGAATATTTCCTATATTATTATTCCCTTTATTTAGTTTTAAACAAATTTGAGACATTTTTAAATATTCCTTACAAAATCAATAAAAAAACATTTAAAAATATAAAAAATTCTAGCCCACCGGCACCGGTATCGGGAACAGGGTCCAAGCTACCGGCGGTCAGGGCTCCAGAGAAAGGAACTTCCTCACAATACGAGCCGTGTCCAGGAGTACCGCTCTCTGCATCAAGCCCTTGATCCAGCTGCCTAACGAGAGTCTCCTCAGGTGTTGGTCGAGGCTCTTGGCAATTAAGCCATTGGCTGTTACGACTATCGGCACAATGATCGCTGAGTCCACATCCCACATGTCGACAACCTCGCGGCCAAGTCAAGATACTTGATTTGCTTGTTTTTCTCGGCTTTCACGAGGTTCTCGTCATGCGGGACGGTTATGTCAACAATCATTGCGCGCCGCTCTGATCGATCCACCACCACTATATCAGGTTTATTAGCTATAATAGTCCTGTCAGTGATGATGGATTGATCCCAGTACAGTGTGATATGGCCATTTTCGAGAACTGGGTCGGGCACATACCTGTAGTACGCACTTAAATTCCGATTCCACAAGGTTGTATTTCAGAACAAGTTGCTGATGGATAATCCTAGCTACAAGGTTGTGTCTATGCAAGTATTCTCCGTTAGCCAGACGAGAACATCCGGAGATAATGTGACGGATTGATTCGCCCGGACGGTGGCATGCCCGACATATTATTATGTCAACCGTACCGTCCTTCACAATAAATCTCCGGTAGTTATTCGTTATCTTATTATTATTATGACTATAGACTCGACCCATATTACATAGAATTTCAACATAACTTGTGAAATATGGATGGGTACGCCGTAGTTATAAGCTGCCTAACCTGTAAGATAATACAAGCGTGATGTTATGTTATGTTTCATCATCTGCCTAGTAATTACTGTTTATAATTATAAAAACAGACCGTCAGGTTCCGTAGCAACAAATAATATGCCTAATAACCATGTCTTTACCGCTCATTCATAATAGGTACCAATGCAAAACACTCATAAACTAATTTTTTCCCACGTGTTTCAACAACCTCGTGAGTATTTGCGAATCAAATCAAGTGTACAACAATTTATTTTGCCTACATATTTTTTGTGGGCAAAGTTTTCCGTGTGTAATTGCCATTTGTAGATCTTCTATCTATCTCTTACTTCTCCTATCCTCCTCCCTCCGACATGTACGAGCATGGTGCACAAAATAATACAGACATAATACAGTATCGCAGTGAAGATCTTTTGCAGTAACGTGCATCGCAGTTTTGTAGCATCGTGTTAGCATGTATCGATATTTTGTGCGTCGAGGTTCCGTATAATTCTACTCTGATATTTGAATTGCTTATTCTCAGCTTTTACGAGGTTCTCGTCATGTGCACTTCCAGCCACTGGACCAGGCTGGGTATCGAGAAAGATACAGCACAATTCATAGACCATATTCACACATTGCGAGAAAGAAAGTCTATAATAATTTATTTAAATAAATTAAATACAGGGTATAAACTAACCGAGCACTAAGCCGCCAACCAAGCATTATGTACCTACATCAAACAAAGTACCCCTTATCATCATCATTTCAGCCAAAAGACGTCCAATGCTGGACATAGGCCTCCTCCAGGTGTCGCCATATTGACCATCCAGCGTGTCTCCACAAACTTCACCAGGTCATCGGTCCACCTAGTGGGAGGCCTTCCAACTCAACGTCTTCCGATTCGCGATCACCACTGCGGAACATTCCGGCCCCATCGGCCATCCTTTCTGCGAGCAATGTCCCCTGCCCACTGCCACTTAAGTTTGGCAATTCTTCGGGCTACGCCGGTACCTTGGTTCTCATGCGGACATCCACGGAAGGACATCCTCCCGATGTGTGCGGAAGTACCCCTGCGTAAAAAATATAACTGAAAAACGTTTTTTTGGGGGTAAAAAATAAAATTTTACGGTAAAACTCAATGCAACAGTAGCACACTGAAAACATTACGCTAAATGGTTAATTTGAATAGTAAACGGGCCATGGAGGTAATTTGATTGAAGTTATTATTGAAAAATTATATTTTTTTTTCTTTGTACTCCAATATCTCCGTAAGGTATGGTCTAGCCCTTGCTAGACCTAGGCTTGTTGGGGACTTACCGCCACTACCGTGGCGTGCAAGGGCACGCCACGGCAGTGGCGGAAGTCCCCTCTTTGAGGAGTGGCTGGAGAGGCGCCACGCGCGCCCTTACCTTCCGTCTGACGCAGGTCCTCACCAGACACAGATGTTTCGGGAGGTACCTGTACCGAATCAGGCGGGAGGAAACGCCCGGATGCTTCCACTGCGAGGATCGACCGGAGGACACGGTGGAGCAAACTGTGGAGGTGTGCCCTGCTTGGGCAGAGCCCCGCCGTGTTCTCGTAGCGGCGATCGGCGGCGGCAACCTCTCGCGCCCGGCCCTGGTGCTTGCCATGGTCCGGGGCGAAGAGGAATGGGACGCCGTCGCCTCCTTCTGCGAAGCAGTAGATAGATAGATAGAATACTCTTTATTATGTACACCAAATTACAAATAAACAATAGTAAAACATTTTACAAGGGGTGACACAATGGGCGGTCTTATCGCTTAAAGCGATCTTTTAAAGACAACCTTTGGATGGATGTATGGGAGAAGGAGGAACAAAACTGCAGATAGCCTGTGGTGTACCAGTTACACAATTATATACAATAAATACACACATATACATACATAAAACATTTTACACTTATATAAATTTACATTAATTACTACTAGTATTGCTAGCGAAGGAGGTGGCGGAACGTGAGAGGGAGAGAACCTCTCGTCCCAGCCGCCGCGGGAGACGCTCCGGGCGTCCGGGTTCCACGCGCGCCTCAAAGAGATGTCAGCAACATGGAAGGGGCCCGCAAGGGCCGACACCCGCCGGGACTGCGGATTATCGATAGGCATACGCGGCCTCGGCACAAGGGCTAAGAAGGAACATTGGTTGGTTTTTAGTCAGTAGAAGTCTGACACTCCCTTCCACTCTGCCAAAGAGCGGGGTTATTTGATGATTTTACACCCAACAAAAAAAAAGGCACAAAACACAAAAACACAAAAAAATCACAAAAAAATATCGCTATTTCTGTGCAAATAAGTATATCGGCATCGACTCCTTCATTATTAAAATTTTCGAGTTTAGTTAATCTAAATTTAAACTTTCGGATCAGAGAGCTTTGGTTTGACATGACATTGTTCACACCAGTGCATTAATTTAATTTTGAATGCTACAAAACCTCCTCAACATAATAATATCCTTGACAAATGCGACGATAAAAAATATCGCACGAAACCTTTAAGCACCCATTGTGTATAAATATGAGACTACCGATTAAATTTGCATTGATGTCTGAATAACCGTATTAATATCATGTTTCTAGTAGTCTTGCTCGCAACATGTTGTGTAGTGTTCGTCCTTTGGAGCTGGATAAAGCCTCGACATGAATCGCCCCCGATGTTCCCTGGAGCGTGGCCTTTGATAGGACACGGGTATCAACTAGCAGGGGATCCTCTAGGTAAGTTTTCACGATTAAATCTTAGAAAGCTGAGATTAGGACTCATCCCAGCAGTGTGAACATTTTAGGCTGATTTTGATTAAAATTTTTCGTCTTCTTCTCGAATTGATGACTCAGATTTTGTGCGACCAGTAAGTACGTCTGTCGTTTGCTTCATTCAAGACTGAAAGGTGCAGAACAGTAAGTTGTGTGCGAAGGGCAAGAGAGAGGACGTGGCATATCCTGTGTTGGGGCACCACATTCGCAATGTATGCTGGTTGGGTGGATTATATAATCACACCCCATCTAGCCATTTTAAATCAATAAATAAAAAAAAAATAAGTAAATCAATAAATAAAAAAAAAAGTAAATCAATAAATAAATAAATTTTTGATGTTTATAAGCACATGATAGAAAAAAAACTAGCCAAGTGCAGGTCAGACTTGCACGTGAAGGGTTCCGTCCATTGTAGTGGATATTGTGAGATTTTCCATGTTTTTTTAGCACCATTGACTTCTTATAGGTTTTCCTGTAATCTATAACTGTTGATCTAATTTCTGTATCTGTTTTTTAAATTTACGCTCAGTACTTTCGGAGATAAGGGGGGGGGGGGTGGTCGGACAGACAGATAGACATACGAATATAAGGGCTCCATTTCTGCCTTTTGAGGTAAGGAACCCTAAAAGGAGAAAATAATACTCTCATCTTACTGCACTTATATGTTGCCCAAAAACTTGGTAATGAAGATCTCAGTCGGATAGACAGAATCTGATAAAAACTAAAACCCGACTACGACAAAAAAAAACGACGCTGAAAAAGTATGAAACAATATTTTCAGGATAGAATAGAGCCGTAGTCACACGTTATAGGTACCAACCTAAACACTTTAATACCGTGTGACTACGGCTTTTCTTTTGTTCTATCCTGAAAATCTTGTTTCATACTTTTTCAGCGTCGTTTTTTTTGTCGTGGTCGGGTTTTAGTTTTTTACTTTTTTTTATTTAAACAATTATAGTGTTAATTTTTTTTTTTTACTCTTGACTTTTTGCCCGCTAGAGGGCGTGATTTTTAATTTGAGCAATATTTTGGAAATGTACAAGTGAGGCTCTTTCAAATGATACCAAACACGGCGTATTTATCTCCATTTAATTTTTTTAAGCCTTACTTTTTGTCCGCTAGACGGCGCCAAATCACTTTTTGTGACACGTCACGTAGCCTATGTTCAGCGGAGAATTGAGACGGTTCTAACGATACCTCATATAATTATGTCGAGTTCCGATAAGTAGATTAGAAGCTATGAGGGAACAGACGAAGATACACACATACATACATACAAACATACATACATACAAACATACATACATACAAACATACATACATACATACATAGCTAGTCAAAATCATAACCCTCCTTTGGCTTTGCCGTAGTCGGGTAAAAATTGGAAGCCACTCTCAACAAAATTAGGAATAATTTTTCATACAAACTTTCATCCCCTATTTAAATCCCTCAGGGGCTGAATTTCGAAAAATCCTTCCTTATTCCCTGTCTTTGGTTTGGGCTGGGCGTTGATGAGTCAGTCAGTCAGTCAGGACTTCTCTTTTTATTTATATAGATAGATAGTAGATATTATAATAACATGTAAAGATAAAACTTTCCTATTCGAATTGGATTTTAAAATTATGGTAGCCATAGTAACTTTACTTAGAGTACCTACTTCTAATAACAACAACTATATGCCAGTAAAATTCCTACCAAAGTTGCTCCAGCTATTTCGGAGATAAGCCGGAACAAACAGACAGAAAAAATAAAACATGTGATTTTGATATAAATATTGTACTTACTTTCACATACATTTAATAAAAAGTGTTTATTCATTTTGATATTTCAAACAAACTCTTCAATTTTAAAGAATGTTCAACGGCCAAGTCATACAACCTTAACTATAATAATAAAGAAATCGCATTAAGAAATCTTAGACTTGGCACGACTTTGTCTAGATTTCGTTACTTTCTAGAGATAAACAAGCATTTCCATCGGGACTTGGCTAGTTTTTTACAGAATGTTTTTGGTGGATATTATTTAATACTATGGCAGCCAGCGCACACCTCAGTACCACAGAACATATTTACTCTACCGAGAAGAATGTCAACTAGGAACAAATAAAATGGCACGATTTTGAGCGCCTCCTGGTGGGTGCCCCCGGAAACTAGCGAAAGCGGGAAATTTAAAATCCGATTTCTTGTTCGACCGCTCTCCACTAGATGCCGCTGCGCCGATGACGCGTATTTCTGAATCGCGCGCCTTATTAATAAAAATAGTTAAACCTGGGTTTAACTTACGCTTGGTTTATCTCGCATGCCGTCACTTTCTTTTGAATATTTTTGAAGTGAGACGGCATGCAAGATAAACCAAGCGTAAGTTAAACCAGGTTTAACTATTTTTATTAATAAGGCGGTTAGCCCACAAAAGCAGAACTGGGAAACTGTGATCAATGTTAATTAGTGTGCAATTTCACTGATCACAATTTTCCAGCTCCGCTTTTGTGGTCAAACAGTACTTATCAGGTGATTAAGAAACAATTCTTGGTTGTAGAAAACTTTGAATTTTGACAAAACTTACAAGTTAGTGGTTTATTTATAAAAGTCAAAGCTTCTTACTAGTATTTTTTATAATAAAAACAGTGGTTTGTCTTTTATATCAGAATTACTTTATTTAACACAATAAATGTTTCAATAAACATCATAATATGAATACTATAATAATAAGATTATCAAACAAGTTATAGTAAGACTAACCACACGAGAAAGAAAGAAGACCAAAGACATCAGTATTTTCCTCTCCGCAGATCCACCGTGTCGCTGTTTAGAGTGTCGAATAGCATGTCCATTCTGGATATAATATCCGCTGTAACAGCCGCGTCAGCAGTTAATTGACCTGTAATAGAACATAATATATACGCTAGGTTAAGGTTTTTACTTAATATCTTACTCCTGTCCTTTTTTTTTTCTAGCCTATACTGTCCCACGGCTGGGCAAAAGCTTCCCCCATAGCCTTCCACTCATCCCTCAAGAAGAATTTTTTATACAATGCGTAAGAAGCTCCACTTCTGTTGGGTATCCTACAATACCTAGTGCCGTTTTTACTTTAAATTTGTTTCTCACTGTTTATCTTACCTTCACATCTAGTGAAGCAAATCGTCTCTATTTTTTCTTGGATGGGAAGTCCACAAAAATGCTGTTTCCTTAAAATGCAGATGATATAGCATCCTGTGTTCAGTGTGCAGTTTCATCTGAAAGTCCTTGTTTATCCATGATTTGTCTGGACAGCAATACTTTGCTCACAACTGAAAGAAACATAATAGGTAAATTAAGTACCTGCTTAGTTAGGCAATAGTTTTATGTAATTACGGATCACCAATCACAAATCTGGACTAGGGGGCTTATTTAACAAGTATCTAAAATTCTAAATGGAGCATGCGTGAATCTATAGATCTAGCCAATAAGGAGCACTTACCGGAGAATATTTGTCGAACCAGGTTTTGGAAATCAAAATAATGTGATTTCGGGGTCATCGACAGGCGAAGAACCACACATAGAACATTTATTTTAATTTAACTTTTATTCTCCTTCATGTTTGAAAACAAAAAAGAGTCACTGTCTAGTACACAGCACTCAGGTGTTTCGGCACACAACAGCAGACGGAGGAACCTAGGTAGACTTTACTCTACGTCGTTAATAATAATAATAAAATAAAATTCATTTATTTCAGATAACTTGATCCATACAGGTAGAAGAAAACTAATATAGAAAACAGGTTTAAAAATAAAAATAAATTACAATTAAAATCAATTAAAATAATAGGTACAACGAGTCAAAATAAGATTAAAATACACATTCATTAAAAATTAAAACATTCAAAATAAAATTAGATAAAATTAAAATAAAATTAAAACATTCAAAATAAAAATTAAATTTAAATCATTCAAAATAAAATTAGATAAAATTAAAATAAAACATACAAATTAAAATAAATTAAAATTAAAACATTTAAATTATGCGCCTAATAAATGATACCCACGTCGGAGAAGTGATCCTATCCGCTACAGTCATCAGGATTCTGTTACAGCTGCCACGCATTCTGCAGATCAGGGAAACAGTTTTCTTGCGAATGACGGCATGAAAGCCATCAGTTCGATACAGTGCGAACATCCCCGATGCACTACAGAAGCGAGGCAGCCCCAACATCATCCTGAAGATGTTGTTATACTGGACGCGCAGGACGTTCAGCGATCTTTTGGTGTGCTTGACCCACAGATTTCCAGTATAAAAGCTTTGACAATACGCTTTGAACAACGTTATTTTTACTTGTTCAGAGCAGCGGGAAAATCTGCGTGCCAGCATGTTACCTCTGACCGCTAAAGCCCTGCGCTCCCTCTCAATGTCCAAATCGTCATCAAGACCCTCGGTTATGAAATGCCCCAGGTATTTAAATTTTGCAACACGTTTTATGCACAAGCCATTAAGGGTAATATTATGTAAATACTCTGGGCACACACCGGCGGCCTTAAAGATCATGTATTCAGATTTCTGGACATTGTATACAAGACCATGTGCAGCAGCATAGGACTCACACACCCTTAACAATTCCACAAGACCTTTCGCCGTCGGGCTCAACAGCACCATGTCGTCCGCGTAGCTAATGTTGTTGAGGCAGACGCCATCTATCGAACACCCGACACGTTTGCTACTGAGCTCGACGATGAGGTCATTTATGTATAGGTTGAAAAGCTTGGGTGACGTCAAACCACCCTGTCTCACCCCGCTTTCCAACCTATATGCTTCAGACAACGTATTGTTCCACCTCACAAAATTTGTTTGGTGGGAATACCAGTACTTCAGCAAATTGCGCACCCCCACCGGTATACCCGCGCTCCCCAACTTTCTCCACAGCACATCGTATGAGACAAGATCAAAAGCTTTGGAGAGGTCAAGGAAACACGCATATACCGGTGTCCTACGGTCCATATAGTATTGGACAGTATGCTTGAGACCTACGATGGCAGCCTCCGTGGATAAACCGGGTCTAAACCCAAACTGCGCGTCGTGTAATTTAATGTACTTATCAATGTAGGAATCAAGCATACCGTCCAGCACCTTAGCAATCACCGTTGCCAGAGATATAGGCCGGTAGTTCCCCCCGTCCGAGATATCCCCAGTCTTGTTCTTCACAATAGGCACTACGATGGTTTTCATTAAGTCATGTGGTAAATATGAGTGACTCCAGCACATCGTGAAGAACAAGGCCAGAACCCTCGGCAGGTGAACACCAGCATGCCGCAGATGCTCCACACTAAGCCCATCATGACCTGGAGATTTACCGCCAGTCATTCTCTTTAAAACACGCCTCACTTGACTAGCCGTAAAAGGAACAGGCGACTCCTCCCCCTCATATCCGGGCTCAGACCTAACAAATGACTCTGAAGGGCCCAGCGGGGAGCGCACCATAAAGTGGTCCCTAAACATATTGGCAATATGGACCGCTTCGCTTTTTCCGTTCACGCTCACCGGGAGGCCAGGCCTAACTTCAGGCTTTCCAGTGGCTTTCCAGAACTTAGAAAAGTCCTTTGCTGATCTGTGTTTAGCCAGAATGTCCATCTTAAGCTGTTCTTGATTGTTCTGACACCACTTCAAGCGACTTTTGAATATTTTACGCGACTCGAGCATTTCGTCATAAATAATACCAGAAGTGGGCCGGTGACAAGCTATCCACGTTTCAAACCTAAGCCTGGCCACTCGATGAGCTTCACGGACATGCATATTCCATCCACACAAGTGTTTACTTTTATTTAATTTACGGTCACGCTTCCCGCTAGACCCAACAGCGGCACAACTCAAGGTTTCCACAATATTGCTATAATAACCTATCCAAAATAATCTTGTGGTCATCCAAGCCGCATGACCCACGACTGCATTCCGCGAATTCGGCGAGAAAATCAATGACTCTAAAAGCGTTGTTACATAGGGCATGGTAAGTTTTTATCTGAGTGTCATCTCTCCCCCCCCACACCACCGAGTCACGTCGCAAGTCGCACGTCACCAACTTAGGCCTTACCACAGTTAGATCACAAGTAACAAGCAAAGGTAAATGATCCGACACGTAAACATCTTCAATTACACGTACCTCAACTACAGTTCGCCAGGCCGACAATGATACGATACAGTGGTCCAGCCATCGCCTACAGCCATGAGCCTCGCTAACAAAAGTGTAAGTATCATTCCGAGTGCCAAACTTTTCCACGTCGGCACAGATCCAGGCTTGATCCGAGCAAAAGTTACTCATTTCAATAAAAAATAATTCGTGAGGGTGAGCATTAAAATCACCTAAAATAAACAAGGCTTCAATGTTCTCACTAGCTACTATTGCACTTATTTCTCCCAAAACCTCAGTCATTATAGGTAGATTATCCGATGAGTCAGTCGGCATGTACACAGAAAAAACAATAACAGACCGGCCGCCAACATTGGCTGTTATAGCTGTCAGGCGAGTGCTGGCACACGGCACCACGGCAACACCATCAAACACACCCTTTCTCCAGAGTATGGCAACCCCCCCATGAGGTCTCCCCTTCAGTAAACCCACAGAAGTATCTACAGCAGACTTACCTGTGTATTCAAAATTATTCGAAATAGTTCCCAATAATGGTATGTCATGGGGAAGCAGCCACGTCTCCTGGAGTGCCACTAGATCAGCCATTTCACAAATGTCTCTTACACTGTCAATAGATCTCTTGATAGATTTACAGTTAAAGCTTATCAAGTTAAGATACTGTTTTGCATTTAAGTCCATACTGTTACACTAATTGACTCGCTTTCGTATTTGTTTTGTACATAAAATGCACGAAACGCCTGAACGTTATTCCGTTAGGCCAAAAATTATCATCCAAGAACAATTCTAAATTATACTTAGAGACATACAATTTATAGGCATTATACTTTTTAGTCTGCATCATGTTTATCTTTTTTAGAGATACAATAACATTTGTTTTTTCTTTAATATAGTTAATAATGTCAATTTCACAAGTATCTTTACTAACATTTGAGATAAACAAAGGGACTTTTATATCCGCCGCTTTAAATTTACATTCAGGTGCAACAGCACACCCTCTCTGCCCAATAAGCTTATAATTACGTTTAGACGTTTTGTTTCTCACTATTTGCCACTCAGAGTCATTGGCCCCTACCACTTGTTTATTTTTCTCACTCATCCGCGGCACTGGTACACTACTAACGCGAGCATTGGACTGTTGAGCGGTCGTGTTCGAGACTATTTTCACTAAAACCGGCGATCGAATAACACTAGTAACGGGTGGGTTCAATGCGTCGTCGCAGCTCGCGGGCTCGACACTCGGCGGCGGCATCGAAGGTGACGGCGAACACTCCGCTGGATGCTCTGTCTCGCTTACGCCTGAACCGCCGCCGTGCGTTCGGCTCGCCAGGCAGTCGGTCTCCCTCGCACCATCCGAAGCAATGTTTGAAGACTCCTCCGCGGCCTGCGTCGCTGTAACGTTTACTACTGCATCTGTCGCCTTGTTTCGCACGCGAGCGAAAGAGATAGAGGACTCGCCGCTAGGTTTTGTTGACAAAGTTTTTGGTGACGAATGCCCAGCAAGAGATGGCCATCCGTTAACATTCGAACCAGCTGATTTTATAGGCACATATTGTGGCACATAATTAAGACCAATGGGTCCACTATCAAACTCAAAGCTATTTTGTAGGCGAGCACCACGCTTTTTGTTTACATTTGCACTTGATGCAAAATCATCGATGATCGATGCGTTCTTCATATGATCAATCTCAGCTTTGAGTTGGTTAAACTCCTCACGCGACACTATTCTCTCATCAAGAGCACACAGTTGATTTTTAAGGCACAGGATATCCTTCAAAAGCCGAGTCACGTCAACATGGTCAAAGGTGACCGGCGGCAGTTTATGAAGTTCTTTCGCTACGAAAACTGGGAAAATCTCAGGATCAGCACCTGTACCAAGCCGATGATGGTACATTGGAGGGCAAGCGCAGTTTTCGATACGTATTTTAATTATTAACTGACTAACTGTGCTTGCTCGCGGGGAGACGGTTAGACCAAGCATAAAGTGCGTCACTCACCTGCTAGCTTCCTGTGGCTCTTCGAGGGAATCTTGTCCTGGTGGCACGTGGCTGGCGTTGCCCCACGACCGGCCGGTCCGATTGTCCACTCACAAAAATTGGTGTAACAAAGTCTGTACTGCACTAAGTAAATGAGCCTTCAGAAATCACTATCGGTCCAGAAAGAAGCCGTTTAGCGACGATAAACCCTCAGTCCAAGGATTTTTACCGGGAGCGCGCACTTAGGCAACCGTTGCTGCTGCCATCTTGGATTCAACACGTTTTCCATTCGTTCGCAAGCACAGTGCGCGCATAGATAAAAAATATGGTTACGGAACATTCCGCCCACCAAAATGCATAGTATTTTCACTACGTTGAAAGAGCGGAACTCGAGAACAACGGATAAAAACGAATGAAGAGTTGATGTGATCGATTGACATTAACACTAACTAAAGTTAACACTAACCTAAACTAAACTAGAATCTAATGAATTTAAGTTACGGTAGACGATCTGGCTAATCAGTCTGAGTTGGCAGAGGGCACAACTTTACAAGAGGTCTCGTAAGAACTGATCCATTGGCCAAGCGCACGGTGGCCACACGTACCACGCTGTCAGGACCCGGATGTAATTGCGTGACCCGAGCAAGAGGCCAATGCAGCGGTATAGTGTTTTCGTTTTTGATGACCACGATTGAATCTACAGCTAACGGTTTGCAATGCTTAGTCCACTTTGCTCGCTGAGTCAACGATTGTAGATATTCGACCTTCCAGCGTTTCCAAAAGTCTTGTTGGAATCGCTGGATGAGTTGCCATCTTCCTAGCCGAGTAATATTTATGCCTGATAGATCCTCATCAGGGACCGAAGTAAGCGGCTCTAAAGTAAGGAAATGACCTGGTGTCAATACGTTTAAGTCATTGGGATCTGAGCTCAGCGAGTAAAGAGGGCGCGAGTTCAGCATAGATTCGATTTGTACAAACAACGTTGTCATCTCTTCGAACGTTAATGTCTGATCACCGATAATACGATAAAGATGGGATTTAACTGCTTTAATTTGTATCTCCCATACACCGCCAAAATGACTACTAGCCGGAGCATTGAATTTAAATGTTATGTTTTCGAAATTAGATGCGTCCTTCATGTACTCATTTAGTTGGTTGCAAGCGCCCACGAAGTTGGTTCCACAATCTGAATGGATAACGCTTACACGACCCTGCCTGCCAACAAATCGGCGAAGCGCTGCTATGAAAGCGTCCGAAGTCAAGTCCGAAGCGACTTCCAAATGGACTGCCTTCGTTGTGAAGCACACAAACAAGCAAAGGTAAGCTTTACTTATTTTAGCTCCTCGATGTCGTCCTAACTTAATGCGAAAAGGTCCACCATAGTCAACACCGACGATTGAAAATGGCTTGACTTGATTGACGCGAGTCGCTGGTAGATCGCTCATAAAAGGTTCAAGCGGTGTAGGGCGCGTGCGGAAACATTGTAAGCACTTTGACAAACAATGACGGATTGCACGTTTTGGTGATAATATCCAAAATTGCTGTGTCAAAAGATACTGCATTGTATTTATACCGGCATGACAGTTCTCACGATGGAGTGCTTCGATGATCATGAACGTTAGTTTAGAATCCTTAGGTAGCAGCGCAGGATGTTTATGCTCATACTCGAGCCCAGAACGAGATAGGCGACCGCCCACCCTAAGAATTCCCGATTTATCTAAGAAAGGGTTAATTTTCTGCATAGGTTTTGAAAGTGGTTTTGAGTCTTTCAAACGAGTTATTTCCTCATCGAAGTGCAATGATTGTACTCTGCGTACGAAAATCAATAAAGCGTTGTGAAGCTCTGTTCGATTTAAATGATGGTCAGACCTTCGCGAAGATTTGTTGCGATAGCATTCTACAAAACGAATGCAATACGCGAGTACTCGTTGTGCTTTACGAATTGACGAGAAACTTTCCAGTAAAGAATCAATGACGTTGGTGTCGTTATGAACAAACAGAGAGACCGCGCGCTCTTCAGATAATACATCCGCTTCGTCAACATTATCACTGTTGTTTGGCCAAGTGTGAGAAGGTTGAGCGAGCCAACAGGGCCCCGCCCACCATAACGAATTGTTGACCAACTCAGCAGGATAAAGACCTCGAGAGGCAATGTCAGCTGGATTATCTGAACTGGAGACATGGTTCCAGCGAGCTTCCGGAATAGTGTCCTGGATATGACTCACTCGGTTGGCGACGAAAGTCTTCCAACGTGACGAGTAAGACCGAATCCACGATAATGCCACCATCGAATCTGACCACGCACAAGTGTCAGCTATGGGGAAAAATGATGAATAGGTTTCTCTGACGAACTTCAGAAGATCGGCAAGGAGGACCGCCGCGCACAATTCGAGACGAGGTAATGATATTCTTTTTACAGGTGCTACGCGAGATTTTGAAGACAGAAAGAAGACAGATACACTACCATCGACGCAAGTGACACGTAAGTAGATTACAGCTCCATAACCTGACTCGGAACTATCAGCAAAGCCATGGAGTTCACATGATTTCATATCTTTTACAGAAATGCATCGAGGGATCTCCAAGGACTTAATGACAGGTAACTGCTCAGTGTAACAACGCCATTGTTCAACGATTTCACACGGTGGAGAATCGTCCCAATTAATACCCAACATCCACAATTTCTGAACTAAGCACTTAGCTAAGAAAGTTATAGGAGTTAGAAAACCCAAGGGGTCATAAATACGTGCGAGTTCACTTAGAATCGCACGCTTTGTGCATTGGCGATCGATAGGTTTGACCTCAAACAAAAATTTGTCTCTTCTGGGACACCACTTCAGGCCCAAGATCTTCAGGGTGCTTGACTTTTCGATGTCCATAGACACAAAGTCAGTTAGACAGTGTTCCGGAGGTATATCAGCAAGCACCTCTTGTTTATTGCTAGCCCACTTACGCAGCTCAAATTGACCTCTCTTTAAAAGCTGGATGACCTGAGTTTTGACTTGAATGGCCTTCTGGATATCAGAACTGCCGCTCACGATATCGTCAACGAATGTATCAGAAGTCATTACTTCGCAAGCAAGAGGTAAGTCGGTTTCATCTTCTGCAAGTTGTTTGAGAGTGCGGCAAGCTAGAAAAGGAGACGATGATAATCCATAAGTTATAGTATTTAATCGATACTCTTGAATTGGGTCTGTTGATTTGAATCGCCAAAAAATTCTTTGGAAATCTCGATCTTCAATTGACATAGTAATATTTCTAAACATTTGACGAATATCGGCTGTAAATACGACAAAATGTGTTCGAAAGCGAAGAAGGATCTCGGCAATGTTAGCCTGCAGTTTAGGACCTACGAGTAAAGCTTCATTCAACGACACACCACGAGCGTCTTTCGCAGAAGCGTCGAAGACCACTCTTAGTTTTGTTGTTGCGCTGTCAGGTCGCAAAACGCAGTGATGAGGTATGTAATAACAACCCTGGTTGATTTCTTTTGAAGGAACTAGACTCATGTGACCACTTTGTAAATAGTCAGACATGAAGTCACAATATTGTTCGCATAAAGCCTCATTTGCCGCTAACTTGCGTTCTAATGATTTAAAACGTCTTAAAGCAGATTCTCGTGATCCAGGAAAAGTTAGATTCTTGTCTTTATCTTTGAAAGGCAAAGTAACGGTATACCTCCCTGAAGTATCGCGGGAATGTTCGGTAACGAATTTCTGTTCACAGAGTTCTTCATCCGGAGTTAACTTTGAAGACTGAGGAATGTTGTCCATTTCCCAGAACTTCTTAACCTGCTCATTGAGCAGATTATCGTTTGAAACGAAGAACGACCTTGGCAGTTCGTGATTATCACAGCAACTGACGTTTCCTAGTAGGATCCAGCCGAACACAGTGTTGATTGCAGATGGTTGGTGCAATCCTCCACTAACACTACCTGGTAACAGGAGTGAAGGGAAGACCTCAGCACCGAGAAGGACATCGATTTGACCAGGTAAGTGACAATCAGGATCCGCTAGGTTTAGATTTCGAATATGATGCCACGCAGATTTGTTCAGCTTAACGACTGGCATATTGCCGCAGATCTTAGGTAATGTTAACGCTTCAATACTAAACAAATCGTTGTCGTGGACACCTACGCTTAAGCTGGTTGTACCACTAGCGGATGTTGAAGCATGACCTAGGCCGTGAATCCTACGCGTTGACTGCGTTCGTTGGAGACCTAAACGCTCAGCAGCGCGTTCAGTTATGAAGTGGGCCTGACTTCCGGAATCAATCAGCGCACGAAAACTTTGATAACGACCCGATGAATCACGAATTTCGATATTAGCTGTGGACAGCAGAACCATGGAACGATCACCGATATTGGTAAGTACACTGACCTGCGAGGTAGTGGCCTTTTCGGTATTATCGGTTTTCGAAACCTCTAGATCTTGATGTAGCAAGGTGTGATGTCGTTGACGACACACTTGACACGTGAACATTGACTTACAGTTTTTTAGTCCATGTGATGGCTTCAAACAGTTGAAGCACCAATGTTTGGTTTTCACGTGGTCAAGTCTTTCTTGAACAGATTTGTCAGTGAACGATTTGCACTGATTAATGGAATGTTCTTCCCCACAGAACGGACACTTGTACTTTCGAGGTTCAGTTGGTGACACAAGAGCTGTTTGTGAAGGACGCGATGATGTTGACGATGATGGTGCAGTTGCGTTCGATGTGGTTGAATTCGATGATGTGGGCGCAACTACTGGCGGTTTGTCAACTACTGTATTCGATAGAAATGTCGAAGTAGGTTTTTTACTTACGACCGCGGTGTTAGAATTCCGTAAACCACTCGGCTTTTGTGGTTTTTCGTTGGCACGATTATCGCGACCACTTGCGGAGAAGTGTGTGTCGCGAACCAAAGCCTCGCATCTAGTGTACAGGAAATCGTTGAGATCTTTGTACTTTGGAAACTCATGAGAAGTAGTAACTCGTTCAAAAGCACAACGCAAATTTGAATCCATTTTCGATAGTAAAAGGTAACAGATTACAAAATCCCACTGATCCGTCGGTAGCCCTTGCCGTTTGAGAATCGATAGGTTTTCGTTGAAAGAATCAAGGACACGTCGTAAATCAATGGGTGAGTTGGCTTTCAGGTTAACGTTCAAGATCTCCCTCCAGCAAGTAAAGGCAAGTTCCCGCTTGTCTTTATACCGCGCAACCAATGCAGAGTATGCTTCGTGGTAGTATAAGCCCGTCACAGGAAAGGTTCGTATAAGTGCTAACGCATCACCAGTCAGGCTAGAGACGAGGTAATGTATGCGCTCCGTATCCGAAAGTGAGCCATTCTCGTGAATCAGCGAGTTGAAGATATCGAAGAATTCGGGCCACAACTTTATGTTACCACTGAATTGCGGTAAGTTAATTTTAGGTAATTTTACTTTGAGTACACTCGACGGCTCATTATGAGATTTATTTGGTTCATCGTTATATGCGTTAGGCTTATCGACCGTCGTTAAGCGTCGGTGTATCGCTAAAATCTCATAATATCGTTCGTCGAAGTCGGCTCTGATACTATCTTGTTCCACTTGTTGTTCATCCGTAAGTTCGCATAAGCTAAGTATGTCATCATGGGCTTCTTCAAAGTTATTTACTAATTTCGTTAAGTCTGAGCAATGTGCCAATAATTTACTTAAATCACATTCATTATTTTCCGCTAAGCGAGCGACTTCAAGCGTCTTAGATAACCTATTAAACGCTAAAGTGCGTTTTCTACGCAATACCGGTAAGTCGCGTTCGGTTGGGCATTCGACTTCAACCGATTTACCTTTACTCAATCTACGTAATGATTTTTTAGAATAGTAAGGCATTTTGTTTATTAGTTAGCCTTATTAACGTTAAAACAATCTATATTTAACAATAAGATTCTATAATGAACAAGTAATGGCACCGTTATGTTTAATTATTAACAATGAAAAAGGTAAACAAACCTTTCCAAACTGAATAGAACGAAATCCGACCACCGTACGCCAACTGTTCAATCACAGTTCATTTGGCTCATTCACCACAACGCTAATCCAACAAATTAATATTGTCGTTGAATAGAAAGAAAAACTAAACGTTATACAAATTCAATTTGTCTATGGTTCAGTTCAATTTCAAATCGTAGAAAGAACAACGAACTACTCGAACTAATATGGCGGCGATGAAAAATACAAAATAATCAGTTCATTCAAATGGAAGAAATGTTCTAATTAAGGTTAATTGTGGTTATTTACGTTTCTATTCGATGTTATATCGATTTGTATGATAATTGCGATGGAATATAACAACGAAATACGTGTAGCCACACGAGTTTATAGCGAATGAACAAGAATGCATCGGACACACAAAGAATTTAACGATGTTAACATTCTGAAAAGATCGATGTACGTTTGAAAATTCACTTTTTTGTTTTTCAACGATTAACGAAATAAACTAGGGTAATGTATAGCAATCGACCTAAAACGAATATGTAATGCCCAAAAGTGGGAAATAGTTGGGGGTAAGTGGGACAAAAAAATATTTTTAATTTCTTTGTGTCGAATGTTGAAAATTACCTAAGATTTTACGAGAACTTTACTGTTAGCGGGTAAACGAATGAATACTTATTATCGAATTATATCCGTTGTTCCCTGGTTTCGGCACCAAAAAATGTACCAAGCCGATGATGGTACATTGGAGGGCAAGCGCAGTTTTCGATACGTATTTTAATTATTAACTGACTAACTGTGCTTGCTCGCGGGGAGACGGTTAGACCAAGCATAAAGTGCGTCACTCACCTGCTAGCTTCCTGTGGCTCTTCGAGGGAATCTTGTCCTGGTGGCACGTGGCTGGCGTTGCCCCACGACCGGCCGGTCCGATTGTCCACTCACAAAAATTGGTGTAACAAAGTCTGTACTGCACTAAGTAAATGAGCCTTCAGAAATCACTATCGGTCCAGAAAGAAGCCGTTTAGCGACGATAAACCCTCAGTCCAAGGATTTTTACCGGGAGCGCGCACTTAGGCAACCGTTGCTGCTGCCATCTTGGATTCAACACGTTTTCCATTCGTTCGCAAGCACAGTGCGCGCATAGATAAAAAATATGGTTACGGAACAGCACCCTTCATCAGGCAAATAATGTCATCAAGGTCTCTAGACATTTTCTTCTTCCCCTGTTTCCGGCGAGTGGGCATCTTTTTCACACTCGGCACCGAGTCAGTGAGCAATGTTTTTGCCTTCACAATTTCTGCATCAGAGAATGACGTGGTACACAGCTGATGTATACTCTCTTCATCCATGAAGTCCATAACGTTGCTTAGGAACGCCAACAGTTCATTTATAACCACATTACAGTTCACACACTTTACTATATTTGAAGACATTTTTTCGCCCTCGCACATGAGTCACCGAATAACGATATTTACGCGTCCGCGTTCAATGGCGGGTAGCGCAAGACTGGGCGCAGGACTTAATGGCGAGGATAACACTTTTAAAGAGAAGTTATTAAAGAAGTGAATTTACAAGAAAAAACATCAACATGCGCTCGCGTCGCCATGTTTTTCTTGTGATGGGGCTGCCAGGTACTTTTAACCAAAACTTACCAACTTAATTTTAAGAAATCAAATAATTTTGAAAATAAATTGCATATCTATTTAATTCTGCATTAATTACATTTATAATTATTCAATTTTAATAATATTAATATTGAATAAATAAGCCGAAATATTATACTGGCTATGATAGTTCAACCCTGAGGTTCAACCAAAAATGTCACTAAAACTACCATATGGTAGCTTTTAAACATACAGGCATCTTTTCATTTTTACTAATGTTGCCATCCTTAAAGACGTAATTTTTAGAGACTGAAATTTTTGGGACTGGCGACACAGTTCTAGCCCCCGTAGGTATTCCAAGTTTTACCCAATGAGTTGACCCCGCCTGCTCAGTACGCGGCCGCGCTTCGTCCCGGCTGCACGCATGCTCCTATTATTGTGTAGGTCTCCTCAAAGAGATGTCAGGTGCTATGTCTGTGGCAAGGGCTGCGGCGCCTACCATGGCTACGGGTTGTCCGAGAGAAACAAGGGTGATTTTTAGTTAGTAGAAGTCTGACACTCCTTTTCGCTCCGCCTAGAGCGGTAGGAATCATTTTGATGATTTCCCACACACCAAAAAAGTATGCCTATAAATTAAAATCATGTTATTTTTTTCAGATTTCTGGCAATTCTGGAAGAAACTATATAATTTTTGCTTAAAAAATGGTGGCGTCGCTGAATTACGTGTTGGTTCCCATCCTGTATATGGTGAGAATGTCACTTTAAACCTTAAATAATTATAATAAGCTGGATATAGTGGTGGTTGATCAGTCAGAGCGGCGTGCAATAATGGTTGATACAGCATGACGAGAATCTCGTGAAAACTGTAAAAGATCAGCAAATCAAGTATGTTGACTTGACTCGCGAGGTTGTCGACATGTGGCCGTCGTGGCGAGGGTGTTGATAGCCGTTTCTGCCAATAACTTAATTACCAATGACTGACACCTGAGGAGGCTCTCGGCAGGCAACTGGAACAAAGGCTTAAAAAGAAAAGAAAGAAAGAAAAGATAGAAAACGGTACTACTGGATACGGCCCGTATTGTTAGGAGGTTCCTTTCTCTGGAGTCCTGACTGCCGATAACTTGGACTCTGTACCCAATCCGATTAAAAAAAAAAAACATTTAATATGTATATAATTGTAGGTATAAGAAGTGTCTAATGTTCACATTAGATACTAATCTAATAGTAGCCGGCTAGATTTTTTTTTTAAATATTTACTTAAAATATACACAACATAAATAAAGGAGAATATACAAATTACGTAACATAATATATCACATCTATAAAATATAGTCTTGAGTCTCAGTTTCGTTTCGTCAAAGCCTTACGTAAACATTAGAAAACACGAAGTCAGCGTAGATTTACATTAGCTTCGAAGTCAAAAAACGAAATCAAAAAGTTTTTAAATAACTTCAATGAAATGTTACGATCAATTAAAATTTATTCAGTCAGCTCAGTCAAATCATTACTTACAATTTAATTGGGAACATTAGAGCAAAAAATTTCTAATTTATTGTTATTTAATTTGTTTTATTGTTTATCTATTGTTTATTTGTTGTTTATTTATTGTTTTTGTTGTTATACTTTTTCCAGTAATAACGGATCCTGATGACAGTATAACGGTAGCCAACACATGTATGGGAAAACCATATTTCTACAATTTTTCGAAGGAAATGTTCGGTTGCGGGCTGGTTACAGCAGATGGTAAGTGAAAACTGCAAAATTGTTATTATTTACAGTATAAGTTTTATTGTTTTGTTCTGTTTTTCTGCATATCTGACAAATTAATGTTGTTTTTTGTTGTATTTGATTGTCGTGATTGTGGCGACACTTTGGGCCCTATCAGAATATCAGCGCTGTGACATTGACATCTGTCATAAATGTCACAGCACCAAGCTGAGATAGTGGCCCTTTAGCCTCGTACAGGACTAAGTTCGGAATTAATTTATTATGTTTTAAGGCTTATTGTCAATTGTGTTTTCTGTGTTATTGTTTTTTATCAAATTGTGTTGTCCTGTGTGAGACTAATAAATACATTTTCTTTATTTCTTTCAAAACTTTAACTGAAACAATATCATCTTCCTTTCCTTATCCCATTCTATTTGTGGTCGGCGCAACACGTGTTCTTCTTCCATTCTTCCCTGTTAGACGTTACGGTGACATTTACTTCTTTCTCTTTCATATCATTCCTCACACAATCCATTCATCTTTTCTGTGTCCTTCCTCTCCCTCTCCACCCATCAACATGTATATCCATCACCTTTTTAGTCACATGCGATTTGTCCCTCCTCATAACATGTCGATATCAAGACATTTGATTCCCTTACAACTTTTCTGTAACTGGTGCAACTTTTAAACTTCCTCTAATATACTCGTTCCTTACCTTATCCATTCTTACACCACACATCCACCTCAACATTCTCATCTCACCTACATACAATCTTTTTTCATCCATCTTCTTCACAGCCCAGCATTCCGATCTTTACAGTACGACAGGTCTAATCGGGTTTAACTGAAACACTAACAGCCTAATATTTTGCCACTGTATGAAGAAAGTCTTGTTCTCATAATTAAGATCAAATATGAGTATTAAAATCCTCATCCTTATCACACATAACTGTTAGGGCTCATTTACGGAGACGCGGGGCGTCGCGCGGCACGTGCAAAAGGCTCGTCTCGTGTTTTTTTATTTATTTACTGAGAGACGGGTCTACAGCAACTAACGCTGCATTATACACTAACGAGCGAATAATCGCTTCTCGTAAAATCAACGTTTGAAATCCTTAACTTTTTCATACATCTCCATGTGTTTGAATTAAAAACGCAGCACGCGCCGCGCAACGCCCCGCCTGTACGTAAACATGCACTTAGTCCGGGTTTTCTGGTGATGTTTTCCTTCACCGTTGTCCTTGTTCAAGTCACTACATATCGGTCACGTAGAGGACAGCAAGCAGCAATATTACAGGCTGATAATGTTATGCTATACTTTTCCAGTATCAACATGGAAGCCTCATCGGAGACACCTCAACCCAGCATTCAATATTCAAGTGCTGAACACATTTGTGGCTGAATTCAACTCACAATCTCGTAACTTGGTATCTGTGCTGGCTACTGAAGTTGGAAAGGACCATTTCAATGTGCAGCGATACTTGGTTCACAATTTGCTGAAGACTGTTTGTCGTAAGTATTGTGGTTCAGTCAGTAACGTCCGTTACACTTAAATAATAATTATATGCTAAGGGCCAGTTTCACCGGTTACGGATAAAGTGTCAGATAGTTATCTGACAGTTATCTGACAGATATTGCTATCAAAAGTTGTAGTTTATCTGGCAGATAAGTTCCGGATAGGCTATCAGGGACTTATCAGCAAGTGGTGAAACCGGCCCTAAGAGTTCAAAATATTAGGTTCTTTTCTCGACGATTTATCGCCGAGAAAAGGTGCACGGTTCGGGTTGGTCGTTGGTCGTGGAGAGAAACCTGCAATAAACTCTAAAACATGAATTAGTGAAGGCAAAGTCGGTATATCAATCCCTTAAAATGTTTGTTTTTGTTCGCATTCAGTCAGACTTTATTCCTTATTATTAAACTTTCGTTGACATGTTGTGTAAGACATTCGTATATTTTCTATATTTTTTTTCGATAATTTGGACTTCATATTTAGGGAGATAATACATGTCAACAAGAAATATGGAAGGCCCGAGAATAGAACCTTGGGGCACGTCCATCTTGACTATAGACCTGGATGACGTTGATCCATCAACATTAACTTTTTGCTGCCTATTTAATAGATATAAACGTACAAAATTATCTGCTTATCCATGAATTCCGTAGTGGTGTAATTTTTAGAGCAGTGTGTTGTGGTCGACGCAGTCGAACGCTTCTGAGAGATCATAGAAAATACCAATGGCATTTAGGATTCCAAAATGGGACTGATTAGTTTTACTACCGCGTCCGTAGTCGACCTACCCTTCGTGAAACCTAACGGCTGACTACGCAGAATCCCATTTGAGTTGCAGAGAAACAACATTAGATCCAGCATGATTTTCATAGATTTTACTCAATGCTGGAAGCACGGACATAGGTCCATAATTAGAGGGATCACACTTAACCCGATTTGAAAATTGGTACTTCTCTAAAATGTTTCTTTAAGTCAGGAAACATGCTGCTGTCCAAACATTTATTGAATATGTCTGTTAGGAGCAATTGCGTCAATAATTATATTCTATATATTTTTTTTTATTATAATCGGTTAATAAAGTAGTAGTTTTTTGAGATTTTGTAGCTTAATGTTTTGTATTTTTCTTTAAATTTAAATTTTTAAATGGTGCATCCTACATAATATTATAAATGCAAAAGTTTGTAAGTGTGTGACTGTGTGACGGTGTGAGTGTGTGACTGTGTAAGTCTGAACGGATTTGGATAAAATTTGGTCCACAGATAGTATAAAGGTAACCTGGATTAACACACAGGATAGTTTTATCCTGATTTTATCTTCCCGTGAGATAATTTTTGAGTTGTAGCGGGCGAAGCCGCTGGCAACAGCAAATTTTTTAATAATGATTTAATTTTACCGAGTGAATGAAAAACTTTTTATATTTGTTTAGTATCTAAAATGTTAAATAATTTGGCAAAATGTATCGGCACGCTCATCAAAATACCATCGTATGTGTATACGTGTACTCGGAGGGAAAATTCGTAAATATAATTATGTACAAAATATCTGGCACCTCCGATAGAAACATTCTTTATCGATCCACATACGTAATAGTGAATGAGTCCTAGCAGCTCCGTTGCACGCGAGCCGGCATAAACATACAACACATAGGTTATTCTGATTCTGATCCAAGAACCTTGACAAATATCTCCCATATTGAACATCCAACATGTACTGTTATGTAGGCTGGATGGGTCAGTGATTGTTGTTGTCATCGACCAGCAGTGGTCGAGTGTTATAGTGATTAAGATGATATTTTAAGCTAAGGGCCATTTAATGTTTTTCCATTTGACTAGATTTGTAATTTTGAATTTTTTTTTCTTCAACTCATAAATCTAAATGAGACTTGGTTTTTAGTAACCAATCATAGAAATATTTGGCTCTTTTGGGAAAATGATGATAATGTTCGATTTTAAAGCAAAAATTTCTATATAAATTGGTATTGTTTCCAATACAACCACTTGCAGCTACTTGTTATATTTTTGCAGATACTTCGCTGGGAATAAATGACAAATACCAAGGTATGCTAGATAAAGACTATTCTGACGCAACTAAAGATCTATTTGCTCTATTTGTCGAAAGACTTCAAAAAATCTGGTTGCACCTTCCTTGTATTTTCAACTGGAGTTCACTAAAGCGCAAACAGGATAAATTGATAAAAGTTACAAAAGATATCATGAATAAGGTAATTATGTTAAAAGTATTAAAACTTTATCCATTAACTCACATAATTTTCCGTGTGGGATAGACAGACACTACAGAAAGAAATAACGTTCTTACTCCTCTCACCTCGTCCACATTCATCTGGTCATACAAAACATATTTAAAATTATGTTGGTTCAAAGCACTAGGCACTTAACATTTCTCAAGAACTTTTTCAATAAATTCATTGTATGGCCTTCTAGGGCATATCGTCCTGGTGTTGCCACTCACATCAGCCTTATTAATAAATAAACTTTGTTATTCACCTCGCACTCATTCTCTCAGCAAGGTTATAATACAACAGTAAAAATATGTTTGTTGAAGATGCTTTTCCTTTAGGCATTTATTCCACATGTAATTCACGAAGAGGTACCCTCTACACCACACTCCGCAATGGGCCAATTATTATTAAATCCTGTGACGTAAGGGGGCAGTTATTGCGAACAACCAGTCAAGGATCTTTTTTATAAGTATTCGTAGAACAACCCCGTAACACTTTGCTAGCTCGAACCTGAAATCAAGCTTAGAATATTCAGCATTTTTGTGACCACCAGACGAAAGATGAAAGTATAAAAAGAAAAGTAATGGTGACAGGCGTTACTTTGCGGAAATCCATGATTTTAATGTAGGTAATGCAAAATATTGATTTTTGAATTTCCATATATTTACAAATTAATCGTATTTTTCAGGTGATCAATACACGAAAATTGGAATTGAAAGCAAGTAATAGTTTGGAGGAAAATACGACACCTTCACAAGGTATTTTGCCCGAAATCTACTTAACCCGAAATTAAGTTTGCAATTTTTTTTTTACAAATAAAATTATAATATAATTAATTTGTAAAAAAAACTGCAAATTTTATTTCGTCTGTCTCATGTCCTGAATACAGATTCCATCTCAATATTCTTTTTTATGAGCCTATACTGTCCCAGTGCAGGGCAAAGGCCTCCCTTCCCTCTTTCCACTTTTCACGATCAAGTGCAATTAAATAGTAGGTCAATAATTTTAGTAAAAAAAATAATTAGAAAGAAATTACAAATTCTTGAATAATATCATTGTAGTTAATTCCAGACAAATACCAACCACTGCTGAATCAACTGCTAGACCTAGCGGATAAACAGGATGCCTTTACGGATGATGAGATCAGAGAACACTTGGATACTATTGTTGCAGCAGCTTACGATACGACGGCCACTGCAATGACATACACTTTATTACTGATGGGATCCTATCCTGATATGCAGGAACAAGTTTATAAGGAGTAAGTATCAAAAATAATGTTATGAGAGCAGCGGTGGCCCAGTGGTAGCGGCCCCGACTCACGAACAGTATGTCTTGGGTTCGAACCCAAGCAGGCGCACTACTTTGTGTAATTTATATCATCACCGCTGCTTTTAAAACGGTGAAGGAAAACATCGTGAGCAAACCAAACTTACTTAGAACCAAAAAAATCGAAGATAATAATTATCATCTACGAATCCGCACTGGGCCCGCGTGGTGGATTATAGCCCATCCCTCTCCTAGAGAGGAGGCCTGAGTCTCTGCAGTGGGAACATTATAGGCTGATGATGATGTTGATCAAAAATAATTGCCGAAATGTTTCGATTGGTCAAATGATAGTGATTGCGTCTGCTAACAGTAGCATGAATACAATGAATATTTTAAGTGAGACTGTATGGACAAATCCGAATCTAAATACACTAGGAAACTTTCTAACGAAAGTAAAACAATATTTCATATAATAAATTCTTTGGTCAGGTAGGACTTAGACCATTAGCTCCCAGTTTGAGTCAGGTGGGTTATGTAGTATAAGAATTTGAGAAGCAGACTATGCCAAGCTTATTAATATGTTAAAAAATCTTATGGAATGTTGTTTGATTGTACAGGATACAAACAGTGCTTGGAAATGAAGACAGAGATTTGACAAAAGATGATCTACCAAAGTTAGTGTATTTAGAAGCAGTTTTGAAAGAGAGCTTGAGACTGTACCCTCCAGTGCCTACAGTTGCAAGGAGTATTCAATCGGATGTACAACTAAGTACGTTTACTCTTGATTTGTTGCTTTTTTTGCTTTCCCTTTATTAGTTAATGTCGAATCAAAATGTTTTCAGTTGCTATTTCCCACCAAGACCTCAACTTGTATGCACATTATTATCTTTACTATCGTCAATATTATAATAATTATCAAACTATGTATTAACGCACTGTTTCTTTGGTAACACTTCCTCACTAATGTTTTAGTATTCAACTAGCGACCCGCCCCGGCTTCGCACGGGTGCAATGCTGATTTATATTATACATAAACCTTCCTCTTGAATCACTCTATCTATTAAAAAAAAACCGCATCAAAATCCGTTGCGTAGTTTTAAAGATTTAAGCATACAAAGGGACATAGGGACAGAGAAAGCGACTTTGTTTTATACTATGTAGTGATTATACAAATGTTCATGCCATTTCATCAACTTTGGTATCGTTAGGTTTTAAAAGAGAGGTTCTTTGAAAAAACAGAGATACAATGCAGTAAACTTATAGGCTAAAGTCCCTGAATGAATCCTTCCGAAACTTTACTGAAATTGTTTATCCTAATATTTCAGAAAAGTATGTATTACCAGCTGGAAGTACTGGCGTGATAGGGGTGTATGGAATCAATCGTCATCCCATGTGGGGGGCAGACGTGGAGCAGTTCAAGCCAGAGCGATGGCTGGATCCTACCTCCTTGCCTGACAACCCTAACGCGTTTGCCACCTTCAGCGTTGGAAGACGAAACTGTTTAGGTAAGGACGACTAAATAGCAAAGAGTATTATATATAGCATAGAGTATAAAAAAAAAAATATATGTACACATTAAAAAATTACACGAGTGTAAAAAACTTATAACAAATTGGATCAAGTCACTAAATTACATAGACACTGAGGCACTATTGCAACACACAAAATGAAACACACACATGCAAACACACATCCACACACACATCTACAGACATACATATACACACACATACATACATTCACACACACACACAAACACACACACACACATTCATACACACACACATACATATGCACACAAACATACTGTTTATATCTAAGGTTCTGAATTGATTATATTGTTGTGGAAGAGCGGAGTCTCCTAACACAGGCATTACTTGCTTAAATGGAGGCTCCAATCACCAACTAATGTAAAACTTTTTGTTTAAAAATAAAGATTTTGTATTTTGTATTTGTATTTTTTGTATTGCCAATGGTAAGCCGCCAGAAAGTGGTAAAGTTCTCTTGTCACAATCACACACAATCGTCACAATGATCTTGATAACATGGTTCAAAGCCATACAGTCATAGATCTGCCCGACTCTCCGACTGTTGTCTTGCCAGCTGCAGCAAAGGCAACAGTTGGAGCAGCCAGTCCCATGACTACATGACTTTTATGGAGCTCCATAGATGCAGCCTGTCAGTAATGGATTCTTGGTATACCTCTGGGTCGACTTAGAAACGAGAATTACCAAAGTAAATCCAATGTAACTAATATCGAACTCGACACCAAAACCGAGAGCAGCGGTGGCCCAGTGGTGGGGGACCGACTTACGAACAGTAGGACGTGGGTTCGAACCTAGGTAGGCACATTACTTTGTGTAATTTATTGCATAACCGCTGCTCTCAAAACGGTGAAGAAAAACATCGTGAGGAAACCGGCTTGTCTTAGAAACAACAAATCGAAGACATGTGACTTCTACCAATCCGCACTGGGCCCGCGTGGTAGATTATAGCCCATTCCCTCTATAAGAGAGGAGGCCTGTGTCCCAGCAGTGGGAACATTAATAGGCTGTTGATGATGTGAATATCGAACCCAAATCATGACCAAAGTTATTTGGCAATGGACGGAACTCATTGTAAGAAGACGTGTGTCTAGACTAACTGGTATTCTGTAACCTAAATAACACAGTTTTTTATTTAACAGGGCGGCTGTACGGCATGATGGCGATGAAGACAATGCTGGCGCACATCTTCAGAAAATATCGCGTCATCGGTGATGTTCACAGTATACCGACACAATGTGATATTATGATTAAACCAGCAACTAGCAAACAAATTCGATTACAATTAAGGAAGTGAGCTATTGACATGTTTTTTATACATACACACTTACATATACACTTACTATATGTTATGTACACGTCAATAAAAGGCAGAGATCTGGTAACGACTGGTTTATTGAAAACTAGAATCAACCCACATACATTTATTATCGAAGTACCGACCTATCACTTTCCTCCTATATTTTAAATATCTAGTATAACTTAAACTAACAAGACAGAAATGGCTACATTACCTAATAACAACATAGGTACCAGTGTGTAAGGGAAACACAATTAAACCCACTAATCATGGTTATTGATGCAGTAACTAGCTTAAACATAATATATGAACGAGATGCCAACATACAGTAGATAAACTTATATTTATAATACCTCTCTATATTAAATATTGATATGGCAACATGTGTTTTATTCCTACGTTAGCAAATGTGCAATGATGAGTGTGATGTATGAAATAAACCATATAATATCATTACAACTTTTTTAATTTGTCAATGCAGCGTAAAGCAGCCTTCCTGTAAGCACGATTCCTGGGTGTTGTCAGTGGATCATCACGACTTTCAGACACAATTCTCGAGGGAGGCGACTCCTCTGCCAGTTGCCATTCCTCTGCAACTTGATCGTCCTGATCAGCGTCTGGGGTCGCCATTGGTTCTGCATCAGTTTTTTCATACTCTCCCTCTTCAACCTTTGACAGAGATTAACTAGACTTTGGTTGTTTAGTTGTTAAGATTTGATCAATGTGTCTTTTATGTACATGACCATTTTGAGATTTTACAGTATAAGAAACTGGACTTTCTCGACGTACCACTGTCCCTTCGGTCCACTTCCCCCGGTTTTTTGAATAGTCCCGTATTAGCACAGGATCCCGTATTAGCACAGTCTCCAGGCTCCAACGTTTCCAAAGGATGGCATGTTCCGCTATCACAGGCTGCATGAGGACAACCCCAACTGCAGCAATGGAGATAGCCCTTCAACTAACCCCACTTGAGCTGTACATACAGCAGGAGGCAGCTTTAACAGCCATCAGGCTTATTCACTTGGGCATATGGGGCAAGAATCACACAAGTCCCCACGCAGGCATCCTGGACCGGGTGATTGAGTATCAACCTCTCATCGCTGCCCCGTGTGATAGGACACCTAACAAACCTATGTTCAACAAGAGCTATAGCATACAAACAACAGAGGAATTAAGAGATCAGTCAGGAATCAATGAAGTACGCATCTACACAGATGGCTCCAAAACTCAAAACGGCTCAGGGGCTGGCGTACACTCCCTAGACCTCAACATTAACTTTCACCTACCACTAGGCGAACACAGCTCGATATTCCAATGCGAGTGTGTCGCCCTAACACAAGCTGCAACAGCCGTAAAGCGTCTGAGGATTCACAGCCACGCAATCAGATTTGTAACTGATAACCTGTCTGTGCTTAAAGCCCTAGAAAACCAACAAACTAACAGTAAATTAATATTTGAATGTCACCTCGCCCTGGAGAGTATATCGCTGTCCAACAGTATTACCCTCCAGTGGATTAAGGGGCTCAGTGGATCCCTGGGAAATGACGCCGCAGACGAACTTGCTAAGAGAGGGTCCGAGATGGCAGTGCTTGGCCCGTACCCACTCCTTCCCTTACCTTTCTCACAGTTCCGTACATGGGTTCGCCAGAGATCAACTGAACTCCATAACAGCAAATGGTCACGGTCTACAGACTGCAGACAGTCAAAAATGGCGATGCCAAGTCTACATCCGCGGCTAACAAAACGACTGCTTAGCCTAAGTAAAAATAACCTTAGAATAATAATAGGGACAATAACGGGCCATTGCCCCCTCAATAAACATCTTTTTACCATAGGCGCCACGGACAGCCCACTCTGCAGGGGCTGCTTTGATGCTGAAGAATCAGCCGCCCACGTCATCCTGGAATGCGAGGTCGTGGCTACTCAACGCAGACAAATCCTCGGAACGGTGAGGTCGCTCCGCGAAGCCTGTGAAGCTCCCAGGAAACTTCTGTGCTTCTGGGCGGAGCTAGGCTGGCTATCTTAGCCAGGACACCTACGCACAACGGACCGATCAAGAGTCTAAGTGCGGAAAACGGAGTCCCTACTCTACTCTACTACTCTAGCACAGGATCTTGGGGCTCGGCCACCCGCAGGGTGGTGTCCCGTGATCGCCGCTCACTATTCTCCTGCCGCTGTCGCACCAAGTCTCGCGTGTCGGGCCGCAGCAGGTCCAATCGACCACGCAACCGTCGTCCGTACATTAGCATTGCGGGCTCGCGACCAGTGGTACTATGCGTGAAGAGAAATTTACTGAGTGCCGTATTTACATTTTCCACTTGGGCCTTTTTTAATGCCCTCTTAACCAGTTTCACGGCATTTTCAGCCGCCCCATTGCTCGATGGGTGATATGGCGCAACTAAGGTATGGTGAATACCGTTAATGTCTAAATATTTTTTAAATTCTGCCGAGGAAAAAGGCTTTTTTTTAAGTTCTACAGTGGTCTCATTCTATCACTTATATTTGAACAAAACTTTGAGTAAAAATTTACAAGGCCCATAAAACTTTTTAATTGAGTTACATTTGTTGGAGATGGGGCTGCCTTAATGGCTTAAATTTTGTTGGAATCCGTATGCAAGCCATCCTTATCAATTTTATAACCTAGATACGTTACACAATCCTTAAAAAATTGACATTTACTAAAATTGATTCTTATTCCATTTTGTTTTAACTTTTCCAACACTGCCCTCAAATTCGCTAAAAGGGTAGTTTTATCCTTTCCAGTTACACATATGTCATCTGCAAATACAGCCGTTGAAGGCATGCCACTCAATGTTTCCTCCATTATCTTTTGAAAGTTTTCTGGAATACATTTTATTCCAAAAGGCACCCTTTTATAAATGAACGTCCCGACATGAGTGGTAATTGCTGTGAGCGGCTGTGATTTTTTATCTAATAAACATTGTTGAAATGCATTTGATAAATCATGTTTTGTATACTGTTCACCACCCCCCAAAGTTGCAAAAAGTTCTTCAATCCGCGGTAAAGGATAATGGAAATCTTTTAGAATTGGATTAATCGTTATTTTATAATCACATATTCTGATTGAGCCATTCGACTTTATAACTGGTACAATAGGCGTACCGTATTCTGACCTTTCGACTTTGTAAACAACCTCTTCTTGTTCTAACCGTTTGAGTTCGCTTTCGACTCGCGGGCACAGTGCCAATGGCAACGGCCGCGCCTTCACAAACACGGGGGTTTCAACCTTGAGGTGTAGTGATACAGGTGACTTGAATGTAGGTACCTAGCCCTTCTGCAAACACTTCCGGGTATTCGTTTCTCAAAGCTTTTGCTACAGATTCCGAGTCGCTAATATTATGACATTCAACAATTCCTATTTTCAATTGCTTAATCCACGTGCGTCCCATTAAAGGTGGACCACCGTTTTCAATAATAAATAACTTTATCTACCCAAATATCATAAACCCTCTATAATGCGTTCAAAAACCATAGGCAATGACCAGCATTACCAACCAGCAGAAATTAACAGAACTGTAATGAGCTCATAACCTACTGAAAACAGTAGGTTATGAGTTTAAATTTGGAACAGGTGTCAAATTCAAGTGAGTGTGCTATTCTAGTATCTACATTAAAACAGATACCTATCGATACGAAACCCCAATTCAGTATGATTTTAATTATAAATCGCACGACATTTTGATCTCGAGTGACACAAGAATAGTGACTTTGTTCGTTTGCCTATGATTTAAAAAAAATGACAACCAATATCCGAAACGCCGCCATTTCGAGCTGTCATTTGTTCGTTAGCTTTTTATTCCCTTTCATTGAGTAGACAAATTTTCTGTTAATTCTTTATTTCTGTCGAAAATGAGTGATAGTGACTCAGAAATTAACATGAACACTCCGCCAGATATCGTAAATGCAGCGACGAATGCAACTAATAACCTGTTTATTTTTTATTGCATTACACTGGTAACAATGCTGGTCATTTCCCTATGGTTCCTGAACCCATCATAGAGCCCTTATGATATTTGGGTAGATAAAGTAGTGTATGCAACTATACATAATTAGGCATTACAACACAAGTGTGGGTTTAAGAAACGAGCCGAAGGCGAGTTTCTTAATAGCATCACACGAGTGTTGTAATGCCTAATTATGTATAGTTGCATACACTACTTTATCTACCCAAATATCATAAGGGCTCTATGATGGGTTCAGGAACCATAGGGAAATGACCAGCATTGTTACCAGTGTAATGCAATAAAAAATAAACAGGTTATTAGTTGCATTCGTCGCTGCATTTACGATATCTGGCGGAGTGTTCATGTTAATTTCAGAGTCACTATCACTCATTTTCGACAGAAATAAAGAACTTATCAGAAAATTTGTCTACTCAATGAAAGAGAATAAAAAGCTAACGAACAAATGACAGCTCGAAATGGCGGCGTTTCGGATATTGGTTGTCATTTTTTTTAAATCATAGGCAAACGAACAAAGTCACTATTCTTGTGTCACTCGAGATCAAAATGTCGTGCGATTTATAATTAAAATCATACTGAATTGGGGTTTCGTATCGATAGGTATCTGTTTTAATGTAGATACTAGAATAGCACACTCACTTGAATTTGACACCTGTTCCAAATTTAAACTCATAACCTACTGTTTTCAGTAGGTTATGAGCTCATTACAGTTCTGTTAATTTCTGCTGGTTGGTAATGCTGGTCATTGCCTATGGTTCCTGAGCCCATCATAGAGCCCTTATGATATTCGGGTAGATAAATTAGTGTATGCAACTATACATAATTAGGCATTACAACACTCGTGTGATGCTATTAAGAAACTCGCCTTCGGCTCGTTTCTTAAACCCACACTTGTGTTGTAATGCCCTTCATTATGCACAGTCGCATAAACTACTATTAGCATCACTGACTTGGTACCATAGACAACCATTACCATAATATAACCGATGGTCTCAATAACATCGCCTGTATAAGATCTCAGACATAACAACTTTGTTTGTATAGGTACATGTTTAAAATATTTATCATAAAAATGTTTTGAAATAGCCGATATTTTACTGCCAGTGTCAATTTCAAATTTACACGGCACCTTTTCTACTAATAAATTCGCATAGTACGGTTCGTCACCGTCATTACTAGTAATTAAATTAAAAAAATTACAGTCATCATCATCTGAGTCCGAATCATTTAAAAAGTACTAACCTTTGTTCTCCTTTGCACTCTTGGGTTCACTTTTACCTTGGCACATTATTTTTAAATGGCCCTTCTGGCCGCACGCATCACATGTATAATTTTTAAAACGACACTTACCAGCCACGTGACCGGTCTTACCGCAACGCGCACAAAGTCGACGATGTGACGTCGTCGTAGGCACGGTAGCCGCGCCGCCGCCGCCGCCCGCGCCACCGCCGCCACCCGCGCCGCCCCGTGCGCGCGCTCCGCCGCTGCCGACCCGATGCAGGCCGTCCTCGGCCGCCGCCGCCGCTGTGCCAGCCCCGCCAGCACTCGTGCTGCCCGATGCGCATGCCGTGCTCGCATGCCGCTCAGCTGCCTCGAGCGCCGTGGCCAACTCCACAGCCCTTTTGTAGTTTATACTCTTTTCGGCAAACAATCTTGACCGCATCTCTTCGCTGAATAAACCCGACACAAACTGATCGCGAAGGTTTTCTTCCAGAGAACTACCGAAGTTGCAGGTTTTAGCCAAGTGTTTTAAACCATGTAGGTAGACACGAATACTTTCTCCCTGCTGTTGCGCCCGCTGTCGAAAAATGTGTCGCTCCGCTATTTCAGATCTCTCCGGCTCCAAATGATTTTTGACGAGTGTAACTAATTCTTCGAACTTCTTCGTCTCCGGTTCCGTGGGTGAACACAAATCACAAATAAGATATATAGGCTTTTTGTGACGGTGGTTTCTTTCAATTTACATTTCATGTTTTTAAACTTATATTAATAGTAGACAGTTGGTCTTTGTTTAATATACGAAATGTACAATAAAATGTACATAGATAGTTGGTATAGCACTCGGAACCCACTAACGTTAGAAGCGTAGCTACTTTTAGATTGTCATCGATACTATTTAACAATATAAATTGTTTTACGCGACGAACCAATTTAACTGTCCCAATTTCCGTGTTCGATATTAAAAGGTTCTATTTTCCCAATCGGCATGATGGCAAACAGAATTCCACGTAAGTAGCGAACTTTCTAGACCGGCTGCGCCAATGTTATGTACACGTCAATAAAAGGCAGAGACCTGGTAACGACTGGTTTATTGAAAACTAGAATCAACCCACATACATTTATTATCGAAGTACCGACATAACACTATACATATACACTTATAATAAATCTGTAGAGAGGTCAATTCTGTATGATATATATTTTCAAAATAACTATCAGGGGGTAATTAGTGATCGATACTGATGCCAAAAATGCAATCAGTAAAATGTTTGTCTGTCTGTCTGTCTGTATGTTCCTTATAGAAAAAAAACTACTCGACGGATTTTAACGAAACTTGGTACAATTATTCTTCATACTCCTGGGCAGGTTATAGTATACTTTTCATCACGCTACAATCAAAAGGAGCAGAGCAGTGAAGGCAAATGTTGGGAAAACGGGAGAAGTTGCTCCATTGTTTATGCTTCCGTCGCGTGTGCAGCCTTAATGGTTAAAGCTACATAGAAATCATTTATGACGGAAATGTTCTACATAAAATTATCTAAAAAATATCCCTCAACAGCATAGGTCTATCTTTTATGGTTGACTCACAATAACACGTGTAACTCCCGATAGCTTAGCAGTTCGGAGCTTTCTGATTATATTTGTTTACTCTTACGTTTATAATACTCTCACTCATCCATAATTAAAAGAAGTTAATATTATTACCTATTCAATAAAAAAAGAATCATAGTAATCGATAAAGAAACACCAAACTTATACATGAAATACGCTAGTATGCCAAGCTGAATCATGCCATAAGGATTATTTTTGTGTAACGGGCGCGAGCTTCATTCAATAATAATAATAATAATAATAATAACAGCGCGACTTTTAGTCTTTAAATAGTTTATTTGAATTTCTTTTGTTGTTATTTTATAAAATAGGTATTAAGTAGTTGTTTTGGTAGTGTTTAAATATTCGTTCAAATTACAAATTATAAATAGTTCGCATTTTATTTCTTTTTAGGTGAAGTAGAAGTAGTACGCATAGATTTTTAGATACCGATAGGTAAGTTTTGGCTAATTTATGTTCAATTTTATTTTTGTATAGGTAGGTAAGTACTTTTATTAATTAGAGTAGTTATAGGTATTTATTTTAAGTGAAGTAGGTAAATTAATAAGGCTCAAGGGCAGACTTTTCGTGTTGCTAGAGTAGATCTCGGTGTCAGTTGTTTCTCGCATGGTCTGTTATGTCGCTCTTTCCCGGGTTAGCAGTTCTAGAAATCTTTATGTTCACGTGCCGGACGGGTCAACTTTCCACATAGTTTACCCGGAAGCTTTGGGCTGAAGTATTTTCGTTCTATAGGTACACACGGCTACACATCAAGCTATACATTTCCAGTATAAGCTGGTCTTGCATTGTAGAGGATTTCCGTACAGTGCCAGATCAGCGTAAACTGGAAATGTATAGCTTGATGTGTAGCCGTGTGTAAGTACCTATCTATTTAAGCCTCATGTGAAATTGATCTAAACAATAATACCAATACATTAACTTAATAACATACAAGGAGTTACACGCTGACGGAGTCGCGGGCACAGCTATTAATAATAATATTCTGCGGTTCTCTTTTTGCGATATTTTTCAACAGGATTGTGGAATGAGATATTGTATTTCCCTACTAAAAAACGAAAGTTAATCTGTCTGTTACATCAAAACCACTGAACCGTGAGGAAGGACATATGGTACTTTTTTACAGAAAAACGACGGAAACGCGGACGGAAAAGCTAGTTTATCCTATAATATAAATCGTTCGCTCTTGTAGCAGTAGTCCGGTTGTTAGTCCGGTTGACCGAACTAGTGCAACTTACTATAATGTTATTTTAAAATGAACACGAAAAGAGAGCAACTTTGTATAATATGAATAACTCAGTTGAAATCAAGTTAATTGTGGTTGGGCATCCTCTAACTAATGAAATCATCCCTTTCAGTATGTTTCAAATTTCTTTTCGGTAATGTCTTTTTTCCGAATCTCCTGTATTGATTATTTTTTGATCGTAGGTAGGTCCTATAACAATAAAGTAAGAAAGTGTATTTTACAATTTTATACACCAAATTGTTGCTACTAAAGAGTATCGGTAGTTCGGTGCTATATTTCAACGGAACTACTGCATTAGTTCATTAAACCAGACTAACAACGGGACTACTGCCACTAGAGGGGAATTACCCACTTGCTCCATAAATCAGATAGTACTGCGGATCCTAAAAATTATACGAGTAGACTTGTTTATCAACGGTCTATAAAGTTCTTACATCAGTTCGAGAGTTAAAATCAACCATCATGTCGAAAGTAACTCCATCATGTCTGCCTCTCAGAATGGATGTAAGAACGGGTCTTGTGGTACTAATGAGCTGCTCCTCATTGATAATTATAACCATTAGCCAACAGGTTCGCTACTCCGAAAAGGATCTGTATACATTTTGAATAGATTATAAAAAGGCCTATAACTCGGTGCCATGAGCTATACCCTCATGAGCCATGTATGAACATGGCTCATGAGAGAATTGTACAAAGTAGATGCAAATCTGCGTACCTTCCTGATGTCACGTATGGGGAACTAGAGCTATTTCGCTATCCAGGATGTCGACAGATCAGAGAGAACAGTGAACCGATAAGGATCGAGCGTGGTGTATTCTAGGGTGATAGTCTGAGTCCGATGTGGTTTTGTCTAGCCTTGAACCGTTTTAGCACACTGCTGGAGGGTTCAGGTCTAGGCTATCAGTTGAGGAAAGGTGGTAGTTTAGTTTATTGCGGATAAAAACCCCGTGCTTTTATCCGCACTTAGCCTCTTGATCGGGCCATTGTGCGTGATGTTTTAAGAATACCTACTCCAACCAACATAGGTCGTCCCAGAATTGTAGCAGCCTTCCCATACTGCTGCAGGCTTCCGGGAGAGTTAATGGGGATCGTAGATTTTGTGCCCGGTGATCTGCCACGCTCCTGCACTCTAGGAGTACGTGCCGTGGCGTATTTTCCGCCTCCATGCATCCTCTGCACAGTGGGCTATCTGTTACACCTATGTTATGTAGATGTTTATGTAGTTAATAGTGACCCGTTAAAATTCCTATGATTTTACGGAGTTTGTCCCTTTTAAATTTGATGAGATAGCGAGAAAGAAAGACAAAAGATAAACTTCATTGATGCCGCCGGAGGAGAGGTGGTAAGACTATATTTCAACTTTTTTACACGGATGATCTGAAACTATTTGCCCCCAACAATTTGCAACTAATGAAGCTACTGAAGGTAACAGAAATTTTCAGTATTGGCATAAGAATGGAATTTGGTGCGGACAAATGTGCAGTCATGCATGTGAAGCGAGGGAAGATTATGGAATTCGTGCAAACTCAACTCTCGGATTCCATACAACTCAGATCATCAGACTCGTAACAGAAACCTACAAGTATTTGAGTATGTCGGAAGCATTAGGTATCAATATTACCTACATGAAACAATCATTAGAGGAGCGTTTCTTTGGCCGCCTGAACAAGGTGCTGAGCAGTCTTTTGTCAGGCGGAAACAAGGTGCGCGTCTTCAACAGATTGGTCATGCCATTATTATATATTCTATTTATTAATGGACTCAGACAGAACTTGATGCCCTAGATAGGAAGATCCGCTCACTATTGACCGCGAATTGGATGCATCACCCACGGTCGTCGGTGATGAAACTGTATATGCCACGGAAGTGAGGTCGTGGTTTCTTTAATGCTAACGTGAGGTCTGAGGGAATACTTCCGCCGACGTGGGGATGCATCGAAATGTGGTCTCAGTGGCCAAGGCCCTTACCCCGCTCTCCTTGGTTATCGTGAGCTTATTTTTCTTCTTATCGTGTGGGCAGTAAGGTCTACCGACCCCACACACCCTAGTGAATTTCTAAACCACCTTAAGAGCCTCTGACATGGTTTGACGACCGCCATCGAGAACTAGCGCAAACTTATAGTATTAGACACTAATGACCGCAAGGAGGTATGACAGGGCTAGGAGCTGCACGGACGCTTTTACCAGGCCCTACATGGGCCCGATGTAGACTTCTTAACGTCTGTATCCTGGCTGCGTTGCGGTTACCTTTTCGAAGAAGCCGAAGGTTTTCTCTGTGCAATAATGGACGAAGTTATGATGACGAATAACTACCGTAAATACATTATGAAGGATGGCACGGTTGACATAATGTCGGGCATGCCACCGTCCTGGAGAATCGATCCGACACATTATTTCTGGGTGTTCTCGTCTGGCTTACGGAGAATACTTGCATCGGCACAACCTCATTGCCAGGATTATCCACCAGCAACTTGCTTTGAAATACAAAATTGTGGAAACAGAAGTGCCATACTATAAGTATGCGCCCGACCCAGTTCTCGAAAATGGTAATATTTCGTTGTATTGGGATCGACCTATCGTCACTGACAGGACTATTGTTGCCAATAAGCCTGACATTGTGGTGATAGATCGATCGGAGTGTCGCGCAATGATTGTTGATATAACGGTCCTGCATGACGAGAACCTCGTGAAACCAGAGATAGATAAACGATTCAAGTATCTAGATCTGGCTCACGAAGTTGTCGACATGAGGCACGTTAATATAGCAGTTATTGTGTCGATAGTCGTGTTTGCTAATAAGCTTAATAGCCAAAAGCCTCAACGAACATCTAAGGAGGCTCTGGCTTGGTAGCTGCATCAAGGGCTTGATTCAGAGGGCAGTACTTTTGGACACGGCGAGCATTGTGCATGCGTGCACTACTTACCTTTGAGGAAACCGAGGCACTCCTGGAATACGTTCAGTAGCTGAAATATACCTATTGTTTATACCATAACCTAAAAATACACACACCATACCTCACCACACACCTCATAACACACACAGCACACCACTCACACACACAGCACACCACTTACACATATAGCACACCACACACTACACACCACAACACACATCACACTACATCTTGCGCCTTACAACATAACACACAAAACACTGCACTACTTACCACACTACACTTTACATCACTTGCACTGGGAAGAAGTTTTTTTTTACCATTGCCACTCGAAAAAGGGCATTTTATTCATCGATAACAGTGAATAAAACGCTCTTTTAATCACTGAGTGAATAAAGACATTTTGAATTAGGAACGAACACGAATTACGTACAAAAAATCGCTGCTGCTTAAATTACGTACTGGGTGGCTGAATGGAACTATACCATTCCAATTTTTTTTTAAATATCCCGCCAATTTAGTTACGTTCTTTTCTGTCTGTTATTGTGGTTGTTTTGTGTTATTGGAAAATCTATTAACATAAGTAATTATAATAAAATGAGTTCTTCTCGATGACGAAAATGAGAGACTGACTCCGGAATCATTTCGTCCTAAAGCAGCAGTTATAGTAGATGATTTAATTTTGTTGCCGCAAAGTGTTGTATAATACAAAAGTTTCAAGAAAATTTGTTTTAATTTAATATTTAATCCTTTGTTGTTTTATTACTGATTATATTATTATAATAAAATGTGATAAATATAAATACCACGCTCCTATTTATTTTCTCACAGTCAATGGTAAAAAGTAGAGTACACAACACGTGAATAAAAACTTTATCTCGGTACTTGTATCCCTCGCTCCACTCAGGATTCTAATCTAGAATCCCTCGCTACGCTCATGATTCTACTCTAGAATCCTTCGCTGCTCTCGGGATCCAACTTCGTACCTCGAATTTAATTCCCTTTTTATTCAGTTGTTGTTTAATCTACTATTTCCATTAAGATTCGTATGTAATAATAAAAAAAATGTACCTACTTACATTGCATTTTACCCATAAGGTCACAGTACATTATATTATTAAGTCTAGTTAGTATAAGACGTGTACGACTATGATGTTGAAAGAGCGGAGCCTTCTAATACTGGCGTTGTTTGCCTAAATGTTTTTTTCTAAGTTATGTTTTTTAAGAATATTAAAAAATAATAAATCTTTATTCAAAATCCTTTTTTTTTCTTCTTCTTTATTTAAAGGGCTTTATCGCTGAGCGATAACGTTACCCTGTAAAATTAATTCAAAATCCTAAAAAGCTAAAATACATTATGAGTCTTAAAACTAAAAATATAGGTATAATAATTGTAAGATGCCTGCTAAGATAATGAAATCTTGTATCACAGGCTGTAGGAGCTTGAAACAGTTTATTATATTTTGGACAGAAGTTTTTGTTCAATACATTTAACATTACATAGCGACAGAGATATTTTAATTTACTTAAACTCTAACTTATAACTAAACACACAATTATTATAGGAAAAAATATTTGAATCAGCAGAATTGTAAACTAGGTCGCAAAATACATTCGACGCGCTCTAATATAAATTCGTATAAATTCGATATTTGTACCTAGCGACTAATGTGCTTATACAATAAAAAATATCGATGGTAATTTTGTCAGCGCAGTGGTCTGTTATTGTCATGCTGTGTCAGCAACATGCCTCAGAAGCGGAAGTTAAACCTAGAAGTTACACACACTCGTAGTCGATGGAGATAAGTAATAATAATAATATTCCACAACTATCACACAACGCCATCTAGTCCCAAGCTAAGCAGAGCTTGTGTTATGGGTACTAGACAACTGATAAACATACTTGTATATTTCTAAATACATACATATTATAGTTAAATTACACCCAGACACAGAACAAATGATCGTGCTCATCACACAAACATTTGTCCTGGGTGGGAATCGAACCCACGACCTCCGGCATAGCAGTTAGGGTCACTAACCACTAGACCAACAGGCCAGTCAAGTACCTATATCCAGGTCAGTAAGTACCTATATTCTGCTAGTTTCCTAGCTGGGCACTCAACATCTCCAGTTTCGTGGTTGAAAATGTAAATAATGTGTAAATAAATGAATAAAGGAATAATAATAATCAGATTTAATCTCATAAAACAATCATCCATTAGGGTTAGTAACAATTGGAACTTATAAACTGTATTAGTAGGTAGGTACAAAGAACAAACACAAAACATTGACAAAGTTACATTAACATAAAATTAAAACATTACAAAATTAATGAGGTACATTGAATTATAAAATTAAAATATAATCACATTATTTGGGTGTTTTTCCACCAGAGTTGTGCTATGAAGCAATGCTGCGAAGATGTAATAGCTAAGCTGTGAAGCTATGTGACCGTTTCCACTGATGCTAATCTATGTAATAGCTGTGCGAGTAAGATGTGCTATGAAGATGCGCCACCGCAAAGTAGCTGTATGAGGAAGATGCGCAGCTCGAGCTATGCTATCATGTTTCGATAGTGGGGAAGCGGCGAGGCGACGACTATATCACGCCTCCATAGCACACATCCATAGCATGCATCGATAGTAGAGAAAATAGCATAGCAACACATAGCACGCATCTATCCATATAAAAAACATAGCTCAGCTGAGTCCGTTTTCACCAGTGCTAAGCTATGTGCACCAACGAATATGATTGGTGGATAACAAACGCATCCATAGCAACGTAGCATAGCACATCTCTGGTAGAAAAGCACCCTTATACAGTAGCCATGCAACAGTGGTTCACGAACTGGCAGTCGAAACGATCAGAAAAGGTATTGAGGATATTATTGCGGCTGCCCCGCAACCTACGCACCAGGGATGTGCAGTTGTGCACGGCTTTCATTCATCATCATCAACAGCCTATTAATGTTCCCACTACTGGGACACAGGCCTCCACTCTTAGAGAGGGAATGGGCTATAATCTACCACGCGGGCCCAGTGCGGATTGGTAGCAGTCACATGTCTTCGGTTTGTTGTTTCTAAGACATGCCGGTTTCCTCACGATGTTTTCCTTCACCGTTTTGAGAGCAGCGGTGATGAAATAAATTACATAAAGTAATGTGCCTGCCTGGGTTCGAACCCACGACCTACTGTTCGTAATTCGGGCTGCCACCACTGGGCCACCGCTACTCCGCATGATTATGTGGAAACAATCAACACGCGCCTTGGCAAACATGAAACTAGCGCCACACACATTTATTTTTTTTACTATAAATCCCGATCCAAAACACTATCATGCTAGTAAATAACCTGTAGTATTTTTAAAATCACTTGTCATGATTCTAGACTTGATAAATTAAGAGAATTACTGATTAAGGCCACTTTTATCTTCAATCAGTTAGTAGTTCTCATAAATTATCAAGTCTAGAATCATGAAAAGTGATTTTAATAAAAATAAGACACTACAGACTTTTCTACTGTGGATCCTTGCAACATATGTACGGTAACAGTCCAACTTAAAATAATTGTAAACATTGTTCTCTCAATGTTGCCATACCCTTTGAGACCTTGAAAAGTTATAGAGTCGGGGGTTTATTAAATTTTAAAGTAAAATACATTGTTGTTGTAAATATTGTATTTTTGTTCTTTTAAAATAATAGTTGTTACGAGAAGGATTAGTTCCCATATAACATAAGGGATGGAAATTCAAATTGAACCTCCAAGCGTTTGCGGGAGCACTAGACACCGACAAGATAAAACAACACAAAGCAGCCTTACCTTGATTCCCACAGCTAGATCCACCAGTTCAAGTTTCCACGCACTATTGCAGCCCTTTTTTAAGGGGACACAACACTTTAGACACAGGATTAATATTTATTTTCAATTAGTTCGAGAGCGGCAGCGGAGCCATCTTCAAAAGTTTTTAACAGACTCGTAGGGATGCGCTTGCGTTGCGTTCTCCCATAGATAACACAAGCACTCGAGTGTTGGGCGTGAAATCGATTATTGATTATCGACTAACTGTTGATTTGATGTCTGAGGTTTCTTGAGGTCCTGTTACCACCCCAGGAAGACTGCTTGCGCTTATCATCGCGCTTGCTTATATCTTAATCAGTGAACATGTACAATTGCAAACGCTTAGAAATGAACCACACATTTTTATCGCAGAAGGAGCCAGTGGCAGTAAATACTGTCACTTACAAGAACACAGAACCATCCGCGGCAAACACCGACACATTTATAAAAAATACTCAAAATACTATTCCAGAAGCTATTTCGATTAAAGGCACAATTCCTTACTATTTTCCTATAATTAAAACAAAGAACACCCCACATAAAACATTTTTTCGAGACCACACCATGTAAAACAACACTTTTCCACCAAAATATTGCAGGTTTATTAAACAAACAAGAAGAATTAGAAATATGTCTTAATCAATTTCAAGAACATGGTACCTCCATTGATATTATCTGTCTCACTGAAACATTTGTTAAATCAGGGGACGAGAACAACATATATATAAAAGATTATAATGTAGCAAATAACTTTTCTAGAAAAAATGAAAAACGCGGCGGAGTTTGCATTTTAACTAAAAAATCTATAGCCTTCAAACAACTTAATATTTGCGATAATATATCAATTGAAAAACAATTCGAATGTTGTGGAGTAGAAATTCCAACCATGAAATGCATTATTATATGTCTTTATAGGATTCCAAATTCTAGCACAAAAACATTTTTACATAAATTAGAAATCTTACTTCACAAATTAACTTCACACAGGAATAAAAAGATTATCATAGCGGGGGATATCAATATCGATACAATTAAGTCAAGTATTGCTTCAGAAGACTTACAAGCCATCCTATTGAATAACAACTTACAAATACACATTAATAAACCAACTCGTAAAGATTCTTGCATAGATCATATATTTAGTAATATTAAAAATGCGAAAGGTGATGTACATCCGTTGTTCCTGTCGGATCACAACACCGGTCAAACTCTCTCTTTTTCGACAGAAAAAGAACAAAGACTACCCTTCTGGTTTGAAATGAAAAGGGATTTCAGCTCTGAAAATACCCTAAAGTTTAAAGACATCATGTCCAAATTATCGTGGTCCGAAGTATTAGAACAAGAAAATTTCAATCAAGCGTTCAATATATTTCATGAAACTTTACAACTCTATTATAATCTCAGCTTCCCAATAAATAAAGTAAAAGTACATTCTAACGTTAAAACTCCGAAGTGGATCACTAAAGGGCTGAAAGTCTCAGCCTATCACAAAAGAGCTATTAGATACCGCTACTACAAAGATTCCACAAACGAAAACAAAAAAGCCTATAAAATATATGATAAATTATTTAAGAAATGTATATCTAATTCTAAAAAACAAAATAACGATACATATGTAACAAATGCAAAAAGTAAGTGTAAAGCTACCTGGGACATAATAAAAAATAAAACAGATGATACAAAAACATATGAAACTATAAAATCAATAGACTCTAACAATGGAAACATTGAATGCCCAAAGAAAATTGCAACAGCCTTTAACGATTACTTTATCTCCATCACGAACAAGAACAATCATACTCGCCCCAACTACAAATTAATAGACTCGCTCGACTCCACTATTTATTTAAGGCCAACATCACCTTATGAAGTTTGGAGAACCATTAATTCATTAAATAACACCAGAGCTGTTGGATACGACTGCATTTCAACTATTATACTTAAAACATGCAGTAAAGAACTGGCAGAAGTTCTAAGCCACCTTATAAATTTGTCTTTTACACAAGGAACTTTTCCAGAAAAATTAAAATTATCAGTAGTAAAACCATTCCATAAGAAAAACTCCAAACTAGATATGAATAATTATAGGCCCATTACGTTAATCCCGATTATTTCAAAAATCTTTGAAAAAATCATGCACTCTCGAATTATAAATTTCTTAAACAAATTTAACGTCATATTAAATAATCAAAATGGCTTTCAAAAAAATAAGTCCACTACACTAGCTGCATTCTCTCTAATCCAAAAAATTACTGAAAATATCGATAAACGTAATAGAGTTGCTGCCATATTCTTCGATATGAGCAAAGCCTTTGATTTTGTAGACCACAAAATCTTACTAAACAAATGCGAGCTATACGGAATTCGCGGTAAAGCATTAGAGTGGATTAAAAGCTATTTAAGCAATAGAAAACAATGCGTTGAAATTAATCACTTAAATGATAAACTAGTGTCTACCCCATTCAGATCAACCTTTGAAAAAAACGAATTTGGAGTACCCCAGGGCAGCGTACTAGGGCCACTTCTCTTCTTAATATACATCAATGATGTTCCTCAAGTAACAGCACATGAATGTATCCTCTTTGCAGACGACATATCGGTTATTGTACCAGAACAACCAGGTATTAATTACGAAAGCTCATTAAATTACACTATAGAGTCAATAATGAACTGGCTGAAGGACAACAACCTAACAGCTAATGTTTCCAAAACCAAAATTTTACAATTCTCAAATTATAATAATACTCAAATACAAAATTTAGACTTACAATATAATAATGTTAAAATCGAAGATGTCCTTGACACAAAATTCTTAGGCATTACCTTAGACAGACACTGCAATTGGAAAGCACATACAAACCGCATTTGCTCAAGCCTAAACAAATTTGTTTTTGCACTTAGAAGACTTAGAAAACTGTCAAGTCTAAAGACTGCTATGACTGCGTACCATGGCTACGTTGGGTCATTACTCAGATACGGTCTGCTTGTGTGGGGTAACTCCACCTTCGCAAAAAAAGCGTTTATAACGCAAAAGAAATGTGTCAGAGCCATCTGCGGCGTTGGACCACTCGAGTCATGTAGACCTCATTTCAAGAAATTAGGCTTGCTAACACTCACTAGTTTGTACATTTTAGAAGTGGGCATGTTTGTTAAAAAGCACCCAAACTTATTCACTAAAGCTTCAGACAATAAAAAGTTTCTCTCTAGAGATCCCACCAAACTGGCCATAACACGATGTAGAAGCACACTCTTCCAAAACAATTGCTATAGCATGTCGGTCAAAATATTTAATAAAATACCTAAAGTAATTAGAGAAGTACCAGTTAATTATTTCAAAAGAAAACTAAAGAAATGGCTCCTTAACAACGTTTTCTACACAATTAATGAGTTTTTGACATATAAGCCCATTTCTACTCGATAACTACCTAACATAAGTTCCTATTTTATTTTATTGATGTTTTTTGATGTTTTGTTATTTGTTTTTGTTAGGTATTTTTAATTTTTTTTTTATTAGTAGTGTTATTTGTTTTTCAAATTTTATGACTTTATTCATTTAAATTCCCAGAATATGATTGATATTAATGATATGTTAATATTCTTAAATGTTTTATGTAACAAGGTAATACCTATTATAAGTGTACCTACTAGGTGCTACCCGTGTACTAGGTGTTTTAATTTAATTTTAAGTTTGCATGCTGAATGTAGTAGGCGAAATATGTGAAACCTTTTATATTTAAGACCTTAATTGTACCATATTTCATGCAAATAAAGAATCTTGAATCTTGAATCTTGAAAATACGCGAAACATTAGGTACCATTTGAATTACGAAATACGGTGACGATACAATAGTATTGTTTAATTGTAGCTCGAAGAGCTCGTGGCTTAATGAGAACTGCCACTCGGGTGGATCTTTAGGTAAAGCTGTGTTTGCCTAGGTCGGTCTGTGGATGGGTGACCGCCCGACATACCGAGTTTCCTCCGTGCCTCGGAAAGCACGTTAAGCTGTTGGTCCCGGCTGCCATATATATAGATCTTTGGCAGTCGTTACAAGTAGTCAGTGACCTGAAATTCTGACATCCAGTCTTACCAAAGGGTATCGTATTACCTAGTATTAACTGGGTTTGGGGGGGGTCAGATAGGCAGTCGCTCCATGTAAAAATCAAATAATTTAAAAAATTAAAAAACACGCCTGCCATGACAAAAAGAAAACTAAAAACGAAAAAACAAGTCAAACGATTTCAGTGATGAATGAGAGCAAGGTCCCGTAAATGGAAAACTGAAAACTAAAACTTTTCTTGCAGTCGGGGGACCTGTAAAGAATTGTTCCACCGAACTGTCCCCCGACTGCAAGAAAAGTTTTAGTTTTCAGTTTTCCATTTACGGGACCTTGCTCTCATTCATCACTGAAATCGTTTGACTTGTTTTTTCGTTTTTAGTTTTCTTTTTGTCATGGCAGGCGTGTTTTTTAATTTTTTAAATTATTTGATTTTTATTTCATATTTTTTAGTGTTATATCGGTATTTTGACCTTTAGCCAATATGCCACGATATATAAGTTTATTTTTCAGGAAAGTAATATCGCGCTAAGTATAATGCGATTCTAAATCGATTATTTTTTATGGACAATAACTTTGAGATCTGAGGTGATTTAGTTTGTAGTGACACGTAAATTAGAAACCTCTTAACTGTGTCAGGTGTCTTGATTGACTTACTATGCTTCTGTCCAATGTTTTAACTTCTGCAGCTTGTCTACTGTGTGTACTACGTGCACTGTCACAGGTCAACATAATATAAGTGGTAGCTTGCGCCGCTTGATATTACCTTCTCCGTTAATCGTTCTGTTTTATTAGGTGTTGTCCAGGGCAATAAACCGTTGGACATTTATTTCTGGATGGACAATTTAGAAATAGAAGTAGATGAGCGTTTTAAGCGAAATAGAACGCAGAAAGAATAGGATGGATGCGCGAGCGAAGCGAGCGCGTACATTTTTGTATACCTTTTATAGAGTAAGAATTGGAGGTTGGGGGGGGGGGGGGGGCAAATGTATTGTCATCGGGAGGAAAGAGAATAACGGACTGTTTTACTTGGTTTCAAGAAGAGAACTGCTTACTCTTATCATGATTAACATTAATCCTCCACTTTCGGGATCAAGCGCCTAAGACGGAGGTTTGGAAGATGTGTGACTGATACCTTCTCGACATCGATCAATAATTATTGATTATTAAGAAAAAAATATTTGTGTGTACTTTGTTAATGTGACCATTCTGACCTAATCTTGTAAAGGGTAAATTGATTAACACTATACATCTTTGACAGTCGTCACACGTAGTCAGTTGTTCGAAAGTCTGACAACCAGCTTAGTCTTACCTAGGAGTATCGTATTACCCGGTACTAACTGGGTTGTTTAGTGTGCAGTTAAGTAGTCCATGTAAAATACCGGTTTTCAGCTGCATCTAGTAGTCATTTTAGCTTTACAAAGCTCAGCGACGAGTTATTTATGAAAGTAATCTGAGTCACAAAGGACTTGGGTTATTCCTGTTCAGGCCCCCAGAAAGGAGATTGAATGGATGCGCGAGCGAAGCGAGCGCGATTTTTTTTATTGTTTTTATAGATTTGGGGGGGGGGGGGGGTTGAATTGTTCTTACAGGTTACTGAATTTGTTGTACATAATAAGATGTGTTTTTTTAAAAATCTTAGGATTGCGATCTACAAAATCGCAACCCTTATATACAGTACAATAAGGCATCGTTCACACCAAACGTTTTGTCCGACGCTGACTGTGAGTATGCTCACTGTCATTATGGATCTACGTAATAGCGTATAGTCGGTTCGGTGTGAACAAGAAGTTAAATATAATATTGAAAAGCGATAAACTGCCTAACGCGTGCTCACCACAGAACAGAAAGAACAATCTGAATGACTAAATTGCGTAATTTATACCTACAAACAATTTTCTTTTCATGAATCTATTTGTGTACAATTACGCTGAATTTAATATAATAGGTCTTTACGGTCTTTACCTATGAAATTGCCGTTTTGTTTGAAAAAATTTAGACGATTTTTTTTCATGTATTTTTTATTTGTATTAATCGAAGTAATCACCCATGCAATCAATGCATCTTTGCCAACGCAGTGGCAGTTTATTGATGCCCTTCTTAAAGAAATCAGCTGGTCGGGAGGCAACAAATTCTTCAAAGGCATTTTGTACTGCCTCTCGGTATTGAATTTTTTTCCCGCCAAGAAGTTATCCAAATTCTGGAAAAAGTAGTAGTCTGTAGGCGCAAGGTCTGGTGAGTAGGGCGGATGACGGAGAGCTTCCAACCCCAGTTCATGCAACTTGGAGACCGTCTGCTGTGCAGTATGAGGTCGCGCGTTGTCGTGCAGGAGCAGCGGAGACGAGCGATTGACCAATGCTGGTTGGAGATGTGCCAGCTTCTCCATCATTGTGTTCAGTTCTTCACAGTACACATCTGCAGTAATGCTCACCCCGTTTGGTAAGAAGCTGTGATGAATCACACCGGCGCTAGACCACCAAACAGTGACCATCACTTTTCTAGGGGTAAGTTTTCGTTTAGGGCCTTTAGGGCATTGTTTAGGTGCTGAACCAGGATCCAAAGAACTTGCTGTTGCGCTTGCGGTTATCGTACAGGATCCATGTTTCATCGCAGGTAACAATGCGGTTCAAAATTCCTTCATTTGTGTGTCGCGCTGGCGATCATTGAGTTCGTGGGGCACCCATTTGTCAAGCTTTTTTACCTTGCCAATTAGACGCAAATGGACCAATATTGTTTTGACGCTAACGTCGAAAGCTGCTGCTAATTCAGCCGTAGATTGTGTATCATCAGCTTCTTTAACAAAAATTATTTTGATTTGAAATGGCCAGTACTGCAGAACGGCAATTTCATAGGTAAAGACCTAATACATGCAATTTACATACAAATGATAAGGACTATGAATTATTTTGTTAACATTCTAAGAAATTCAAGTGAAGTGCCAAACAGTTTTAAGTATAGTAAGTAAGTGGGTGCGTGGGTTCAACTCGCACTTGGCCGGTTTTTTTTAAATGTTGTTTTTTAACACACGTAATGCTTTATTCATTTGTGTTAGTGATGAGTTTCAAGTTGAATCTCGTAGTAAGATTTTTTCATACAAAATTCAACCATGGTCTTTTTCCACCCTTTAGGGGGTGCTTTTGAAAAACCTATGATGGCAAACATTATTATTCCCTTAAATTCATACTCATGTCATGTTTCAAGAAAATTGATTCACGCATATTGATTTTTCAAACAAACTTCAAAACCATTTAGCTGCCGTCGTGGATAGATTTGGGAGTTGTAACCTAGCCAGTTTTATTTCTTTCATTCCAAGAAATCTATTGATATGTAGTTTATTCGCATCGAAAGCCGGGTTTAAAATGTCACCATATCATTTGTTGAGTAGTATTACTAGTAAACAATAGATATTGAATACTACTGTGGTATATTTTTGTAATCTACTTAACAAGTTCTAGACGATGATTATAGTTTTCATTGAAACTTTAATAAAAAAAAATCTAAAGTTGTTTTTATTCCTAAACCATAGCCACCCTATCATATTTTTCAAAATTTTAACTAGCCTATGTCACCCGGGATAACGCAAAAAATCTAACGATACCCTATACATCAAAATCGGTTAAGGCGTTTAGAAGTTATGGTGGAATAAAGAAACTCACAGACAAACATACATACATACATGAACGCTAAAAACATAACACTCTTTTTTTGGGGCAGTCGTGTAAAAATACTGGTATTCAGCTGCATCCGGTTAGACTGGAAGCCGACCCCAATATAGTTGGGAAAAGGCTAGGCAGATGATGAGTATTGTTTAATTGTATTCTTCAGTTACTTAATTCTGAATAGCTATTTTGTAAGAATGTTTTAATAAATACTATGTCTAGACATTTGCACGTCGCATCATGTGGCAAACATGCGTACCTAATAATGTTATTACCATCTTGCACGCATATTATTTTTGTATGTGATGCAAATAAACTCAAACTCAAACTCAAATTCTTTATTTCAATTAAGCCATTACAGGCACTTTTGAATGTCAGAAGAACATTTCACAAAAAAAACGAAACTACGAGTGCAATACGTCATTCCGAAAGCCACCACGTCGAACCACACGCCACCGAATGCCCGCAACAACGAACACTGCAAGCACGAAAGCACGCAGCGACGCAAACCGCAACAACGAATGCTCGAGACCCCGAATCACGGAACAACAAATGCACGCCGCAACGTGCAACCGCCGCTCCGCGACCCGGAACCCCGCGCACCCGCCGCCACAGCACGCGCCGCCGCGCGCCCCCGCACCCACAGCACTCGCCGGCGGTAACATCCGGCGCCGCGCAGCCCGACGCAGCAACTCCCGAAACGACGCATTGCACTCCTACGCTACAGTCACAATCACAAGGCATAATAACTTGTGAAAGTACTGCAGTAGCCAGTTCCCTAACGTAGATCTCATGAAGAAGAACGGGCAAGAAACTCCATGGACACTCTTTTAAATCAGAATTTGTTACAAAATCTTGGTACATTATATCATTCATGTTGAGATGGTATATTATGTGAGAACTATGTAGCAAGACGTGCAAGTTAAGAGCGTCCAGAGTAAAGATGTAATAAACAAATAAAAAAAAAAAAAAAACTACACCATGGCAACTAAGGAATGACCAGTCTCCACTGACAGCGCCCGTTCACGAACATGACGCATGGATCAGCACCATCTAACTCAACCATTTTGAAGGGAACTAAATGATCCGACACACCCGCCACCATCAGCGAGACATTTGAGTGAGCATGACATTCTCTCAGCCACCAGGGCAACGTCACTAAAATATAACTAAATGTAAAAAGTGGCTTTATAGTACATAGTACTCACACTATGTGCCATGCAATTATACAATATTAAGACATTGAATCTATACAATGCAAAGATATTTTTACAATCTTCTGCAGCCTCTACAATAACTTCACATGATAGTCGATTTATTTGCCCCTAAGGTTGTGGAGCAGGACCAGCATTGAGCCAAGCATTTTTATCATCAATGTAATCCCCCAACTTATAGTATGCTTGCCTACATAGTGTGCGTTTTACACAAGTTTTAAATTTCGTCTCACTCAGTTGAAGAATGTGAGGGGGTATTTTATTGTAACATTTTAAACAGTACCCCATGAAAGATGAGTCTACTTTAGCTAGCCTTAAACCTGGCTGAACTAGTTGGTCCCTATTCCTCGTATTATAGTGGTGTCTATCACCTCTTTTGCTAAACAAATGCAGATTTTTCCTAACGTACATGATGTTATCATAGATGTATTGACAAGGTACTGTCATGATGTTAATTTCCTTAAACAGTTCTCTCAGAGAATCGCGCCTTCGTAGACCATATATGGCTCTAATGGCTCTTTTCTGCAGAATAAATATAGACTCGATGTCTGCAGCCCGTCCCCATAGTAAAATACCGTATGACATAACACTATGAAAATAGCTAAAATAGACTAGTCTCGCGGTATCTACGTCAGTAAATTGGCGGATTTTCCTAACAGCATATGCTGCTGAACTCAGCCGTCCTGCAAGAGATGTTAAATGCGGACCCCACTGTAGCCTCGAGTCAATCGTTATCCCCAAGAAAACAGTTTCATCGACAAATTCTAGTGTCTCTTGATTCAATACTATGTCACAATCAGTACTTTTGACATTTGGTGGAGCAAACCTTATGCACTTCGTTTTTTTCCCATTTAAGACTAAATTATTGACGGTAAACCAATTATGTACCTGCAGTAGGGCGTTATTCACGTCATCAAGATTTGTGGCACGTCTGTTTACCTTAAATATTAAAGAAGTATCGTCGGCAAACAATACCATTTCAGGTTGGTTTTTAAATAAATGGGGTAGATCATTAATATAGACTAAAAAGAGAAAGGGACCTAATATCGAACCTTGTTGCACACCCATACTTACTTTTAAGCCCGTTGAATTGACACTATTTATTTGTACTTGCTGATGTCTATAGTTTAAATACGATTTCATTAAACTCAGCGCAAGTTTCCCTAAACCGTAATGTTCAAGCTTTATGAGAAGGGTTTCGTGATTGACGCAATCAAATGCTTTCGAGAGATCACAAAAGATCCCTATGGCATCTTGTGACTCTTCCCACGCAGTAAATATATGTTTTAATAAGGTGACACCGGCGTCAGTCGTACAAAGTCCTTTGGTGAAACCATACTGTTTCTCATGTAAGATTTTATTGGTGTTAAAGTGGATGAGCATTTGATTAAGCATCACCTTTTCAAACACCTTGCTGAAAACTGGCAAAACGGATACGGGTCTATAGTTATTGGTGTCTTTACTGTCACCGGATTTGAAAAGTGGTATTACCTTGCTGTATTTCATAAGGTCCGGGAAGACTCCCTGGTCCACACACAAATTAAATATTAAGGCTAAATACGGAGCTACAGTCTCAATAATAGCTTGACAAACTTTAATCGACAGTCCCCATAGATCTTCGGTTAATTTGACTTTAATTTCCTTAAAAGCTTTAGTGACTGCTATGGGGTTTATATATGTTTAAATTGAAACTCAACCGGGCAGGCTGAAACGTTCGCTCTAAGTAACTCAATAGAAAGCAAGGGTGATGAATTTAAGGTTTCAGTAGTTTTAAGTGGGATACTAGTGAAGAAATCTACAAATTCTTGAGCAACTTCGTTTTTAGAATTTAAAAGGCCACGTGAAGTCTCTAGAGTGATATCATTATTAATTTTTTTATTTCTATTTGTTTCACTATTAATAATTTTCCAAACCGTCTTTATTTTATTATCGGCGGATTTAATCTTGTTGCTAATAAATAGGGCTTTAGCTACTTTGCAAGCGTTTTTGAAAATTTTAGAGTAAGTTGCAACATATTTATTAAAAGTTTCAGAGTTAATGTAAGGCTTAAGACCGTACAGCTCAAACAATCGCTCCCTACTTTTCCTAATGCCCTTTGTTGCCCAGTCACTGAACATAAACTTAGGGCAAATAGATTTAGTTTTCGTTTTTATGGTATTATTGAACTCGGTGTGAATCACCGAAAAGAATTCCTCATAAAACAGATTTGCATTGTCAATAATTTGGCTTGGAATGCCTAAATTACTAATTAAATTATCATTAAACTTATTTAAATTGCTGGGTGTTATTTGTCTAGATGTCATTTGTATTTTTTGTACTGGTGTGTAGGACTCGAAAACTACGGATTGACCGCTGTGATCAGAAGGTAGGTAATTTACAATGGATTTATCCAAGTATTCACAACCACAAAAAACATTGTCAATACATGTAGCAGAATTTGCAGTAATTCGGGTTGGTTCTGAAAACACGTTTAACAGGTTAAATGATTTAAAAAGATGAAGTAAAAATCTACTGGTATTCGAATTTTTGTCTAAAATATTAACATTGAAATCACCACAGACAACTAGAGATTTATGACTAGTAGCAAGTTTTGCTAAAGCATCTTCCATTACTGACTCAAATATAGAGTAGTTTTGATAATTTGGAGGTCTGTAAACGCACACTATTATATGCTTATCGAGCTCAACACAAGACAGTTCAATATTATATTCAACCAATATCACTACGAGTTTTAAATTTAATACAATTTTTAATTAAGATTAATGAACCCCCACGAATCTTAGATTTACGGTTAAAGCAACTTCCCACACTGTAATTTGCGTAATTAATTAGCATCTCATAGTCTCTTAACCAATGCTCAGTAAAACAAACAATTTCAAACTTTGTTCTTTCTAAAAACAATTCAATTTCAAGTTGCTTTGAAGAGAAACCTTGAATATTTTGATGAAATAATTGCAAGTCATTCTGCTTAGCCCCTTTTTTACATTTAGGTATTTGAGAGCCAGAAGGTACATTGTTATGGTTTGGTATAACACTAATGGTACTGGTATCTTCTGTTGTCTTACTGACTAGTTTAAATCATCCGGAGTGGGTCCCAAAACTCCCATGCTAACAGGCAATGAAATCCTACTACTATTGGACCCCACTCGAGAATCGTCTAACGTTACACAAGGATTGAAAACATTGTAAAAAGAATTATTAGTATAATTACTAATATTGGCCGTGTTAATTATAGAACTATGCATCGACATACTACTTATGTCTGAGTGAATATTATAAACTAATAGCCTAGCTATTTTGTGTCTACAACTAATAGGTAGATACACATTACCCCGTGTCAACTTAAGTCTATCAACAAAACTGTTGGTATCAAAGTATATAAGTCTGTCACTATAGTGACCAACTAAGAAATGGACATGCCTGTTTAGCATGTGTATATAATTATTTTTCCTGTTTGACAATTTTTTGAGGTATGGAAAAGCACACAAAATTATTTTGCGACACTTCAACTTTAACAACTCTGTTACATAGTTTGTGATGTCTTCTGTTTTAATTTTTGAGCTATTTCCTACAAATATAGTTACATCAGTATTATTATTATAAACATTTTTAGTTACTGATGCCACTATCTGTTGGTATGTTGACCCTGGCATACAATGGTTTTGATGAGAAAATCTCAGGTTATTACTTATTAATTTACCTACACCCCTTCCTATACTATCTGAGAACATTATTGAGTAAGAATCATGACTGTTATAAATCTCCGGCTGTACCACTTCTAAATATTCTTGTGTAATATCAGCTGTTACTTGTTTGTGTGTACTGTCCTGAAATGAATTCATGGCCTGGGATGGGTCCTCCATTATCTCAGACTGGACAGTTTCATTATATAGGGGCTCTGACTGACAACGACATTGACTCATTACTAACTCATTCGCAGCAAGGATATGCTCCCTAATTTGGTTCTGAGAATTCAGATACCTACTGGAAAGGGTACTGAGTTTGTCCTTAAGAACCTGTATTTCAGACTGCAAATGCTGAGTATCAATTTCATAAATTTTTATGCTATCCTCTAATTTTATTTGATAATTATTTACTTTTTTAACTAATTCAACACGCTCTTTCCTTAGTGGAATATATTTAGAAAAGAGTTTATGCTGTTTCTTAAATTGATTACATATTTTAATTAATCTGTTCAGTTTAGCATATTTTTTAAGTTTCTTATTGCTAACTTTATAATTATGTTTTACCAAGGAATCTTCAGTCAGATCAATAGTTATTAAGGAAGAGGGGTTACTATTATTATTCACTAATTCGTTATATAAGAGATTTGTTTGTTTAACCTGAGAACATTCGTTTTCTCTTTGTAATTTTAAAATAAGACTATTGGCATTAATTAACTCATCTTCTAAGTCCCTAATCTTATATAAAGCCTCCTCATATAGGTTACTACAATTATTTAAACCATCCGTGACCACTTTCAATTGATCCCGTTCATCAACAACGTCCAAGTATTGCTGATGTAGGTCTACTAACTCCCGTTTTAAGCTGGAATTTTTGGCATTAATCTCAACGACTTCCACCTCACTCTCTTCTCTCTCTAGTAACAGTTGTTGGACTTGGAGATTTGATTCTTTGAGTTCTTGGAGGGCCGTTCTCAATTTCAGCTCCATATCCATCTTACGAGTCATAACAGGCATGGTCTTCGAAATGGTAGGTAACTGAAATTAGAAGTAAAGAAACGGTGAGAACTAATAGAATAGACTAATAAAGAAAAGTTAGCAATGAGTGGGGAAAAAACATGAAATAAAACTAAAAAGAAGGGAAAAGCCTTCAGTTATGAAAGAATTGAGGTAGGCTGAAAAATTAGGTTTAAAAGATTATCTATAAATTCAATTTAAGTACCTATCTACTTAATTGAATATTTAATTTGCTTTACTTTGACAAGAGGGTAGCTTGCTTGAGAAAAAAAGAAAATTACATAAACTTATTACTTTATAGCAATAAATAATGCACAATAATTATCATAAAAAGAATTAATATTGTAAAGACCGATCAAACAAACAGAACTATGGATTTATTCTCAGTTTTGTTTCTTATTAAGAACGGTTGTCAACAAAGCGATTTAGAACCCGTCTAGAGTAATAAATCAGCAAAAAAAATGTACAAGAAATTGTCATGGATGTGTTATAAAGTTAAAAGTTACGTTTGTGGGCTGATAATATATAAAAATTAACAATACTTCCCCTGAATTATCAGACAAACACTCCGTAGCTAGAACATCAGCTGTTGTTTTTAGGTTACCGGTGACGTTTTGTTACCGAAATCTTTATTAATTATCAGGAAAACAATTTTCCTGGGTATTTACGCATTGATAAGACGTTTACACAATTAATTACACCTTATTATAACTTAATTACTATTTAAAATTAATTTTAAAATACGGAACATAATTTTTACATGTCACTGGGGCAGTGTTGCCAGCCCAAAACAAATATTCATATGAATCATATAGTTTAAACAGTCTTTAGAATAAGACAAGAAGATAATATTCAGAACTGAAACCAATAAAAGCTGGCGTACCGCAAGGGACGTTGTTGGGTCCGGTCCTGTACCTACTATACACTTGTGATATTCCTGATCCTGAAAACAATACCATTGGGACCTTTGCTGATGATACAGCCATAATGGAAGTTGGAAACAGCCACGAAGAAGCAGTAGAAAAGGTTGAAATGGCTGTTAACCAAGTTTATGACTGGACCAAAAAATGGAGGATTAAATTAAATGAATCCAAATCCGTACATATATATTTTACCAACAAAAAGCCACAGTATTTTCCAGTTTATATTAATAACAACCAAATCCCTTATGAGAATACAGCCAAGTATCTCGGTATGACCCTTGATGCAAAGCTACGCTGAAAAGCTCACGTCAAGAAGAAAAAAGATGAACTCGACCTACGGTTCAAAAAAATGTATTGGCTGCTTGGAAGACACTCCGAGCTGTCCGTGCCAAACAAACTGTTATTATACAGACAAGTCCCGATGCCAGTTTGGACTTATGGTATTCAGCTGTGGGGCTGCACCAAACAGACAAATGCATTGATCATTCAACGATTTCAGAACAAAGTACTACGGGAAATTGTTAATGCACCCTGGTACGTACGAAATAATGACCTCCATCGGGACCTAAACGTTGAGTTCATCGATAAAGTGATCCAAAAATCTGCAGAAGCTCACGACAAGAGACTTCATCAGCATGTGAACGTCGAAGCGATCCAGCTTCTCGACCACACGGACATAGTGAGAAGACTTAAAAGAACAAAACCGTTCGAGTTAGTGTTTAGAGCTAGTGTTAGTGAATAGTGTAATGTAGCACAAGTGTTACCAAATAAACACAATAAAAAGTATATTCCCCTTAATAGAGACAATATGAAAAGTGCCAATGGACACATTCTTAGAACGTAAAGACAATTTTAACCGTTTTTTTTAAGAGAATTAAATTACTTATTAGTCTATATCCAAGGCTAGATTGTAATAAGATTAGGGTCCATCATTTTGATGAACATTAGGAAAAGGAAAAAAATTTAAATAAAATATTATTATTATGTTTATGATCAAATTCCACCTGCTTCCAAGTTTTGTATAATTTAATCCTACGCGTGGGAAGCATTTTGTCGCTACTTTTAAATGGCCCTATTTAATTATGAATACAACAATTAAATTAGTTAAACAAAATTGTAGGTAAATTATCCAAATCAACAGAGATACTTTTGCAAAACAATCTTCACAAAGGTATATGCAATGTCATTGCACAGTCATTTTGAGCATCTAGAACATCCTTTTTTCAAACTCGTATTTTAATCGTCTTCCAAAAAAAATTAGTTAAAAACTAAAAAACCCGAATGAAAAAACTGAAAAGCAAAAAACAAGCACATTTTAAATTAAACAAAACTTGCAAGCAGACGGGGTCCATTCTATTTTCATTATTTTTTTCATAACTTAATATTCAAATGAACCCCGCCTTTTTTTTTTTGGTGGGTGGAAAATCATCAAATGACCCCCCCCCCCCCCCCCGCTCTTGGGCAGAACGAAGGGAAGTGTCAGACTTCTACTGACTAAAAACCGAACCCATGTTCCTTCTTTGCCCTTACGCCGAGGCCACGTCATCTAGTACAAAAATCCGCGGCCCCGACGGGCGTCGGCCCTTGCGGGCCCCTCCTTGCTGACATCTCTTTGAGGCGCGCGTGGAACACGAACGCGCCGCCGACACGGTCGGTTGCCGTCATGACGACGGCCGGACGGCGAGCTAGCCCAATAATCACCGTCCACAGGCCCGCGTCTACGGTGGCCGGAAGCCATCACGTGGCCCCCGACGTCCGGAGCGCCTCCCGCGGCGGCTGGGACGTTGAGAGGTTCTCTCCATCTCTCGTTCCGCCACCTCCTTCGCTAGCATCACTGCTTCGCTGAAGGAGGCGACGGCGTCCCATTCCTCCTCACCCCGGACCATGGCTTGCACCAGGGCCGGACGCGAGAGGTCGCCGATCGCCGCTACGAGAACACGGCGGGGCTCCGCCCAAGCAGGGCACACCTCCACAGTGTGCTCCACCGTGTCCTCCGGTCGATCCTCGCAATGGAAGCAGACGGGCGTTTCCTCCCGCCTGATTCAGTGCAGGTACCTCCCGAAACATCCGTGTCCGGTGAGGACCTGCGTCAGACGGAAGGTGAGGGCACCGTGGCTCCTCTCTAGCCACTCCTCAAAGAGGGGACTTACCGCCACTATCGTGGCGTGCCCAATGAACCCCACCTGCTTCCAAGTTTTGTTTAATTTAAAATGTGCTTGTTTTTTGCTTTTCAGTTTTTTCAGTCGGGTTTTTTAGTTTTTAACTACTTTTTTTATTTCCAACTTTTTAGTTCTTTTGTTTGTTCTTTCGTTGGTCGCGTAAAATTCTTCTTCGCAGATGATTTAACTTTTGTGCTTGCTAAGGATTTCTCACTTTGAATTTCTTTTAAACATATAAGTGTTATATATTTTTGTAAACTCCTTTAAAACTCTATATTTTGACACCCTATTCGATGGTATTACTGGATTTTTTTTTTAACTCCGCGATTTGGCCCCCAAAACCCGCAATTTTTCTTTGTTTTTTTTTTTTAATTTTAATGTCCATAACACTCGCGCCATCAAGACGAATCTAACGACGTATATTTCATTGTAATCGGTTCATCCGTTTATGAGTTATGAGGGAACAAAGAAACGGACATACATACTCATACATATACATACATACACGTCAAACACATAACCCTCCTTTTGGAATTCGCCGCAGTCGGGTAAAAAGGAGAACGTTTTCAATTCATTCGCAAGAGTATATACCCGAGGTGGTCCCATCGTCAGCATGTCGGGATCTCATGATGGAATCTCAGCGAAATCGAGGGCAACAAAGTTAATTTTTCACTTTTTCGTTTTTTGAAGTCGGATTTGTTTTATGAAAAATATATATTATGTTTTTCATATATCCCCCTGATAAATGATGTTTGTTCTATAGGGACAAAGTGATCAATTTCAAAATACACTCTGCATTTCAGTTTTCTATTGAAATATTATGATTCAAATTTTACTTACGTGCTCACGCACGTCGCCTGACGAAACCTGTTCATAACATAATCTTCTCCTCTAGATTTTTTTTAAAAAAAAAAACGTTGCCCTTCACTAGAAATTTCTCCTGTATCGTGGGTGGGTTCACAAACATTTAAACTAACATACACAAATATCCAGACCCAGAACAACTATCTGCCAGCCTTTCGGCACGAGTCGCGAACGAAAGGTAGTGCAGGTATTTAACTAATGGGCTGCGGGTTGTTAGAAAGAGATACCGAGGCCTCGGAAACAGAGGGCTAACAGGGAACATCACACTCTTTTCTGATCCGCCCAGAGTAGTAGGATCATTTGATGAATTTTGCCACCATTCAAAAAACAAGGAGCAGCCACTAAAAATACTTCCCGCTGTCTGTCCCTATGTATGCTTAAATATTTAAAACTACGCAACGGATTTTTTTAATAGATATTATAGTGAATCAAGAGGAAGGTTTTAATACCACTTTTGAACCCGTGCGAAGCCGGGGCGGGTCACTAGTGAATTATATTATTAAAGTTTTTTGATGGCGCTTTCAAAATTCTCATGCGCGCCCACTTTAGGCTTAGAATGTGCTTGTTTGCTATTCCTTTTTTTCAGTCGAGGTTTTTTAGTTTTTTAACTACTTTTTAGTATCATAAACCAAAAATATTTTATTTTTCCATTATGATTGTGGGATTCACTAACATTGCTTAAACCAAAAAAGGTCCAACCAAAGATAAATTCCAGACCTACAGTACCTAATAAAAGATTTGTTTGCTCTTGAGGCAGTTTATTAAATAATTTGTGAAAGATGTTGAAAAGATTATGACACAAAGACGGACATACCTCAAGGTCACCCGATCATAGATAATTGTTGAAGAAAAATACTTTTATTTCAGACATTTTGGTCCATAATATTTGATTTAGTTGTCGAAACAACTAACACAATTCACAAGAAAAAAATAATTTAATGACATGAATAATGAATATTTAATTTTTTTATGATTTTTATTGACGGTGGTATATAAATACTCCCTACCAATTAATTACATCAGACAGGAAAAGTGTTACATGCGATTACAATGTGGCTAATAGTATTGTTAGTGACATGTTGTGTTGTTCAGGCGCTCTGGTCCTGGTTGAAACCGCGGTCCCCCACGTGTCCACCGGTTTTTCCTGGTGCGTTGCCAGTCATAGGACATGGACATTTGCTGCTTGGGGACTTGCAACGTAAGTATTTTCCTGAACACTTTATAATAGCAAAATAAAGAGAGTAAGAAAAATAATCTTCTTCTTCAGTCGGTCCCTCATTACTGAGGATCATGGTCACTGGACCCCTTCAAGCGGACAATCTGCCTCCATCTACTCCGGTCTGAAGTTGCCCTCACCACCTGCTGAAATTTGCTTGAGGAAATAGCCTTTTCTACTTGGTCGGACCATCGTGTTGGCGACCGGCCTCACGCTCGCTTGCCTTCGGTATTACCAACAATGACCAGTTTTTTAAGGCTGCTTTCTTCTCTTCGCATTATGTGGCCGAAATAGGACAAAATACGCTATAGGCAAACTGTAGAAAATCGAGTCTTGATATCAAGTTGGGAAAGGATAGACACATTTGTGCGTTTGGCTGTCCATGGAATTCAGAGCGTCCGCCTCCAACACCTCATTTCGAATGCGTCTATCCTCTGTCTTTCTCTTGTTTGAATTGTCCAAGTTTCAACTCCATAAAGTAAAATCGGGAAAACTAGTGCTCTAAACGGGCCTTCGTTTTAAAACTTATACCTCGATTTTTCCAGATGTTTTGGAGACGCATCATAGCATCCTTAGCCATGGCTATCCGCCGTTTTATTTCTGGGACGCAGCTATCTTCATTGTTTTACTAGAGCCCAGAAAAACGAAACTGTCCACAGTATCGATGCCTTGGATGTTATAGGCGCCCGATAGCTTTCCCGCACGATCTATCACCATATGCTAGGTTTTCTGCCCATTTATTGCTAGCCCTAATTTGCCACTTATCACCTCCAATTTGTACAGTATCTCTTTCATATCGCTAAGTGTTGTAGCAAGGAGAACGGTGTCTTCAGCGTACCTTAGATTGGAAATCCGCTTTCCACCAACAGCAAATCCCTTATCCCAGCCCTCAAGAGTCTTGCGAATCATATACTCTCCGTACAAATTGAAGAGCAGAGGTGAGAGGATGCATCCCTGCCTAATGCCTTTCTTGATGGAGAACACATTTGAACAGTCGATGTCTATTTTGACGAAAGAGCGGTTGTTGATGTAGAGGCATCAGATTAGGTCAATAAGAGGTTGAGGCGATCCCATGTCCTTCAGAACCTCCCACAGCTTGTCCCACTCCACACAATCAAAGGCTTTGTTGTAATCTATGAAACACAAGAAAGAAAAGAAAGAAAGAAAGAAAAAATATTTATTGCCGCAGAATTATACACATACAATAAAAAAGCAGTAAACACAACTTACAACTAAAAAACAAAATTGGTACAAAAAAGAAAAGAAAAAAAAGTTTTAGTTTACAACATAACAATAAAATAAAAAAAACAACTGCGACAAATGGGTTACACACAAACAACAAACACAACAAATACAGGGCTGTTAAATTCCCGGCTTTTTTAATAATTTGGCGAACGTTCAGGATTTGTACCCGCGTGCCTTTGTTTCTAACAAAACCTGCTTGCTCTTCTGGAATTTGTGGCTGAAGAAAGTGTTTTAGCCTGTTGTTAATGATGTGTAAGAGTATCTTGCTGATGTGTGGAATAAGTGCCAAGGTCCTGTAGTTGCTGCAGTCTTTGGTAGAGCCTTTTTTATGAAGTGGAACAAACACGGACTCTGTCCACTCTTCAGGCCATCTCCTGGTCTTCCATATAGAATTACAGATGTTTAGGATCTGTTTCACACCTTTGGAATCTAGGTTTTTAAGTAATTCGGCGGGCATTCCATCTTTACCTGGAGATTTACTATCCTTAAAACATCTAAGTGCATGTACATAACAGTAAGTGAATGCCTTGCCTCGGACACCATGGCCTGTCCTGCAGTCGAAGTGCGGACCGTTTTGCGCGACAAGCGAACATTAACGACATCATCCGACGAGCTCTTCGAGCCCAGCTGTCATACAGCCAAATGGCTTGGCACGCGACGATGGCAAAAGACCGGACGGCATGTCCTTGTTTCCTTGGAAGATGGGTAGGCCTTTAGTGTGGGACGCAACTTGCGTCGATACTCTTGCGCCATCGCATTTTCCAAGCTCTTCGTGTTGTGCTGGCGCTGCCGCTGCGGCTGCGGAGAACCTCAAGTGGCGTAAATATAGTAACCTTGGTGGAAACTATATTTTCGAGCCGTTTGGGGTTGAAACTTTAGGGCCGTACTTTGGTCCTAGTGCACACAGCCTTTTTAAGGATATTTCCAAACGCCTTGTTGACGCTTAATGCGACCCAAGGGCTGCCAGTCTCTTGGGTACTTTACCTGCTGACAGCGTTGAGGAGGAGTTTTTCGATGCCCTTTTATAGTTAGTTTGTTTTTAGGTTAGTTTAGTTTATATAATATTTAGTCTGACTTTAATGTTTAAACCTCTGACTGCAGAATTTCGGGTTCTTGCGGTGAAAAATCTGAAAAGAAATTAAAAAAAAATATGAAAAAAAAAACTTTCTGGTCGGCCATGTTTTTGTCTGTAATGGTAATCCATGGGCAAAAATATTATTTCTTAAACTGGAAAGAAGATATTAATAAATTAGTAGTTGTGATCTGCTTTTGTTCGTGTTACAATGTTTTTAGCCAGTTGAAGGAGAGAGAAGAGCTTTTTTTTAAACACAGTATGAGATTACGGTTACGGTGAACGGTGAACGGTTACTGGCATTCAGTGCATTATTCTGAACTTCCCCGCATATTAACTTCACATAAATAATCACTACATAATATAAAACAAAGTCGCTTTCTCTTTCCCTATGTCCCTTTGTATGCTTAAATCTTTAAAACTACGCAACGGATTTTGATGCGGTTTTTTAATAGATAGAGTGATTCAAGAGGAAGGTTTTAATATCTTATTTGTACCCGTGCGAAGCCGGGGTGGGTCACTAGTCCTTACATAGTATAAAACAAAGTCGCGTCTGTTTGTTTGTTTGTTTGTCTGTATGCTTAAATCTTTAAAACTACGCAACGGATTTTGATGCGGTTTTTTTTAATAGATAGAGTGATTCAAGAGGAAGGTTTTAGTATATAATTTGAACGACATCCACGCGGGTGAAGCCGCGGGCATCAGCTAGTTATTAATAAAACATAAAACAGTGACATTAGACTGAAAATACATTTATGTATGTTGTTATGTTGTGTCTGTTGGTTACAACCTAGTAGGTATAACGGGCTGGTGTCCGCCATTCCACGTCTAAAGCGCGTATTTTGCGTACGGGTGGGAACATTATTCGATCCACCCCAGCTCCCCGAGAAAGGCCAGCAACCTTTTCGTGTTGCAACCCCCGGACAATGCAGGAGCACGTGGGCTGCTGTTTCTTCTTCATCCATGCCGGCTCAACACAGAGGGCCGTTATATCCTATTCAGTGTATCAGTCTGAACCTCGAGGTTGTAACCGTTTCTGTGTCCGTGTCCCGTTCATTTTGAATATAATTGTATATTTACTTACAAAGCAAGTTGAGCCTGCTTTTTGGTCCACTCTCGCAGAGAGGGTAATGTGTCTTAGCATTAAACGGACTTTTCATTTATATTTACAGAAATGTGGAAAGTTGAAACAAAGTTATACCACTATTGTTTGCAGAATGAAGATATAGCCGAATTGCGTATTGGTCCTCATTCTTTTTATGGTAAGTTAATTTTTCCGTAGTCCATCATCTACCAATTCCATGGCTGTCCCGATAGTGCACCGACCTTTGCAATGCTAAAACGTAACGACCAATTGAAATTTTCACTCATAATAGTCCGGTTAATTTAGACATTTAACCGGACTATTGAGTGAAAACTTCAATTGGTCGTTACTTTTAGACATCCGAGGTTACATTAATTCCCACCTAGCTGAAAATTGGGATTTTTCAAAACACCGTTTAAATGAAATGTGAAAAGTCCTCATCGATCCGACACCTGGAAAACTCAACTCGTTATTTTTTTTTATTATTATTATGACTCAATATGCAATAAATGTATACAATATGCAATATTAAGTTACAAAGCCCTTAAGATTTCACTAATTATGTAAACACCTAATCATTAAAAAAAACGGTCAAGCGCGATTCGTACTCACGCACGAAGGGTTTCGGACCATTATCTGTACAACGACAAAAAATCTTTGTCTGTTGTATGCGAGCCCCACTTGAATATTTTTTTATTCAACTAAAATACATTTTCTGTGAAAATTTCAACCGTCTTACTATCACAGATAATGAGGTACAGCTTGGTGACAGACGGACGGACAGCGGAGTCTTAGTAATAATAGGGTCCTGTTTTACCCTTTGGGTAGGGAACCCTAAAAAAACCTCAATGAAGTCGACTAATTTTAAATAAAATGTACTGAACTAAGGAAGCGTATAAATATTATGTCACAAGGTTGCAAGTGATCGCTTCCCGGGAAGTAACATTATAAAAAAAACAATTGACGATTGTATCTACATACTTATGCCGATGATGGTGTTCTCACGATTTACAAGTTATTTATTTATTTTAGTAATAATGTGGGAGTAAAATCATGCATATAAAAATTCATTAATATTTTTAGCTTCATGAATATTACTTTGTTTCTTATTTTTTTGGTAATGTAATTGGAATACCTTCCGAATTGGACAAGGTTTTAGGGTAGTTGAATTACTAAAAAATATGATTCTGTTTAGTGCGTCTGTTAGATTATCAAAAAATATTGGATACGTGTTTTTTGAGTCAAATTAATACAAATTGACAAAAATAAAACGAGTCAAAGATCGTGAGTGGGGGGCTGGTGACGTCACTTTCTGGTAAAAAATGTACCAAACTGTGACGTCGCCTTCATTTATTGTTTACGTGAAAAAAGAAAACTTACGTGTCCAATATTTTTTGGAAATCTATCTGACGGACTATTTCGATTTTTTCTCCCTATTATAATAATTATAGCTTACTTGCTAATAGAAAATTAATAGAACTAGATCTTTCTTTGTTTCGTTTCAGCGATTACAGACCCAGATGACAGTTATTCTGTAGCAAATAAATATTTAGAGAAACCTTACTTTTACAAGTTTGGTAAAGAGGTGTATGACAGGGGGCTAGTAACATCGACTAGTAAGTATACACTATAATTTTATTAATCCTCCTACTTATTGCATGGAAGACGAGACGAGACGGCGAGGTTGCAGTACTTTGTTTTTATGTACGCACGACCTCACCCCGCGCCCTGCCGCGCGAGTGATTTATTGCCTAAATTTTGACTGTTTTTTGCTTCTTGGAGAAAAACTATAAAGAAATTATACAATATGTTTTCAACATTTACTTCAGAATAAAAAGTTCTATCTATTGATATAACTTTTATATAAATTCATGATGAAATGTCTTAGCAGTACACGTTTGAAATTGTGATTTAGAGTCATGTTTGATAAAAAAAAGTATCGAGCCGATCATTCTAAATCGCGTTTCTATCTTTAGGATTTACTAGAGAGTATGTTCAATTTTTATGTAATGATTTTTATTTATTAAAAAACTCGTATTTAGTTCGATTTGTATAGGTTCAAAAATCTTAAAAAGTACTGCAACCCCGCCCTTGAAGAAACCGTTGAGTCAAGCGTATACCGTCGATGACTGTAACAATATAATATTTTAAAACGCAATCGTGTGAAACCATTTATTTTGGTTGCACAATTAGAGGCAACCGTTACTTAACGTCTCGTTTCAATATTCAGACTTTATTCATATCTATGGATGACATGCCCCGTCGGGGCTGCGGGTTGTTCGAAAGAGATACTGCAGCCTCGGCACAAAGGCTAAGAAGGAACATGGGTGGTTTTAAGTCAGTAGAAGACTGACACTCCCTACCGCTCTGCCCAGAGCGGAAGGAGTGTCAAAAAAAAGTTATGACACTGTGTTTAATTTTTCACTAGAGGGGTTTTGTAATAATCGCCACGTGATCGCAGTTCCGTAGTTACAAAAGCACAAAAAACGCTGCTTTCCACTCTCTGGTTGATTTGGTGAAGAGGATCTGGTACATGCGAGAGCCACGGGACCGGTCATTATGGCGACACTTCGGGGAGGTCTATGTCCAGCAACAGATCTCTTTCGGCTGAAATGATGATGATGGATGGCTTGTTAAAAGTCATCATCATCATCATCGTCCTATTTAATGGACTCAGGCCTCCTCTCTAGGAGAGGGATGGGCTATATCCACCATGCGGGCCCAGTGCGGATTGGCAGATGTCACATGTCTTCGAATTTTTTGGTTCTAAGATATGCCGGTTTCCTCACGATGTTTTCCTTTACCGTTTTGAGTTAAAAGTAATTTGACAAAAATGCTGTATTTTAATAGGGTCTTAGATCATCTTCATTAATGTATTTCAGCATCATTATGGAAGCCGCACCGCAGACTCCTAAACCCAGCCTTCAACCAACAAGTACTTCACACATTTGTGGAGGAATACATCATTCAGGCAAAGAGTCTTGTCTCCCAACTGGCTTCAAAAGTGGGAAACGGACCGTTTGATGTACAACCATACATGATAACAAATCTACTGGGAACTGCTTGTCGTAAGTATTTAGTTTCTTTTATTGCATGTTATTGGTGTAACGCCACCTAGGCCGTGTCATCACTTTACGTCATGTGAGTTGTGGCCAAACGCAAGCCCATATAGAATAAAAAAGTACTACCTAATTCATTTTTTGTACAATAATTTACCATTGTCATTTATAATTATGCTGTATTAATTTGCTTATTGTACTTTATTTTGGAAATAAATTATTATTATTATTATTATTATTTCTGAAGTTATCATTACCATTCTCCTGCCCGTAGGCCAATTTATTTGTTGGTCGGCGAAGCAAGTCTTCTTCAGTCCGACTTCACCCGCTGCTGGGTAGTTCTCTCCTTGCTTGTGCCAGGGTCTGCATTCCATTGCCATCAACCGGTTACAAATACAGAATAAAAAAATCTTGATAGAAAGAGACTTTGCCCGACCTAATACAAAATATTTTCTTTAGTGTGGGACGCAACATGTGTCGATACTCTTGCGCCATCACATCTTCCAAGTTCATCGTGCTGCGCAGGTGGAGCCGCTGCGGCTGCAGAAAACCTCAAGCGGCGTAAATATAGTAACCTTTGCGGAAACTATATTTTCGAGCCATTTGGGGTTGAAACTCTGGGGCCGTGGGGTCCGAGTGCTCATAGCCTGTTTCAGGAAATCTCGAAACGCTTAGTTGACGCTTCTCGTGACCCAAGGGCTGGCTTTTATCTTGGCCAGAGGCTAAGTGTTGCCATACAACGAGGCAATGCCGCCAGTCTTTTGGGCACATTACCGGCTGACAGCGTTGAGGAGCAGTATTTCGATACCTTTCTACAGTTTATTGTTAGTTTAGTTTATTTTATAGTTTTAAATAATTTATGTATTCCAATAATATCATGGTAATTGATAATAAACTAAGTTATTCGCATACAATATTAATGTAAAGAATATTTTATTGCAGGAACGACACTTGGGCTTAGAATGAATGAAGATAGCACGGCTGTGAAAAGCTATGCTGATGCAACAGAGGAATTACTTGTTGTATTCTTAGAGAGAACGCAGAGATTCTGGTTACATTTTCAATACATATTCAACTGGACTTCATACAAAACAAAGCAAGACGGCCTCATGAAAATCTTGAAAGACATAACTTCAGCGGTAATCACCTTTTATTTTCTAACCAATGCAGTAATTGCGTTAATTGAATCAGAATATTCAATGAATAGACTTAAAACAAAGCTCATTATTTTAAGACACAAAATAAAACATAGTTTAAGTAATTAAGTTCTTGGGAAAAATGTTGTGATTGTTTTAATTTGAGCACATTTCTACAATGTACCCTGTAATATTGTATGTTCCTGTAAAATTGCATGGATACTTCTATTTTCCTGTAAACGTTTTTAGTCGATAACTAGTTTACGTTGTGACGTCATTTCTCGCTTCACACGATTTTATTTCAGAATTTGACTGTATTACTACTATAAATAAATGTATAAGACCTTGATAGGAAAAGAATGTTGACAACTGTACAGCTGTGTAATAAATAACATTGGGTTTAGTATGGGTTTAATGAAAAGAAATAGAAAATGATTTGGATACTCTGAGGAAACCGGCAATGTCTTAGATCCAAAAAATTCGAAGACATGTGACATCTACGATAGATTATGTTACATAAAAAAACCACCGACTTCAAAAACAACAAAAAGAGAAAAATAAACTTAAGGCGATGACAAGAGCCAAATAGGCTTGTCTCGAACAACTTTTTAGCCAAATCTATACAGTTTAACACGGCGGAAAAAATATATGTTAATCTTGAACATATTTCTGAAAATTTCGTTGTTTTCAAAACACGTTTCTGAAAAGTTTTCTCGATACAAATAAATGGTAAACATACCTCTTAAAATGATCTTCCAACAAAAATATCTGAATTAATTATCAACGTACGTTCGTAAAATTTATAAGAATAACGTATCATATTTAAATACAAAATTTGGTTGTTTTTAATTTTTGATTATTTAATAAATTATTTTGATGTAATTAATTATTATATGGTTTGTAAGAAGTTCGAGCGTTGCGTCATCGCGCTCTCTTTCTTACCTAAGCAATCCGACAGTGAGCGCTTAGGCGCGGTGCTAGACGGACGTATGTCACTTTGCGCCCCACTGACAGCTATCCGTTCATCTATAAATTATTATTGACCGCGTCACAATGTTAGTCCAGGATCCACGGTACATTTTTTCACTTGATTACTATCAAGCTAATTTTCCGTGAGCAGCTGCATTTTGATGAGACGCCAACATTACCCTATACGAAAACTGTTGTAAAACTGATGTACTGACGTCAAATAAACATTTTTTCTTTCTTTCTTTCTTTCTTCTTCTTTCTTTCAAAACTCTCGATTGTGGTAGGTAATAGGGGCAGCAGGGATAAAATATATATTGATTATATATTATTATAATTATTTATTTGATGATTTTCAAAAATCTATTACTAACTATTTTATTTTTATCTGATGATCATTATCTAAATCCAACATGTATTGAAACGAGCTCATCAAAAATTACTACAAACCAGCTGTTTTTTAGGGGTCCGTAGCCGAATGGCAAAAAACGGAACCCTTATATATTCGTCATGTCTGTTTGTCCGTCTGTCCACCCGTATGTCACAGCCACTTCATTCGGAAACTATTGAGACTACACAGTTGAAACTCGGTAGGTAGATGTATTCTGTGAACCGCTTTACGATTTTTATACAAAAATAAAAAAAAGGATTTAGGGGGTCGCCCCATACATGGAACTGAAACTATTTTTTTTTTTTTCATTAAACCTATACCTACGTGTGGGGTGTCTATAGACATTAGACAGGTCTTTAAAAATGACATTGAGGTTCCACAAACAATTTTTTCTCAAAGCCAATCGTTTGGAAGACAGACACTTCCAAATTTGTAAAATGGCGACCGGCCTCGCGGTCGCTTGCCTTCGGTATTGCCAACAATGACCAGCTTTTCAAGGCTGCTATCTCCTCTTTGCATTATGTGGCCGAAATAAGACAAAATACGCTGTAGGCAAACAGGTTGACAATCGAGTCTTGATATCGAGTTGGTAAAGGATAGACACATTTTGTGCGTCTGGCCGTCCATGGAATTCGGAGAATCCGCCAAAAACACCACATTTCGAATGCGTCTATCCTCTGTCTTACTCTTGTTTGGATTGTCCATGTCTTAACTTGTGGGGAAAAATGCTCCTTCCGAGAAGCCTGTGCCTGAAAAGGAACCGATCCAGGCTGATGATGGTTTCGTGACGGTGTTGAGGAGGAAGCGCCGTCAGCGAACCATCAAGAACCGCTGCGGCACGGCTCCATCGGAGCCCAATGTGCATATTCGTGCCGCAAAGCCGAACACTGTGTACCTCTCCCGTCTACATTACACCACTACGACGGAGGACATCGTGGAGTACGTGCGCCAGAAGATCAAGTACGTGGCGAGAGTGCAGCTGCTCGAGTCGCGCCGCAACGTCAATGTTTAAAAAAAAAAAAAAAAAAACTTTAAGGCGTTTGTGGTGCGAATACCGACATGCTACCTGCACCTCGTCTTGGAAGAGGACTTTTGGCCGCAGGGGGTGGTGTTTCGACGCTTCCGCGGGCAAGTGCCACATGATCGCACAGTGACGTAGTGCAAGTGTAGTGATACTAATATAGTTTTAAGGTTTTGTTTACTAACACAAGCTGTCAATTATATCGTATGTATGTTAGTCTGTAAGGTATTTAATTATGGGCCAAAGTAGCTTGAAAATAAATAAATATTATTATTATTAACTCTATGGAGGAAAATCAGGAAAACTAGTGCTCTGACCAAACGGGCCTTCGTTTTAAAACTTATACCACATTTTTCCCAGATGTTCCGGGGGCGTAATATAGCATCTTTAGCCATGGCTATCCGCCGTTTTATTTCTGTGACGCAGCTACCTTCATTACTTATATTGGAGCCCAGTTAATCGAAGCTGTCCACAGTATAGATGCCTTAGATGTTATAGGCGCCCGATAGCTTTCCCGCACGATCTACCACCATAAGCTTGGTTTTCTGCCTATTTATTGTAAACCCTACTTTGCCACTTTCCAATCTGTGCCGTATCTCTTTCATGTTGCCAAATGTTGTAGCAAGGAGAACGGTGTCATCAGTGTACCTCAGATTGGAAATCCACTTTCCACCAACAGTAAACCCCTTGTCCCAGCCCTCAAGAGTCTTGAATGATATTACTCTTCATACATATTGAAGAGCAGAGGTGAGAGGATGCATCCCTGCCTAACGCATTTGAACAGTCGGTGTCTATTTTGACGAAAGAGCGGTTGTTGATGTGTAGGTAGAGGCATCGGACTATGTCAATAAGATGTTGAGGCGTTCCCATGTCTTTAAGAACCCCCCACAGCTTGCCCCACTCCACGCAATCAAATGCTTTGGTATAATCTATGAAACATATCAATACAGGGCTGTTAAATTCCCGGCTTTTCTCTATAATTTGGCGAACGTTCAGAATTTGTTCCCGCGTGTCTTTGCCTTTAACAAAACCTGCTTGCTCTTCTGGAATTTGTGGCTCCAGAAAGTGTATTAGCCGGTTGTTTATGATGTACAGGAATATTGATGGTGCGTGGAGTAAGTGCCAAACACTTAATATAATTTTTAGAATCTTGTAGGTAACTTGTAAAGAGTGGGTTTAATAGAAAATATCCAATCCCCAAAACCCAGTTAGTAAGTAATCATTTTTAATGACTTCGTTATCGATACATATTGGAAGGAAGGAAGGGGACTCTTTGATCAAACCATACATTTTGTAGGACAAATATTTTTTCAAATAATTTAGATAATTATCATCAGATTTAACAAAAAAAACCTAGCTGATGATTCTCAAAAGTGTCTGTACTAACACTTTTGAGAATCATCAAACCAACATATTTTATCCCTGCTACCCCTATTACTTACCACAATCGAGAATTCGAGAGTTTCGTGCAGGAAATTGTTGGGCGTCTCGCCGTCTCATCAAAATTAGCTTGATAGTAATCAAGTGCAAAAATGGACCGCGGATCCTGGACTATTTGTTTCTTACTTGGTAGTATGGCGCTAGGGTATCGGAAAAATTGTGGGCGTGTCCAAAAATACTGAAACATCAGAAGTCAATAGCTATTGTCATCGTCTTAAGAATAAAAATCAGCTTCTGAAGTCGGTGACTTTTGTTTGTTTGACTTCATGTTTTTGCCACCGACTTCAGAAGCTGATTTTTCTTCTTAAGTTTATTTTTCTCTTTTTGGTGTTTTTGAAGTCGGTGGTTTTTTTTGCAAAAAAGTTTTTTTATTTTTTCATTTTTAGTTGTAATTTTTGCGAGCATGAAGACAAGTGATGACTGCTAGATACTTGAATAGCGTCAGAAAAAGCACGAAACACGTAATACGTGTCTATGAAATTCATATTTAGCAACTAAAAAAATGTTTATTGTACACATCTGCATACCCCGCAGAGCATACAGGCGTGATGTTACGTCATGATAATGTATATTCAATAAACATCCAAGCGATTCCAGCAATTACGACAGATTTGCCGTCTATTTTTTAAGAGTTCCATTGTATATCTCCGAAGATCAGCATCAGATCTTCACCAAAAAAAAATGGGACCACCTCAGGAGTATACTCTTTCAAATAAAAAAAGAATTTTGATAATCGGTATACAAATGGGGGAGAAATCAGGTAACATACATAAAAAAAAAATACATACACACGAACATAGTAACCTCCTTTTTTGAAGTCGGTTAAAAATACACATCTGCCGAACTGTAAAGCAATTTGTCACCAGTAGGTTATCGTGGAATCTTATTAATATTCTGTATACATTTAGGTATAAATCTAAGTTAAAACTAAGACAACGGCAATGGTGACCCATTGCCTTAGTCTTAGTTTTTTTACTGACGTCTAAGTCATTATAGTCAGCGCCATCAGTCAACCAATGTCATGAGACCATTTTTTCATCGTCATAATCATCATTGTAGGGCTTTTGTATGGTCCCGTCGGGGCTGTGGATTATCGAAAGGATAACGCGGCTCCGACACAAGGGCGAAGAAGGAACATGGGTTTGGTTTTTAGTCAGTAGAAGTCTGACACTCCCATTCGCTCTGCCCAAGATCGGGGGGGGTTATTCGATGATTTTCCACCCACCAAAAAAAAAAAAAGGGCTTTTGTAGGGTAAGAAAGAAAGAATTGTTGTTGTAATACATACTAATTATTCTTAAGGCCGCGGTATTTTGTACGTATTTTCCACCCACCAAAAAAAAAAAAAGGGTTCTCAGGGTTCTGAAGAAAATTGTGTTGTAGCATATTAATGATAACGAATATGAATAATTTCCGTTTTTCAGGTGATCACTAACCGGAAATCAGACTTGAAATCTATTGATAATTTGGACAAAACTGAAAGCCCTGAATCAGGTAAAAAAAAAAAAAAAAAATTTAAACTTGTACTTGTAACATGTACAAGAGTGCATAGTGTGCATAGGCGGACTTAATGCCACAAGACATTCTCTACCAGTCAACCTTAGGGTTATAAATAGGACAGCACTATGGTAGAACACAAAAAAAAAATAGAGAGACAAATCTCTAAGTTTTGGACATTTTTAAATCGCTCATCTTCTTTTCTCAGTAACTTTGTAGTGATGCAGTTCCAACTGAAATTAACTCTATAGCTTGTGATTTTATTTCAGCAAATTTCAAACCTTTACTGGATCAAATGATAGACTTAGCGGACAAGCAAGATGCATTCACTGAAGAGGAAATCAGGGAACACCTGGACACTATCATAGCAGCTGCTTACGACACTACAGCTACAGCGTTAACATTCATCTTGATACTGCTTGGGTCGCATCAAGATGTACAAGAACGAGTGTATAGAGAGTGAGTATTGAACGAAAAGAGAACCACACGATATAGCAATGGTACAGGGGCCGTATTTTTGAATCAATAGAATTCCAAATCGTGTAGGTACGAAATCGCAGAATTCATCACGTCATTTCCGTCATTTCTACTGGTAGAATATCGAAAACGAGTGGGTCGGACCACTCGTTGCAAAATTCACGGGTATGAATATTCAAAAATAGCGATTTCGTACGGATTCGTATACGAATTCTGCGATTTCGTACACGATTTGGAATTCTATTGATTCAAAAATACGGCCCCAGCAGTTTCACTTTGTTATTATTAGTTAGTTCATGAAAGCTTGTAAAGAACTCCTGCTCGCGGGTTGGAACTAGACAGGGATCGTGGCATTAGTTTTGATGATCCCCGCTGCAAATGTGGAAAGGGAACATAGAGGTGGTTTTTAGTCAGTTAGAGTCTGACAGACCCCTCTGCTCGCCCCAGTGTGGAGGATATCCACGAGGGCTTTCCAACCCGCAACAAAAAACAAAAAAAAAAACTAAGGACTGCGTTATTTGCAGCACTGAACTACGAAAATCTAAGTTGAATGATTGTTGTGAATTTTTATAGGTAAGTGTTGGTAGATACAGTAGTAGTTGCCACAGCTGGTATAATCTAGATGAGGTTTGAACAGGAGCTTGGTTCCACAGAACATACACTGACCTTTTTGGTGAAGTCCTTCAGAAAGGGCAGCTGGTGTGTAGTACTCGCATGCGTGTATGACCAGATGTATGAACATAGACGAGGCAATCGGAATATGTAAGGATCGTAGCAGGTGGCGCGATGGCGTTCTGTGGTTTCTGCCTACCCCCATTAGGAAACAGCGTTAGTTTATGATCATGTATAAATATACTTTGTTAACAGGTTACAAGAAGTACTCGAAAATCAAGACAGAGATTTGAACAGACACGATTTACCAAAGCTAGTATACATGGATGCAGTGATAAAAGAGAGCTTGAGGCTGTATCCTCCAGTGCCACGGATTGCGAGATGTTCTCCCACGGATGTTCAGTTGAGTATGTATTTACTACTATACAGATTTTCATCTTTATTGCTAAAGCGTTAGGTTCAAGGTTGATTGAGAAAATTTGGCAGTTTCTGGTAGCTTATTATGCTGGCGTTTGTACATAAAATCATATCACTCCTCTAATCCCTAAAAGATTAGGCAGTGGGGACCCTAAAACACCCATATTTTGTCTTAGTGAGTATAGTGACTTAAGCCAGGCAAAAGTTCAGACTTCGTGTTGATCTAAAAAGGTAAATGAGTCTTTGCTAACAGGACCCCTCATGAAGGCTTTCTGACATGTTATAATTTAAGCCCATCAATGTTTTTTCTGCAATGAAAAAAATCTGATATGCTATTTTCTTGACTTCGATTAAATCTTGATTTCGAAACAGTACCTAATTTTAGATTTTTATTGAAATTCGAGTACAACAAAACTGTCCTGCAGGGCTATTGCGTATCTTTTAATGACAGTGGATAACTTATAGTGTCTATCAAATAACTGTCAAATGGTGAGTTTTTAAGAAAAAAATGTACCAAACCATAAACAATTTAGAGTTAATCTATGGACACTTATGATAGCCACTGCCATTAAAAAGATACGCAATAGCCCTACTGGTCAAGTTTACGTACTCAACGATCGGTGAAAAAAGGTCTTCGACACGAGAAGAATAAGGAGACTAAAGTTTATTTTCTTCATACATTCCAGAAAACTACATAATACCAGCTAATTCTACCATCCTAGTATCGGTGTACGCAATCAATCGACATTCCTCGTGGGGAGCTGATGCAGGGCAGTTTAAACCGGAGCGATGGCTAGATCCTGCAACCTTACCAAAGAATCCTAACTCGTTTGCCAGCTTTAGCCTGGGCAAACGAAACTGTATAGGTGAGCATATATTTTAGTACTAGTTCTTCTCCGAAAAATGGAATATCCAATACAATTTTTTTTCTTTTTCGTTCCTGAGATGAGCATTTCCATTAGCATTCTTATGATAGGAATGTTTCCTGATCAAAAAATATATGATTCTGTTTAGTTCGTCTGTTAGATTATCGTAAAATATTGACGAAAATAAAACGTGTCACAAGAATGGGGGCTTGTGACGTCATTTTCTGGTAAAAAATGTACCTACCTACTAAACGACACACGACGTTTTGAACCCCATTATCGTCTTCATTTTTTGTTTACGTGAAAATAAAAAATATGTGTTTATATTTTTTGTAAATCTGTCTGACGGACTAATTAGATTTTATTTGTCAACTCTATTTATCTATCTTTTATTACAGGAAAGTTATATGCCATGATGATTGTCAAGACAAATCTTGCGTACATAATGAAGCGGTATCGTGTTCTAAGTGATATCGACAAGTTAGAGTCACGCTGTGATGTACTTCTGAAACCTGTAGCTGGACACCTAATAAGTTTGGAATCAAGAACGTAATATTCGTATTTTATGAATGTTTAGCTGGGAGCAAATACATTGTTTATTATACCACTGAAGTCAATAATGTGTAACATAATTATATCAAATTGAATTGGAGATGAATTAAATTATTTACAATTTTTTCTACTAACGTGCTAGTTATTTCATCATCACCCTTTAATGTTCCCACTGCAGGGAACTTTAGGCCTCCATTCTAGGAGAGGGATGGGCTATAATCCACCACGCGACCTCAGGGGCTGCAATCTCGACAGAGATAACGTCAAAATCGCTAACTTTCAATCCTTAATTACTAACGAATAAATTCGGTTTCAATAATGATGCTTGCAAGTAAAGCAAGTCTCTACATCCAAGATGCGTTTCTCGCAAGCATCATTATTGCAACCGAATTTATTCGTTGGTAATTAGCAATCGAAAGTTAGCGATTTTATCGTTATCTCTGTAGAGACTGCCGGCCCAAGGCTGCAGTCTCTACACTAATAACGACGCTACGAATATCGCTAAGTCGAAAAATCGTAAACATTCTTTAATAGATTTTCAGCTTTATTTCAACAGCTTATGATTAAATATCTATTAAAGAAAGTTTACGATTTTACGACTTATTTATTTATTTATTTATTTATTTATTTAGGTTAGCCTACAATTGTTTACACGTTGCATTTCGTTTAAAATTACACAATATACATTTATGAGCGCAACAATTATTTACAGGCTAACACCACATGCACAATATTATAATACTTTACTATGAATAGCAATAAGTTGTGAATTATAAATTATAAAATCAATTTAACAAACAAATCAACATAATAGTATTAAATTAAATGGATTAAAATGATTGGCAATTAATACAATAACAGAATAATAAATTAATGAAACTAAGATTCAATATTTGGTTAACATTGGATAATACTAATAAAATTAAAACTTAATTAAGGTTAATCAGGTACGTATATAAGTTAACAAATTGGCAATTCATATTATGTCCTGTAATTGTGTGAATAGTATTCTATAATTAATTTACGAAATTTTCCCATTTTATCGTGGTGAACGTCGATCACGTCACTGCAGCTGTTTACGATTTTACACATTCGCGATATTGGAGAGTTAGCACCTAGAACAGTTCTACGCAAGGGCGGGTAAAGCGGAGTGATGGGATTTCGAGGATAGCGTGCTGGAGCACGAAACTTGAGGAGGCCCAGTAACTGTGGACTGTCAATTTGGCCTCTGAGGAGTTTGTACAGAAACAGTGCATCCATAACTTCTCTTCGGGTCGATAGCGAGAGCATCTTAAATGTTTGGAGACGAGACACATAGGAAGGCAGCTGCTTGCTTTTGCCTTTGGAAAAAGCAAGGTGCCATAAGAATCGTTTCTGGACCCTTTCTAAGAGAAGTTTGTGAGTGGCATAATGAGGTCTCCATACGACACTACAATATTCCAGTATGCTCTGGACAAAGCTGTTATATAACAATATTTTAGTACTGACCTGCTTAAAACCCTTGGTATTTCGTATCACAAATCCTAACATTCTGGAAGCTTTTTTAACAGTGTTTTCAATGTGGGGGATAAACGTAACTTTCTTGTCAAACAGTACTCCCAGATCCCTCATTGTCTCCACCTCATGAACTTTCTGTTGGTCTATGAAGTAGTTCGAATGGATGGGGTAAACTTTCCTAGAAAATGACAGGTGGTAACATTTATTGTTGTTCAATTCCATTTTGTTATTTTTACACCATTCAATTAACCTATTCAGATCATCCTGCAGAAGCTCCATATCATTTGATGACTCGACCTTTCTGGCAAACTTTAAGTCATCTGCGTACAGAAAACACTCTGAAAAGTGAAGGCAGTGGGGAAGATCGTTTATAAAAATTATGAATAATATGGGGGCCAAGTGGGAACCCTGAGGGGCACCGGAAGTCATGCGATAGGTGCTGGAAGAGCGAAAACCATTTACCACAACATAAAATTCACGGTTAGCGAGGTATGATTCCAGCCACTTCAGCAAGGGTCCCGTGACACCATACGTTGCCAGTTTTTTCATTAATATGGAGTGGGGGATTTTATCGAACGCCTTACTAAAATCGGTGTATATCACATCTAACTGCTTATTCGAGTCAATAGTTTCTATCAAGAACTCTGTGAACGATAATAAGTTCGTGGCGGTAGACCTTGAAGCCACGAAGCCATGTTGGTGGTCGGAAAGATAAGACTTAAAGTGGTGTTGGATATGGGGACAGATCAATGACTCAAATACTTTGGCGAAAGTGGAAAGAATTGCAATGGGCCGATAGTTTGAGATAGTCTCTCTTTTATCCGACTTGTGTACTGGGACGATTTTGGTTTTCTTCCACTCGGAAGGAAAAGTGCCGGTGGCCAATGACATCCGATATATCTTTAGTAGTGGAGAGACCAAAGCCGGCGCACAGATAGAAACAAATAGTGGTGGGATTCCGTCAGGTCCTGCTCCTTTCCCACTGTTTAAGGATTGCAGTTTTCTGAGTAAAGAATCCACATCCAAGTCTGGGGTTGTAAGGCAACGACTTAGCGACATTCGTACCGTCGTTATTAGTGTAGAGACTGCAGCCCCAGTGCGGTTTAGTAGATGTCACATGTCTTTGAATTTTCGATTTCCTCACGATGTTCCTCACCGTTTTGAGAGCAGTGGTGCTGAAATAAATTAAAAAAGTAATGCTCTTAACTAGATTCGAACCTATGACTCACTGTTCGTAAGTCGGGGCTGCCACCACTGGCCCACCACATCTCTCACTAGATTAAGAGTTTATTTCGGCCAAAGACAAACAAAACATATTTTATTTTGTATAGTAACAAAATTTACATTTTATTAATGGTTTTAGGCAACGGGTCGACATGCGTAAATCCACCCGATAACTCCTTCCGCTCTTGGGCAAAGCGGAAGGGAGTGTCAGACTTTTACTGACTAAAAACCACCCATTTTTAAAATTTTCAACTAATATTTAAATGAAGTCACCACTGCTCTAACGCAATTTGCCAATTAAATTATGATTCATCTCAAACGGATAAAAAAAACAACTGAAAACTTGGAAATGGAAACTGAAAAAGAAATGAAAACCTAAAAACTGCCAAAATTAAAGATTACAATTAATTCATTGTTTCCTTCATCATCAGCCTAGCCTTTTCCCAACAACTATACTGGGGTCGGCTTCCAGTCTAACCGGATGCAGCTGAATACCAGTATTTTACATGGAGCGACTGCCTATCTGACCCCCACAACCCAGTTAATACTAGGTAATACGTTACTCTTTGGTAAGACTGGATGTCAGAATTTCAGGTCACTGACTACCTGTAACGACTGCTAAAGACTATGGCAGCCGGGACCAACAGCTTAACGAGCTTTCCGAGGCACGGAGGAAACTCGGTATGTCGGGCGGTCACCCATCCACGGACCGGCCTTAGCAAGCACAGCTTTACCCAAAGATCGACCTGAGTGGCAGTTCTTATTAAGCCACGAGCTCCTCGTAATTCATTGTTTCCTTATACGAGTATAATAGCGTGATAATGAAAGGAGTATTCGAAAAAGAAAGATTTAATGAAAGGCCAGAGAGATCAATCTTGTAAAACGGCTGGCTGATTTCGCTCCCTCATTTCGGCCCACAATCTGGGCACGTTTCTAATTGTATTATTAAGGCGATGGCTTACAATAACTCAAATGAAAAGCAGCCGCTAGTCTCTCTGTGATTTGTGTTGCCTCTTGTACAAAAAGGTTTGAATGATATGCAGAAATCAGGATACGGTTCTATGATGGTTGGAGAGGAGGGATTTCTTTGTAGAATACAAGATCCTTACACTAACTGGTATCTACATTTTGGAAGTTAGTAAATTTGTAAGAAAACACCAGGCACTGTTTCCACTCACTAAGGACCTTCGCCCACAGCAACGCAGTGTTAGACGTCAAAATAAAAATGAATTAGCCTTACCAAGCTCAAAACTAACTATGTTTCATTCAGGACCTTTAGCCATGTGCGTTAAAATATATAATAAACTTCCAAATTCAATTAAGGACTTAGAGTTCGAAAACAAATTTAAAAACAGTCTGCAAAAATTCCTTAAATTAAAATCTTATTACACTTTTAAGGAATTCTTTGACGATAAGTAAATTTTTGACACCCATTTGACATTCATACCTGTACATTACACACAACACCTAAAATGTTGACTATTCTATGTCATGTTATTTTTATCTTGATTATTAGTATTTTCGCTATTTGTATTAATTTAATTTTATCTTATTCTAATTTTATGAATGGACATGTTGACCAATTAATTGTATTCTTATTATTCATGACAGTTACGTAATTAAATAACTTATGATGGACATAATATTATTATAATAATAATAATAATAATATTCCACAACTATCACACAACGCCATCTAGTCCCAAGCTAAGCAGAGCTTGTGTTATGGGTACTAGACAACTGATAAACATACTTATATATTTCTAAATACATACATATTATAGATAAATTACACCCAGACACAGAACAAAAATGATCGTGCTCATCACACAAACATTTGTCCTGGGTGGGAATCGAACCCACGACCTCCGGCATAGCAGTTAGGGTCACTAACTACTAGACCAACAGGCCAGTCAAGTCATTATGATGAGCATGTTAAAATTGATATACCTATTATTCGTTCAAGCACAGTGATTTGATTATAATGTGACACTGTAGCACTTTAAATTATGTATTATATATTGCTGTGCCCTAGCAGGGTTCATGTATGAAACCTATATACCTGTAACAACCTGTAAACTACATGAATGCAATAAATGATGATTATGATTATGAGATAATTAATATTGTGATATCCGGAGCTCCTTAGCATAAAATTCCGTTTGTAATCCCCGAAGGGTTATAGGCAGCTGTGAACCCATTTGTTTTTTTTTATGGGACAAGCCCGCCACACTATTCCCAAACCACTGTAACTCCTGTTAGCCAGAATCAACAGTGGCGACCACAAGATAAGCGCCGACACAATGAAGCTCGACGAAGTCCCAGAGAAGCGATTTAACTGTCTTGAATCCCGCAACGAAATTAATCAGAAAAGAATAGCGGAGGAGTAGGAAAAACATACCTAATTTCCACTTGTGTGAACGTCTGTGAACCCATTACTACACCCAAATTTTGCCAGTGATATTTTAGTCCCATGTAATAGGGGGCGGGTCTATTGTCATCAACTGGTCGTAAATCCAGACCCCGTGGCTTCAGCTGAGAATTTCCAGATGGAAAAGCCAATAAAAATATGCCTGGCCCGGGAATAAAAAAAGAAGAAAAAATTCACATATTTTTAAAAAACCTTAGACAATTTTTGATAAATAAAAGTTACTACTCGGTGAACGAATACTTAGGTGATAGACTTGTATAGTCATAACTTAAGTAAGTACTCGAGACTTAAAATTATTATTTTATTTATTAATGACTACTACTCATCTCTCAATAAACACCTGTTTTATGTATTATATTTTATACTATTAGTTTATCTTAGTTTATCTCAGAAAGTGCCTACCTATATTTTACATAATTATAATCAACAATAATGATTCCTCTCTCCTAACTCACTTGTGTTTGCTGTGCCCGACAGGGTCCATGCGATCTAATTTTAATTTTTACCACCTAAGTTTTTACATGTGGAATGCAATGAAGTATTGAGTATTGAGTATTGAATCAACCCCAGTGATCAGTGATCCACATTGGCCCTGTGTCGAAAGATTTGGAAGTTATAGAGGCAGCAGTGGGATGGTAGTAAGTCCACAGCAACAATTGTTACCAAGCAACGGCTTCAATACCATTGATAGCTGCCGTTTAAAATTGAATCTTAACATCACTCTCAAAGTAAATAATATCGATTGCCATGTTACGGTGTTTATAAACGCAAATAACTTGTAACAGGCGTTGTTTGGCGGCGACGTAATGAAGCCACCCAAGATCGCAGCATGTTCCACGTTATCTGCCCGTGATTGATGGCACGGGTAACAGGGATCTACGGGCGTCTAGATAGCGTTGGTTAAAATCATTTGTGGAGTATGTATTTATTTGAGGTAATTTATAGGTACAACATTTCAGGCGTAGATCTATTTCACAGTTAAACACGGTCAATTCCTTTCCAAACGATCATCATTTTTTTGACGTGATAACGTCTTATAATTCGATGGCCGGCTGCACGCACGAAAAAAGATGACGTCATGCGTCGTTACCTCGCTCTGAGGCGTTACCTCGCTCTGAGGCGTTCCATAGCAACGGCGTGTTAATTGTCGTTCCATAGCAACGGCGTGTTAATTGTTTGTTTATAGCAATGTAAGTGCTGTATTTTCTTATGACGTTGTCACGTTCAAGTATCGCCAGTAAACCGACTTTACAGACAACCGATTTTTTTTTTAAAGACGTTGCTCCACACTAGGAATTTCTCCTGTATCGTGGATGCGTTCACAGACATTCAAACGCACATATACACATACCCAGACCCGAAACTATCTGTAGGCCATACAAACATTTGTTCCGTATGTAGCGCAGCAGTCAACTGCTTGAGTCACTGCGCCAACCGCATTTAAATTAAATTAAATCAACCCGAAAAAATCACAATTAGGGTAAACCAACCATAAATGCAATTCAAAACATTCAAATACTGACCCATTAAATAACCCTCCTTTTGGGCTTCGCCGCAGTCGGGTAAAAAACATAATTATAATAATTTTCTACTGTAAAAATCCCAATTTAAACTCAACTAGCTCCATAATAAAACTCCATTTCCTCACACAACACATTTACTATAGGTACTTCTAGTAGCCAAAATAAAATACAAGTGGAACCGCTACCGCCAACACAATGTAGCTACTTTCTTTGAATTCTTATACAGTATGTTTCAGAAAGTTATAGACAAAGAATGTGGTTCAGACCGGAAAAAAAACTATAGTCATGACAAAAATCCACCAAAAGTGGAGAAAGGAATAGAAAATACATGAAGCATTTGGTGGTCAAAAGTTGAAGCAAGCAGGAGATAGACCTGCAAAGTAGTTCTCAAAGAATCGAATCGAAACCGAATTGAATATTATGTCGTATGTCTATTTCGTTCGCTTTCGTAATGCCTAAAAAGTTATACATATACGACATATTCGATTTGATTGTTTGTGAATTACTATGCTGACCTGGGATCGTGGAAGCCGCACAAGTTCCCATGATACCCGGTGCAAGTGTGCGAAGGGAACACCGGGGTGGTTTTTAATCAGCTACGGCCTTATTAATAAAAAAAAGTTAAGCCTGCTTAAACTTACGCTTGGTTTATCTCGCATGCCGTCTCACTTCAAAAATATTGAAATGAAAGGGACGGCATGCGAGATAAACCAAGCGTAAGTTTAAGCAGGCTTAACTTTTTTTTATTAATAAGGGGGCTAGAGTCTGACAAACCTCTCCACCCGCCCCAGGAGAATATCCATGACGGCATGTATAACAAAGGCCCACGTACGGTATAAAATCACTTACATCAGGTTAGGCACTAACCACACACGAAGCTGTATATTTTTTAATAAATTACGACCCAAAATTATTACCCAATGTCAAAGACATTCCAATATTATGTCTTAAATCTCTTTGCCCCATGTAGAAAGTTGTTCAGCTGGATGGTTTACATTTTTTTTTATTAGGGTATTTCACCAAAAAAATCTAATTAGTCCGTCAGATAGATTTTCAAAAAATAAAGGACACATATTTTTTCTTTTTTCACGTAAACAAAAGATGAAGATAATACAGTGCTTTGAAAAGTCGTGTCAAGTCGTTTGACGTCACATGGTTAGTACTTTTCTACCCACAAAGTGACGTCAAAAACCCCCACTGAAACGTTTTATTTTCGTAATTTCTTATTAATTTGATAAAACAAAAAACACGTACGATTTTTGTAATTTTTATTTTTATTATACAGTACATCAAGCACACACACATGTGTGCTTGATGTACTGACGTCAAATAAACATTTTTTCTTTCTTTCTTTCACATATCTTTTATCTATAATATGTATGTATTTAGAAAAATATATAAGTATGTTTATCAGTTGTCTAATACCCATAACACAAGCTCTGCTTAGCTTGGGACTAGATGGCGTTGTGTGATAGTTGTTAAAAAAAAAAAAAAAAAAAGATCTTCTCAATTTCTTTCTGACTTTCCCGGTGTTTGACCTTCTCTGGCCAATCAGCCAGGAACGAGTCCACATCGTCAAGCCAGCATTTCTTGGACCTGCCTCAGTGATGATGACCGTTTTTGGCATCCATTGAGTGACGATTCTGGCCCTGGATCTGTCCCAACCCATCCTGAAATGTGACTATAAAGATGTCTATACCATAAATCATTCAATAATTCTGGCCACATCTTACTTTATCCACGCTGTATATAGTAAAAGCTTAAGCTGCAATACAATGCAACGCGAACTTCGGAATTCTGGTTACGGCTCCAGTTTTTGAAATGTGAGTGGACAATGCTTTCGAAGGTACATTTTAGTTATTTGAGCAAGATTTATAAAAATCTGATCTACTGAAATACAGTTTGAGGAAAGATGATGAAGTTTGTATTCCAATATGAAGGTAATAAAGTCGTAAATGAGTATTATGATTGGTTGATAAGAGGACATAAATATATGCAATCCACTAACCACCACCCACCTTCTATGCCAGACTGTGGCGAATTTTTTTACGTTCTGGCCATCGATTTAAAAAAAAACACTCCCTCTAAAACGTGGAGGCTTGCGTCTCAGCAGTGGGTTTCCTGTAGGCTGATTTATCATCATCATCGTCATTGTCTTGCCCTTAACCCAATCTATTTACACTGCTGATTATACCAGAGATATAACGGTATTTTATTATGACCACAGTCTCCATGAAACCGATGCTGATGAACCGTGCGGCGGCAAGATGGACATTGTTGCTAGCTATGTCGGTAATATCCTGAATGAGGCTGGTACAAGAGCCCGTCAGGGCTGCGAGTTGTTCGAAAGAGATACCGCGGTCTCGGCACAAACGGCTAAGGCGCTTTGCACATGGAGCAACTATTGCAGCAACTGGCAACTAGCTGTTTACATAATTATATTTCAATTGGACTGCGCACACATAGCAACTCGAGTTTCGAGTTCCGGCAATCGTCAACAGTTTTCAGTTGCTGCAATCGATGACTAAGTTAGTTCCTAATTGCCGCAACTAGCAAATGTTAAATATTATACCGATTTTTAAAGTTAACGTCGACGTCGACGACGTGACATAATTAAGGCAATTTGCTACTTCTTCGATATTCATCGTCACACTGAACGCTGTTCGCTGCGTAGACTGAGTACTTTCATAACCCTGTTTATGAAAGTTGCTCACAGATTGGTGGCAACCGTGAACGTTGTAGCAACTATGAACTAGTTACAGGAAACTTTTAAAGTTGCTTATGTTGCCTCAACTTAAGTTGCTCCATGTGCAAAGCGCCTAAGAAGAAACATAGGTGGTTTTTAGTCAGTAGAAGTCTGACACTCCCTGCCGGTCTGCCCAGAGCGGGAGGACACATTTAATGATTAACAAAACCTCAAAGAAAAAGGATGGTACACACGGCTACACATCAAGCTATATAAAACCAGTTAATCTTGGCCTCACTTTACTAGATCTTTTCGCACAATGAACGATCAGATTATACTGGTTTTGTATAGCTTGATGTGTAGCCGTGTGTACAACAGCGTGTAGTGCTTGGCACAAACAAAGAGAGGTCAATCACACAGCAGTGGATTTAGTCAAACTGTGGATGATGATGATATCCCCATCATAATTCTCATAATCAGGAAGCATACTTAACGCCTCTTCCAGTTCACATTCATCTGCCTACAAGGCGAAATATCACACTATAATATGATTGATGAAAACGGGACCTACTAAAAATGGATAAAATTCGCGTTAGGGAATACTAAGTAAGCGAAGGAAGGCCGTTGGTCTCAAGCTCACCAAGAGGACGTGAATTTGCATTTTATCTCCTTGCACAGGCTTCATTTCTTTTTTTGTCTTTAAAATCTATTCTTAGAGGTTTTGGTCTGGAGGTAATGCAAAACGCGGTTTTAAAGAACTTTGCTAGCTTTTCTACTGAGGTATTTTTGTGACTTGGACTTGTGCGTTGGTGGTGACTTGTCATAATCTCTCACTAGAAAGAAATAAACTAAAAGCACACCCATAAAAACTGACGTAAAAATTTAAGGCATACACAGGCGTTCCAACCTAATTCAATTTATGTCGGAGAATTAGCCAATGATTCCGGACAATACTAAAAAAGGCCGGAAAGATCTCAGAGCTGAATGAAAAGAGCAGATTTAGTAGGGCATAAAGGAATTATATGAGGCCATTGGGGCGGCTGGAGGTATAAAATCAAGGGCCACAAAATAAGTGCCTAGGGGTCCTTTCGTGGGTAATGTGGGGGTCCAACATTGAATTGGAAGCTAATACTGTTAATATTGGAAGGAATTTGGAGGCAATTTTATGGTTGTACGGATTTATTTAAGTGTTCAACGTTCCTACAATGCTTATAGGTCTTGATAGGGGGCGCTGTTTTGAACATTCGGGAAATGTATTGAAAAAACAATGCGCTTAAAGTACCTTGTATAACTTCATTTGTCGATATAACAAGTGAGGTAAAGTTTGTCCAGTTTCATCCTAGAAACGTAACCCATCTAGGTTACGTTTCTAGGATGAAACTGGACAAACGAAGACTGAAATGAAGACAAGAAAAGCTGGCCAGGCGGTGGCTGCTGAGATGACCAGCAACAGAAGGTAAACGTGATAAAGGCATTCTGCGCTGACCATTATTTTATTTTTATTTTGTATGGATCGTGTTATCTGTCAATAAATAAATGATAATTATTAAACAAAAGTTGTAAAGCTTACGTAAATATGTGGATATACAATCTTAAATTAATTTATTAAAATATTAAATACGGTTAAATAAACCAAGATAATGGAAGCTTGAACTTCTGAAATACTTACGAAATCAAGTAGAGCCTAAACTTTAGTTTCCAAAAATTTTGCTTATGAACCCTGTCGATGATTAAATATGCCCAAGTTTTACAATCTCCAACTATTTGCACACAATTTTCATAAATTTTGAAATATTCATTACCACTTATAATATATCTAAATAGTTTGTATCCTATCCTACTAATATTATAAACGCGAAAGTTTATTGTAAGAATGTATGTATGGATGTTTGTTACTCTTTCACGCAAAAAGTACTGAGCGGATTTGGATAAAATTACACAGATAGTTTATAACCTGGATTAACATATAGGATAGTTTTTATCCCGATTTTATCTTCCCGTGGGATAATTTTGGAGATCTACATCTCCATCTCTGGCGGAGCCGCTGGCAACACTAACCGCCTTATTAATAAAAATAGTTAAACCTGGTTTAACTTGCGCTTGGTTTATCTCGCATGCCGTCTCACTTCAAAAATATTCAAAAGAAAGTGACGGCATGCGAGATAAACCAAGCGTAAGTTAAACTAGGTTTAACTATTTTTATTAATAAGACGGTAAGTGTTTAATAATTTAAAATCTTTGAGGTCGGAAAACCCAAGTCTGCTAGGTACTAGAGCAAACACAATCTCTGTCGATGGGGATTCATGGATGGCTCTGATCTCAAGTGTCCACTTGATGCCCACTTGTCGTAACCAAAATATCGTTCACTGATGCAGTAAATAGATCATCTATTTACTGCATCAGTGAACGATATTTTGGTTAAAAATATTAAATCTGATTTGTCTCGATCTGAAATTATAGAACAAATGGCGTGATTTACTTTTTCGACGATATTCGAACATTCAAATGGTTTTGTTTGGTCAGGCAGTGATATTATTTTTCCATGGATTCTGGATGTTTGCCTAGTTCATGGCAATAATTCGCCCTTTATTTCACACTAGCTTTTGCCAGCGGCTTCGCCCGCGTTAATGACGATTTTCCATACAAACTTTCATCCCCTATTTAACTCCCTTAGGGGTTAAATTTCAAAAAATCCTTCCTTATTTCTTGTCTACATTATAAAGGAAACCGTTGTGAAAAACTTCAGCTTTCTAAGTCCAAGGATTTGGGCTGGGCGTTGATGAGTCAGTCAGTCAGTCAGGACTTCTCTTTTTATTTATATAGATATAGATAGATAAAGGGGGAGTGACTACACTAGGACTGGGATTAAAACATAAATAGCGAAATATGGGCATATTAGTAGGTGTACTCCTACTCACCCTTTGAGGCTTGAGTACAGGCGTGATATTACATAGGTAATTATCATGGAACAAGAATCAGCTCATCATCATCATAATTATCAGCCCAGAATCTCCAACTGCTGGGAATAGGCCATCCCTTTTTTCCCTTCATGTCCCGATCCTGTGCGTCTCTCATCCAGGTGTTTCCCGCGACTGACGATGTTGTCAACCCAACGAGCTTTAGGACGGCCCTAGTTTCTATAGCCTAACCTTAGCAATGCCTCACTCCATCGGCGGGATCAGCTAGACTAAAATAAACATTGTTGCTGTTAATATAAAACACAATGAGGACCTGGCCTGTGCCAACATGAAACTTTAAACACACCATTGTGCTGATAATGATAAAAAGATTCAAGTTGACTTAGGTTATTGTCACAACAATTAGTCCTTTTCTTAACAATGTCTTGTCACATTTAACTAATTGTTGTTCATATAAACTGTGTAATTAAGCTATAAATAAATTAGTAGGGAAGTGAAACTTCATGCCTATCCATATTTACATACCATTTTATACCTTGCAAAACTTACATAATTTATTAAAACACTGTGCGCACGGACTTAAAAATTTTCTACCAGTATAACAAACCCATTCATAAAAAATATCACTAATAAGGTGACTTAAATTATATTTAAAATGTCACTTACGGGAAATCTTCCGTGATTATTATTTGTTTTGAGTTCCCGATATTTCGACGCTGTTGCAAGCGCCATAATCGGGGGTTACACAAATAATACAAATAATAATCATGGAAGATATCCCGTAAGTGACATTTTAAATATACATAGTTATGAATCGTGAAAGCTTAAAACAGTTTTTGAGAAGGTGACTTAATGTTGATTATTTTGGCCAAAGAGTCTTTGGTCAACTAAACCCACTTGCAACTGGACCCACACTAAAACGATGAAAAAAAAAAACAATTTAAAATGTGATTTGTGTGTGTGTGTGACGACACGGTTGGCGCAGTGGCTAAGCGATTGGACTGCTGCGCTACGTGTCGCGGGTTCGATCCCCGCACGGAACAAGTATTTGTATGGCCTACATATAGTTGTTTCGGGTATGGGCGTGTTTGTGTATGTGAGTTTCAATGTTTGTAAACGCACCCACGATACAGGAGAAATTCCTAGTGTGGGGCAACGTTTAAAAAAAAAAAAAAAATTGTTCGACTTAACTCGTGGGCCCAGTTCGAGTGGATCCAGTTGACCAGTTTATTTTATTTGCTGCACTTTGACACAATTAAAAAAAAACTCGCATGAACGAATTGTAGATTTACAACATTTAACTTAAATAATAACCACAGGTAACACAGAAGTTGTCTACAATAAAGTGGTTGAAGCTCTGTTCTCCTAGCTAGGCTAAAAAACAACCTGTGTTATGGAGACACAGTTTCTATCCACGCATCATTCATCATTTTCAAAAATACACGGTCGATGCCGCGGGACGAAGCTAGTGTACCATAAAAAATATATTATTAAGTAAGTCTTTTTCTCATGTATTGTATGGAACCGCAAGATATTTAGTCTTAACCCTGTAGAAGATTAAAAATAAAGACCTTCTAATTAAATAAAAACTCGATGGCTGTCGTTTTTGTGTATTAATTAAGATAACAATGCATTGTTAAGTTCACGACAAGATTAATATCTGTGATACTGATATCAAGTTTCCTCACTTGTGAAGGAAAAGTTATTATTAACAGGAAGTTTGGTAGGAATAGTTATTTTAAACATTATATCAATGTAATTAAATTATTTATTTGCGTTTATTAGTGTTTGTGCAGACGCCAAAACATAAAGCTACTACAATCTGTTAAATTCTTTAATTCATTTTTATCTTTATCGCTAAAGCATTCGGTTCAAGGTACTGGAAGCCGATCAAAACATCATCATCATTTCATCCAAATGATGTCTACTGCTGGACATAAGCCTCCCCAGTGGTCGCCACATTGAGCGGTCACGGCAACCTTCACCAGGTCATCGGTCCTCCTAGTGAGAGGCCTTCCAACGCAACGTCTTCCGGTTCGCGGTCGCCACTCCAGAACTTTTCGGTCCCATCGGACGTCCATTCTACGAGCAATGTGCCCTGCCCACTGGCACTACAGTTTGGCAATTCTTCGGTCAAAACAAAGTCTATTTAAAAGGATAGGTTGGGTTAAGTTACATCTTATTTCATTTCTATTAACTGATTTTCTTCAATACTTCGTACGTCTGCAAATTTAGTTAAAACTAAATCGAACTACGTTTATCTTAAAAAATTCTCAAAGGAATGTGTTTTTAGCAAATATACAGGGTGTTAATTCAACGGAGTTAAGGCTCTGGCAATTGGACGGGTTCGTGAAGTGATTAGGGTTGTCCCTTTTTTTGGATATATTTATATTTTTCAGGCGACAAATTGAAAAAATGACCAAGGTTTTCAGATGAATATGTGTCATTGTACTTCGTTTGTCCTTACCAAGCCTATAATCTTGCGCCAATATTCTAAAAAGTCCTGGGCATCTAAAATGACCACTTTAGCAGATCATAATATGAACTGCATTAGCGTAAAAGGGACCTTTCATAATAGTAACTGCGTCTGTTACCATTTTTACCCGACTACGGCGAAGCCAAAAGAAAGGGTAATGATTTTGACAGTCTATGTATGTATGTATGTATGATCCACCTTAGCGCCTAAACTACCGATCGGATTTAAATAAATGAGGTGTCAATAGATTCATAAGAATAGCCCGGGTGTCATTATACATTTGGTGCTATATACATTTTATCAAATATTTTTATGACGTAAGTTAGACTATAACATCATCATCATCATCATATAGTCCGATTATAACATCGAAAAAAAAAAATTGAGATAATCATAACATGTTTGGTATCTAATGAAAGGTCTTGACAAGCACACTACAAATATGTATTATAATTATTATAGTTAAAGAACACACAAAAATAAAATTCAAATAAAAAAATTAAGTTCAAAAATCTAAAACCCGACTACTAACAAAATCGCGGTCTTAAATGTAGAAAACAAGAACATAAATTCTTGTCTGATATTCTTCGTAGTCGCATGCAGACGCACATCAGAACATCACATCTTTTATCCACGAAGGGTTAAGCATAGGAAGGGACAAAGGCCTTTTAACACAACCTAAGTTTTCTTTTTGTTTTTGAGTTTGGGAAATCATCAAATGACTCCTCCCGCTCTGAGTGGAGCGGTAGGGAGTGTCAGACTTCTACTGACTAAAAACCACCCATGTTACTTCTTAGACCTTTGTGTCCGAGTCCTTGGTACCTCTTTGGAACAACCCGCAGCCCCAACTAAAACCCATCTGTGTTCCTTCTAATGGTCTTTACTGAAGCGGGCCGCAGTAACTCTTTTGTACCTTTGGAGTACGTCTTACCGGTTCTTCTCTTTAGGAATCAACCAATGCACCGAACCGTGCACCTTTTTATCGGCGTTTTACAAGCTCCTATGTAGGCCTATATGTGAAATAAAATATCTTGATTTTGGTTTTTTTTAACAAATTCTGCAACCCTGGCTGGTGACAACCCTACAAGTAATCGAAAACCAACTTGAGGACGAATGGATGGAAAGTTTTTCTTTCAACGGAGATAAGTTAAATTGATATTTCGTCGTGGAGTTAAAGCGATTTCTTAAAAACCCCCATTCTCCTGTTGGCAGGTAATGCAATTTATTGAATACGACTCTTGACTCTTGAGCTGAGTTTTAATATGTAAAGTTAGATTTAGAAGATTTTCTAGGGGTTAGATTCAAGTTGGCTTTTAGATAATGTCGAGAAGAGAAGTTTTTAACAACTATATGTAATTACCCGTATTAGCAAATAAATGAATTTGAATTTGAAATAATTTGAAATTTGTTATTAAAATTGCTTCAGAAGGCAACGCACTCGTCTCAATTTTTTTGAACTACCTAAATGGGGTGTTTAGAATTAAGTATAAGAATTTAGTTAAACGCCTACGTAAAATGTAATAGCAATGTGACTACTCATCTACGCCTCATTGCCAAGAGCGTTTAGGTAGTAATTATTAATGTATGTGTACCTACCATTTTAGTCATTTTTAGGGTTCCGTACCTCAAAAGGAAAAAACGGAACCCTTATAGGATCACTTTGTTGTCCGTCTGTCTGTCTGTCTGTCTGTCTGTCTGTCAAGACCTTTTTTCTCAGGAACGCGTGGAGGTATCAAGCTGAAATTCATATCAAATACTCAAATCTATGGTCTCTTGGAGCTGTGAAAAAATCAAACTTCTAAGTCAACGCGATCAAAAGATACTCCCGTTTATGCCGCAAATTTTCGACACTCGCAAGGGAATCAAAACCTACAGGGTACTTCCCGTGAACTCAGAATCTTGAAATTTGGTACGAAGCAACGTCTTATAGCATAGATAAAGGAATAATTACGAAAACCATAAATTTTTAGTTACATCAAGATACTCCCGTTTATGCCGCAAATTTTCGACACTCGCAAGGGAATCAAAACCTACAGGGTACTTCCCGTGAACTCAGAATCTTGAAATTTGGTACGAAGCAACGTCTTATAGCATAGATAAAGGAATAATTACGAAAACCATAAATTTTTAGTTACATCACATAATATATTTTTTTTACGGAACCCTCGGTGCGCGAGTCCGACTCGCACTTGGCCGGTTTTTTGATATTGTCTTCTTCAAAAAAATGAAACCAAACCGGTGACAAAAAAATGAAATCAAACAAACAAAAGTCACCGACTTCAGAAACTGATTTATTTTTGACTTTTTTTTTGAAGTCGGTTTTATTTTTTGATAAAAAGTTTTTATATTTTGTATGGATCGTGTTATCTGTCAATAAATAAATTATAATTATTAAACAAAAGTTGTAAAGCTTACGTAGTAATTATGTGGCTATACAATCTTAAATTAATTGATTAATATATTAAATACATAGGTTAAATAAATCAAGATAATGAAAGCTTGAACTTCTGAAATACTTACGAAACTATCAAGTAGAGCCTAAACTTTAATTTCCAAAAATTTTGCTTGAGCCCTGTCGATGATTAAATATGCCTAAGTTTTACAATCTCCAACTATTTGCACACAATTTTCATAAATTTTGAAATATTCATTACCACTTATAATGCTACGGTCACACGCGCGCCGTGCAGCCCGGCGGGCTGCCTGGCGGGCTGCGCGGCATGCAGCCCGTCCCGGGCCGGTGGACATTCAAGCTGTTTACACGCACGCCGTCGTGAATTTTTTTTTGATTTTTTTTCATCGTCGTCGTCGGCGCCCGCACATTCATCCTTTGAACTTTGCCAAAAAACCGACACTTGCCCGATTCGCGGCATTCACGTTCACAGGCGCGTTCACGGGCTCGGGCGTACCGTTTACACGCTCGTGAATGTGAATGTGCACGTTGAATGTAGAGTTGAACGCGCGCGTGTGAACCTACCATAAGAATGTATGTATGGATGTTTGTTACGAGTACTCTTTCACGCAAACGCACTGAGCGGATCTGGATAAAATTACACAGATACCTTATAACCTGGATTAACACATAGGATAGTTTTTATCCCGATTTTATCTTCCCGTGGGATAATTTTCGAGATGTAGCTGGCGGAGCCGCTGGCAACACTAACCGCCTTATTATTAAAAATAGTTAAACCTGGTTTAACTTGCGCTTGGTTTATCTCGCATGCCGTCTCACTTCAAAAATATTCAAAAGAAAGTGACGGCATGCGAGATAAACCAAGCGTAAGTTAAACTAGGTTTAACTATTTTTATTAATAAGGCGGTAAGTGTTTATTAATTTAAAATCTTTGAGGTTGAAAAACCCAAGTCAGCTAGAGCAAAGACAATCTCTGTAGATGGGGATTCATGGATGGCTCTGATCTCAAGCTGTGTCTCAAGTGTCAACTTGATGCCCACTTAATGATCTATTTACTGCATCAGTGAACGATATTTTGGTTAGAAATATTAAATCTGATTTGTCTCGATCTGAAAAAATAGACCAAATGGCGCGATTTACTTTTTCGACGATATTCGGACATTCAAATGGTTTTGTTTGGTCAGGCAGTGATATTTTTTTTCCATGGATTCTGGATATTTGCCTAGTTCATGAAAATAATTCGCCCTTTATTTCACACTAGCTTTTGCCAGCGGCTTCGCCCGCGTGAAAATGACGGTTTTCTATACAAACTTTCATCCCCTATTTAACTCCCTTAGGGGTTGAATTTCAAAAAATCCTTCCTTATTCCTTGTCTACATTCTAAAGGAAACCTCTGTGCAAAATTTCAGCTTTCTAGGTTCAAGGGTTTGAGCTGGGCGTTGATGAGTCAGTCAGTCAGTCAGGTCTTCTCTAGTCAAACAACTTCTGAAGGGCCTTAAGGACCGGTTTGCCACCCGCCTTCAGCAGTTCGGCTGTAATTCCGTCATCACCCGGCGCCTTGTTGTTCTTAAGCTGTTTCAGAGCCATCCTAATCTCGTACAGGCTGACATCCGGGATGTCTTCGGTATAGTGTCGGGTCAGTCTAGCTCTGGGGTCTTTAGCTAGATTTTCGACGGGTTGACTAGTTGACGTGTACAGCTGCCCATAAAAACTCTCGATCTCTCTCAGAAGCTCCGGTTTGGCGGACACGATCCCGCCATCGTCGGTTTTCAGTTTCGTGAGCCGGCTCTGCCCAATAGCCAGATCTCTTGCAAATACCTTGGAGCCTTTGTTCCGTTCAATTGCGTCTTTAATACGCTCGGTATTAAAGCGGCGGAGGTCGCTCTTCAAGGATTTGGAGATCCGTCTATTGAGCTGCCGGCATTGCCGAGCCTCGTCCGAAGACTGCAGGATCATCTCACGCCGCTCCTTCATGAGCTGGAGAGTGTGATCTGAGAGTTTCTTGATCTTATTTGCACGACGTATCTTAAAAAATTTAGACCCAGTCGTATGGACAGTTTCCACGAACCCGTCGTTGTAATCGTCCACTGAGCTTCCTAGGCATTCGAAGCGATTCTGAAGTTTAAGCTGAAAGCTCTCGGAGTATGGATTTGGATCTGTGCTGGACGGAGCGTAGACTTCATCAGTCGTGACCTTTCCAGCTTTATATTGATGTTCAATGTGCCTCCTACCATTCGGTGATCGCTTCCGGTTTTCACCGAATTGATCACAGAGACATCATTGAACATTTGCTTGTTGGTAGACATGATGAAGTCAATCTCATTTTTAGTCGCACCATCGGGGCTCTGCCAGGTCCACTTCCTGTGCTCACGTTTTTTGAAGAAGGAGTTCATCATAAAGAGGCCCTCCTTCTCCATAAAACTGGCCAGTTGGTGACCCCGGCGATTCCGCTGTCCAATTCCAAATTGCCCCACCTGAAGTTCATCATCGCTTCGTTTGCCCAGTTTCGCGTTGAAGTCCCCCATGACAACGGTGAAGTAAGTTCTGAAACCATGCATGGCTTTAGAAATATCCTCATACAAGGTTTCTACTTCATCGTCGGGGTATGCCGAGGTCGGGGCGTAGATCTGTATGACCTTCAGCGAATATCTTGCGGATATTCTGAGTATAAGGTACGCCACCCTGTTCGACACACTCTCGATCTTCACCACGTTATTCACGAGAGACTTGTGGACGATAAACCCAACACCACCCTGTGACTGCCGGTCTCCCTCTCGGAAGTAGAGCAGGTTGCCGGATTTCAGGATTATCGTGTCCTCCCCCTCTCTTCGGACTTCAGATAATCCGACAATACTCCATCGCAGCCTGCTTAATTCTTCCTCGAGTTCCGCTAGCTTCCCACACATACAAATACATAATTATGTCTTAACTATATTCTATCTCTCTATCAATTTTCGGCTCCAAAACGCCAAGGATTTCATTTATATACTTGCGGGAACCCTTAGTCCAGATCGTCACAAAAAAAAATAGTTAGATAATACACTTGCTAAATTTCAGGCCGGTAGTACAAAAATCAAACTTACATACAAACTCGCGAGAGCCTTTAGAGCTCCCTAATCCGACCCTAATGCAAAATCTGTTCTTAGCAAACCTCTACTCACCATAAACTCCGTCCCTGAAAAAAATCAAGATTGTTGCACAAAAAATGAAAGACTTTCAGACAAACTTGTGATATCCTTTAGACGTCCCTTATCCGACCCTGTCGCAAAATCCGTTCATAGCAGACGTCTACTAACTATAAACTACATCCCTGCCAAAAATCAAGATTGTAGCACAAACAATTAAGGACTTTCATACAAACTTGCGAGGGCTCTTAGACTATAGTCTGTAGGTGTACCCCTACTCACCCTTTGAGGCGTGATTACAGGCGTGATATTATATAGGTATCATGGAATAAAAATCAGCTCATCATCATCATAATAATCAGCCCAGAATCTCCCACTGCTGGGAATAGGCCATCCCTTTTTTCCCTACATGTCCCGATGCTGTGCGTCTCTCATCCAGGTGTTTCCCGCGACTGACGATGTTGTCAACCCAACGAGCTATAGGACGCCCTAGTTTCTATGGCCTAACCTTGGCCACCCACTCAGCCAATGCCTTGTTCCATCGGCCAGAATCAGAAGGACTAAAATAAACATTCTTGTCAATATAAAACAATGAGGACCTGACCTGTGCCAACATGAAACTTGAAACACACCATTGTGCTGATAATGATAAAAAGATTTAAGTTGACTTAGGTTATTGTCACAACAATTAGTCCTTTTCTTAACAATGTCATGTCACATTCAACTAATTGATGTTCAAATAAACTGTGTAAATAAGCTATAATATAAATAAATTAGTAGGGAAGTGAAACTTCATGCCTATCCATATTTACATACCATTTTATACCTTGCAAAACTTACATAATTTATTAAAACACTGTGCGGACGGACTTAAAAATTTTCTACCAGTATACCAAACCCATTCATAAAAAATATCACTAATAAGGTGACTTAAGTTATATTTAAAATGTCACTTACGGGATATCTTCCGTGATTATTATTTGTTTTGATTTCCCGATATTTCGACGCTGTTGCAAGCGCCATGATCGCGGGTTAAAACAAATAATAATCACGGAAGATATCCCGTAAGTGACATTTTAAATTAGTTATGAATCGTGAAAGCTTAAAACAGTTTTTGAGAAGGTGACTCAATGTTGATTATTTTGGACAAAGAGTCTTTGGTCAACTGGACTACTTGCAACTGGACCCGCAATAAAACTATGAAAAAAAAAAACAATTTAAAATGTGATTTGTTCGACTTAACTCATGGGTCCAGTTCGAGTGGATCCAGTTGACCATTTTATTTGCTGCACTTTGACACAATTAAAAAAAAACTCGCATGAACGAATTGTAGATTTACAACATTTAACTTAAATAATAACCACAGGTAACACAGAAGTTGTCTACAATAAAGTGGTTGAAGCTCTGTTCTCCTAGCTAGGCTAAAAAACAACCTGTGTTATGGAGACACAGTTTCTATCCACGCATCATTCATCATTTTCAAAAATACACGGTCGATGCCGCGGGACGAAGCTAGTGTACCATAAAAAATATTAAGTAAGTCTTTTTCTCATGTATTGTATGGAACCGCAAGATATTTAGTCTTAACCCTGTAGAAGATTAAAAATAAAGACCTTCTAATTAAATAAAAGCTCGATGGCTGTCGTTTTAATTGTGTATTAATTAAGATAACAATGCATTGTTAAGTTCACGACAAGATTAATATCTGTGATACTGATATCAAGTTTCCTCACTTGTGAAGGAAAAGTTATTATTAACAGGAAGTTTGGTAGGAATAGTTATTTTAAACATTATATCAATGTAATTAAATTATTTATTTGCGTTTATTAGTGTTTGTACAGACGCCAAAACATAAAGCTACTACAATCTGTTAAATTCTTTAATTCATTTTTATCTTTATCGCTAAAGCATTAGGTTCAAGGTACTGGAAGCCGATCAAAACATCATCATCATTTCATCCAAATGATGTCTACTGCTGGACATAAGCCTCCCCAGTGGTCGCCACATTGAGCGGTCACGGCAACCTTCACCAGGTCATCGGTCCTCCTAGTGGGAGGCCTTCCAACGCAACGTCTTCCGGTTCGCGGTCGCCACTCCAGAACTTTTCGGTCCCATCGGACGTCCATTCTACAAGCAATGTGCCCTGCCCACTGGCACCACAGTTTGGCAATTCTTCAATCAAAACAAAGTTTAGTTAAAAGAATAGGTTGGGTTAAATTCCATCTTATTTCATTTCCTTTAACTGATTTTCTTCAATAATTCGTACGTCTGCAAATTTAGTTAAAACTAAATCGAACTACGTTTATCTTAAAAAAATCTCAAAGAAATGTGTTTTTAGCAAATATACAGGGTGTTAATTCAACGGAGTTAAGGCTCTGGCAATTGGACGGGTTCGTGAAGTGATTAGGGTTGTCCCTTTTTATTGGATATATATTTTTCAGGCGACAAATTGACAAAATCACCAAGTTTTTCAGATGAATATGTGTCATTGTACTTCGTTTGTCCTTACCAAGCCTATAATCGTGCGCCAATATTCTGAAAAGTCCTGGGCATCTAAAATGACCACTCTAGCAGATCATAATATGATCATAATAGTAACTGCGTCTGTTACCATTTTTACCCGACTACGGCGAAGCCAAAAGAAAGGGTAATGATTTTGGCAGTCTATGTATGTATGATCCACCTTAGCGCCTAAACTACCGATCGGATTTAAATAAATGAGGTGTCAATAGATTCATAAGAATAGCCCGGGTGTCATATACATTTGGTGCTATATACATTTTATCAAATATTTTTATGACGTAAGTTAGACTATAACATCATCATCATCATCATAATTATAGTTCGATTATAACATCGAAAAAAAAAATTGAGATAATCATAACATGTTTGGTATCTAATGAAAGGTCTTGACAAGCACACTACAAATATGTATTATAATTATTATAGTTATAGAACACACAAAAATAAAATTCAAATAAAAAAATTAAGTTCAAAAATCTAAAACCCGACTACTAACAAAATCGCGGTCTTAAATGTAGAAAACAAGAACATAAATTCTTGTCTGATATTCTTCGTAGTCGCATGCAGACACACATCAGAACATCACATCTTTTATCCACGAAGGGTTAAGCATAGGTACAAACCTTTTAACACAACCTAAGTTTTCTTTTTGTTTTTGAGTTTGGGAAATCATAAAATGACTCCTCCAGCTCTGAGTGGAGTGGTAGGGAGTGTCAGACTTCTACTGACTAAAAACCACTCATGTTGCTTCTTAGACCTTTGTGTCCGAGTCCTCGGTACCTCTTTGGAACAACCCGCAGCCTCAACTAAAACCCATCTGTGTTCCTTCTAATGGTCTTTACTGAAGCGGGCCGCAGTAACTCTTTTGTATCTTTGGAGTACTTACCGGTTCTTCTCTTTAGGAATCAACCAATGCACCGAACCGTGCACCTTTTTATCGGCGTTTTACAAGTGCCCATGTAGGTCTGTGTGAAATAAAATATTTTTCTTCCAACTATGCTTTAATTTCATCATAATCACACTAAAAACTCAGCACAAAGCGAGTCTTTAGTGCTCTAGAGCAATAAAAATGTATGAAATTTCATTATTGCACAGTTTATTTTTTTTAATCGCACCGATGCCAATCTCAATGGATTAGCTCTATTCAGCCAGCCGATATCAATACTTTTTTTTTTACATAACTATTATTCGTTTCTATCCTACTACTTGTTCCAAATTTAAAAAATGATTGTTGCTAACTAGTTACTATAAAATGAAAGAAATTTAAAAAAGTAATTTGGCGGGAACTTTTGGGGAACTTTGTTAATTTTGCTTGACAATATTTTTGGAAACGATAAAGTGTGATACTATCTGATTTTGAGTGCTTCGGCTTCGAATTAAAATGGAATCATTTAGCGACACATTAACTCCGGAAAACATTCTAAATGAAGACGACAGTGTTAAGTATAGAAAATCTTTTAACTGTTTGATATGAGTTTCTTTTATCTACTATTCCTTTATGTAATAGTTGAAAGAAAAGTAGATTATGCACCTCGCCTTAAGTAATTTATATTGCCCTCGTGCCTGTTAGATTAGAGCCCTCGCTAACGCTCAGGCTCTAAATCAGGCACTCGGTGCAATAATAAATTACTTTGTGCTCGATGCAATAATCTACTATTGATTTTGGTTTTTTTTTTAACAAATTCTGCAACCCTGGCTGGTGACAACCCTACAAAGTAATCGAAAACCAACTTGAGGACGAATGGATGGAAGTTTTTCTTTCAACGGAGATAAGTTAAATTGATATTTCGTCGTGGAGTTAAAGCGATTTCTTAAAAACCCCCATTCTCCTGTTGGCAGGTAATGCAATTTATTGAATACGACTCTTGACTCTTGAGCTGAGTTTTAATATGTAAAGTTAGATTTAGAAGATTTTCTAGGGGTTAGATTCAAGTTGGCTTTTAGATAATGTCGAGAAGAGAAGTTTTTAACAACTATATGTAATTACCCGTATTAGCAAATAAATGAATTTGAATTTGAAATAATTTGAAATTTGTTATTAAAATTGCTTCAGAAGGCAACGCACTCGTCTCAATTTTTTTGAACTACCTAAATGGGGTGTTTAGAATTAAGTATAAGAATTTAGTTAAACGCCTACGTAAAATGTAATAGCAATGTGACTACTCATCTACGCCTCATTGCCAAGAGCGTTTAGGTAGTAATTATTAATGTATGTGTACCTACCATTTTAGTCATTTTTAGGGTTCCGTACCTCAAAAGGAAAAAACGGAACCCTTATAGGATCACTTTGTTGTCCGTCTGTCTGTCTGTCTGTCTGTCTGTCTGTCAAGACCTTTTTTCTCAGGAACGCGTGGAGGTATCAAGCTGAAATTCATATCAAATACTCAAATCTATGGTCTCTTGGAGCTGTGAAAAAATCAAACTTCTAAGTCAACGCGATCAAAAGATACTCCCGTTTATGCCGCAAATTTTCGACACTCGCAAGGGAATCAAAACCTACAGGGTACTTCCCGTGAACTCAGAATCTTGAAATTTGGTACGAAGCAACGTCTTATAGCATAGATAAAGGAATAATTACGAAAACCATAAATTTTTAGTTACATCAAGATACTCCCGTTTATGCCGCAAATTTTCGACACTCGCAAGGGAATCAAAACCTACAGGGTACTTCCCGTGAACTCAGAATCTTGAAATTTGGTACGAAGCAACGTCTTATAGCATAGATAAAGGAATAATTACGAAAACCATAAATTTTTAGTTACATCACATAATATATTTTTTTTACGGAACCCTCGGTGCGCGAGTCCGACTCGCTCTTGGCCGGTTTTTTGATATTGTCTTCTTCAATTTGGTTTTGCACGGAATACAGCTCTTAAATCGTCGGAAGCCTTTTATTTTAATAATTCCGGATATAAACCCCCAACATGGTCCTAACGAGCGGATATATTCAATAATAATCAGTGGAAATATCAAAATCAAGGATTTATACTGGAAATTACAATATCCAAGAACATTGGATTGGCTCAGTACACGGAGTCCAAAGGTCAACGTGAATTTCGACTTGGAAAACTTGCTATATTTGGAGAAATTGGATAGCTGGATGCGGATAAATACAGTGTTCAGTGAACAATATTATCAATAATACCCAATACTCTGAATTAGGTTTGTTTTAAGGTAAAATAAGTGTAAGTTTCCGAAAATTGTTAAGGTTACTACTACCTAATTTAATTTACTTAGATTGTTATAACCAGATAATTAATTTATTTGCAGTTAACCGATTACATTGTTTAAACTAAGCAGAATCTAGGTGTATTGTTTATAAAGTAATTATATCAATATATCATTAGCTATTTATTGCAATAATTCTTCAGCTGAGTTTTTTAGTGTAAGGTATAAACCAATCTGTTAGGTAGATTACTATTATAATTATTGTACTTTAACTTGTTGTATTTCAGCTGCAAGACACATTGTTATTGTGAGGCATTTGTATGTTATTTAATTGTTAATCTTGTACATTTCAGTTTAATACCGGTGTCTCAAAAATGACTGACAAGGAGTTAATTAAAAGACGGGCAAGTTATAAGGGACGTTTGACAACGTTCTCTAAATATGTCAATGATTTGGAAGATTCGTTGAATCCATCACAGGTATGCGAATTGCAATTACGTTTAAGTAAGATTGAACATTTATTTGTACAATTTGACGAGGTTCAATTAAAAATGGAGTGTTTAGTTGATGACGTCAACAGTCAACTACCAGAGCGAAACGAGTTTGAATCTTTATACTACAAGATGTTTTCAAAGGCTCAAGAGTTACTTGCACGTAATTTGAAAACAATTAAGGATGATTCTTTGGAAAGTAATAACGGTTCATCACGATCGCGTAATCATAGGCTTGTTAAATTACCTACCATACAATTGTCAAAGTTTTGTGGTTCCTATGAAAAATGGTTGGAGTTCCGCGACACGTTCTGTAGTTTGATACATTCCAACGATGAAATAGATGACGTCAACAAATTCCATTACCTTAGGGCTTCTCTCGAGGGGTCAGCTGCTGTGGTGATTCAATCTATAGAGTTTTCGGCCAGTAATTATTCTGTTGCGTGGAATATATTGTGTGAACGCTTCGACAATAAGCGGCTTTTAATACAAAATCATGTAACTTCATTATTTAATCTCGAAGCAATAAAGAAGGAGTCATCTATTGCTTTAAAACGTTTAATTGATTCTGTAAACAAGAACTTGCGTTCATTGGATTCATTAGGAGAACCAACAAGTCATTGGGACACACTCTTAATTCATATAGTTACAAATAAGTTGGATTCTAAAACCTATCGGGAATGGGAAGAATTTAAAGGTGACGTAGACAAGGAAAATTCAATCACATTAGACATGATTCTTGGTTTTTTGCGAAATCGTTCAGACTTGTTAGAAACGATTGAAATGTCACAAAATAATTCTAATAATAATTCTTCCAATTCTAGCAATAAACATAAGAGCATGGTGTCTGTAAGCAGTACGTCAGCTGGTCGCCCTAATTCTGATTTTAATTCACCCAAATCATGCCCGAAATGTCGAGGTGAACATAACCTAAGTAACTGTTCACAATTTTTAGGACTTAGTAATGAACAGAGGTTAGAGTTACTACCACAATATAAAGTATGTTTTAATTGTTTCCGCACAGGCCATTATTCCAATCATTGTAAATCAAGCGGTTGCAAAGTGTGTAAACGCAAGCACAATACACTTGTTCATGTTACAGATGCGAAAGCTAAGTCAACAATTAAACCATCTCCCACCAGTGGTGATAGTACTGGCAGCGGTGAAGCTACTGCACCATTATCTAACAATAATGTAACATTATCGGCACAAGTCACGACAAATGTACAAAATAAAGGAGAAGTCCTTTTGGCCACTTCATTATTAAAAGTTTATGATTCCGATAACCGCGAACATCTCGGTCGTGCCATTCTGGACAGTGGCAGTACTTCGTGCCTTATAACAGAAAAATTCTGTAACTTATTAAATTTACCGACTATGAAAGTTAGTGAGTCACTGATGGGTATAAATAATTCTACGTCACCAATTGGTAAAATGTGTTGCGTTGCAATAAAATCATTAAATGAAAACTTTTCTAAAAATATTTGCTGTTTTGTCTTACCGTCTATTACTGATGAAGTGCCTTGTCGTCAATTGAATTTAAATGAATTCAATATTCCTAGTCATTTATGTCTAGCTGATCCTCACTTTTATGTACCATCTCCTGTAGATTTAATTATAGGTGCAGATGTTTTCTGGGACCTCTTGGGTACAGAAAAGATAAACCTCGGTATTGGTAAACCGGTGCTATATGAAACTAGACTTGGCTGGATAGCTTCAGGCCCTATGCTACATAGTGGTCAAGTTCCGTGTTCCCTACCTCTACTTTGTAATTTCACAACGATTAATAATCCCGTAACTAATATTTCAGTGGATAGCTCAAGTACTGAAGACATTCAAAACCTTTTAATGCGTTTTTGGCAGCTTGAGGAAGTTAGCCATCAGTCATCAGTATATTCACAAGAGGAGAAAATGTGTGAAGATCATTTTATTCAAAACACAACGCGTCTCAAGGACGGCCGTTTCTGTGTAAGAATACCTTTAAAACAATCACATAATAACTTAGGTGACTCTGTAAACAGAGCTAAGAACTGTCTGCTTTCATTAGAGCGCAGGTTTAAGGGTCAACCATCATTTAAAGAACGTTATTGTGACTTTATGAAAGAATATGTTGAGTTAAAACATATGTCTAAATGTTTACCTGATTCACAAAAGGTTGCATATTTTATACCTCACCATGGCGTGGTGCGTGAAAGTAGTTTAACTACAAAGCTCAGAGTGGTGTTCAATGCCAGTAGTCCCACCACTTCAGGAGTTTCATTTAATCATTTACAAATGATAGGACCTACTGTTCAAGATGACTTGGTGTCAATTCTTCTTCGGTTTAGGAAATATAAATATGTTCTCTCCGCAGATGTGGAAAAAATGTACCGCCAGGTCATAGTACATCCAGATGACAGGCATCTACAGCAGATCCTATGGCGGGATGATCCCTGTAAGCCTATGGAAGCATACCAGCTAAATACAGTCACATACGGTACCGCTAGCGCACCGTATCTTGCCACTAGGTGTCTTAGACAGGTAGGGCTTGATTGCACTGATAAAAAGATTGCTGGGATCATAAAACAATATGATTTTTATGTCGATGACTTGCTTTCTGGAGGGGATACAATTAATGAGGCCATAGATATACGTCATAGGGTAACCGCTGAGCTGGCGTCGGCTGATATGCCGTTACGTAAATGGAAATCAAATAATGCTCAAGTAGTATCTGATAATACAGATCATTCTTCGTTAAATTTAAATATTGGTTCAATAGAACCCTGTAAAACGTTGGGTCTGAGCTGGCATACAGAGCCCGACGTGTTATGCTATTCAATTAATCCCAATATTACTACTGTAATGACAAAACGCGGTGTACTTTCTGCAATTTCTCAGATTTTTGATCCGCTAGGTCTATTGGCCCCTTATATTATTGTCATGAAAATAATCATGCAAAAGCTTTGGGTACATAAATTGGGATGGGACGATCAGTTGCCATCTGATATATTAATAATATGGTCGAATATTATACGTGACTTACCATTGTTGAATACATTGAGTATTCCACGAATTATACTTTGTGATTCGTATAAAGATATAGACCTACACATATTTAGTGATGCATCACAAATTGCATACGGTGCATGTCTATATGTTCGAAGTACAAGTCATGATTCTAATGTCCTAATACGTTTGTTTACAGCCAAAAGCCGAGTAGCTCCAATTAAACCAACTACAATACCAAGACTTGAGCTGTGTGCGGTGTTGGTTGGTGTTCGTCTTTACGAAAAGGTGATTTACGCTCTTAGAGCTCAAGTTAGAAGTATCACCTTTTGGACTGACTCCATGGTTGTGTTAGGCTGGCTTAAGATGTTGCCAAGTAAATTACAGCCGTTTGTACGCAATCGTGTCGCAGAGATACTGGACAAGACAGCTGCATGCAACTGGAGGCACGTCCCTACAAACTTAAACCCAGCTGACCATATTTCACGCGGAGTAGATGTAAAACTTTTGCAATCTCTAGATTTGTGGTGGTCAGGTCCTGAATTGTTGAGATACGACATCTCAATGTGGCCTAGTACTCCTTCAGTAACAAACGAAAAACTGCCTGAAATTCGGGCTGAAGTTTCTTTATTAGCTACAACCGTAAGTTCACGACCTGTTATAGAATTTAATAGATTTTTTAGTTTCAATATGCTTAAACGGTCGGTGGCATACGTTTTGAGATTTGTAAGTAGTTTTACTAAAAAGGGATCACCTCAAAATCAATTTTTAAGCACTGATGAATTAAAACAGTCATTGTATTTTATTATTAGACTCTCGCAAAAGGACTCATTTCCCGAATATACACTATTATTAAATAAGATGGAACTACCAAAAAAGAGTCCACTAAATAAGTTTAAAGTTTTTCTAGATGAAAATAAATTACTGCGTGTCGGAGGTCGACTTGAGAATTCTCAATTTTGTTACGACAAAAAACATCCATTGCTCATACAGTCCACTCATATTGTCACAAAATTATTATTTGAATTTATGCACAAAAACCTCATGCACGCTGGACCGCAACTGTTGTTAGCGTCTATCAGAGAAAATTATTGGCCAATTGGTGGTAGACGATTAGCTAAATTAATTTATAATAAATGTATTTTATGTTGTCGTATGAAAGGACAGGTAGTCTCGCCTCTCATGGGTGACTTGCCACAGCAGCGTTTGACTCCAGGGGGTTATCCCTTTGAAATAGTAGGTGTCGATTATGCTGGACCGATTATGTCAGCCACTAGACAAGGACGTGGTTGTCGTCTTACTAAAGTATATATCGTTCTTTTTGTATGTTTCACGACAAAGGCTGTACATATCGAGTTGGCAGGTGATTTAACAAGCAACAATTTTTCATCAGTACTCCGTAGATTTGTTTCGCGAAGAGGAAAGCCTAAACACGTCTTTCTGATAATGGAACCTCGTTGGTTGGAGCATATCACGAACTTGGCAAGTTTATTAAGGGTAATTGCAATTCGTTATCTAGTGATTTAGCAAATGAAGATATTAACTTTCATTTTATCCCTCCTTATGCTCCTCACTTTGGAGGTCTTTGGGAGGCCGGTATTAAATCTACCAAGTATCATTTAAAAAGAGTACTGGGAAACTGTAATCTTACTTTTGAGGAGCTGAACACTGTATTAGTACAGATAGAAGCTTTACTCAACTCTCGCCCACTCACACCACTCTCTTCGGATGCCAACGATTTGTCGCCGCTTACGCCTGGACACTTTTTAATAGGACGGCCACTGACAGCACTACCTGCACCTAATCTCGAGGACCGATCCGTGACTTACTTGACGAGATACCAGAGGATTGAGCAACTCCGTCAGCACTTCTGGTCCCGATGGAGCAAAGAATACGTCTCAGAGCTGCAGCAGCGAGTGAAATGGCGATCCTCCACTAAGCCATTAGAAAAAGATGCTTTAGTGCTCATAAAGGATGAGAAGCTACCTCCTTTGAAGTGGCGATTGGGCCGAGTCACGGCAGTCTTTCCTAGACAGGACGGCATCAGTCGCGTCGCTGACATTAAGACGACGTGTGGAGTGGTTCGTCGAGCTTTCAGCAAGATATGTCCGCTACCGTTATCTCACACAGAGGATTCTGGTTGAGAGACGAACTCTCAACGCCCGGGGGGATGTTTAGAATTAAGTATAAGAATTTAGTTAAACGCCTACGTAAAATGTAATAGCAATGTGACTACTCATCTACGCCTCATTGCCAAGAGCGTTTAGGTAGTAATTATTAATGTATGTGTACCTACCATTTTAGTCATTTTTTGATATTGTCTTCTTCAATTTGGTTTTGCACGGAATACAGCTCTTAAATCGTCGGAAGCCTTTTATTTTAATAATTCCGGATATAAACCCCCAACATGGGGTTAAGCGTATAATATTATCTATTGCCATCAACTCCGCTCAAATCTAGACTCCGTGGCGGATACTGAGAAATCAAAAAACCCAATAATTATGTTTGTCCAAACAAACTGAAAGAAAACATAACCCTGCCTCCTAGCTAATACAATGGGTTTTTTTTAATATGCGACCGCTGCATTAAAAAATAGGCCCTGAGGCCGCTTCCTAAGGTGCGGGCCACACATAAATGACGTAGCGCGGACAGTAACTCATAATAAATAACTAGTACGTAGTAGTAATTGCGCTTTATTTCTATGCACCTTGGTATAAAATTTGAATGCCGCCAGCGCGATGTCCGCGCCCGACGACGTCTTTTATTTGTGGCCCGCCCCTAAAGCGCAGGCCACACAGACAAGACGTGAGACGAAGACGGGGCGCGGACAGTAACTCTTAATAAATAACTAGTACGGTAGCAGTAAAATCTATCTATATAAATAAATAAAAAGAGCAGTCCTGACTGACTGACTCATCAACGCCCAGCCCAAACCCTTGGACCTCGAAAGCTGAAATTTTGCACAGAGGTTCCCTTTATAATGTAGACAAGGAATAAGGAAGGATTTTTCGAAATTCAACAAGGGAGTTAAATAGGGGATGAAAGTTTGTATGGAGAACCGACATTTTCACGCGGGCGAAGCCGCTGGCAAAAGCTAGTTAGTAAATAATTTACTTCTTCTCCAATTTAATTTGATCATTCTTACACATTATTAAATTCAATGTGAGAATAATTATCCATTTATTTGATGCTTGTTAAAAATTCACATAATACAAATATTTATTAATTTACGTTCTTGATTCCAAACTTATGAGATGTCCAGCTATTGGTTTCAGAAGTACATCACAGCTTGTCTCTAACTTGTCGATATTACTCTTGATACGATACCGCTTCAATATGTAAGCAAGGTTTGTCTTGACCGCCATCATGCCATATAACTTACCTGTAATAAAAGATAATTTAGGTTACAAAAATATTATTATATCTAACTAAAGGAAGAATATTTTATACTAGCATTACAAGGCCACTGAACCGTAATAACGATGAATTACTATCAACCTTAATCAATCGAATTGTTACTTGATTACAATCATATCTTTGTAAGAAACTTAGACATACGTCATCGACGTACCATATCTCAAGTATGTTCGGATCAGCTTCCAGTCTAAGTGGATAAAACCAGTCTTACCGTGGTAAGACTGGTTTCCAGACTTTTAGACCTTCATTGTTTCGGCGCTTTTCTTGTGGTCGCCACTGTTGATTCTGGCTAACAGGAGTTACAGTTACAGTGGTTTGGGAATAGTGTCGGGCTTGTCACAAAAAAAAATACTTTTAGACCTTCTGAATACTCGTTACGACTTTCAAAGATCTGGAAATGTTATTTTGGACCAATTTACAGTTAAACTCCTCTTTGATAGGGTAGGTAAAGTTAATGTTAAATCCCAATTCATTTGGGGTCAGCTAAGCATGTCTTCTACTTCTTTCCTACTTCTCTATTACTCGACATCTCATCAGTCACCTCTTTTAAGGCACAGCAAAGAAACAGTGGAAGAAATTGTGATGAAGAATGATTTCTTCACACAATTTTTTCTACTGTTTCTTTGATCTTCCTCTACTCGTAGAGCCATTATACATTCATACTCATCATTTTCCTCATTCCTTTGCATCACATGTCCATACTACAATATCCGATTACCACACAACTGTTCAGTTACCGGCGGCGCGGCGCGGCGCCACGGTATTAAAATACTAGCTGTTGCCAGCGGCTTCGCTTGCTACAGCGTGAAAATCATTCCACGGAAATATAAAATCGGGATAAAAACTATCCTATATGTTAATCCAGGCTATAAACTATCTGTGTACCAAATTTTATCCAAATCCGTTTTGTAGTTTTTGTTTGAAAGAGTAACAAACATCCATCTATCCATACTTACAAACTTTCGCGTTTATAATAATAGTAGGATTTGGTTACCTATACAGTTTCGCTTGCCCAAGCTGAAGCTGGCGAACGTATTGCGATTCTCGGGCAAGGTTGCCGGATCTAGCCATCGCTCCGGTTTAAACTGCCCTGCATCGGCTCCCCACGAGGAATGACGGTTGATTGCGTACACCGATATTAGTAAGGTAGAATTAGCTGGAAGTATGTAGTTTCCTAGAATGTATGAAAAAAAACTTCAGTTTTCTTATTTTTCTCGTGTTGAAGACCTTTTTTTTCCGAATCGCTTTGTACGCAAACTTGATGTGGACAGTCTTGTTGCACTCAAATATCAATAAAAATCTAAAATTTTACTGTTTCATCAAGTTTTAATCGAAAGTCAAGAAAATAGTAATGAAAAATTAGAATATTTTCATTGCAGATAAAACATTGATAGACAAAAATTATAACATGTCAGAAATCCTTCATGAGAGACGCACTCGTGTTGTCTGATAGCACAGTCTCAATTACTTTTTTAGCATTAAGGCAAATTCTCGATTTGTACCTGGTTGATCTCACTATACTAACTACTCATTGGACTTAAACAAAAGACAAAATGTGGGTGTTCTAGGTCATCACTGCCTAACATTTTAGGGATTACAAGCGTGGTATGATTTTATGTGCAGACGCCAGACATTAAGCTATCAGAAATTTGCCAATTTTTTCCAATCAAGCTTGAACCTAACGCTTTAGCGATAAAGATGAAAATCTATTAAAGAAAGACCGATTGTAATAGCTTGATGGTCGTCTATATTTAGTAGTAAATACATACTCAACTGAACATCCGTGGGAGAACATCTCGCAATCTTTGGAACTGGAGGATAAAGCCTCAAGCTCTCTTTTATCACTGCATCCATGTATACTAGCTTTGGTAAATCGTGTCTGTTCAAATCTCTGTCTTGATTTTCGAGTACTTCTTGTAACCTGTTTACAAAACACTTAACTTGTTATATCAACAATCATTCAACTTAGGTTTTCGTAGCAGTACTGGAAGTAACGCTTGCCTAAGTTTTTTTTTTGTTATGAGGGCCGAGCAGAGGGTCTGTCAGACTCTAACTGGCTTAAAACCTCCCAGATGTTCCCTTCCCACACTTGCACCGGGGATCATGGGAACTAGTGCACCTTCCACGATCCCCAGCTAGTACCAACCCGCGAATGGTGCTCGCGGGTCGTAAAGTCTTCATGAACATCATCTTCCTGCCCTTAACCCATGTCATTTGGGGTCGGCGCAACACGTATTTTTCTTCCATTCTGCTCTGTCAGCCGTCGCCCGTCACGCTTTCATTTATTTCTTTTTGAGGTTTAAGATCATTTATTCTCATAAGAATTACATTATTCACTTACATGAGAATATTAAAAACTAAACATAAAAATAACAAAATGTGGGGTGTATTACACAAGTTTTAAGGGGGGAAAGCGGTTTATCTCGATTTCCGGCAAAACTACAAGTCCTATGGAAAAAAGTTAAATGGCAAAGTTGTAGGTAATAAAAAGATCTACAACTTTTGTATTTGCAAGTTTTTCACATAACCTCAAAATTTTGGTGAAAAATTCAAAAAACCAAGTTTTTGGTTTTTAATTTTTATCTTTTACAAAAAAACTTTTTTTTTTCACATAATTTAGTGAAAACTTACATTTTTATGCCCTTAATACACTGTAATTTTTTTGATAAAAAATATTTATTTTTCACCTTATTATTGACATAATATCGAAAAATCAGCCATATTTTCAATTGAAAATTCTGACGTCAAAATATCTGCTTTTTTTTAAAAGTCGGTGGGCGTTGTGTTCCTTATAATCTCTACTTTCTGATGATGTATAAAAAATATACATTGCAATTGTAGTATCAATGGATGTTTTTACTTATTTGTCTTTCGTTCAATACTCACTCTTTATACATTCGTTCTTGTACATCTTGATGCGACCCAATCAGTATCAAGATGAATGTTAACGCTGTAGCTGTAGTGTCGTAAGCAGCTGCTATGATAGTGTCCAGGTGTTCCCTGATCTCCTCTTCAGTGAATGCATCTTGATTTTCTGCTAAATCTAGCATTTGATCCAATAAAGGTTTAAATGTTGCTGAAAAAAAAAAACAATAGCTGTGAATTTTGGTTGGAACTGCATCGATTCCGAATAGGGATGTTTGCTGATTAAAACAATATTATTCTGTTTAGGCCCTTTGTGATATTAGCGAAAAATATTGGATACTCAAATTTGACGACACGGTTGGCGCAGTGGCTGAGCGATTTGACTGCTGCGCTGCGTGTCGCGGGTTCGATCCCCGCACGAAACAAATATTTGTATGGCCTACAGATAGTTGTTTCGGGTCTGGGTATTTGTGTATGTGAGTTTAAATGTTTGTGAACGCACCCATGATACAGGAGAAGTGTTATTTGTATTATCAAATGAATAAAAAATGACAAAAATAAAACTTGCCAAAGATCTTTAGTACTAAACTGTGACGTCACACGTCTTTTCGAAGCACTGTATCGTCTTAATTTTTTGTTTACGTGAATAAAGAAAAAGTGTGTGTTCAACTGTCCAATCTTTTTAGGAGATCTATCTGACGGATTAAATGATTTTTTTTTATACCGTTTTATGATTTCAAAGTAAGACTAGGGAAAATATAATTATAACAAACGGACAGTTACTAGTGTAGCCACCATCTGCCTATGCCCTTATCCCATGTCATATAGGGTCGGCGCAACACGTTTTTCCTTCCACTTTGCCCTGTTAGTCGTCACGTTATCATTTATTCGGAAATACTGGTTGTAACGAATGCCTAATATTTTTATGTGAGTGACTGGTAATTAGTGACCGATACTTGAATACGTGATTGTACTATTGATAACAAACAACTTTCACTATGAGGCCAAACCTGAAATATTATATTGGTCCCGCCAACGGCTTAAGCTGCTGTGTGAGGCATGGAAATCTTGGTTGTAAAGGGTGGTCACCCATACTCGGACTGAAATCTCGGTTATAAAGGGTGGTCACCCATACTCGGACTGAAATCTCGGTTGTAAAGGGTGGTCACCCATACTCGGACTGAAATCTCGGTTGTAAAGGGTGGTCACCCATACTCGGACTGAAATCTCGGTTGTAAAGGGTGGTCACCCATACTCGGACTGAAATCTCGGTTGTAAAGCGTGGTCACCCATACTCGAACTGAAATCTCGGTTGTAAAGGGTGGTCACCCATACTCGGACTGAAATCTCGGTTGTAAAGGGTGGTCACCCATACTCGGACTGAAATCTCGGTTGTAAAGCGTGGTCACCCATACTCGAACTGAAATCTCGGTTGTAATGGGTGGTCACCCATACTCGGACTGAAATCTCGGTTGTAAAGGGTGGTCACTCATACTGGGACTGAAATCTCGGTTGTAAAGGGTGGTCACCCATACTCGAACTGAAATCTCGGTTGTAATGGGTGGTCACCCATAGTCGGACTGAAATCTCGGTTGTAAAGGGTGGTCACCCATACTCGAACTGAAATCTCGGTTGTAATGGGTGGTCACCCATACTCGGACTGAAATCTTTGTTGTAATGGGTGGTCACCCATACTCGGACTGAAATCTCGGTTGTAAAGGGTGGTCACCCATACTCGAACTGAAATCTCGGTTGTAATGGGTGGTCACCCATACTCGGACTGAAATCTTTGTTGTAATGGGTGGTCACCCATACTCGGACTGAAATCTCGGTTGTAAAGGGTGGTCACCCATACTCTGACTGAAATCTTTGTTGTAATGAGTGGTCACCCATACTCGGACTGAAATCTCGGTTGTAAAGGGTGGTCACCCATACTCGGACTGAAATATTTGTTGTAATGGGTGGTCACCCATACTCGGACTGAAATCTCGGTTGTAAAGGGTGGTCACCCATACTCGGACTGAAATCTCGGTTGTAAAGGGTGGTCACCCATACTCGAACTGAAATCTCGGTTGTAATGGGTGGTCACCCATACTCGGACTGAAATCTTTGTTGTAATGGGTGGTCACCCATACTCGGACTGAAATCTCGGTTGTAAAGGGTGGTCACCCATACTCTGACTGAAATCTTTGTTGTAATGGGTGGTCACCCATACTCGGACTGAAATCTCGGTTGTAAAGGGTGGTCACCCATACTCGGACTGAAATATTTGTTGTAATGGGTGGTCACCCATACTCGGACTGAAATCTCGGTTGTAAAGGGTGGTCACCCATACTCGGACTGAAATCTCGGTTGTAAAGGGTGGTCACCCATACTCGGACTGAAATCTCGGCTGTAAAGGGTGGTCACCCATACTCGGACTGAAATCTCGGTTGCAATGGGTGGTCACCCATACTCGGACTGAAATCTCGGTTGTAAAGGGTGGTCACCCATACTCGGACTGAAATCTCGGTTGTAAAGGGTTGTCACCCATACTCGGACTAAACTAGGGAAGCACGGCTAATAATTTTTTATCATTAAAAATGTTCACAAACTAAAAACAAGAGGTTTTTTACCTGATTCAGTGTTTTCAGTTTTGTTCAAATTATCAATCGATTTTAAGTCTGATTTCCGGTTAGTGATCACCTGAAAAATAGAAATGATTTATATTCATTTTATCAAACATGCTAAAACGCTTTTTAGCAAAACACCGTAAAGAACAAATGCTTCAAACCCCTAGATTCACCATCAAAACCCTAGAATACAAACAATAATTAGTAATAAGATTTTGCCCCTTATCCAGATAAAATAATGAGAGCAAATACATCAACATACATGCATCAAACACACACACGTAAGATATTTCGATTTGTCATCCCGTGATCATGGTACTGCAACAGTGTCGAAATACCAGGAGCTCAGAATAATTGAAAATCGCCCAAGATATCCCGTTTAGACCAGTTTAGATATTATTAAAGATAAACAGTCAATCAAGAATTTTCAATTTCTATTTCGAAACCCGGACACAATGTTATCAATTTTATTACTGTTGTCATCACATCACTTTTCCTATCAAGGTCTCATACATTTAATTAAAGTAGCAGTACATTGTCGAAATGTGTGACAATTAACACAATCACAACATTTTCCCAAGAAATTAATAACACCAACAATGAACAATTTCTTTTGTATCTTAACAAATGAGCTTTGTTTCAATTCTATTCATTGAATCTTCTGTTTCAATTAACGCAATTATACTGCATTGATTAGAAAATAATAGGCCATTACCGCTTCAGTTATATCTTTCATGACTTTCATGAGGCTATCTTGCTTTTTTTTTAATGAAGTCCAGTTGAATATGTATTGAAAATGTAACCAGACTCTCTGCAGTCTGACCATGTATAGAACAAATAAATGCTCAGCTGCATCAGAATAGCTTTTCACGGTCGCGCAGTTCTCATCCATTTTAAGACCAAGTGAAGTTCCTGTAATGAAATATTCATGTTGTAGGTATGTCTGCTTCGTTGGTATGGTGGTCGCCAGCGAGACTGTTTATCTAGGATTAGTTTCTAGGTCAAGCAAAGGGTTTTTTCATAAAAAAAAAACATATTTTGAATTTGTGCCCCGTTACGTTGGCTACACAAATGGTGAAATGTGGGTTCACTATTGGGCACACTTTACTTAACCTCTCGGGATTAAAGGCGTGATTTGAAATTATTCTATTTTCATAGTAATCTTGCAAGAATTTTTGAGGTTTGGGGAATTAAGAGGATTGTATGGTAAACATCCCATATTCAACAACTTCAGCAACCAATTTAGTAGTAGTTTTTATTGTAATACATAAAGGGATTGCAAAAGTCTCCACACGATAATAGTTGCCGGAAGACGGTCAGCGTCGCCCAGGTCGGCCCAGAAAGAGGTGGCGAGACGAATCTGGACGCGTACCACGAGGGCTTGTTCAAGGACGCACAGGGAAAGAGCTTTTGGAAGGAATTTTGGGAGGCTGGAACAATCCAGTACTGGGCAAAGCCTGTATTGTTACGGGCAAAGAAAAAAAAATGTGCTGAAATACTTACGACACGCAGTTGCCAATAGATTTGTTACCATGTAAGGTTGTACATCAAACGGTCCGTTTCCCACTTCTGAAGCCAGTTGGGAGACAAGACTCTTTGCCTGAATGATGTATTCCTCCACAAACGTGTAAAGTACTTGTTGGTTGAAGGCTGGGTTTAGTAGTTTGCGGTGCGGCTTCCATATTGAGGCTAAAATTTTATAAACGTAGAAAAGTGTGATCAGGCTCGGTCTAGTGACGAACTTCGCAGGATGGCTGGTAACAAATGGATGAGAGTTGACGAGAATTTACCTGAGTGGTGTGCGATTAAAGAGGCCTTATATCCAGCAGTAGATTGCTATAGGCTGATGATGAAGACCGTATGATCAGAAGCCATAGCACTAGTTTTGACATTTTTGTAACGTAAATACAGCATTCTAGATAAATTGCAGTTTGTAACAAGCACGCAATCAGTATTATCCATAGAATAATGAAAAATAATCTTAATATTATGAAAATATTATTTGTGAAACAAATATTTTTAATTTAAAAAAGTTTTTTTTTTAAGCAAGAGTCAAAATTTCACTTATTTCAAACAATTCCTTTATTGTGGAATTTGGTTTCACAGGATTTTGAGGTTTGACAATACGATTATTTATTTATTTATTTTACAATTTATGTACACACAGTAGACGGCACAGGAGGGAGAGGTGGATTATTTTAAAATAATTATATTGTTGCAGTCAACGACTCAACGATTTCCAAGTTAGGTCTTACAAGGAATACGTAGGAGGATACATAATAATGGTTACTTACTAGTCGCTGTTACTAGCCCCCTGTCATACATCTCCTTACCAAAATGGTAAAAGTAAGGTTTCTCCAGATATTTATTTGCTACAGTCAAACTGTCATCTGGGTCTGTAATCACTGAAACAAGAAAAATAAGATCTGGTTTTTTTAACTTTGATTATTCTACTAGCAAGCAAGTTTTTGAAGTGAAAACTTCTTTAGCAGCGTTGTGCACTTTTTTAGGATGGGTAAAAAATGTCAGGACACGTGACCTGATCGAAAATTCGTAAGACGGCGCAGAGCATTTGCGCTAATGTGCGTGTGTGTCAAAGGTCAAAAAGGCTATATAAATAAAAAGAGTTGTCCTGACTGACTGACTGACTGACTCATCAACGCCCAGCCCAAACCCTTGACCTAGAAAGCTGAAATTTTGCACAGAGGTTCCCGTTATAATGTAGACAAGGAATAAAGAAGGATTTTTCGAAATTCAAACCCTAAGCGAGTTAAATAGGGGATGAAAGTTTGTATGAAAAATCGTCATTTTCACGAGGGTGAAGCTGCTGGCAAAAGCTACTGATAAATATTTGTTTGGCTTACAGATAGTTGTTTCGGATCTGAGTATTTATGTATGTGAGTTTAAATGTTTGTGAACACACCCACGATACAGGAGGAATTCCTAGTGTGGGGGCAACGTATTTTTAAATAAAAAAATAGATGGACTTCAGGAAAATTAACTCACCATACACATTATGAGAACCAAGACGAAATTCAATTACATCTTCTTTCTGTAGGCAATAGTCGTAGCACTCTTTCTCCATGTTCCACATTTCTGTAAATATAATATAATATATAATATAATATTCCACAACTATCACACAACGCCATCTAGTCCCAAGCTAAGCAGAGCTTGTGTTATGGGTACTAGACAACTGATAAACATACTTATATATTTCTAAATACATACATATTATAGATAAATTACACCCAGACACAGAACAAATGATCGTGCTCATCACACAAACATTTGTCCTGGGTGGGAATCGAACCCACGAATACAAATGAAAAATCCGCTTCATGCTAGGACACCACAACGAAGGTGGGAGAGGACCAGAAACAGACCCAAATTGCTCTGCATAGAAACAATATACAAGGTACTACTATTAATATCATAAACGGGATATTTACCATGTTTGATTTTTGTTTGGTAGTGGTGCCGAACGCAAAAAACGAACGAGAAAGAGGGTAGACCGTTTTGTCTGCTCATAAACATCCACCCGCAATGACTTCAGTTTATCCGTGATCATGATGCTTGTAACAGCGCCGAAATATCGGGAACTCGAAACAAAAATCAAACATGGTAAATATCCCGTTTATGATATTAATAGTATTGTCAGTGACCATGTCAGTTTAAAAACTTATATTATACAAGGTGGAAGGGACACCGGCGCACAAACAGTTAAAACCTCGAGGTTACTGAATAGGATGTAACAACCCTCTGTGTCGAGACGGCATGGAGGAAGAAGAAACAGCAGCCCACGTGCTTCAGCATTGTCCGGGGGTCACACAGCGTCAAGTACTTCGGTAACGCAGGTATTCTTCATGAGATTGCTTACCTTTCTCGGGGAGCTGGGGTGGATCGAATAAAGTTTCCACCCGTACCTACGAAAAGTACGCGCTTTATACTTGGAGTAGACGCACAAAACAACATAGATTTTTTACACAGTCAAACGTCACTGTTATTTTGTTTTGTTAATTAAATGTAAAGTTTATATGCTGGGAAGTTCAAAATAATGCATACCAGTTACTGTTTGTGCGTCATACTATGTTAACAAAAACTTTATAGACTTTATCTAATGTAAGATGAATAATATATTTTAGTATACATTTTTAGCTTCTGTTGTACATAATTTAAAAATAAATTCTTCAATTTTATATTTCCTTAGTTGAATAAATAAATAAATAATTTAGTAACTGGCATAGAGATTCGTAACAAAAAAAGCAAAGATCCTAAGGACAAATTCATTGATTTAAACAGCACTTAAAATTATTTATTTACAAGAATGGATATATAAAGTAATAAGTTTGAAAGTTACGCATTTTACAGAAAAGCTGAAAAGGCTATAGTGGTATGGGTATGTGATGAGGAGGGACGCATTGCATGTGACTTAAATGGTGATGAATATAACGTTGATGAATGGAAAGTAGATGGATTCTGTGAGGAATACGAAGACAATAGGAGTAAAGTCGCAGTGTTCGTTGTTGCGGGCATTCGGTGGCGTGTGGTTCGGCGTGGTGGCTTTCGGAATGACGCATTGCACTCGTAGTTTCGTTCTTCTTCCGTCCTTCTGACATTCAAAAGTGCCTGTAATGGCTTAATTGAAATAAACGATTTGAGTTTGAGTTTAAAATGATAAATTAAAAAATAAATGGGCAGTGGCCCATCGTCACGCTATCATTTTTTAGAAAAAAACATCGCGCGACCAAAATAACATGGGATAAGGTCAGGTGGGGTTGTTCGAAAGATATACCGCGGCCTCGACCCAAAGGGCTAAGAAGGAACATGGATATTTTTTTGTCAGCAAAAGTCTGATACTCTCTACCACTCTGCCCAGAGAGGAAGTAGACATTTGATGATTTCACACCCACAAAAAAAAGTCAGGCCAAGGAGACTAAAAAGTTTCAGGCACAATGTTAGGTTCAGACAAAGTACTCACGTTGAGCATCTCCAAGCAGCAAATGTCCATGTCCTATGACTGGCAACGCACCAGGATAAACCGGTGGACACGTGGGGGACCGCGGTTTCAACCAGGACCAGAGCGCCTGAACAACACAACATGTCACTAACAATACTATTAGCCACATTGTAATTGCATGAAACACTTTTCCTGTCTGATGTAATTAATTGGTAAGGAGTATTTATATACCACCGTAAGTAGGTAAAAAACCGGCCAAGTGCATGTCGGACCACGCACAATGTAGGGTTCCGTAGATGCCCATCGAAATATGTGAACTTACTAAATTGATTAACCACCCTGCCTATCTGCCTCCTAATTGTTGTTAAAGTCAATAAAAGTAGGTTTTAGTTTGTTCTGTCTATGATCATTCTGTCAATATTATATTCACTATCTGAAAATATATCAGCTAATATTATAAAACTCCTAGTTTCTCTTCATGTAATCCTAATATCACAATTGGTTATGGGCCCAGTGCAGCGTAATAATCTGGATTACTGCAAAGAAATATAAAACCGTAAGTTCTTTAAAATAAAACGTACATATTTCAATTGTAACGGTTTGAGCTACGGGAAAAACAAAATGGAGGTTTCACTATCGACCAATTCAAAATTCAACGGCGAAAATTGGCCGTTATGGAAATTTGAAACTCAAGTGATTTTGAAGGGTCGAGGGCTGTTTAATATTTTGTCGGGGACCAAGATAAAACCGAATGATGGCAAAGAAAAAGAATGTGAAGAATGGGTTGCGCTGGATGCCAAAGCCCAAGAAATTATTGTCTCGCGGATGCAATATGGACCGCTCGCACACATTCAGTCGTGTGAGACGTCAGAGGAGATGTGGACGAAGTTGAAGTCAGTATACGAGAAAGATTCTGTCGTAAGCATCCACCTACTCCAACAGAAATTCTTCACCATTCAGTTTGGGTCGGATTTAGTCTCCACATTCATTTCAAATATAGAAGACATTCGTGTGAAACTTAAACAGGCTGGTCATCCTATTGACGATAAAATGGTCATCACCAAAATATTAATGTCTCTACCAGAAAAATATAAACATTTTCGCTCAGCATGGGAGTCTGCCCCGATTGAAAAACAAACACTCAAAGAGCTGGTGCCACGTTTACTGCTAGAAGAAGAACGAGCTAAGGCTGAAGACGATGTTGCAGTTGCACTTATAGTACAGCGCAGAGGCAACGGGAGTAGGGCTCTATCTGAATGCACCGTGTGCGGAAAATCTGGTCACTCTGAAAGGGATTGTTATAAAACCAAGCAGTGCGATTATTGTAAAAAGATGGGTCATCCGACTAAAAATTGCTTCTTCAAAAAGAATAAGTCAAAGAAGAAGAGCCATGGTGTTGAACAAGCTCTAAGCCATGGTGTTGAACAAGCTCTAATAGCTTCTGGTTTTAATAGTCCGCATGATTTATGGTATATGGATAGCGGTTGCACTCAACATATGTGCAGGAGCAGAGAAGACATGTCTGAATACGAAGAATTGGACTACGAACATTTTGTGCAGCTTGGCGATGGAACAAATATAAAAGCCCTCGGCACGGGGAGCGTCCGGTTACAGGCTTATAATGGCACTGAATGGCAGATCGTTAATTTAAAATCTGTTTTGTATGTTCCAGATCTGAATGTAAATCTTTTCTCTGCAACGAGTACGCTAGACAAAGGCCTACAGATGGTATCTGACCGAAACATTTGTAAGTTCATTAAAAACAAAGAGGTTATAGCGCTGGCAAGGCGCGATGGCCGTTTATTTAAAATGCTTTTTAAAAATATTAGTACGTCTAGAGCGTTGTCAAGTCAAACTGACGTACAAACGTCCTCAAATATGTGCAATAATAATGACTGCGAATTCATGCTTTTCCATAAGAAACTTGCTCATCAAAATTTTGCATATATAAGGAAAATATTGCTGAAAAATAACGTGCCGTTCTCTTGCATGAAACAGCATTTTTGTTCTGCATGCGTAGAAGGTAAACAGTGCAGGACGCCGGCTTATTCTAGCCTTTACAAAACGAGTAGCCGAGGCGAAATAGTTCATGCTGATGTTTGTGGCCCTTTAGAGGAATTATCTATTGGAGGCTCACGCTATTTTCTGCTGCTGAAGGACGACTACTCACGTTTTCGATCTGTTTACTTCATGAAAGAGAAAAGTCAGGTATTTTCAAAAATTAAAATTTATCTCGCTCTTTGCGAAAATGAAGGAAAACCTGTAAAGATATTGCGCACGGATAATGGGGGTGAGTTTATCAATGCTAATTTGAAAGGCTTGTTAGAGTCGAAAGGGATAAAGCATCAGACGTCCGTCCCGTACACTCCTGCCCAAAACGGAAAAATTGAACGTGAAATGCGTACAGTCATGGAAGCCGCGCGTACACTAATGAAAGCGAGTCAAGTCCAAAACAATTTATGGGCGGAGGCTGTAAATACTGCTGTTTACGTTATTAACAGAACAGGAGTAAGTTCTCAAGAAAATAAAACGCCGTATGAACTCTTTTATCAGAAACAGTTCGATATGTCTAGTTTAAAATGCGTTTTTGGCTCCGAAGTGTGGGTTCATATTCCCAAGCAACGGCGGCGAAAACTAGACAGCAAGAGTAGAAGAGGTTTGTTCGTTGGCTATGGCGAAAATACAAAAGGCTACAAGATATTTTATCCTGAGAGTAAAACTTTCTCTTTGGAGAGAGAAATAATTATATCGCCTCACCACGAGCCAATGAATTTTAAAGAAAAAGTGGAACAAGTTGCCACGGTGAATCTGGACGTCACTGACCTACGTGCTGCTGCGTCGACAGAGTTATCAAGTTTAGATACAGTCAATCTTGAAGAAAATGCGACATCAAGTTCAGATACGTCTGTTTCCTTTAATGATGCCGAGGATGTACCTGTCGATAACTCGGAGTGTCGTGAAAGTGACAATATCGTTCAGAATGAACCATCTTATAATGATAGCGCTACTTCAAGTGTAGTGGACAGTGTCGACACTATGATATTGCGACCAAGAGTAAATTTAAAACCACCTATTGCTTTACAGGATTATGACACTTCATATTTTACCTTATTAGATTCCGAGGAACCTACGTCCTTAAAAGAGGCTAAGGCTTCCCCAAGTGCCTCAAAATGGGAAGAGGCCATGAAGATGGAAATGAAGGCTTTGTCCGATAATCAGACTTGGACTTTTATTGACAAGCCTGAAGATGGTGTGTTGACTGTAGACAGTAAGTGGGTATTTAGGCTTAAACGTAAAGAAAATAATGAAATTGCTCAATATAAAGCAAGGTTGGTAGCGAGGGGATTTATGCAAACAGATGTTGATTTTAATGAGGTGTATTCCCCAGTAGTTAGGTTGGTGAGCGTGCGAACCTTACTGTCAATTTCGTGCAACAATAATTGGCCCGTTCACCAAATGGATGTTTGTGCAGCTTTCCTTCACGGGGATATAAAAGAAAATATATATTTAAAGTTACCGGAAAATTTTGACGTACCGCCTAATAAAACCTGTAAGTTAAAGAAGTCATTATACGGTTTAAGACAAGCGCCACGTTGTTGGTATGATAAGTTTCATAACTTTATTATCAGTCAGAATTTTCAGAAAACGTGTAGCGATCAATGTATGTATTGTTTTAAAAACGATAATAATACGGTTTACGTTTTAATTTTTGTGGACGATATTTTAATCACAGGGTTTGGTCCAGTGGTACAAAATATCATGAACGAAATGTCTAAAGCTTTCAAAATGAAGTATTTGGGATTGGTGAGTAGCTATCTCGGTATTCAAATTCATCATGACGTAGAAAAAGGTTTTGTCTCTCTGAACCAGACCCAGTATTTGAAAAATATTCTAGACAAGTTTAACATGTCTGATTGTCATGGTGTGTCCACGCCGATTGATTCAAATATAGATTTGTCTAAACTGCAAAAGGATAAATCTGAAGACAATTCAATTGAATATCGGTGTAGACAGGTCATTGGCTGCTTAATGTACGCCATGTTGGGCACTAGGCCTGATCTTTGTTTAAGCATAACGTTGCTTTCAAGGTTTCAAAGTTGTGCGAGTCAGGATCTTTGGGTGTGTCTTAAACGCGTCTTAAGATATGTTAAAGCCACTATTGACTTAAAACTGATGTACTACAGAAACAAAAACAGCAATGTACTTATAGGCTACGCTGACGCCGACTGAGGTGGAAATCCTATAGACAGGAAGTCGACTAGTGGTTATTGTTTCTATGTTTACGGAAACCTTGTAGCTTGGTTTTCGAAAAAGCAGTCTACTGTAGCCCTTTCTTCCTGCGAGGCAGAATATGTCGCTCTAGCGGCTGCTGTCAGTGAAGCGTGTTGGCTTCGATCTTTACTTTTAGAAATGTATTTTTCTGAATCCTTAGTTGTTACTATGTTTGAAGATAACCAATCGACTATTCGGTCTTGTAATTCTCTTGTCCAACCAAAAAGAATGAAACATTTGGACATTAAGTACCATTTTATAAAGGAAAGGCTATCTAGTGGTCATATTAAAATCTGTTATGTATGTTCAAAAGAACAAGTAGCTGACATCTTGACAAAGCCTCTATCAGCTCAAGTATTTAAAAATGCTAGAGATCTTTTGTTTGGATGTTAAGTACTAGTATAGATATTTTTCTAATGATCCTTGTAAAGGCCTGCCCTAACTATTTAAGTTAAGAAGTTGTCTGTTAAGTTATTTAATATGCTGTTTTATGTAGGTACTTAACGCTTACTTTTATTGAGGGGGGCTGTTGTTAAAGTCAATAAAAGTAGGTTTTAGTTTGTTCTGTCTATGATCATTCTGTCAATATTATATTCATTATTGTATTAAGATAAAATGTCTATCTGAAAATATATCAGCTAATATTATAAAACTCCTAGTTTCTCTTCATGTAATCCTAATAACACAATTCTAATGATGATTTTAATGTGAGATGAGTAAAAATAAAACAAACTTACATTTGCAGTTATGAGACCAGCGCTCCCATACATTATGTACAGGAAATTTTTTCATACAAGTACATTTTATAAGTTGGTTGACGATTACTCGGCAACTTGTAAAGCTACTTAGCTGTGATAGTTTTCCTTTTATTTTCGATATATTATATATGCTCTTACCATGATTTTTTCCACAAGCCCAAACACAATCCGTATAGGTGGTTTAGGTTGGCATACTTGAGTCTAATCAATCTAGTTGAATCAGAAACGAGGACATCCGCTTGAGAACCAAGGTTACCGACGTAGCCCAAAGAATCGCCAGACTTAAGTGGCAATGGGCAGAGCACATTGCTCGCAGAACCGATGGCCGATGGGGCCGAAAAATTCTGGAATGGCGACCGCGAACCGGAAGACGTTGCGTTGGAAGGCCTCCCACTAGGTGGACCGACGACCTGGTCAAGGTTGCGGGGACGCTCTGGATGAGAGACACACGGGACCGGTCAATGTGGCGACACCTAGGAGAGGCCTATGTCTAGCAGTGGACGTCTTTTGGCTGAAATGATGATGATGATGACTTGAGTCTAACAAAAATTTGCACTTTAAAGCTTAATATTTCACAAACGAATCCCTTAATCGAATAACTGTTTTCGCAAGCTCGCTATATTTTTAAAGACCTATCCAATGATATACCACACAGTGGACTTCACCAGAAAAAAAAATCATCCCCACTTTAATGTGTACTGCAGATACCCTAAAAAAAAATATTTTTTTTTTTTTTGCACTTTGTCGGCGTAACTCATTTGTATAATTGTGCCAAATTACAGCTTTCTAGTACTAATAGTCTTTGAGATATAATGCGAACGGACAGACAGACAGACGGACATGGCAAAACTATAAGGGTTCCATACTGACTACGGAACCATAATAAATTAATATTTATTTAATTATATATTTTTTTGTGCATTGTGTCTTTTTACTGACGTTCTGACGTCCTGTGTCTTAATTAGCATTTCACATGCTAATTAACAAACATTAAAATACCTTGCTAAAACTGGTTTAGAGCTAAAAATGCAGTAACTCTATATACCAGTACCTACGATTTGAACCAATCACATTCTTCTGATGGTACTTCAGTAAAACCATATAATTTAATCCCATTTATGCTGTTAAATAATTTCCATTGGATTATTCTTCAATGGAGTGGCTCACTCGAAGACTTAAATCATCATCATCAGCCTATAATGTTCTCACTGCAGGGACTCAGGCCTCCTCTCTAGGACAGGGATGGGCTATAATCCACCGCACGGGCCCAATGCGGATTGGTAGATGTCACATGCCTTCGAGTTTTTTGGAAACACCACGATGTTTTCCAACACCGTTTTGAGAGTAGCGGTGATCAAATAATTTACACAAAGTAATGTACATGTCTGGGTTTGAACCCACGACTTACTGTTCGTCAACTTAATAATAACTTATTATGATGTAATATCTTATTATGATGCATTTAAATAGATCAGGTCCCCCGGTTACAGGGTTTTCCCATTTATATTTTTCTCAGTTAGATGTGTATGATCTTAGAATGTATGATTTAAATGGAAATACATTAACGATAGTTATAAATTAGTTAAAGATTGATAGAAGAATTGAACAATTTAATAGCAATTCAATTAGCTAGGTACTTAACTCTCTTCCTGTCCTTTAATGTTGCTGTGCCCGTTAGCGTCGATATTGTTTATATATACCATCTGAGCAATAGACATTACATACTGAATACATTCAAAATAGAATAGAATTTATCATTTTTGAAATTATCTGCCCACTGCAGGAAAACATCGTGAGGAAACCGGCATGTACAAGAACCAAAAATTCGAAGACTTGTGCTATCTACCATTCGGTACTGGACCCGCGTGGTAGATTATATATAGCCCATTCCTTCTAAAAGAGTAGAGGACTGTGTCCCAGCAGTGGAAACATCAATAGGCTGATGATGATGATGATCTGCCCAGTTAGCGGGAACTTAATCATAGGTTGTGAAACAGGCCCTAACAGATTATACAAATGTGCACGCCATAGTGTGCACACGCCGATAATATCCGAACGAGCGACGCGGCGCATCTCTACCGGGCAACACTGCGCGCCGCGAGACAGAGACAATATCCGTATCCGGAAGACTATAAGCGCAAGCGTCGTTCCGCGAGTGATTATTAGAAAATACTATTACCAAAACTTTGTAAATGCAAGTTTTATAATAAACAGTTATTTAAAGAAGAGGATTTTATTGTAGTCCCCTTCATGTGGCGACCGTGAACAATCGAAAAATCGAAGATTTGCAGCTGCAGCGAGAAATATCCATATGGCTGTCGTCCGTCGGCGTCGGTCGGAAGAAAATTTCCTGTGAAAATTTCTATGCTGACCTGAAATGCTGACGAAGATGGCGACGGCGGGCGTGTCTCAACAGCTCTAAAAAGGAAGTAAGCCCGTTCCTTGTTCTGTCCTTATCCCTATTTTCCCAGCTTTTGGTTGCGTGTAAATGCCGTGCTAATTTGAGGGTGTAGGGGAGGCGCCTAGCTGCGTGTTTTAAGGATTGGCTAGCCTATGGCTAAACGCATGCCATCCATATTCCGCTCTTTGTGTGAGCACGCGGCTTGAAAACACTTCCATCTTCATAAACTTCATCATAAACATCGTGCTTTAATGATTGGCTATAGCCAAACGCATGCCATTTTCCACTTTTGTGTGAGCACGCGGCACGAAAATACATACCTAATATAATAAACAAAAGTTCATCGTTTTTGGTTCCTAGGTAAATTGAGATTACATATTTATTAGTTGTAAACAGTTATTTGCCGAACATTCCAGAAGTTCCTGCGTCGGTACGCGGCGGACTTAGCGTGCTGTCCACGTGCTCGGCAGCGAGGCCGGCAGCGGCGCCCTACGGGTGCTATCGTCCGGTTGGCGGGCTCGGTGGCATCTGCGGGGTTTGAGCTGGTTTGACTCCTGGATGCCTTGGTTAGATTGAACATTTTAATTTACTTTACCTTTCTCATTGTTGGAAGTTAGTGAAGCATAGTGTTAAATTCGTAAAAATCGTGAAACAAAACAAAATGTCGGACAGTGAACAAGCTAACGATAGTTCAAATTCCATTTTAAATAAATTAATTCGTAAACGTGCTGGTTTAAGGGGGCGCGTAACGTATTTTAAAAACTATGTTGCTAAGTTTCAAATAGACAAGTTGGATAGCTTAACTAGTTTAGATATAAGAGAATTATCGGTAAGGTTATCACAATTACAAGAATTAGTTCCAAAATTCGATGAGGTTCAATCTGAAATTGAAGAACTTTCTGTAAATGCAGAGAAGGAATATTCAGAAAGAAATATCACTGAAAGTGAATTTAGCTCCCAAATTGCGTTAGCGCAGGAAGTAATAGATTTATTTTCAACTAAAAACAACAATTTGGTAAATAATGATTCAGTAAAATCCAGTTGTGGAGTAAATGCTTCCATAAAATTGCCTACTATTAATTTACCAAGTTTTGATGGGAACTTTTCAAAATGGTTGGAGTTTCGAGACATGTTCCAGTCTCTTATAGATGACAATGACTCTATACCAATAATAAATAAATATCACTATTTAAGAAATTCCTTAGTAGGTAGCGCTAAGATTGCTATTAGTTCGACAAATTTTGCGGCTAAAGATTACAAGAATGCATGGCAAGCTTTATGTAAGAGATATGATAATCCAAATATTCTTATTAACTATCACTTAAATGCAATAGTAAATATTTCTCCTATTCAAAAGGAATCCTTCACTGCGTTAAGGGACATAAGTGATGTCATTTTTAAAAATTTGAGTGCGCTAAATACTTTAGAGATTCCTACAAATGGTTGGGATCCATTAATAATACATTTGGTGGCCGCAAAGTTAGATACTAGGACTAGGAATAAGTGGGAAGATTATAAATGTAGTTTGTTATCCCGTCCTACACTTGAGGAATTTCAGGATTTTTTAATACAAAGAGCTAACGTTCTGCAAACAGCTCACCCTAGTAATGGTAATAAAGATGGTAAAACCTCTTCTAGGGATAATCATAATAAAGAAGGTAAAAATCTGAAGTCATTTGCTGCCGTTACAAATAATACTCATAATAAGGCATGTGTTTTGTGTGATAAAAACCACTACATACATCAGTGTTTTAAATTTAAAGGGATGAAATTAAATGATAGGCATTCCTTGGTGAATAAACAAAAACTGTGTGTCAACTGTCTTCGTAGTGGTCACACACATGCAGAATGCACTTTGAAAGGTTTGTGTAAGAAATGTGCAGAAAAACACAATACTTTGTTACACAAAGGCAGTACGGTTATAAATGTAGCTACTGAAAATATGGAGCCTTCAGCTGCTAGCGTCCCTGTTAGTTTATCTGCTGTCTCGCCAGGGCAAGTCTTATTGTGTACTGCACAGGTTGAAGTAGTTAATACGGAAACAAACTGTACTTACTTAGCTCGGGCATTGCTAGATACGGGAAGTCAGTCTTCATTTATAACTGGCAACCTAAAAGTTAAGTTAGGACTACTGACTGAGAAGCTGAATGTCTTTAATGTAACAGGCATTAACAATGTAGCATGTGAAATTACTGAACGGTGTAAAATTAAATTAAATTCAAGAATAGGTATGTTTAGTGCACATGTCAGCTGTTTTATTCTTCCAAAGATTACTGGTAGTTTACCTAGTGTTCAAGTCAATGTAGAAAGGTTAGGTTTACCAGATAATATTCAGTTAGCAGATCCTTTGTTTTATAAACCATCTGAAATTGATATTTTGTTGGGTGCAGATCATTTCTTTAATATTATATTACCAAATAAAATAAGTTTAGGCACCAACAGACCTGTCTTACAAGAGAGCATGCTGGGTTGGATAGTTGCTGGCCCCACAAAATTTTGTAATAATATTTTAGCCTTGATTATACAACAACTAACCAGTCCCAAAGGATCAAAGAGCTTACATGTAGTGGAAATGATTATTCTTTTTGTAGCCTTATTAGGGATTTCAATGTCACTAGGAAAATGTAAATTGTCTGACAAAGGTGTCCATTAGCAATTAAGCGTTTTCTTAATTTAGAAAGCAAATTAAATAAAAATCCTAAATTAAAGGAACAATATGCAAATTTTATAAATGAATATGCTAAATTAGGACACTTGGTTGAAATTGATAGGCCAGAGTTTGGATGTTTTTTACCGCACCATTGTGTTATACGCGAACAACATGAAACCACAAAACTTCGGGTGGTTTTTGACGCTTCTGCCAAAACAAGATCAGGCAAATCACTCAATGACATCCAGGCAGTTGGTCCCGTAATGCAAAATGATTTGTTTTCAATACTTATCCAGTTTAGATTACATAAATGTGTACTAACAGCTGATGTTGAAAAGATGTACCGTCAAATCGATTTAAATGAATTGCAGCGGCATCTACAACTAATATTGTGGAGAGACAAATCATCAGAACCTTTTAAAATTCTTCAACTCAAAACCTTAACATATGGTATGGCATCTGCCCCATTTTTGAGTACCAGGTGTCTGTTTGAGCTAGGTATCCAATGTAGTGACAAGGCTATTGCTGAGGTAATTAAAAATAATTTTTATATGGATGACTTAATAACTGGTGCCTCTTCTGAGGACGAATTAAAACACATATATTTAGGTGTAACACAAGCTTTGAATGCGGCTTGTTTTCCATTAAAGAAATTTAGAACAAATTGTCCTAAAATAATCAATGATAATAATAATAAATTCAGAGTCTAATAATTGTCTTACTTTTCATGATGAAGCCACGGTGTTAGGTTTGAAATGGACACCTTTGTCAGACAATTTACATTTTCCTAGTGACATTGAAATCCCTAATAAGGCTACAAAAAGAATAATCATTTCCACTACATGTAAGCTCTTTGATCCTTTGGGACTGGTTAGTTGTTGTATAATCAAGGCTAAAATATTATTACAAAATTTATGGGCTCTCAAATTGGATAGGGATGACCCAGTGCCAGAAGAATATGTTAAAAAATGGTTTAGTTTTATAAAGAAATTACATTTGTTGTCTGACATGACCTTACCACGCTATGTTTTGAGTGAAAATTTAGATGTTTGTTATATCTGTGAGTGCCTCCCAGATACGTCATCACCATACATTCAGTTACCGTGAATGGATTGCGCAACCCAACTCGATGCATCCAATAAAACTAAGCAGCAGATGGGGCGCGGGGCCTTTCGTCACATACATCGGTCGTTAGGACAACCTCTTAGTTATTACCTATTCACCTAATAATAAGAATTATATGTAATTTCTTTATTAAATTCATATAGTGGAAACTTCCTTTGGATTTATTTGGACTCCTCCGCTGCCTATTACATAATTGGCGCAGTCGGTGTAGGTTGTCGAGTCAGTGCGTGCAAATCAAAGACTATAATTTCACGATCGAGCTGAACATTTAGACATTTTTGTGCGTGCTGTTCACGTTTCAACGTGCGTCGTCGACAATCCAGAAGAACCAGAAGCAGCCGTTGGAGATCCTGTAAACCGTATCCAGACATCGATACTACGGGAGCCGCCGATATGTACTTTATGTGAGTTGCACAAATTCCTTACAGTCGGTCGCTATTTCCCGCCTCCAAAATTTTCCACCCACGATCATCGCGATCTATTAGGGGTATCGAACCCCTGAGCAATCGGTTGTCCTCTCGCATCGCTCTGAGGGACGCTTCCCGAAATTTAGAGTTAGATAGCTTAGATATAACCATGGCAGATCAAGACGATATGATCAATAAAATTTTTAAAACATTAAAACTAGTACCAGAATTTGACGGCAATAGCAATACTCTAATTAGATTTTTATCACTATGTGACCAGCTTGTTGCGAACTATATTAATCCAGCACCTGGTCATGAATTAACCAACTTAGCATTATTAAATGGTATATTAAATAAAATCACCGGGAACGCCGCTAGAACGCTAGTGACAAATGGTGTTCCCCGGGATTGGAACGGTATTAGGAGTACGTTAATTCATAATTTTTCAGACCATAGAGATGAGTCTGCGTTATACAACGATCTATCGTTACTATCTCAAGGATCAGATACGCCTCAAGTATTCTATGAGCGCGTGTTAAACCTTTTAAGCACCATCATGACATACGTAGAAATACACGATGCTGTCGCTACCACCGTCGAAGCAAAAAGAACTTTGTATAAGAAACTAGCTTTGCAGACGTATCTAAGAGGCCTAGCGGAACCTTTAGGATCTAGGATTCGATGCATGAGGCCTCCTTCCCTGGAGGAAGCATTAGAATATGCCCAAGAGGAGATGAACGTTGTTTACCTCCAACAAAAAATTATGCCTTCAAGTAAAAGGTTACTTCCAATATCCCCAAATGTGCTAACTCAGTATCCTCAGATGAATAGAAATTTGATGCCTCGTAATTTTGATCCAAATCGCTTTATTCCACAGCAGCCTAGACCATTTTATCAGGGACCTTCTAGAACCCAACAAATGTTCAAAGCTTTACCGCGATCCAATATGTCCACCGGTTTTAGAGTCAACCCTAGACCCCCAACGTCTCAGCAGGCACCGAACAACCAGCCTCGACCAATGAGCGGTGTTAGTCACCCCGTTGCGCGTGTCCTGCCACCGACCAATATGCACGATTGGCGTAATTACGGTAGTCCACCCCCTAGTAATAACTTTAGAACACGAGAAGCAAACGTGAACGAATTTTTTGTACAAGAACCCGACTTTGACTATTATGTCCCAGAAGACTTTTTCTACTGTGACTATGACTATGTCCCAGACTGTGTCCCAGCTTGTGACCCGACTACTCACTTGACACTGACACAGGACGTCTCCGGAGGTGAACCCATACCCACAGTTCCACCTGAAAATCCAAAGTCGTCAAATTTTCCAAAGGAAGCCCCGAAAAATGCCCCCGAATAGAAATTAATATACAGGGGAAAAGACAATTGCCTTTTTTAAAATTAAATGTTAGGCCCGACTTTCCACCTTTAAAATTTTTAATTGATACGGGAGCTAACCAGTCGTTCATAAGTCCTGAAACTGTGGCAAAGTACTATCCCGACTATGAACTTAACTATGAACCATTTATAGTCGCTAACGTGCATGCATCTACAATGAATTATTACTCAATCACTATACCCTGTTTCGAAGAATTTAAAGACAATAATCCAATCAAGTTGAACATATACAGATTTCACGATTACTTTGACGGACTAATAGGGTGCGATCTTCTTGAACGATTCTTAGCAAAAATTGACCTTAGTTCTCGCGTACTTAAAACTGAATTTTCTAGCAACCCTATACATATGTATACCTCCCGAAGTGTAAATTTGTATGAGAACATTATTCCGGCACAATCTTCTAAAATATTAAATTTGCCTATTAATATTGGCCAAGGAGATATATACATAGATCAGCAATATATACAGAGTTGTAACATAACTGAATGTGTAACTACAGCAAAAAATAATCGAGCTTTTTTAGAAATATCTAACCCTACGAATAATGATGTAATTTTATCTTTGTCAGAACCAATCGTCGCACATGTATTTAGCGAACAAACTGTAACTGCAGTGTCATCGGATACTTACAATAACAATACTCGTCGAACCGAGCAGGTGTTATCGCGATTGCGCATAGACCATTTAAACCCAGAGGAGACAATCAATTTAACTAACCTCTGTAGAGAATACTCAGATGTATTCTATATTGAAGATGAACCTTTAACGTTCACAAACCAAATTAAGCATAGCATTAACACCACAGACGAATTACCTGTCTATAGTAAAACTTATAGGTATCCATATATTCATAAGGATGAGGTACAAACTCAAATCAGTAAAATGTTGGATGAAGGGATAATTAGGCCTTCTACCTCCGCATGGAGTGCACCTATATGGGTAGTACCAAAGAAGAGTGACGCGTCTGGCAAAACTAAGTGGCGCATAGTCATTGACTTCCGTAAGCTGAACGAGAAGACAATTGACGATAAATATCCCATCCCAAATGTCACCGATATATTAGATAAGCTAGGGAAGTGTCAATACTTTGTTACTCTTGATTTAACTAATGGGTTTTACCAGGTAGAATTAGATCCTAAAGATATTCATAAAACGGCATTCAATGTGGAGCATGGACATTATGAATTCCTGCGAATGCCCATGGGCTTGAAAAATTCGCCAGCCACCTTTCAGAGAGTAATGGATAATGTACTTCAAGGTCTTCTGAATAAAATTTGTGTTGTATATTTAGATGATATCCTAGTGTTTGGTACTTCTTTACAGGAAATCATAGATAACTTAGGTAAAGTATTTCAGCGTCTTAGGGAATCCAATTTTAAGATCCAGATGGATAAGTCCGAGTTCCTAAAACGTGAAACACCATATTTAGGGCATGTTATTACCCCTGACGGTGTCAGACCGAATCCCGAAAAAACTTCGGCAATTGAAAATTATCCTATCCCAAAAACTCCGAAACAAATTAAATCTTTTCTAGGCTGTAGTGTTTGTAGATTATATAGATCTGTCGTCTCACACGCCGCGCGCTGTAGTATGGTGGGGGAGCGGGGCATACAGCCCGTCCCACACTCACTCTGTTTGGAACCACGAAGCGGGACGGACGTGCGTGCGGCGAGTTGGGCAGTGAGCCGATATAAAGTTAAGTGCACGAACAGTACATTTTGGCGACGAGTATTGTAAGTACTGTGTTTTTTTTTTTCTGATTGAAAAAATGCGAAATTGTCGGCGTTTATTTTTTTGGTAAGGAAAGGTTAGAAGGAAAGCTTAATATTGGTGTGCAAGTTTATAATAATTTAACGTGGGTTATTTACTGCAACAAAACTTTGCTTTGTTGTTGTGGATAGTTGACTTTTGCGGGAGGAAGGACATGAGTTAAATACTTATAATATACGTTGATGATAATGCTTAGCTTGATCATTTTGTTTATGTAAACGTGGGTGGTATCTTAAAGTTTTAAACATTTTTATTTTATCATGTGATAAGATCATGTTAAAACGTAAAAGTTGTTACGTAACTATGCAAACAATACCCTCTAACGTCTATATTATGTAGCATATATAAGCATTAATCGAATTTAATTTTAACAAATATAGTGCTAAATGGAAACAAACACCAACAAAATGGTAGTTGTGTATAATGCAGGTATACCAATAATAAACATACAGTTAATTAGGATATTATAAATCTGTAGTTATTCTACCTACCCTCTATTCTATCGGGTTCGAGCCCCGATTTAATCTGCTGATTTCTGGTTATCATAACAATTAGTATTTATTATTTGAAATATGTTTTTATCGTAATTAGTTAAATACAGAGTATCTGTTGCTTAAAACTTGAAAAAAAGGATTGTTTTATTGTAGAACAAAACGGTTGATGCCGTATTGTTTACATATTTTGAGCGATAAGGTGTTGATTAATGGGTTGAATTGTCCTATTAATTACGGTTACATTGCGTACATAGGGAAGTTAGTCAGAACGGATGATGCCCGTTCATGACTAGAAGTGTTATGATCAGTAATGATTGAAGCTTTCGTGAAGGTTAGTCAGAACGGATGATGCCCGTTCATGACTAGGAAGAAGTATTATGATGAATTATGTTGGTCAGAATGGATGATGCCAGTTCATGACTAGAAGTATTAGGATGTGATGATGGAAGCTTTCTTAAAAGTTGATTAGAACGGATGATGCCCTTTCATGACTAAAAGTATTATAATGATTGTAGACTGCTATTAATATGTTGAACGTAGTCGTTACTTCAAAACGGAACTGATTTAGTTACATTGATTGGTACCTAAACATTCGTGTACTAATACAACAAACGTCAATAATCAAAGTTAACATTGTCGTTAGAGGTAGTTGCTTATGCAGACGGTACCTAAAGATCTCGTAGGTATAAATTTCGGTCCAAATGGACTGGGATGAAATACAATCAGATCAATAGGTAGTTTCATTAATTTGGAACGGTACCTAAATGGTCTGGATTCATTAATTTGGAACAGTACCAAAATCAGTCCAAAAGTCCAAATGGATTGGGATAAAATACAATAAAATTAATAGGTAGTTTCATAAATAACAGTCCAAATGGATTGAGATGAAATACAATACCTACCTAAAATTAAAAGGTAGTTTCAGTAATTTGGAACGGTACCTAAATGATCTTGTATAAATAACAGTCCAAATGGATTGGATGAAATACAATAAAATTAAAAGGTAGTTTCATTAATTTGGAAAGTTACATAAAGAGGTAGTTCCATTAATTTGGAACGGTACCTAAAGAAGTAGTTTCATTAATTTGGAACGATACCTAAAGACTTAGTTCTATTAATTTGGAACGGTACCTAAAGACGAAAGTTACATCGTCAGAGGTAGTTTGTTATCAAACGGTACCTAAATGAGCTTGTATAAATACTGGGATAAAATACAATAAGATCAAGAGTTATTTCGATTAACTCGAAACGGTACCTAAAGAAGGAAATTACCCCTTCCATCCAGGTAGACCACAAGTATGTCGCACATACGACCTCAACAGTCGTTGGACTGTGTCGGTGACCTAGTTTCAGTTGGTTTACGTTGGGAAAAAACGTGCACTAGAGTCAGACCTGACGGCTACCAAGTTACCACACTCAGGTGGCCTTGGGGCAATAGAGCTTTACTCTTACTCATGGGTCGGTTAACCCTTCCAGAAATATAATATTCCCGATGCACATGTAGAAACTACTAAGAGGACCTTGTGGCTTAATAATATCTGCCACTCAGGTCGATGTTTAGGTTAAGCCACGCTTGCCTTGATTGGTCTGTGAATGGGTTGATCGCCCATTACATATCGTTTCCTCCGTGCCTCGGAAAGCACGTTAAGCTGTTGGTTCCGACTGCCATTTAGATCTTTGGCAGTCGTTACGGGTGGTCAGTGACCTGAAAGTCTGACAACCAGTCTTACCGGAGGGCACCGTATTACCTAGTATTAGCTGTCTTGTGGAGATCAAATAAGCAGTCGTTCTATGTAAAATACTGGTATTCAGCTGCATCCGGTTAGACTGGAAGCCGACCCCAACATAGTTGGGAAAAGGCTAGGCAGATGATGACTGGTAGAAACTACTAGTGGTAACAATTATGTATTTACTGTTGCTATCAACAAGCTCGATGAATATTTGCCCCCTAAACAAAGTCGTGTTTATAAGCGTCACTTGTTGAGGCTCATCAAATAATAAAGTGTGGGAAAATTTACAAGTTTCTGGTCAGACTTGGACATCTGAGCTTAAAAGTAAATTCATGTGTGCGTTGTGGTGGCAGTCATTCAACTGATACTAAAGTTGTCCAGCCCGAGATAAGAATTGTCTCAAGTGTGGGATTTTTGAATATTTTCAAAACAGTGTAAGACTAAGGCGCTGTGTTGAAATTGAGATGTAACGTCATTCTCAAAGACAATGGTGTCCTTGTTGAAAATCAAGTAATATCTAAAAAAATGAGATTTATGGCCTACGTTAGTCTTAATACCTTAACCGTTCTAGGGTCTATTGACTCTAAACAATTGGTAACAGTTTTTGTAGAGCCAAAGCCAAATTTTATATTGTAAAAATGGGACTAGAAATTTGTTAGGGAAAGACACCGCCAAGTGCCAATGCAGTCTATGGTGCGTTCCCTAAAATTAAAGATGATCTAATTCATATTCTTATAGATAAATTAATTCAACCAGTTGCTCAGCTTTATCGAAGAGTATACCCTAACGGGACAGCGTTAGAGTATAAAATTAATAAAAATAAAAAGACCAAGAGTTTGTTGTGTTTGACACTATATATACCCAGTATAGGCCCATCTGACTGGATCCCTCCATTGGTACCTGTTAAAAAAGCAGATTTACCATTATGAAGGTACAAATAGCAAATGTGAAAAGATAACAATATTCTACTAAATGATGCAAAATGTGCATTAGAGTTCATCAAATTGGTTTTCGGTCATCAGTTCATCACTTATCTTTGTTTAAGGACAATTTACTGTTGCGCGAAAATAAAATAGGATCATAAAGCGAGGTCAATTATTTTAGCAGCTGCTCAGAAGGTCACTCGAGCATAGTAGTCATGGAAATAATAATAATAAATTTATTTTTTCTCATTTATACACAATAATCATACAATGTCAAATATCTACATAGAGACTGGTGTCTGTTTTAGGTAGAACCTGTATTACAGATCACCAGGCTAACCCTCCGTCGGACATTTCTCATAAGACATAATAATTATAATTAAATGAACAAAATTAAATGAGTATAAACAATTCAAATAAGTAAATACAAATGAATTAAATTAGAGATAAATTAAATTACAAATAAATCAAATTAGAACATTAATAAGGACAAGTAAGGACTTCGTAATGTAAAATGTTACCAGTTGATGCCTGGTAGTCCGGAAACAGGTAACGCCTGTAAGGACTTCGTAATGTTAAATGTTACCAGATGATGCCTGGTAGTCCGGAAACAGGTAACGCCTGTAAGGACTTCGTAATGTAAAATGTTACCAGTTGATGCCTGGTAGTCCGGAAACAGGTAGCGCCTGTAAGGACTTCGTAATGTAAAATGTTACCAGATGATGCCTGGTAGTCCGGAAACAGGTAGCGCCTGTAAGGACTTCGTAATGTATAATGTTACCAGTTGATGCCTGGTAGTCCGGAAACAGGTAACGCCTGTAAGGACTTCGTAATGTTAAATGTTACCAGATGATGCCTGGTAGTCCGGAAACAGGTAACGCCTGTAAGGACTTCGTAATGTAAAATGTTACCAGTTGATGCCTGGTAGTCCGGAAACAGGTAGCGCCTGTAAGGACTTCGTAATGTAAAATGTTACCAGATGATGCCTGGTAGTCCGGGAAAAGGTAGCGCCTGTAAGGACTTCGTAATGTAAAATGTTGCCAGATGATGCCTGGTAGTCCGGAAACAGGTAACGCCTGTAAGGACTTCGTAATGTAATTTGGTACAGGTGATGCCTGTAAGTACATGATGCGATGCGACGTAGTTATGTCAGTGTTTGATACATGGAGGTTTTATATGGGTGATGCCCGTAATTTGAAGTTTTGTGTACGGATAACTCCCGTTTACTGAAGTTTAAAGAAAATTGAAACAATATTGTTAGTCTATTATGGACTATGGTTTAAATGTATACTGTATGAAATAAATAATGAATGTGTCAGGTTGTTAAAAGGATGATGCCCATTTGGTGACCTAAATTAGCCACTCTGTATTTGTTTCATTGTCCACAAATTAAAATATGATGTCAAGCCTTACCTTAGAACAATTTGAGTGCGATGGTGAAGTAGGATCTGATGGAGGATTAGAACGGAAGCGAAGTGTTATAAGGTTAAATGTTAATAACAAAAGATTAATTGGGAAGTGAAGGAAGTATTAAATTAGTTAGTTATTTCAAAGTGTTTGTTAAAACCAGAATATTGGAAAGATTATTGATGCTATTAATGTTATGCTGAATCGTAACCTTTAGTTGATTATGATATTTGAAAAGTCAATGGAAAAAGAATAAAGAAAAAAATAATAAAGAATATCTGACCCAATTGGCGAAAAGTGGCGGACATTGATCAAAATAGTTTTAAACTAAAGAGTACATTACCTTTGTGATGCCAATTAAAATGTAGAAGGTTGTTATGATGCTCTAATAAAGATGCTACTAAATATAATAAAAGTTATTATTGTATCTAAAACTTTCATTAAAATAAGGAAGAGATGTAGTGTTTGTAGATTATATAGATCTGTCGTCTCACACGCCGCGCGCTGTAGTATGGTGGGGGAGCGGGGCATACAGCCCGTCCCACACTCACTCTGTTTGGAACCACGAAGCGGGACGGACGTGCGTGCGGCGAGTTGGGCAGTGAGCCGATATAAAGTTAAGTGCACGAACAGTACATAGGCCTTATCGGGTATTACCGTAGATTTATTCCCGATTTCGCTCGTGTTACAAAATTTCTTACCACATGTCTGAAAAAGGGAGCTAAAATTAATATTACACCTGATTATATAAAACATTTTGAACACTGTAAGGCTCTTCTGACTAATGACCCGGTACTACAGTATCCAGACTTCTCAAAGGAATTCATTCTCACTACTGACGCATCCAAATTCGCACTGGGCGCTGTACTATCCCAAGGCCCAATAGGAGCTGATAGGCCCATAGCTTATGCATCTAGAACACTAAACGATAGCGAAACAAATTATTCAACAATCGAAAAAGAACTCCTTGCGATCGTCTGGGCAACAAAGTACTTTAGGCCATATTTATTTGGGCGCAAATTTAAAGTAGTCACTGACCATAAACCGTTGCAATGGCTAATGAACTTAAAAGAGCCTAATTCGCGTCTAACTAGGTGGAGACTAAAATTGTCCGAATTCGATTTTAATGTAATTTATAAAAAGGGTAAATGTAATACAAACGCCGACGCTTTGTCACGTATCGAAATTCATAATGATGAGACTATCTCAATGATAGTCAATACGTCACAAGCACCACGACGTCACTATAGTACGTCATCAACAATTTCAGCACCTGAAGCTATGTTATTGAATAATTCTTCAGTGGTTCAAGATAACCATAGTTCTTCAACTATCACAGCACCTGAAATTCAAGACATGTCAGACGGAGAGACCGCTCACACTAGCGTAGAAAGCCCAATTCTCGAAATTCCCATTAGTGAAGACCCCTTAAATAAATATCGTAGACAAATTATAATTAATATAGTTAGTGACTCACCTACATCTAAGTCTGTAATTAAAAAACCTTTTGATACTTACCTGCAAGTTGTGACGAATGTACGAAAATCCCATTTTGATAAAGACATTGTAGACCTAATAAAAAACCGCGTAGATCCCAAATTCCGCACAGCTATCTTAGTCCAACCAATAGAGAAAATGCTTGAAATAGTTCCTGTAATTCAAAGAAATTTTAAAAGTTCATCTATGAAGTTGATTCTGGTTAAATGCCAAATTACTAATATATCCGAATATTTAAATCAACAGGATGCTATTCGCAAGTATCACGAGGGAAAGACAAATCATCGTGGCATAAATGAGACCTGCCTAGCCTTATCACATCAATTTTTCTGGCCTAAAATGAAAACTGACATAACTAAGTACATTAATGAATGTAGGATATGTAACTGTGCAAAATACGACCGTAACCCGATTCGCCAAGAGTTTAGAATCGTTCCACCGCCTAGTAAACCCTTTGAAACTGCACATGTCGATGTTTTAACTATCGAACAAGAAAAATATTTTACTATAATTGATTCTTTTAGTAAATATGCTCAGGCTTACCGTATGGCAGACTGTACAGCCCCTAATATAATAAAATCACTTTTAATTTTTAGTACGCACCATGGTCACCCAATGAGATTAATAACTGACCAGGGAACCGAATTCACAAATCAGGTAGTTAGTGAATTTGTACGACTACACAAAGTACAGCATCATACCACTGCTGCTCATACCCCGAACGAAAATGGGATGATAGAGCGTTTCCATAGCACACTTCTTGAACATTTACGCATATTAAAGCTGAAACACAAAAATGAATGTGCTTTCACTTTACTCCCTTACGCTCTTTTAGCATATAATAGTTCCATTCATAGTCTGACTAAATGTAGGCCGTTTGACCTTATCACTGGGCATTTCGACCCACGGGACCCCACGGATTTAAATCTGTCGGAAAGATTGCTACAACAGTACATTCAAGATCACCGTAGTCGAATGGAAACGGTATATAGCCTTGTCCATGAATCATCGCTTGCCGAACGCGAGGCATCGATGACGCAACGTAACAGCGATAGGGAACCTGAAATTGAGTACTCAGAAAACCAGGAGATATACATACGGAACCCTACTGCAACCCGGCAAAAACTTGCCCCTCGATTTACGCAAGACAAAGTTATTGCTAACTTACCTATTCATATTTACACTTCAAGGAAACGAGGACCGGTAGCTAAAAGTAGACTGAAACGACCAAAAAAAAATAAAGACCCTCGATTGTTACAGGTACCTAGTACTGACGATAATGAGCCTGGGCCGAGCTCAAGAGATCCAACTGGCCAGCTTAGATGACGGACCGGGACTTTTACCTTATAATCTAGGAGACACAAAAATCATATCCCATCATCATACGTTCTTACAGGACATTAACTTAATTCAGATAGAACGACAAATATACGACTTACAACGACAATTACGTGACACTACTGAAAAATTAAGTAATAATAGTCTGCTCATGTTCAGTGCACAAATTAAGTACTTACATATTAAATTAAATAAAATCCTTTTACAATTAGAGACGCTGCAACCTAGTAGAGTCAAACGTGGCTTGATAAACCCATTGGGCACTTTGATTAAATCAATTTCGGGAAATTTGGATCATGATGATGCTTTAAGGTTCGAAAATGCTATAAAAATTCTAAAACGAAATGATAAACTCATTTCCAACAAAATTAATCAGCATATTTCATTATTTAAAGAAATGTCCTTACAACAAACTCACGTACTGAATAATTTGACAATAAATCAGCTCAAATTAGATAAAGCCCTTGCGTACGTCATCAATATGACTACGTCAGAGAGCGATCGTACTTTAAGATATGCTCACCTTGCGCAACTCTTCGTTATACTTAACGATAACGTACAAGAGTTATCCGGTGAAATAAGTAGGCTAGAAAATATATTAGCTTTTAGTCGCACGGTATCCTTGCACCATTCTATTCTATCTGTTAGGGAATTAAGAACTATGATAAGCGAATTACAGCATTTATATAGCACCGATCAGGTCATAGACTTAGACATTAGATATTACTATGACATAATTAGTTTAGGTTCATATTATGTCAATAAGAAAATCGTGGTTGTCCTTCAATTCCCTATCACTCTTCCCAGTACCTTTGAACTATTTAAACTTTGTCCAGTTCCTAATAAAAACTTTGACGTCATCCTGCCTTCCTATCCATATGTAGCGATCAATTCAAAGGAATATGTGTACATGGAGGCTGAATGCCCGAAGGAACTGGCACATCTGCGAGCAAAAAACAAGTCACCAAATTCGCTCCGGTCAGGATTGCATAGAAAAACTGATACATTCCCAGGAGATAGATGAAACGTGTCAAATCACGCCTATCTCTCTGGCCAAGGAAGCCCTGCTGGAGCTAGATAGCAAGCACTACATAGTTTCGTTCCCGAAGCCCACCAAGGTTCAACTTTACTGCGGCCCTGAAAAACATCAAATTCTGGAAGGAAGTTTTCTGGCTACAATTCCGAAGTCTTGCAAAATGAAAACCCCGAAATTCACATTGGCCAACATCGATGACAAAGTCAACGGAATTTCAATTGAAATCTCAGCGCTCCCACGGATGACTAATGATTCTCGGAAGATTCAACCAAATTACCACCTGAATTCAATGGATCTCGGTACATTGCACAAGATACAGAAACAAATTACGATGGAAACGTCTGTCGAAATCGATACTGCGGATTCCTCGAGTCTCTACCACACAACAATACCATTGTATGCGATTGTACTTGCATTGTTAAGTGCAGGTGCACTTCTTACCATCTACTTTATTCGTCGTCATCGAGCAAAACTCATTAAAATTGAATCGAATAAAGAAGCCATCGAGTTATCGCAGCGGAACAAGAAAGCCGCAACTTTCGCCGTAGAAATTGGCAAATAGTTGCTCATCTAAGGGGGGAGGTGTTATATCTGTGAGTGCCTCCCAGATACGTCATCACCATACATTCAGTTACCGTGAATGGATTGCGCAACCCAACTCGATGCATCCAATAAAACTAAGCAGCAGATGGGGCGCGGGGCCTTTCGTCACATACATCGGTCGTTAGGACAACCTCTTAGTTATTACCTATTCACCTAATAATAAGAATTATATGTAATTTCTTTATTAAATTCATATAGTGGAAACTTCCTTTGGATTTATTTGGACTCCTCCGCTGCCTATTACATAATTTGTTCAATCTGTGGAGATGCACTGCTTTGTTGATGCATCACAACAAGCTTATGGAGCTTGTGTATATATGTGCTCTAATAATAAGATAGATAATACAGTTACGGTTAGGTTACTATGTGCTAAAACAAGAGTAGCACCAATTAAAACACTTAGGGCCGGTTTCACCACTTGCTGATAAGTCCCTGATAGCCTATCCGGAACTTATCTGCCAGATAAACTACAACTTTTGATAGCATTATCTGTCAGATAACTGTCAGATAACTATCTGACACTTTATCCGTAACCGGTGAAACTGGCCCTTTCTATTCCACGATTAGAATTATGTGCTGCCGTAACAGGAGCTGAGTTGTGTGCTAAAGTATTAAAGTCAGTGCCATATAATGTTAGAAAAATATACATGTGGACTGACTCCATGGTGGTACTTGGATGGTTAAAAACACAAAATAAAACCTTACAAGCATTTGTGCGTAACCGTGTTAATAAAATAAATGAACTTACAAAAGAATTTAAATGGAACCATGTTCCAACAAAATCTAACCCTGCAGACTTAGCTTCCAGGGGTATTGATCCACAGCATGTGCAGGCAGCATCATTGTGGTGGGAGGGACCTTCATTCCTAAAGGAAGATAAATCTAAATGGCCTACCCAGCCACAGCTTAGCCTTAATAATTTACCCGAAACAAAGGTACTTATTTCAGTTGATGAAACAGATAACATAAAAACATTTATCCAATTCAATAAATATTCTAGTTTTACAAAAATTAAAAGATGTTTTGCGTATGTGCTACGTTTTGTAAATAATTGCAAAAAGAATAGTGTTAAATTGTTAGGACCTTTGCAAATTGAGGAACTTGATCGCTCATTAACATTATTATTAAAATTTAGTCAGCTAGAGTCATTTGCAAAGGAGATTAAAATAATAAAAGATGGTAAAGCTTTACACCATAAAAGCAAATTGTTACCTTTAAATCCATTTTGTGATAATAATGACTTAATAAGAGTAGGAGGTAGAATTAATAAGGCTGATTGTAAATACGATAAGAAACATCCAATTCTATTAGATGCTAAGCAACATTTAACTAGATTAATAATACACAGTGAACATTTTAGATTATTTCACGCAGGTCCCCAGTTACTTTTATCTTCTGTTCGTGAGAGGTTTTGGCCACTGGGTGGAAGAAACTTGGCCCGTAATATTGTTAAGACTTGTGTGGTTTGTACTCGATTTCGAGGTAAGCCGATACAGCCTTTAATGGGGGACTTGCCTAGTGTAAGAGTTAATCCAGATTTTCCATTCAGTACATGTGGGATCGACTTTGCGGGACCATTTATGATATCCTCTAAGAAAGGTCGAGGTAGCAGAGTCACTAAAGCCTACCTCTGCGTTTTTGTATGCCTAGCCACGAAGGCTATACATCTGGAAGTAGTCAGTGATTTAACCACTGAAGCTTTTATTTCATGTTTACGTAGGTTTGTTTCACGTCGCGGCAAGCCTTACGCTATTTATTGCGACAATGGGAAAAACTTCGTGGGGGCCAACAATGAGTTAGGTAAAGTTATAAAGGCCAGCCGTCAATCAGTCTCAGATTTCGCGTCAAATGAGGAAATTAAATTCATGTTTTGTCCAGCCTACTCACCACACTTCGGTGGAATATGGGAGGCCGGTGTTAAATCCGCTAAACATCATTTAAAACGCGTTGCTGGTAGTGCCTCCCTTACATTCGAAGAGTTGGCCACGCTTTTTGCGCAAATAGAAGCTATCCTTAACTCCCGCCCCATTTCCCCTCTCTCATCTGATCCTACAGACACTAATCCCTTGACTCCTGGGCACTTCCTTATAGGCCGCCCGTTGATGTCTGTGCCGTCGTTACCAGCTAACAGCATTAGACCCAATAGATACCAGCGCATCGAGCAGATCCGGCAGCAATTTTGGTCACGATGGCACCGGGAGTTCATGGCAGAGCTGCAGAGCAGATCTAAATGGAGAAGAGGGCAGCCAGCACTTCAAGTCGGTGACATGGTCGTGCTGCGAGAAGACAACCTCATGCCTCTCGACTGGCGAATGGGGCGCGTAATCAAGACATACCCAGGAAGTGATGGGATTGTTCGGGTTGCGGACGTCCAGATCAACAAGGGCGTGATAAAACGGGCAGTCCACAAAATGGGCCTATTGCCCACGACACCATAACTTGAAATTGCTTCAACGCCGCGGAGTATGTGCACGCCATAGTGTGCACACGCCGATAATATCCGAACGAGCGACGCGGCGCATCTCTACCGGGCAACACTGCGCGCCGCGAGACAGAGACAATATCCGTATCCGGAAGACTATAAGCGCAAGCGTCGTTCCGCGAGTGATTATTAGAAAATACTATTACCAAAACTTTGTAAATGCAAGTTTTATAATAAACAGTTATTTATAGAAGAGGATTTTATTGTAGTCCCCTTCACAAACGTTCAGTCAAACAAGCTAGGTATACAGACAGAAATCTTTATAATTCTAGCACACTAAAAATATTGATTGCAATTTCGTTTTGACTGATGTATAACGATGTATCGGTTGACTTCAGTCTCTGAATGTATATTTTTATTCATAAAAGTAAATGCAAGTTAGCTGGCTGTATACTTATAAATTTGATCGACTGCACTATACCTGAGTCAAAATAATAACTAGCCCAAAGTTTTCCTGTTTAGAAGAAGCCTTTTTAGAGTGAAGAGAGTCGCGAGTAAACAGGCTTCTACTGGGTAAGCTCGTTCCATTCGACATCATCTCTGCCCTTAGGGCAAGATTGAAGTCAAGAGCAAGCCCATTTATAATAAAAATAAGAAAAGAAGAAGTTTTACAGTTATTATTTATTCCCAATAGTAGCTGCGTTAATTTAATAGTCATTCAAAGCACGAAGTTTACGCCTTTCAACATAGATGGCGCTACCTACCCTGTTTAAACTATACAGCAAATTAGGCGTCCCCTGTAATCCACATAGAGTTAGGTAGAGGAGAATTTGCCATTCTGAGAACTAGGCTTTTTGAGAATTTGCCTTTTTGAGAATTTGCCATTCTGAGAATTAGGCTTTTTGAGAATTGTCCATTTTGAGAATTTGTCCTTTTGCGACTCTGTTGCCATTTTGAGAATTTGCCATTTTGCGCCTAAACCCATAGTACACCTACATTTTTAACCGATTTCAAAAAGGAGGAGGTTCTCAATTCGTCGGATCTTTTTTATTTTTTATGCATGTTCCCCGATTACGCGAAGATAGCTGGACCGATTTATAATTTATTGTTTCATTTGAACTTCCCAGATGGTCCCATTATCATCAAGTCAGAATCTGATGAGAAATAGAGAGAACTCTTCAAATTTTATAGGTACACTTGAAGTGATTGGAGTAGTTTTTGGATGAATAGGTAATTTCTCGGAGTTGTCCCATTTCAATTTGGTGAAGATCTGATGAACCTAACTTCGGAGATAGGCAACGGAACTCTTCAATAAATTATAGCAATTGGACAAGGATTGCTAAAATCTCATACAGTCTGTCTATTGTTTACACCAGTTTATAAAATAACATCACGCCGGTACGATATGAAGAGGTAAGCACAAGTGTTATATCAAATACGTTGAGTTCCATGTAATAGGGGATGAGTCTATTGCTATCAATCGGGAACAAGTCCAGACTCTTTGACTGCTACAGAGAAATTCCTGATAGAAAAACTTTATAATGCCCGAACTGGAAACCGAACCCACGACACCATGCTTAGTTGACGCACTTGCCACCACTGGACCACCGAGGCGGACAACTTTGTTTTCATCAACAGGATATAAATTCCATCTGAGTAAATTGTTGTTCACTTCAGTGTTTGCTGAAAATATAAGGCCCCATTAAAATAGGTGGACAAACTTTTAGAAATCATTCAGACCACCAAAATAAAGACAATGGTAAAAAAAGAAAACAAGAAAAACGCATTAAATACTTACAAGAAAATAAAACAGCTAACGAAAATACGCTTGAAGTGTAGGTTACTCAATATTTTAAGTAAAAAAAAATCACTTTAATCAGTGTTTTTCTGACTTAGATATCTTTGGTTAGACGTACTGAACGCTGTGTTAAAATTTGTCCACCTATTTAAATGGGACCTTATATATTTAACTCTCTTATGGGTTGAATTTCGCAAAATCCTTGCTTATTCCTTGTCTACATTATAAAGGGAACCTCTGTGCAAAATTTCAGTATTCTAGGTCCAAGGGTTTGGGCTGGGCGTTGATGAGTCAGTCAGTCAGTACTTCTTTTTATTTATATAGATAGATTTTTATTTAAGAAAGGCAAAACTCAAATTAAAAGATTAAAATTAAATAAAAAAACAAGAGCAAGATTTAAATAAAAAACATAAGCATAATAACACATTTTTACCCGACTGCGGGAAAACGCAAAAGGAGGGCTATGTGTTTTTTTATTTATTTATTATGTAAGTATGTGTACGTCCGTTTATTTGGTCCCCCATAACTTAAATGGATGAACGGATTTGTATAAAATAAGCGTTGTCAGATTTGCTTTGGTAGCGCAAATGTCGTTGGCTACATTAAAATTTAAAACAAATAAAAATGGTGAAGTTTGTTTCTTATTTAAATCTGATCGGGTGACGGGTAGCCAATGCAGCGTACCATCGATATGGTATAGTATCGATACAACGTACTCGCGATTTGGTGTACTGTCGATGTAGCGTACTCTCGATTTTTTGTACTGTCGATAATTATAGCATACTCTCGATTTGGTGTACTGTCGATGTAGCGTACCATCGATTTAGAGTACTGTCGATTCATCAATGGAACGTTTTCGATACAGCGACCATCGATGTAGTGACCGACGATATTATGAACCAGACCCGACGGTCACACCACTATGTAAACTAGCACTGCTATTAGAATGTTGGTACTTAATACACAGAAGAATTGTATTCCCATTATGATAAAGATGAAGGCCAGAAATTACAGAACGCCAATACCTACTAAAGTATTCTTACCCCTTGATTCTTCCACGTTAAAACAACAAGAGTAAAACACGCAAACCGGAGTACTACGCAACTGACCTACCTGAAGTACTTCTCCAATATAATCAAATAATACTTAATTCATTAAAATTAAGTTGTTTTTAACCGCTTCATCAAATTCCTCAACAGGCTTTAGTAATATTAGATGAAAATTTACGCAAAATTCTTGATAATTTTGTTTTGAATAAATTCTCAATAGTGTACAAGTAATTGCAGCATTCCAAACTCTGTTGATTAGGGACCTGACCTGCTTCAATACCGCGTAAAGTTTTTAAACTTATATAAAACAAGTTAAAGATTTGAATTTCAAATAAATGTTACGTTTTTATCGATTGTGTGGGTGAAGGAAAACTTTATGAAAGATGTAAACAAAGTTTATCAATGACTGTTACCTATTTCAAATTCATCGTTTGATGAGCCTTTTCACAACTATGTTGGGGTCGGCTAGTAATTTAAGCGGTTGCAGCTGAATACCAGTATTTTACATGGAGCGACTACCCATTTGACCTCCACCAACCAATTAATAATACCTAGTATTAATTTGGTGGCAAAGGTCTGGTGGAGGAATTGTTTAATAAGATAGGATTCACGGCAGTAACAAATGTCTATTTACTGAGAAATAATAAATTAATGATTAAAAATCACCAAACACTGTTTTAAGCTTTCACGGTTCATAACTATATTTAAAATGTCACTTACGGGATATCTTCCGGGATATCCCGTAAGTGACATTTTAAATATAAAAATTACCAATACAACCGTCTCAGTTCATAAAGGTCTCTTGAGTGACTATTTGATGAAAACGTCCTTCTTGAGACCTTTTATTTAACATACGACTTGAAACTGACCAGCAAATTGCAAAAAACGTAAGTGAAAATTCGAATTTTGCGGGTTACCTTAACTTACCTTAAGTCTGGCGACTGACTACCTGTAACGACTGCCAAAAATCTATTAGATTTTACCATGCTTTCAATATATAGTGAATAGGCACCCATCCACAGACAAACCAAGGTAAGCACTGCTTAACTTAAAGAACCGAGCTTAACAATCAATAAAACAACTTAGCAAATCATTAGGGTCGTCAACCCGTCCAAGTTTTCCACAGTATTTATTTAGACCCTTCGCGTTTCCAAAGGGTTATCCAAAACGTACTTTTGTACATTAATGAGTTAGAAAAGTTTTGGAAGCTCTACGTGGCTTGTTTACGAGTATCGTTAGCGCCTCTGATTAGATTTGAGAAGGAAGTTTTGAGGACTGTACTTAAGATAGGAAAGGAAGGAACTAAATTCCTACCCTTTTGTTCATTTGCTTTTAATCTTTAGGATCTATTGCTCTTTTCAGGAGGTATTTCGGAGCTGTTGTTATCATAACTTATATCTTTGTTGTTTGATCTTTGCTTGTCTTAATTTGCTGCAGGTGCTGAAAACTTCAAGCGGCGCAAATACAACAACTTAATTTGCAGTTATGTGTTTGAGCCGTTTGGGGTTGAAACACTGGGGCCTTGGGGTCCGAGTGCTCACCTAATCTTTAAGGAAATTGCCAAGCGGTTGGTCGACTCTTCACGTGACCAGAGGGCTGGCCTATTCTTTGACCAAAGATTATGCATTGCCATCCAACGTGGGAATGCTGCCAGCCTTCTGGGCACTTTTCCTGTTGACAGCGATGTGGACGAATTTTTTGACGCCCTGTAATTCTTCTCTTTTGCTACTTGTATAATATATATTTTATTATAATTTTAGTTCTGTAAATTGTAGTTTGTTAATAAATGCTTTGAGTTTGAGTGTCCCATGTTATGTAAGCTCATTCTTCATCAAGTACGCCAAACCAGTGACGTACCAAAACGATACTCCTATAAAGGACTGTTTGTCAGACAATCGACCATATATTATTATGCATGTAGTTACTGGCGAAAATCCTATGAATGATAGATGATGATAAGAACTTTCGTATTGTTGAAGCAGATTGACGACAGACAAGCTGAAGGCAATCTTTCAGCAACCTTTGGATTTTATGATGAATGTTACTTTCCTTTATAGAAAGCTTCATAAATAATATATTTCTTATGCTGTGCCCGAAAGGATCCATGATTGTTTCTTTTGATGAAATGTGTACCACCTAAGCCTACATTGTGGAATGCAATAAAAAAAAATATATAATTGAGTATTAAATAAAGTAGGTACTTACCGGGAATCTTATGTCAATCGCGTTACGTACATAAATTTTAAGATGAAATTTGTTGAAATGTAGGTAGTTGTGGCTAAAAAACAATACACTTTGTCTAGGACCCTAACCGTCTATGCATGTGTAGGTATATATCTGAACAAATCCATTCGTTAGTGAGCACATGACAACGGTTTCATGTGAAAGCTCACTAACACCCAAACGACGAACAAATAGAATGTGTTTTTAAATTGAATTCAGTTTGATTCGGATCGTTCGCGTTTTGCTAACCTTTGCTTGGGGACCATTTTTTTAGGGGTAGGTACAACATGACTGTATTCCTTTGTAAAATGGTTATTTTTGACTAGCTTTTGCCAGCGGCTTCGCCCGCGTGAATGTCGGAAAATATAAAACATGACGATTTTTCATGCTAACTTTCACCCCCTATTTAACTCCCTTAGGGATTGAATTTAAAAAAATCCTTTCTTATTCCTTGTCTACGTTATAAAGGGAACCTCTGTGCAAAATTTCAGCTCTCTAGGTCCAAGGGTTTGGGCTGGGCGTTGATGAGTCAGTCAATCATTCAGTCAGTCAGTCAGTCAGGACTTCTCTTTTTATTTATTTATATAGATATTCCATAACTTATATTCTATTCTAGAAGTAAAATTAATACAATAATTGCTAGAATAATTATGTAGTTCAAAAGTGCATAGTTTCAAACACATTAACATATCTATCTAAATTTTATAAATAAGTACAAGTAATTTTATTAATCTGCTGCACTGCATGTCGCGGGTTCGATCAGGCCCGCCACAATATTCCCAAACCACTGTAACTCCTGTTAGCCAGAATCAGCAGTGGCGACCACAAGAAAAGCGCCGAGACAATGAAGCTCGACGAAGTCCCAGAGAAACGATTTAACTGTCTTGGATCCCGCAACGAAATTAATTAGAAAAGAATAGCGCAGGAGTAGGAAAAAGCATAATTTCCACTTCCCTCCATATCAGCAGGAGACAGAACAGAACAAGGCCAATAGGCACACAGGGACGTATATTACAACTGGGATAAGCCCAGTTGCCTAGCACCACGGATATTATTGTCATTAATATTACTGGGTCCAAGTTGTGAGCTGTTATATTTGATTCCAATAATAGGTATGACAAAATTGCTTGAACGCACGGAAATTTGTTCTTGTTTCTACAAGGTCCGTATAGTACCTAAACTAGCACTTTGCTCACGGCTTCGCCCGCGTGGATGTCGGTTCAACTACAAAAGTGACGATTTTCCATACAAACTTTCATCCCCCTTTTCACCCCCTTAAAGGTTAAATTTTCAAAAACCCCTTCTTAGTGCTCCCCTACATTATAATAGGAAGCCGTGTGCAAAATTTCACATTCCTAGCCCCAGTAGTTTCGGCTGTACGTTGATATGTCACCCAGTCAGTTCTCCTTTTATATATATAGAAAACTCCAAATGTAACCTGGGGGCTTAGCCAAGTTGACAATCTACAAGCGTAAACGTTAGTAGAAAACGACTCAAATGTATGGGAGTGACGTCATCGCAACGCTAAGTCACGTGGTCAGAACAAATGAATAGAAAATACGTTGCCATGTTGACAACTTATCCTATCGTTCAAAATGATAGAATGAAATCTGATCCTTTCTATAACGTTGATCGCTACATCCCATATAAATGCTAGCCAAGTCACACTTTTGACAAGCGCAAACGAAACGTTGGTGTAGTATTTCAACGAAAGTGTAGCGTATGCCGAGACCCTGGAGATAACGCTACAAAATGGCGTCTTTAAACGATCCAGCTGTCTTGAGACCGAGAAGTGTTTAGTTTATTTATCATAATTTTAGATTCTATGTGTCATTTAGCATTTAAAATATACCTATACTTTATAATATTATAATTATATATTGTGGTGCGATAGGGGTCAAACACAATAATTGTTTTGTTTATTTCGAAAGAAGTACCTATTATTAGTTCAAGCCGCTTATCACGTCATTGTTTATGTTGTAAAGTTTCAAGTTCCCAATTATATTAGATTTTAACAAAGGAAGGTCACGAAATAACTAATAATGCACGTACCTTCCCATGAATTCCAATAAAGCTGCGAACTGTTCTGGGTCTGCTCGAGATCTCGATTCCATTTTATAAAAGTTATCACTTCATATAAGTATCTTTCATCCAAATGCAGAATATCATATTATTTCTGGACACAGTATTGTTTAAAATTACATTCCGCGCTGTGATATTATAATATACCAATTATAAGAAGAACTTGTCCTTTATTTCACTTACTTTTTTAACATTTAAAACAATTTATTCCTTTCTTAACAATTCAAAACAAAACTTCAACCCGCGCATAATGTAAACAACTGTGTCTTTGACGTTCGTTTGACGTTAGTAGATACGCTCACCATAGACTAAAGTGTAGGTTTTGTCTACATTTGCTAGAGAATGAGCGATCGACTCAGTTGTGTGAAGTTGGCTACCAACTTAGCGCTTTCTACAAAGCGCTTGCGCCGAAGCGTTCATTATTATAGAAAGAGAATAGATACGAAGCGGTTGTAACTTGTCTAGGCCCTCTGTACACTATTTAACATAATATTACGTTCATTCTGCCAAAGACTACACTCCCATAAAATGTCATGTGCAGATTGTTCAAATTCGCAGTCAGATGTAGAACATTGACAAAATCGAGCGAACCCCGCATGGTCTACAGAATATTTGTTCCGGGTCTGGGTGTTTGTGTATATGAGTTTAAATGTTTGTAAACGCACCCACGATACAGGAGAAACTCCCAGGGAGGCGCAACCTTTTAAAAAAAAAAAAAACTTTCACATTTAAATCGACGTTGTACACAGATCCAATGTCATTGTGTCAAACTGTATTTATCTTTTGAACAATCCGCAGCTTCTCCTTATACTTAATACCTACAACTAGCTGATGCCCGCGGTTTCGCCCGCGTGGATGTCGGTTATCGCGACCAAAAGTAATCTTTTCAAATCCCTTACAACCCCTTTTTCGTATTAAAAAGCCTATGTCCTTTCTCAGGTTCTAGACTATCTGTGTACCCATTTTAATCAGACGCGACAGACAGAGTTACTTTCGCATTTATTATATTGAGTTAGGATTGTTATGACCTTTGTTCAAAGTTTCGCAACAAGACTCAATATTTAAGAGGCTTTTGCGTCAAATCCGTTTCGAATTTCCTTCTTCCTGACCTGATTAGTCTTCTTTTCACGTTCCGGCTTGGACTGTATCATAATGGATAATGCTGTGGCGAAAAGATTAGTCTGTCCACAATGTTGGGAGTGGACTTGACTATAATGCCATACGTGCATGATGACTGGTCAAGCTGTATAAAGCACTTTATGCCAATCTCTCATTGTGCCGAACACATAATTATACAAAGCGACGCCATGTTATATTGGATAATTATTCATTATGTTTTGCTTGATTTTTCGTACGAGTTTCTACGAACGGACGCTCTATGAAACAAATAGTTAGATTGGCCCTAACACGTCCAATTATCATGACGCTTTTGGTTTTTTGATATTTTAATGGTCAACACCTCTCATACTAAAATCGAATAAATTGGTCCATGATGCGGGATGAACTTCTCAAAGTTAACACTATTTCACGTGAAATACTATAAGAGGACATGTAATGACTTAAATTTTCTGTAAAAATGATATTCACGACTGCCCAAGTCATAATCTAAAGGATATTATGACTTGGGCAGATAGCCATCAAGGTATATGATAGAATACATACACATAGGTACAACATAGTACATTGACGAAGGTAACTAATTAATTAATCTTAGTTAACTACACCACGGTACCTTGCAAATACGGCCAATCAATTCAGATTCATAAACTCTTCTTGCAAGTACAGCACAAAATACCTTATTTCCTGGCGCTTGTATGCAGTTATCACGCTGCAACCGATTACAGGGGTCAAGGCTCGGCGGTTCGTCTTAGACTAAACATAGCTTACGCAACTAGATCACTGGGCCGACGTATACTTTGATCAAACCGTGAGGCGGGCCGACACTTCACGAATTTATTCACCGATGGGAGACGGAGCTATTGAAATATAATATAAGACCCCGACTTAGGCTGAGGGTTGTTCGAAACAGATACCGCGGCCTCGGCACAAACAGCTAAGAAGGAACATGGGTGGTTTTTAGTCAGTAGAAGTCTGACACTCCCTACGGCTCTGCCAACAGCGGGAGGAGTCATTTGATGATTTTCCAACCCCACAAAAAAAAACCCTGACTTAAGAACAGTAAACCGTGCGTTCAAACCCAAGCAGGCGCTATTTCATCACCACTGCTCTCAAAAACGGTGAAGGAAAACATCGTGAGGAAACTGGCATTGTCTTGGAGCCAAAAATTCGAAGACATGTGATATCTTTCAACTTGCACTGGGCCTGCTTAGGTAGGTATCTTTATATTCTCTAAAAACACAAAATAAAAAGAATAACCGACTTCAAAAACACCAAAAATAGAAAAATAAACTTCAGAAGAAAAATCAGCTTCTGAAGTCGGTGGCAAAAAAATAAAATAAAATCAAACAAACAAATGTCACCGACTTCAGAAGCTGATTTTTCTTCTGATTTTTTTTGCTCTTTTTGGTGTTTTTGATTGCTTTCAACTCTTAACCGTTGAGGAGTAGTACCTTCCATTATCAGCTCATCAACATGAAGGGATGACTGCTAGATGCGAATACTTGAATAGCGTCAGAAAAAGCACGAAACACGTAATACGTGACTATGAAATTTGAGGGTTCCCTCGACTTCTCTGGGATGCCATCACCAGGTCCTAGTTTCCATATCATGGTACCATCCTTAAAATATCTTCTTTCCAATAAAAAAAGAATCATCAAAATTGGTTCATAAACGACGAAGTTACTCGCGAACACACATAAACGAAAAATGTTCATGAATTAAAAAAAATGTACATAAAATGAAAAGTACTGGGCCAAACTATGTTAAATTTTTATAGGACCAAATGGCAACTGTTTGCGCCTGTTGTAATCCGTCGCTGCGTCACTATGCTGCTGATAATCGTTTTGATCAGGCGCATAAAATAATCATAAAATGTCGGTACATTGAGAACAAAATAAATTGTTAAGGAAAAACTTCTACCCGACATTTAAAATAATCAATTCATCTACATTCTAAAACGGACGAACATCAGTCCACACATTTTTCTTTTTATTTAGAGCTTGCATTGTTTAAATTCATAATAGAACGCAGTTATGTTGTCTCATTGTCATTAACATTAAATTCATTGTTTACGTGAAGACATCCTCGTTTTATTGAGCACCAAGCTCCAGTGTCTCGAGCAGACAGCAACAATTCCGCATCAAACTAAAAAAGAATCACGTAAATCGGTTTTTAAATCTTTGCGTAATCGGTGTACATGTCGCAAGTTTTTCATAAAATTAGGTTTTTGATCAAAAACCTAGGTTTTTCATCAAAAACCGGAAGATGACACATTTTAAACTCAATTTCATCATAAACCTGTAACAATCCAGACTAGTTCAGATTTTTGATCAAAAACCTGAACTATGTAGTTTGGGTTTATGATAAAGTTCTTGTCAAAACATTTATGTCGCAGGTTTTTCATAAAATTTGGTTTTTAATCAAAAACCTAGGTTTTTCATAAAAAACCGGAAGATGACACATTTTATATCCTTTATGGGCGGCATGGGCACCGGGCCGTAGGCCGACGAAGGAGGCCAGCGGAGGCCCGGCACTTTGGGGACAGAAGACATTAGTGTTATATAATAATAATAATCCTTCCTAGCCGGTTTCGACTACGGCGACCGTTTAGTCATCAACTTACTGGCGTCTATCATGGGCTCTCATGTGGCTAGAAAAAATCCACCTTTGTTTACAAAAACTCTCGCACAGAGTGGACACGTGAGAACACCATTCACATAGTGGTAATTGATTGCCGCTGGTGGTCGGGCTTTTAATTCGTCACGCTTCGAATCTAGTTTTGAAAGCCGACGAGTCTCAAAGTCAAAAACCTTCCGCTGTACCAGTGACCTCCACTCTCCGCGGCTAGACGCAAGTTTTTCCCACTGAGATGGATCTACGTCACAACCCTTCATGTGTCGCTTAAGCACATCCTTAAATCTTAGGAGTTGAGTGTTATATAATATGCGAGCGAAGCGAGCGCGCGTCACGGAGTACTACTGGGATTTGTTCAATTCACTACATTTGTTTAGGGAAATGATAAAACCGTGTTGTTATTTTATCTTCCTCCGTGGTTTGATCAAATCCCTTAGGTTTTTGATCAAAAACCTAATTTTATGAAAAACCTGCGACATACATAGGTACATAAAAAACAAATACCAATCGAATTGAGAACCTCCTCCTTTTTGGGAAGTCGGTTAAAAAGAAAGAATTATTGGTAAATTAAAGAATTGTTTGTTTTATTTTTCACCTACGAGGTGCTAAAAGTTAACAAAACAAATGATAAAACATAAGATAATTAAAAAGTATGCATTTCATTGTAGTATTATCATTGTTTTTTAAAAATATTTAATTGAATTTTCATAAACATGCCTATCTGTACCTATGTTGACAAGTTATAGAAAGTCAAGAGATAGCGGAAACATGATTTATATAATTAACTAGCTGATGCCCAAGGCTTCGCCTGCGTGGAAATTATAATACTACAACCTTTCTCGAGAACCACTCTAATGAAAATAGAGTGAAAAATTGGAGCCGTAGTTTTTGAGTTTATCGCAAACAGATCAGACAGACGTGGTGGAGGTCTTTGTTTTATAATATGGAGTGAAAAACATAAAAAATAAACATGACACTGATGAACACGTCTGAAGGCCTACCAGTAAGACTTATGTGTGTACCTACCTTATTAGTACACCCAAATTTCAACAGTTATGTTATATAGAAGTCCTACTTGTGGAGCAGCGGTGGCCCAGTGGTGTCGGCCCCGACTTACGAACAGTAGGTCGTGGGTTCGAACCCAGGCAGACGCATTACTTTGTGTAATTTACTTCATCACCGCTGCTCTCAAAACGGTGAAAGAAAACATCGTGAGGAAAAACCGGCATGTCTAAAACGTCTAGAACCAAAAAATTCGAAGACATGTGACATCTGCCAATCCGCACTGGGCCCGCGTGGTGGATTATAGCCCATCCCTCTCCTAGAGAGGAGGTCTGAGTCCCTGCAGTGGGAACATTATAGGCTGATGATGATGATGATGATGAAGTCCTACTTAGTAGTGGGCGAGCCTAATGCCATCAACCTTGCTCAAACCAAAACTTCAAGGTAGCTGCTGAGAAACTGATGGAAAAACCCAATAACCGTTTACCTGACCCGGGAATCGAAGCCAGGACCTCATGCTCAGCAAAAGCAATGCTAAAGATATGAGTAGGGGCTTAGACGGGCGTACGTGCGCCCGGTCATGTAAGCTACACACGTTCGATGCGTGTCTATGGACTTTATCGCACCATTGAAAAAAGCTTCGACGATTCTTTATTTGAAAACAAACGAAAGAGGCCCCGAAGACCAGATAACGTGAATAACTTAGAACTTAAGTAACTGATTAATCTTCTAATAATATTATCAATCTTAAAGTATTTATTTCAATTATACCGTTTTAATAGGCTTCCAAACTTTGTGCTACTGAGAGAATTTTAAGTAAAATATCCAATAATACAAAGCTTTTTTATTTTGGATGTAAAATAATTAAATTCAAGGCCTGGGAATCATTCCGTCGGGCTGCGGGTCCCGTCGGGGCTGCGGGTTCTTCGAAAGAGATACCACGGCCTGGACACAAAGGTCTAAAAACATGGGAGGTTTTAGTTAATAGAAGTCTGGCACTCCCTACCGCTCTACCCAGCGAGGGAGGAGTCATTAATTTTGATGAAATCCAAACCACAAAAAAAAAACTTTCATACTACTGGCACACTGCTTCTTAAGCATATTGTTCCAGCACTTTAATGTCATGTTTACATGGTGATCTAATCCAATTATAATAATCAGCTAGACTCTCTCAATAATAGTGATAACATTATTATCTCAATTTATAAATTAGTGCAAGTTCATCAGAAAATTATTGATAGGCACGTGAATATGAATATCACAACAGTTACGAATCAGATTTGTTTAGGTGGCGAATCGGGAAACTGTTCTGGCGAGACAGGACGAACCCATTTTGCATCCCGACTGGCTTTTGCCAGCGGCTTCGCCCGCGCGAAATTGACGATTTTCCATACAAACTTTCATCCCCTATTTAACTCCCTTAGGGTTGGAATTTAAAAAAATCCTTCCTTATTCCTTGTCGACCTACATTATAAAGGGAACCTCTGTGAAAAATTTCAGTTGTCTAGGTTCAAGGGTTTGGGCTGGGCGTTGATGAGTCAGTCAGTCAGGACTTCTCTTTTTATTTATAGTATAGATAGATAGATAGAAGATAGATCGTTTCATTGTCTACTTTGATGGTCTAGTGGTCACAATCGTGACTGCTTAACTTTGGTTACTGGGTTCAATTCCCGGGAAACGTGGAGATTTGGACACCCATCAGTGGGTGAATTTAGGCTGTAGATGATGATTTCAAATCATCGTTTAAGAAGAAAAACATCCACTGCTGGAGATAGGTCTCCCCCAGGTATCGCCACATTGACCGGTCCTATGCATCCAGGTCATCGGTCCACCAAGTAGGGAGGCCTTTCAACACAACGTCATTCGGTTCGCGATCGCTACTCCGAAAATTTTCGGCACCGCGTGCCCTGCCCACTGCAACTTAAATTTGAAATAAATTTACCCTGACTTTGAGCTTTCTGATGAGGCCCATTGTGAACAACCGCGTTTCGGTCCCGTATGTAATCCCTGCAATGGCAACACACACTGGTCATAGACTTTCACATTATTTTAGGATATAAATCATAAAAGAACAATCAACACTATCGAAACGTGATAACTAAAGATGTTCCCATTCACATCAGTCACTTAGATAAATGATTCGCTGAGATATTATGACTGAAATATATTTCCTCAGTAAATGGCGTTCATTAGTAGATATTGCGATACATTTGTGACTATTGTGAGCATTCGTTTTGAGAAATAAAGATGTAGTCACGAGGAAAAATAAAAATAACAAGCTGTTGCCAGCGGCTTCGCCCGGTACAACTCGAAAACTATCCCACGGGAATATGAAATCAGGATAATAACTCCTATGTGTTAATCTAGGTTATAACCTGGATTAACACATAGGGTGGGGGGTTATAACGGATTTGGCTACAAAAATAAAAAATTGTAAATTGTTGAAAAATTTAATAATAAATTGTTAATTGTTGAATTGTAAATTGTTGTACTTAATTGTTAAAAATTGTAATTGTAAATTAAATTGTATCCAAATCCGTTCAGTAGTTTTTACGGGAAAGAGTAACAAACATCATAAAGCAACAAATCGATTGGTCACTCGTTATCGCGCGAGCAGAACGCGGGAGGCGGGGGACGGCACAGGTGAATCGAAATGAGAGAGAACGCATCGTTTTGGTCGTACGATTAATCGTTGCCAGTTAGAACACCACTTGGACCATCGTGCGATCATTTTTATCGCACGACTATGAACGCCTCGTTCGATCGTACGACCGTTGCCAATTAGGACGCCGGCTTAGCTAAATTCAAGTTTTACTTTGAAATAAAACTTATTTCGTAATAGGATGAATTTTAAAATGATATGTTCTTGAGAACGTTAAACAACACAGTAGGAGATAATCACTTTTAAAAGTTGATTCGTGTGTTATTGGTGTCCATGTCTGTAGTACAGTAATGACAAATTATCTTTAGGACCTTCTTATTTGTCTAATTTACTTTTTTCACATTTCTTTGGCACATGCCACAAGTATACACAACAAGAAAATATTGAAAAAGAAAAAACGAAACAAAAAAAAATCATCAGACATCCACGCAGGCGAAGCCGCGGCCATCAGCTAGTGTAATATAACAAACTCACAAAATACAAACACAGACCAAAATAATAACCCTTATCGGCAGAACAACAGATTTACTAGAAAAACCTAAAAATACCCCAGCTTATCGTCTACAGGGTTAGATAAAAAATATTGTCTGTTGTGTAGGTAATGAGAGGGATGGGCCGTTTAGGCCCCCTCGGTCACCTTAGATAAATGTAAGCGGCACGGGGGACCCACAAACTTTGAGATGTATAATATTTTAGCACTAGTGCGAAAATTGTCGGAAAAGTTCCGAAATTAGTCTTGTTTTAGTTGTATTAATGGTGTTTAGATGTGGTTTTTAATGAAGAGGGATGTTCAAATTTGTTAATGTTATATTTAATTGAATAATATTCATGATAATAACTGAATGGGTGAAAATTTCTGGTAAATATTTATATGAATTAGTGTTTTTAAGAGTTTTTTTTTTTTTAAGTTTGGACTTCATCGAATGACTCCTACCGCTATGAGCAGAGCGGCAGGGAGTGTCAGACTTCTACTGACTACAAACCACCATGTTCCTTCTTAGCCCTGACGCGACGCGGGCCCCTTCCATGTTAAAATCTCTTTGAGGCGCGCGTGGAACAGAAAGGCACCGTCGATAAGGCCGACGTCATAAGACGGAATGACTAAAAACCACCCATGTTCCTTCTTAGCCCATTATGTCGAGGCCGCGGTATCTCTTGCGAACAACACGCAGCCAGGGCCTCTGACAAGGTTTGACGACTCCCATTTGGCGGCCGGGACCACCGGCTCATACGTGCCTTCCAAAGCACGGAATTGTCTCTATTTCAGACAATCAGGCGATTCAAGCCTGCAATGTCGTAGCCAAATTGAAAACTATAAATGTAAGTAACACTGTCTTCTCCTGCCATTCAATAATACCTACTAGAATATCTCAATAACATATACGTATATTATTTATAAAAATCACGTCTCCGATAGCAGATTTATCTGTGCGTGTTTATGGGCGTTTAGCGTTAAGATAGATAGGCGGGAGGTTACAGGCCGAGTCGGGGGTATCGCGTCAGGGGTACGCAAGCTGAAGTCGTGATTTATATACGAGGTTTGGGTTGCACGTTTTGTAGCAATTTTTTGATTTGGACACGAAACGATGAATGGACTGTGTTAAGAATGATATGGTAAGAAAGGAGGTGTCTCATGAGAGGAAGGAATCTCTCAGGAGAGAGAAACAGAGAGGTACGGAAGAGGAAGACATGCTGCGCCGACCTCAAATGAATTGGGATAAGGGCAAGAGAATGTTGATGATGATGATGATGATGATGATGATGATTTTGATTGGGACATGGAGTTTCTTGACCATTCTTCTGCATAGAGATCTACGCTTTGGAATTGGCAACTACAGTATTTTCACAAGTTATTATGCCTTGTGACTGTAGCTTCGCTTTTATTTTTCTTACATTCAAAAGTGACTTTAATGGTCTAATTGAAATAAATGCTTTGAGTTTGAATTGATATATTTTAATTTTTTTTTTAATTATCTTCTGCTTGGCCAGTCGATGACAATTTTTTATTTAATATATTTGGCCCAAAATTATGATATGCAAACTCAATTTGGTACAGTTATATGATCGTCTAGTCAAGTCTAGTGCATAGGTGCCAGGACATGCATGCAGTGCAAGATGGAAGGTGGGCCATAGTCTGTAGAGACACGCCACATAGGTACACAATTGAAATCTGAGCCATCCGTTAACCCCCATAAGAAGAGAGCCGAGAGATTGTCTTTGCGACGGTAGACTTAGGATTGGAACATATACCATCGGTGGCCAAATTAATAGGGACAGTAATAAGATTTTTGAATTTTCGAGACTAAGTTGATTTGTGTAATAAATAATTGGTTGTAGGTCTCTTATATATTTTTTATTAGTATCTATGTTCTATTGGGATCACAAAAAATCCAAAATGTATACAAAACTGTTCATTATTAATCAGGTAAAAATAAAATATATTTGGTGAAGCTCGCTTATTTCAGCAAAGGGTGGTATCACCCTTTGCTGAAATAAGAGCTTCTATGTGTCGGGGCATACTCTAAATAGAATGTTTTGCATTTTCCTTTAGTTTGGCATTATGATGCCATTCTCTGGTGAGGGTTTCTATAAGTTGTCTTTCGGTGGTAGACACTTCTTTGGCAATGGCCCCTTTGGTGAGTTCCCACATTGTCTCAATGGGATTCATGTCAGTTGAATTCTCTGGCCATGGCAAAACAGTGTCATTCTTTCAGCCAAAAATGCAGTAACGCTTCTGGCTTTGTGGCAGCGTACTGAGTCATGCATAAAAATGTATTCGACATCATCGGGGAACCATTCATTGACCTGCGGCAATACCTGGATTTCTAATACTCGCTTGTATTGGTCTTGTTTCATCTTTCCTCTTACGTTGTATAGGCGCCCTATGCCTTTGGCTGAGATGACAGACCAAACCGTAACACTAACCAGATGTTTAACCCTCTCTACGATGCAATCGGCGTGGAATCGTTGGCCAGGGCGTCGTCTTACAAAAGAACTTTTGTTGACCAAAATTTGAAAAGTTGATTCGTCAGAAAGGCACACCTGTAAATTAACAGAATGAATAGTAGAAAATAGTAGAAAAGTTATTGACTAATTGCATTATTCAAAAAAGTTATTTTGAAGTGAAAACTTCTTTAGCGGCGTTGAGCACTTTGGGAAATTGTTCTGTGATGGGTATAAAATCTTAAACTCGCGTCAGGACACGTGACCACGTGACCCTGATCGAAAAAGCGTAAGACGGATGGAGAGTAGACAGCTATCCCCTCTCTACGGCGCGGCGAAAATGTATGCCTGGGCCTACTGTTTCGTTTAGGCAGCGCAGGGCGCTTAATAATAATAACTATTAATAATAATATAATTAATAATAATATAATTAATAATAATATAATTAATAATAATAATAATTAATAATTAATAATTATTATTAATTACATCCATACTAGCCAACCAATTGTACGACCATTGTCGGGAGAACAACATTATGGCGATAGAACAAAGAGGCTGCCGCCGCGGAGCCCGGGGCTGTAAAGACCACCTCATGGTCAATAAGGCAATTTTGGAGGACGCACATCAGTCCCAGAAAAATTTGAGTATGGCTTGGATAGATTATCAGAAGGCGTTCGATAGTGTATCACACGAATGGCTTCTGAGAATTCTTGATATTTACAAATGCCCGCCCATGATCAAGGCTTTCCTTGAAATTGCTATGCCTACATGGAAAGTGATCATGACAGCCCGTGGAACCACCGAGTCCTTAACTACTGAGCCCATTTACATCAAGCGTGGCATATTCCAGGGAGACTCTCTGTCACCTTTGTTGTTCTGTCTGGCAATTAATCCAATCTCATTAATCCTAAATAAATATGAAATGAAAGGATACAAACTTAAAGATAGCTTCTGGGTAAATCACTTATTGTACATGGATGACTTAAAAGTATACGCCAACAATAAAAACAATTTAAAAGTTTTATTAGACAGTGTTGAAATATTCACAAACGATATAGGTATGAGTTTCGGTTTAAATAAATGTAATACAATACACATTAGATCAGGACACAGGAATAATACAACAGGTGACGGACATATACTACTGAGTGGAGATACGTTTGAACAACTAGGATTATAAATTATAAGAATAGTGATTTAAAAGCAATAGATATAAAGACTAGGAAATTATTAGCAATTAAAAAAGCACACAGACAAAAAGCAGATGTAGAAAGATTATACTTACCGATAATAGAAGGGGGTAGGGGGTTAATAAATACACAAAATATGTATAAAACACAGATACTTAAATATAAACATTATTTGGAAAGAGAGAATGACGATTTAATAAAGGTGATAGTTCAACATGACAAAACTAAAGATAAATATTCAATAATGAAAGAAGCACGAGAAATAGAAAGAGAACTACAACTGCCACAAAATAATATACATACAGACGCAGAAATAAAACAAGCAATAATCAAGAAGCAAAACGATAAATGGAGAAATAAGCAATTACATGGACAGTTTCCTAAAGCAGTTTTGGACCAAACTAATATAGACAAAGAAAATTCGTTCAAATGGATGAAGAAGCAACAAATTTCACCCTCCATAGAATCAGCAATATTTGCCATACAGGACCAGGCTGTTATGACGCGTCAACATCAACGTGACATTTTAAAAATGGATGTAGATGGTAAATGTCGCCTATGCGCCAGCAAAGACGAAACGACGCAGCACATCATCTCAGGATGCGAAAAGTTAGCGGGCACGTATTATGTCAAGAGGCACAACAGCTTGGTTCAGTATGTCCACTGGTGTTTGGCAAGGAAACATAATATCGAGGTGTCGAGTCTTTGGTGGAAAGAAGCGTTAACACAGCCGCAAGTTAAAGAAAATGGACAGGCTAAAATCATGTGGGAAATACCTATACAGACTGATATTACCGTAACACATAATAGACCGGATTTAATATATGTAGACAAGACCAACAATAGCACATTTTTAATAGATATAGCAGTACCTTCAGACTACAACATAGGAGCTAAAGAAATAGAAAAATTAAGCAAATACCACCTTTTGAAGACAGAAATTCGGCGTTTATGGAATACTCAAACTACAGTTATCCCAATAGTAGTAGGAGCTACAGGCATTATTAGTAAAAGTTTACAAAGATACATAGACCAGCTGAGTACAACAATAGACATAACAATCCTACAAAAACAAGCATCCATACACACAAACACCATACTCAGTAAGGTATTGGGAGATACTGTTTTTGTTAATAGTACACCTCACACACAAGAGACCACACCAGACACACAACAATCATCACACACAGTAGACTCTCTGCAATCATCCGTCAGTACCTCACACACACCAAATACACAAAGTCATCCATCAACCACACAAAATACAATCCGCACGCGAAGAAGAAGATAGGGGGAAATAGATATCTTTTTTCCTGCGGGATGCGGGACGGGATATCTATTCCAAAACCGACGTAAGGTCGAGTATCGGAAAACCGAAACAGACACATAATTAATAATAATTATTAATAATAATGATGACAGCTGTCAAAATTGAAACAGCTATATCTCGGAAACTATCGACCTTAGACTAGTTGTGTGCAGGGACAAGTGAAAGGTCTCAATGAGATCTACATTTCAGATGACAGCTGTCAAAATTGAAACGGCTATATCTCGGAAACTATCGACCTTAGACTAGTTGTGTGTAGGGACAAGTGATAGGTCTCAATGAGATCTACATTTCGGATGACAGCTGTCAAAATTGAAACAGCTATATCTCGGAAACTATCGACCTTAGACTAGTTGTGTGTAGGGACAAGTGATAGATCTCAATGAGATCTACATTTCGGATGACAGCTGTCAAAATTGAAACGGCTATATCTCGGAAACTATCGACCTTAGACTAGTTGTGTGTAGGGACAAGTGATAGGTCTCAATGAGATCTACATTTCGGATGACAGCTGTCAAAATTGAAACAGCTATATCTCGGAAACTATCGACCTTAGACTAGTTGTGTGTAGGGACAAGTGATAGATCTCAATGAGATCTACATTTCGGATGACAGCTGTCAAAATTGAAACGGCTATATCTCGGAAACTATCGACCTAAGACTAGTTTATACTGATAAAGCAATTGGTGCAAAATTATTCCCTAACCATTCCAAAATATCAAACATGCTCAACGTTAATAATCAAGTTTTCACTTCTGCCGGCACTCCCGGAGTGCAACCCGTCTTTTTTTTTTGTTTAGTCGTTTCTTTTTCATACTGTCGGTTAGGCGTGGTTTTTTTGAAGGCCGCCGTCCCATCAAGTTCTATTCGACCAACCGCCTACGCATTGTTCTTTCCGAAATCCTTACACCCTCGTCGTTCATCATCGTGGTCAAATGAGCAACACTCTTTTTATGAGTTTGGAGGCAGATGCTCCTAACTCTTCGATCGGTACGAAGTGTGGTGATCCTTTTTCTGCCATATTTGCCAACCAAAATTGCCTCAAGGGGCTTTTTATTGTTAATTTTTATTTTTATTCGATTTACGACAGATCTTGAAACCTCAGCCATAGCTGCCATGACTCTCTGGGAATGAGTTGAGTGCAGTAACAATGTTAGTATCTCTCTACATTTTCTTGGAGAGGTGTCCAAAGCCTTGTCTATCCTAAAAAAAAGAAAATTTGAGGATATTGCGTCTCCCCACCGGAGTGTTCCCACGTTGCCGTCGTGGTGGGGCTTGCGTGTCTCAATGACCCTTGGGGCTCTGCCGGTAGATACACTCATGCCGGAAAGGTCCAAGTCGAGAGACCAGACAAAGAGGGACACGCGGGGGGCGCACCGCCCGGGGCCGTGAACAGTGTTCGGGTTCGCGGGCGGTGTGCCTGTCGCAGGAGGAAACCCTACTCGCTGCTCTCTGGTTCGCGTCTGCTCATCAGACGTGACTGTGAGGGCAGCGAGTAGGCGGAGGGAGAGACGTAGTAGGTGGAGACAGGGACCGCACCCTCTAAAAGGGAAAAATAAACAAAATGGGAAAACAGACAGTCGAAAAAGTATTACCCCAGGGAGGTACCAGCTGCTCCGCAGTTGGAGAATCCTCCACGTCTCCTTTGGAGGCGTCAAGCCCCTCGTATTCTGGGGGGGGCAACGAATGTCTTGTACTCTGTACAGAACCGTTTGCCAGTGGCAACAAGAGCCGAGGAGGCTCCCGGTCTGGAAGTCCTGAGACCGGTAGTGACGTTTTCGAGGATGTGCCTGACAAGGTGTCGGGCGAGTGCCGGGAGAAGTCTTCCGGCAAACTCTGGCGGGGGAGCTCGCTTGCGCGGCGACGAGACTCGGGGTCGGATTCTGACTCCGGGTCGGGCGCTAGCTTGGCGGGCTCCAGACGGGAGGTATCGGGGGCTGCTAAGGAATACGCAGAGCGTTTCCTTAAGCGGCCCAGAGCCGGAGCCGGAGCCGAGGAGTCGTCGTCCGGCGGATCGGACCGACTGACCTCGGCCCGAAAAATCCCTCGGGGAAGGCGTGCCGCTTCCCTGGAGGCTGCCCGGCGAGCCAAGGGGGACGCCGGAGAAGGGCTCCATCTCGGCCGAAAGGTCACCTCGTCGTCGTCTTCTGGCGGCGAGACGGAGACCGGTGGAGAGCGCGGTGAGCCTGGTGAGCCAGAGACCGGTGTTGAGGCCAACACTGGTGGAGACCAGGTCACCGGCGGCGGCTCCGTTGGTGAGCGCCTGGCCGGGTTCGCGGAGTTCGTGGGGGCCGCAATACATGGCGTCTCTCTTAAGAGGACCCAGGAATCAAAGAAGGCCGCGATCGCCGCGGCCTCGGCCTCCATTGTGGCGGCAGCGGAGGCGCTGGGTGGTGGACCTCCGTCGGACGAGGTGTCCGTTCTGCGGGCGGAGGTCACCCGCCAGGCGGTCGCCATAAAGCGTCTCCAGAAGGAGAACGCGAGGCTCCAGGTGAACCTGGCCAAGCTCCGAGGAGCCTGCCCTGAGGAGGTGCGTCAAGACGGGCGCGGGCAAAGCCAGCCCCTGGCTGCCGGGGACCGGGACCTGAACCTGGTTCTGCAGAGGCTGGCTGACCTGGAGAGGGGGCACTCCCTCTTGGAGGGCATTGTTCTTCGGCCCTCCCTGGGGGCGAAGTCCTATGCGGACGCGGCGGCCGGTGACCCTGGGGCGGGGCCGTCCAGCCAGCCTGAAGGCGGGGCCCAGCCAGGTGGGAAGCCGGCCCCAGCGCCACCGCGTAAAACAGCTGCCCCTCAGAAGGGCAAGGCGGGACCCCCCCCTCCGAAGGGCAAGGCCCAGGCGAAGGGTAAGGCGCCCGAACCGGAGAAGGGCAAGGCGCCTGCCCCTCCGAAGGACAAGGAGCCTACCCCTCCAAAGAGCAGGGCGCCTCCCCAGAAGGGGGGTAAGGCGCCTGCCCAGAAGAAGAAGGGCAAGGCACCCCCTCCACCCCCTGAGCCTTCCGAGGGCGAGTCAGGTTGGGAGGTGGCCGGGGAAAAGCGGCGGGAGCAAAAGGCGGCCCAAAAAGCCAGGCGGAGAGAACGCAAGCGCCGGCAGAAAAAGCGGAGCGCTGCGGCGAGGCTCCGTGCCCCGAAAAACGTGGCTGTAGTGGTAACGCTGCAGCCAAACGCGGTCAGTAAGGGCATGGAGTACGGAAGCGTTCTCGATGGGCTGAAAGCGAGGGTGAACCTCGAAGAGCTCGGGATCATCGGGGGCCTCCGAGTTCGACCCACCGCTACAGGGGCTCGATTGTTGGAGCTCCCCGATGGATCAAGCGCCTCGTCGGCGGACGCTCTGGCTGAAAAGTTCAGGGCGTTCCTAAATGCGGACGAGGTCCGGGTGTCCAGGCCCATCAAGTGCGCAAGCCTGCGCATCGTGGGGCTGGACGACTCGGTCTCCGAGGAGGAGGTGTTGGCCGCCGTCACCGCGGCTGGGGGGTGCTCTGCCGAGCAGATCAAGGCGGGCACCCTGCGCCCGGACCGCGAAGGCATGCTGACTGTAACGGTCAGCTGCCCTGTGACGGTGGCGAAGAAGATTGCGGAGGGTCGCACCCTCAAGGTGGGCTGGTCGAGGGCGCAGGTCAAGCTCCTGGAGCCCAGACCTCTGAGGTGCTTTCGCTGCCACGTGGGGCAGCACGTAGGGTGCCGATGCACCTCGGAGGTGGACCGCAGCGAACTATGCTTCCGCTGCGGTCAGCCCGGTCACTGGGCTGCGGCTTGCCTGGCCACGCCGCACTGCGACGCATGTGCGGCGGCCGGGAAGCCGGCCGAGCACCGGGCAGGGAGCAAGGCCTGCGCTCCACCCGCCAAGGCCAGGGGAAAAGGGAGGCCCTCCGCCACCACCCCCACCGTCGCCAACGCCGAGGCCGCTGCCGCTGCCGCCGCCGCCGCTGCCGCCGCCGCCGCTGCTGCCGCAGCCGCCGCTGCCGCCAAAGCCGCTGCCGCCAAAGCCGCTGCCGCTAAAGCCGCGGCTGCCAAAGCCGCTGCCGCCAAGCCTGAGGGGGCCCCGGAGGGGGCTGAAATGGACTGCCATTAATTAATGGCCCCATTAAGCCTCCTCCAGGCGAATATCAACCACTGCGCCTGCGCTCAGGATCTGTTGCTCCAGAGCATGGCGCAGTGGTCGATCAACATCGCCGTGGTCGCTGAGCCCTATTTCGTCCCGCCCAGGCCAGACTGGGTGGAGGACCTCAGTGGCTCAGTGACCATCATTGCGTCGGCCGCCGCCGGCACCCCGGCCCTTGAGATGGTCAGGAAGGGTCAGGGGTGCGTAGCGGCACGGTTCGGGGAGATAGTAGTGGCGGGAGTCTACTTCTCTCCGAGCCAAACTCTCGCCGAGTTCCAAAACTCCCTCAGGGAGTTGAGTGTCGTCATCGGAGGCTATTCCCTTCCCGTACTTGTGCTCGGGGACTTCAATGCCAAGAACTTGGCTTGGGGTTCTCGTTACACGGATGTGCGGGGTAGGATGGTCGAGTGCTGGGCTCTGGAAACAGGCCTGGACATCCTGAACCGGGGTTCTGTGGCCACGTGTGTGCGGATGCGGGGCGAGTCGGTGGTGGACATCTCGTTCGCCAGCCCCGCTCTGTCGCAGCGTGTCGCTGACTGGCGCGTCATGGAGGGGGTGGAGACCTACTCCGACCACCGGTATATCCGGTTTGAGGTCTCTGCCCAGTCCCCAAGCGCGCCGGTCCCGCAGACCCCGAGTGGTCCGCGTTGGGCGCTGAAGCAGCTGGACCGGAAGCTCCTCCTGGAGGCAGCGATCGTGTGGTCCTGGGGGTCATCCCCAGCCAGGCCCGCCGACGTCAACACCGAGGCGGCATGGTTCCAGGAGGCCATGTCCGAGATATGCGACATGGCAATGCCCCGAGTCCGGCCAGGAAGCGCCCGGCGTCATGTGTACTGGTGGTCGCAAGAGCTGTCGCACCTGCGTCAGCAGTGTGTGGTGGCGCGGCGCCGGTACACTAGGCATCGCAGGCGCCGCATTCGTCCTCCGAATGCGGAAGCCGTGGAGGCGGAGCTGTATGAAGGGTACAGAGCGGCGAAGACCGCCCTCTCCGAGGCTCGTCGGCGGGCCAAGGATCAGGCCCGCGAGGAGATGCTGGAGACTCTCAACAGAGATCCGTGGGGGCGCCCTTATAAGGTGGTGCGGAATCAACTCCGCACCCGGGGCCCCCCGCTGACGCAGAGTCTCCGGCCTGAGCTCGTGGAGGACGTGGTGAGCGTTCTGTTCCCTTCGCGAGGGGAGCATCGTCCCCCGCCAATGGCTCCGCCACCTGCGGTGCCGGAAGCGGACCAATCAGGATCTGATGACGACATTCCGGAGGTGACTGGGGTAGACCTGAGAGTGGCGGTACGGAGGCTTAAGGCCAAAAATACCGCCCCGGGGCCCGATGGCTTGCCTGGCAAAGCCTGGGCCCTGGCCTCAGAGGCTCTTGGGCCCCGACTGGAGGGGTTCTTCAGCGCGTGCATGGAGAGAGGCCAGTTCCCGCGTCGTTGGAAGACGGGGAAGCTGGTCCTCATTCAGAAGCCCGGGCGCCCTGCGGACTCGCCGTCCGCGTACCGGCCCATTGTGCTGCTCGACGAGGTGGGCAAGCTCTTTGAAAGAGTAATTGCAAACCGCCTCGCCGAGCACCTTGAGGGAATGGGTCCGGATCTTGCGGAACACCAGTTCGGTTTCCGCAAGAGGCGCTCGACGGTGGACGCCATCATGCGCGTGAGAGCCCTCACGACGGGGGATGCGGTCTCTCGGGGCGGTGTGGTCCTGGCGGTGTCTCTCGACATCGCCAACGCCTTCAACACCATGCCCTGGAGCTGCATCAGGGAGGCACTCCGGTATCACCGGGTGCCGGCCTACCTTCGTCGTGTAGTCGGGGACTATCTGACAGACAGGGCTGTCATCTACCCTGGTCAAGACGGACAGTGGAACCGGCGAGAGATGTCGTGCGGTGTTCCGCAGGGTTCGGTTCTGGGGCCGCCCCTGTGGAACATCGGTTACGACTGGGTGCTGCGTGCCGACCTCCCTGACGGCGTCAGCGTCGTCTGCTACGCGGACGACACGCTGGTGCTGGCACGGGGGGAGTCGCACGAGGCGGCGGCCGCGAACATGACACGCGGGGTTGCGATAGTCGTTGAGAGGATCCGGCAGCTGGGTCTCGAGGTGGCACTTCACAAGTCGGAGGCCATGGGCTTCCATGGACGTGGGAATGTGCTACCGTCGGGATCCCAGCTAATGGTGGGAGGGGTTCCCATCGGCGTCGAGTGTACTTTGAAGTACCTAGGACTCGTCCTCGACAGCCGGTGGAACTTCGTGGAGCATTTCCGACGTTTGGCTCCCAGACTGGAGCGGGCTGCGGCTGCCTTTAGGTGGCTCTTGCCCAATCTGGGGGGGCCAAACGCCTCCTGCCGTAGGCTGTATGCGGGGATCGTGCGGTCCATGGCCCTTTACGGGGCCCCGGTGTGGGCGCGTGCCGTGAGGAAGCGGGCCGTCCACTACCTGAACGCGCCCCAAAAGGTCATGGCCGTAAGGCTTGTCCGCGGGTACCGCACGATCTCCCGCGAGGCGGCGATTCTCCTTGCCGGATTGCCGCCGTGGGATCTGGAGGCGATAGTCCTCGCGCGCCTACATGAGTGGCGCGCGGAGGCGCTACACCGGGGGGCCACTCTGCTGCCGCGGCACATTGCTGCGCAGCGGACAGACCTCCGGTGCGATCTCATGGCGGCATGGAGACAGCGACTGTCGCAACCCAGCGCAGGGCACGCCACGATAGTGGCGGTAAGTCCCCTCTTTGAGGAGTGGCTGGAGAGGCGCCACGGCGCCCTCACCTACCGTCTGACGCAGGTCCTCACCGGACACGGGTGTTTCGGGAGGTACCTGCACCGAATCAGGCGGGAGGAAACGCCCGGATGCTTCCACTGCGAGGATCGACCGGAGGACACGGTGGAGCACACTGTGGAGGTGTGCCCTGCTTGGGCGGAGCCCCGCCGTGTTCTCGTAGCGGCGATCGGCGGCGGTGACCTCTCGCGTCCGGCCCTGGTGCAAGCCATGGTCCGGAGCGAGGAGGAATGGGACGCCGTCGCCTCCTTCTGCGAAGCAGTGATGCTAGCGAAGGAGGTGGCGGAACGAGAGAGGGAGAGAACCTCTCAACGTCCCAGCCGCCGCGGAAGGCGCTCCGGGCGTCGGGGGTCACGCGATGACCTCCGGCCACCGTAGACGCGGGCCTGTGGACGGTGAGTAACGGGCTAGCTCGCCGTCCGGCCGTCGTCATGACGGCAACAGACCGTGTCGGCGGCGCGTACGTGTTCCACGCGCGCCTCAAAGAGATGTCAGCAAGGAGGGGCCCGCAAGGGCCGACGCCCGTCGGGGCTGCGGATATCGAAAAGTTACCGCGGCTCCGACACAAGGGCGAGGAAGAGGGAACATGGGTTGGTTTTTAGTCAGTAGAAGTCTGACACTCCCCTTCGCTCTGCCCAAGAGCGGGGGGGGTTATTCGATGATTTTCCACCCACCAAAAAAAAAAAAAAAAAAAAAAAAAGGATATTGCGTCTAACTATTAATAAAATGTAAATTCATAGACAAAACTTATTACTATTCATGGGCATTACTTACCTTTTGATTATTTTAGACAAAAAAAGTCGGTTAAATCATATGAAAAAATAGTTTCTTGAAAATTCAAAAATATATACTGCGAACCGCGCTTTTTAACAGACAATGACCGAATTAGAAAAAAACGTCCCAAAATTGACAAATGACGCACGGATTCACTGTGTTGCCACTTGGCAAAAACAATAATAGTAGCAGTAGCTATATCAGATAAAATAACCCTATAAATTTAACATATTTTTTCAAATATACATAATAAACTATAAACTACATAAAAATCAAGCACGGTCCCTATGAATTTGGCCACCTACTGTATATACAGTTTCATCAAAAACCTAAGGGATTTGATCAAACCACGGAGGAAGATAAAATAACAACAGTTTTATCATTTCCCTAAACAAATCAAGTGAATTGAACAAATCCCAGTAGTACTCCGTGACGCGCGCTCGCTTCGCTCGCATATTATATAACACTAATGTCTTCTGTCCCCAAAGTGCCGGGCCTCCGCCGGCCTCCTTCGTCGGCCTACGCTACGGCCCGGTGCCCATGCCGCCCATAAAGGATATTGGATTGTTTTATTTATTTCATTTAAATTTGTCATAAAACAAAGCAAACCCGTGATTTTGACAAGAACTTTATCATAAACGCAAACCCGTGATTTTGACAAGAACTTTATCATAAACCCAAACTAGTTCAGGTTTTTGATCAAAAATCTGAACTAGTCTGGATTGTTACAGGTTTATGATGAAATTGAGTTTAACCCTTAAATTGGCAGTGTACTCCACCAAAGACATGGTACACTTTCAAAAATTCGATTTTAGTAGTAATCTTAAAAAAAAATGGCTGTTATTATAATTTTTAACTTGCAGTTATTGTGTATTTTGGTAGATAAAATATTAGGATGTGATAAAATCAAAAATTATCCGTCAAATTCAAAATATCTTCGAAGCGTCTCTGCGTCACAGGAAACCTTTTTAAGTTTTTCTGCACTTTTTTGGGTGGGACTTGTGGTTAGTAGGCTTTACATTGCACAGGGACATTATAAACAATATCAATCGTGCATAATTTTATGTGTAAATTACGAAATCGCCATTTTATGAGTTTGAAACTTTGTGTGTACTCCCTGAATACCGTTGCCAAGTACGCCCAAAATAGACTTCAGTATACACGAAGTACATTGCTAAGTACACAGAGAAAATACAAAAGGCCTTCTTTTGTTAGTTTTGATACAAAACGACATCGATTGCATGTAGTTTAGCGTGTTATTTTGTCTTTTACTGCAGTGCTTGAACCTGACACGATCACAATCATAAGATTTAACCTATAATCCCGAAAGAAAATGCATGATCCGATGACAGTTCTAGTTCGGATGACAAATCACACTTCTTTCACCAAGCTCAACTCTCTCCCACTAGAATTTTCAGTCTTTCAAAGTCAAATACACATACAACATTGAAACGTACCCCTACGACCAATGCTTCAAGAGGTTGTTTCGTCTCCATCCACTAATATTACAACGCCATACCATCATTGAATTCAATTCAATCAATTCCTACTCCAGCTGTAGAAGTTCTGCTGTCACCAGTTCCTAAGGACATCGGAAGCTTCACCTGTGCCAATCACTAGATCTAAACGAAAGAAGTTTTTACTCTCCACTTTTTGCTCCACGTAGTACAATCACAAGAAGACAATACTTCACACTATAGTTAGCAATGTACTCCCTGGAGTACATAGATTTTCGCGAAAACTGTAATATTCAGATTTATTTCGCAATTTTTTTCAGCCTTCTGGTATCTTAAGAAACCAGGAAATAACAAAAAATCTTTGAATTTTAGAAATAAATTCATTTGCCAATTTAAGGGTTAAAATGTGTCATCTTCCGGTTTTTGATGAAAAACCTAGGTTTTTGATCAAAAACCTAATTTTATGAAAAACCTGCGACATAATGCATTATGTCATAGTTTCACTGTTCAGGGTTTCAGGGGCCAAAGATCTAAAGGCTAATTCAATAACAGGATGTTTGTACAATAACATCTTTTAAACAATTTTTTTTTAATATTTATTAGTTTCTAAGTTATGCGAATAATAGAAAAAAAAGACTGACAATGCTAAAAATAAATCCTATAAAAGATTCGGTTCAAGCTAAACTCAAAGCGAAATTCCACGAAAATATTTAACTAAAATTACCAACCCCAATAACCATCGTTTCAAAAACACGATCTTTCATCGTCAATTAATAAATAAATTAACGATTCCTTTACAATTTTCATTAAAGCAAAGTTTCAGAAGCCAAAGAGAAATTGTAGAAAATTATCAAAAGTGAAGATTGGGGAGTACAAACAAAATTATTATAAAGTTCGTGTAACAAGTTGTTTTGGTGTATTTTTAAATTGGTTCACACCTGTTGTTTGATCTGTTTTAGACGAACTTAAGGAACAAAATATTTGTAGAGAACAGGTTCGAAGCTTTTTTTGCGGATTTTATGATATTATAAGAATTTTGTGGGTAAATATCAATCTTGGTTGGTGTTAGCATATCCAAGTCTTTGTTAGGATAAAACTTAATCCGTGGATTAGGACCATTACATACCGAGTTTCCTCTGTACCACGGAAAGCATGTTAATCCGTTGGGCCCTAGATCTTTGTCAGTCGTTATAGGTAGTCAGTCAGGCCGGACAGTCTTACCGAGGCGTATCGTAAAATGGGTTGTAGTAAAAAAACTGTTTAATCCAATAACTATCCAAATAATTCAGCCCAAGGTATATCATCACACACAAAAGTCCAACGACCAGCAACCCACGTTCCTCCACCCCTGTTTTATGATTTTTTTGACGTTTCCAACGTCCGCTGTTATCAAGATTATGTTATTGAGCTTCCAGTCGCCGCTGCAACTACTCTGACAGTACTATTTATATTATTTTGTGTTTTGAAAAAAAAACCTCTCAGTGCAGTTGCTGGCAAGTGTACTTGGGAATCAACAAAGTAGGTGTTTTTTTTATGCATGACCTTGGATTATTTTTTAGTGTTTCATAAGTTTTTTTTTTTTTGTCGTGATGGAATAGGGTTTTTGATTCAATTGACATGGCGGTTGTGTTCTTCATGTTAGTTCAATTAATTATTTATTTATTTTTACATAATTATCAAATCAAAGTAATTAAGTTAATACTTTTTAATTGTAAAAGCTTGCCCCTATTACATGGGACTTAATACACTTGTGCACAATTACGGAGATGTTGAACATTACTTTAAATACATCCATGACCCAACACATCCAACACATTGTATTACTATTCACTATTCAACACATCCAGCAGCACAACATGATTTATCAGGCTAAAAAAAGTCGTTTCCCAGCAATAAATTTTGCGCTGGATTACTTACTTTAATGTTCAAAATGCTTGGTTGACGACTTCGTGAAGGATCCGTTTACACTCTGTATATCCCAATAGTCATCATCATCATCATTTTAGCCGAAAGACGTCCATTGCTGGGCATAGGCCTCCCCCAAGTGTCGCCACATTGACCGGTCCCGTGCGTCTTGCATCCAGCGGATCCCACAACCTTCACCAGGAATTCCAATAGTCCCAGTCAATGCCATTCGAGTATTAAAAGATTTTTTTTGTTCAGCCTACTCTATCCCACTGCTGGACAAAGGCTTGTCCCATGGCTTTCCAAGCTTGTTTACAATGATTGGCCTTCTCCTACCAATCGAGTGTCAAAAGATATTAAAGAAGAACAGGCAAAAAAAACCCAGACCCGACAGAAAAGTAACATATCTCAGTTTTTTTGTTATTATTTATATAATCATATTATATAGTTTTTATATTCGAAATCAATGGCTAACACCAAAATATTGCCTTATGTTTTTGTTCAGGCTTTACACTAAAAAAGTACAAAATGCCTACGTATCTACAAAATTCGTAATGTATGTAACTAAATGACGATAAATAGTTATGAGATGTATCCAGGAGACCTGGAGATACAGCTGTAATAAATAATTTTTGAACTCCGAGTACAACATTCAACTTAGGATTTTTTTTTAAGGTAGTTTAAAATCATCTAATGACATCTCTCGCCCTTGGGTGGAGCGAGAGGGCGTGTCAGACTCTTACTGACTAAAAAATTCCACCCCGTTCCTTTTTGCCTCTGGTACTGGGGTCAGAGCATGCCCTTCTGGATTCGCCCTCAACTTAGGATTAATTAAAATCGTCATATTCGATGATTCAGATCGGATTATTCCACTAATTCGTTGACCTAACCTAACCTAACCTAAGTCTTAATAATATGTATTGACACGGAAGTAATGAGGGTGACCTAAGAAGATACCTATGTGCCTATGTTATCATTATCAGTCTTAACGATTAATACGTGTATATAATGGACTACGGACTTATGTATATTAATAAAGTTAGGTGTCGTATGATCTATGCAAAAGATATCAGTGATTATAACGCTGTTTACAGCTGTAGTGCATGTGTGTTATGAATGGATAATTGCTCTTTGTATTAGTGTATATTTAATTAGTTTAGTATTTAGTGTCTCGTTTGTGTAGTGGTCTCAAGAACGGTCAGCATGGATTCGGGTGTTCGGTTCTCAGGTCAATGTTATTTGGTTTTTGTTTTTGGGAATTTGTAACCAGCAGCCCTTAGCCGTTTTCTGTGGATGGTTGGGGGTAATAGGCTTTACCCAGTTTCATCAAACTTAAATATAACTCGTGAAATTTTAATGTCCACCTAAGTATCCGCTGCTGTAGTTGTTAGATTTATTTTAGAGAATATTTTATTATGTTTGGGTATACGTTATTTAGAAAGCTACTGGCTATACTTATTTTTCTAAACTTTTGAAATTTTATTAAATCTTTCTTAATAACGTGTTGCTGTGGATTGTATAATTGTGTAAGTGTACTCTTAGCCAATTCAGCTAAAAGGTAGTTAAAAATTGTGTCGTGATTTTGTTCTGTAAGTCTTATAAAAGTAAATGGAAACTAAAATCTTTTCCAATACGCTATAATCTTGTAGAGTACAGGAAAGGCAAAGATCGTGAGTAATAGACCTTTGATTTTGGTAGACCCGGCAAAACTATAGTAAAGCTAATTCCTTCTTCTTCTTTTCGAGTCGACAACTCTTTTGTCTGACCAGGGGGTCTAAAACGGCCACTTTGGCAGATCATAAAATAAATTGCGTTAAAAAGCGTAAAATGGACCTTTCATTATAATAACTGCGTCTGTAACAATTTAGTAAAATACATCATAATAGGAAAATAATATGAATTGCGTTAACATTCGTAAAATAGTCACAGACGCAGTTTTTATTATGAAAGGTCCATTTTACGCTTTTAAACGCAATTCACATTATGATCTGCAAAAGTGGCCATTTTAGACCCCCAGTACGTAGCAAAGCCATCTCTGGCGATTTAAGTCCTTGGACGTGCAGTTAGTTGTCGACGACGGTAAAGGGAGGAGGTGTGGCATATCTTTTATTGGAGATACTCACTCGCTTTTTTTAGGTGATTCCTTAATGCTTTAGGTATATAATTATGTTGTAAATTAAAACAGTAGTTTTCATGACTGAAATTCAGTAGATACTATGGCTTAAATAGGAAACCGATGATGATAGGTGATGTATGTACTCATCTACCAAACCATTTGGGAATTACATTCGTGATATATTGAGGTTGGTGGTGGGGGTGAGGGTAACAACTAATTTCCTGTAATAATTTATGTACGTAAACTATGTTTATGTGCAAGTTATTGACAATAAATGTCAGACCTTATTTTTTTGTCTGCTCTATTTGTATAATAATATGATATTTTGAAGGATTGTTGACCAGTATACCTGCTGCACTCAGAGTCGTTTAATGATTACTTAAGCCGTCAGTTATTAATGGTTTCGTATGTCAAATCTTTACTAAGAGACAGCTTAAGAGCTTTTGGTACCTCAAACGCGAGTTTTATAATGCGTAAAAGTATATGATTCACTGCAGTAATCAACATCAGAAAAATATATGATATTCTTCAGGATATATGCTAGTGACATAGTGTTGTGAAAACATAATACAACTAACTTTCCTGGATAGAAAAAAATCGCGAAGATACCTCTAAAAATTTCTTTTAACGATTAAAAACCATACTAAAATACATGTCATCGTTCTGATTTTTTTGACAAATAATTCTACAAGCAACATACTAAAATTATAGTGTTTTACTTTTTTAGTCCAATCAATAGTTTTCTTGTAAATCGCAAAATACCACTAATTTCGCACTATTCGGCCGCAGCGAAAGACGTAACAACCGCTTTGTAGTGCAAGCTGATTATAACTTTATTTTAACAGTATTTCAAGCGAAGTTTGAACCACCACAAATAGGGTTGCTAACCTGAGGTAGCATACGCTCTTAAGCAGTAAGTAATGAGTGTTAATGTAAGATTTAATACCTATACTGCCTTCGATAGTGCAATCATGCAAGGTGGTGTGTACTTACATTGTACTCGTATCTAGACATTTTCAACAATATGGCCTTATATAAATAGGCTTTCAACTTGTTTTCTTTTTTTTTATCTATAAAGAATGTAATCGAAACCATATTCAAAATGACTTACATAATTGGATTATCAGATAGCCTAAGTCGGTGTTTAAAGTTTTATTTTTCGATTTTTTTGTCAATGTCAATCAAAAGTAAACGAACGACTTGATCCTCTCATAATGCGTTTCATATTATCGTACGTGTCGTATTGAGAACCTATTCAATTTTAAACACAAAAAAAAAAAACAAGAAACCTAAAATTTCGAAATGGTTTCAAAAGCAGCATTATTATGTTATTTTGTTACTTTACTTGCTGAATTATTTTGTTATACCTACCTACCTTATCAAGTATAAGGTGGTGTTTCAAGAATATAATAACAATTGTTTACGCACACTTCGTACTTTTGCTATCAGTCCCAGACACGAGAAATGAGATTAAATGTAATATTTTTATTACATAATTAATTAATGAGTTCTCATTTTGAACTTCATTTATTTTGTAGGACACTTGTACGATTATCGTTTGTTACATCCGTCACATTTTAGCGGGTTAGGGTCAACTTCCAGTTTAGACTGTGAAAGTATCCAAGTTCGGTGATCACCGATATTTTTCATGGAGAGATTTTGAATATGACCTCAACAACCCAGATTTCTAGTCGGCTTTCAAACACATTCGTATTCTCAGTACAATGAATGAACTGTATATAGTTCTCTCATCTCCCCATCGTGCCATGTTGAATACAAAATAACCAACAAGAAAAACTTGGCCTTAAAAAAAAAAAAACAAAAACATTTGCCTATGGCCACAATGAGCCAGCTATGCTATAGCTATGCTCGTAACTGTCCTGTTAATCAAATGAAATGTTGTGCTCGCTACTTGTATGCCAGTTACCGACATGCCAATTAGCGTATGTACCTACATGACAGAAGATGGCACGTGCAAGGAGTTGGTATGCTAGTGTGCAACCAACGGGGGATATGTGTATCCCTAGCTTTAGCTATTGTGTCCTCAGCATTATCTAACACTCCCATAGTGTCAGTCAAAAAAAAATATAATTACATACTTCCTAGTCAGCCATGGAGTATCTAGACCGTTCTTCTCCAAAGAGATCTATGCTAGGGAATGTGCAACCACGGTACTTTCTCAAGTTAGACTGTGACTTTGCTTTCTTTGTTTTTCTGACATTCCAAAGAGTTTTTTTTTTTTGTTTTAATAATTTTGAATTTGTTTTGTTATAAAAATAAACACAATTTTCTTTCTTTAAAAAGAAATGGTTTGAGTAAAAAATATTTTAATTTATTTTCTAACCAGCCAAGTCTATCGCTTCTTCGCTCTACTTAAATTGCAGTGTAGCCACGTTCAGTTCAGCCAGCAGTAGCAATTTGTGGCGTCTTGTGTGGCGCCGGCAAATAGTTTACAAGAACTACTCGACAATGGTTTCTATGACACGTATTTTAGTTTTACACGAAACTATTTTCGGAGATTAGAGTAAAAGGGAAATTAATCCAGGGTCAGTGTTTTGTTTTAGGTACCTTTTTTTTTCTTTATTTAAGTATAGTGTGATTGTAGCTTCGTGTCAGAATTTATATACCACCCAAGGGCCTCTGACTTCCCGTCGGGGCTGCTGGATGTTCGAAAGAGATACCTTGGCCTCGACACAAAGGGCTAAGAAGGAACATGGGTGGTTTTTAGTCAATAGAAGTATGACACTCCCTACCACTGTGCCCATAGCGGGAGGAGCCATTTGATAAATTTCCCAAACTACAAAAAAGGGCTTCTAACTTGTTATATTACGTCTTCGAGAAACACCTCTCAAGCATACTGGTACCTACTAATGTGACTATGGAAGAAACTTAGGGAAAGCAGTATAGAGTTATAACAATCTTTTATTTATTAAAGGGGATCAGACTGACTCAAAAAAATATGATTCTGTATAGTCCGTCAGTTAGATTATCAAAAAATATTAGATACGTGTTTTTTGTTTCATCAAATCAATAAAAATTGACGAAGCTATAGCGCGTCAAAGATCATGGAGTGGGGCTTGCAACGTCACTTGAACGTACAAAATGTACTATTATATTATTATGACGCCACACGAGTTTTCGAAGCACTGTATCGTCTTCATTTTTTGTTTACGTAAAAAAAGAAAAAATATGTGGTCAATATTTTATGGAAATCTTTTTGACGGACTAATTAGTTTTTTTTTTGACCGATCCCCTATTACTAGAGGAAAAGTAACAAAAGGTTATTCAAAATACCTACAGGATTTTATCTATTAATCAACCTAATGCATGTCCGAGATCTCAGACAACTACTGGTACTGACTGATACTGTTGGTCTGCCATCCCACTGCTGCGCAAGGTCTTAGGCAATTAGTTATTGTAAAACCACTTAAGCACCTTTTCCCTAACCTGCAACTCAAATGAAAAACTGAAATTCAGTCAAAAGAGTCAAAGCATTAAAAAAAATTACACGTACCTATTGGGCCTCGTTTACGGAGACGCGGGGCGTTGCGCGGCGCGTGCAGAAGGCTCGTCTCGTGCTTTTTTATTAATTTACTGAGAGACGAGTCTACCGCAACAAACGCTGCATTTTAAACAATCAAGTTTTGAAATCGTTAACTTTTTCATACATTGCCATGTGTTTGAAATAAAAACGCTGCACGCGCCGCGCGACGCCCCGCGTCTCCGTAAACGAGCCCTTAGGGTCGCATACAGTCAGTCTCACCACACGACCTCAACTAGGTCGTCAGTCCATTACGCTGACCGCTATTTAATGTTGTCTTTGACTATGTGAGTGCCACTCCAGAATATTTTATGTCTTTTTTGTTATACATTTCTATATTGGTTATGACATTTTGGAGTTTTTTATCGTAACTTAATAATTATAAATGCGAACATAACTCTGTCGCGCTTTCACGCCAAAACTAGTGAACCGATTGAAAAGTCTAAAGCCCTAGAAAGGACATAATTATACGCTACTTTTTAGTGCGAAAAAATGGTTGTAAGAGGTCTAAAGGGAAGAAGAGATTACTTCTGGTCACGCTAGCTGACTTTCACGCGGACAAAGCCGCGGGCATCAACTAGTAGACACTAACTAAAAGATAAAATTAGTAATGCAACAGCGTATTACGTTACGCTAGTTAGTGAAAAGTTCAAAGGAATTGACTGTCTTCGTATAGACATGATGTAATGCGAAGGGACGAATTGCATGACGTGACTTAAAGAGTGATGAATATAAATTTTGATAAATGGAGAAGTAGAACAGGACCAAGGACACAAAGAATGTTTATAGTAAACTCTTTAACAAAGCGTAGAAGCATTTAAGTAGCTTACATTTTAAACTAACCAGTCCATTATCGCTGATATTATTTTCCTTTGTCTAGGCTTTCTGAAGACGTTGCGTTGGAAGTCCTCCCACTAGGTGGACCGATGATCTGGTGAAGGTTCCGGGAATTCGCTGGATGCGAGACGCACGGGCCTGGTCTATATGTGGCGACACTTGGGGGAGGCCTATGTCCAGCAGTGGACGTCTTTCGGCTGAAATGATGAATAATGAGGCCCTCTGGTAGTTCCAATACTGCAACTAAACCCTATTATCTTTTCCAGTGGACGAGCAAAGCACATCGACAGTAGACGCGGAAGCAGCCGCGGCTCAAAATGAGCCGACTGCAGAGCCAGAGAACAGGAATGGGGTAAACACCAAGACGTTACGGCGAATGGACACAGTACCTGACATCAAACGAGACACATCTGGCATCACTACACAGTACATTGCTACGGGGATTGGTAACATTTATTTTTATGCTGTTTTCATATTATTATTATTATTTTTTTAACTTTGCCCCACACTAGGAATTTCTCCTGTATCGTGGGTGCGTTCACAGACCCAAAACAACTATCTGTAGGCCATACAAATGTTTGTTCCGTGCGAGGATCGAACCCGCGACACAGAGCGCAGCAGTCAACTGCTTGAGCCACTGCGCCAACTGTGCCGTCCGTCGTATTTGTGTATTCCTAATCCTAACTTCCTAACTTAATATTTTAAATGCAAAAGTAACTCTATCTGTCTGTCCGTCTATCGCGCTTTGACGCCAAAACTACTGAACTGATTTCAATTAGAGGTACACAGAAATTGTAGAGCCTGAAAAAAGACATAGGCTACTTTTTAATGCGAGAAAAGGGTTGTAAGGGTTTTTGCTCTGGCATAAGCTGTCTCACGACACTTCTGTCCCTGCTGATGTAATATCACTGTTTAAATATTGGTACAGAAGTCAGAAGAATACAGTGAAATGGGGAGGCTCATATTCTGATATGTATGGGTTGGATTGCGGGGTGAGGCAGGGCGGCCTGAGCTCGCCCCGTCTTTTCAACCTGTACATAAACAAACTGATAGGTAGGCTCAGTAGCACAAATGTAGGTTGTCACGTGGACGGTGTATGCGTGAATAACATTCAGTTACGCTGATGATATGGTGCTGCTGAGTCCATCTGTCAGTGCTATGAGAAAGCTTCTCAACATTTGTGAGAGTTACGCAGTGGCTCATGGGCTCAAATACAATACCGGTAAGAGTGAATGGCTGGTTTTTAAATCGGGAACTTTAACCTACGAACAGCTGCCTGAACTCTCACTCTCGGGGTCTCTTTTAGGTCGGGTTACAAAATTTAAGTATTTGGGTCACTGGGTCACTGAGGACTTGAAAGACAATCTGGACATAGACAGGGAGCGCAGGTCGCTGGCTGTCCGTTGCAACATGCTGGCCCGCAGGTTTGCACGTTGTACGGACTCCGTCAAAATAACGCTTTTTAAGGCCTTCTGCCAGTCGTTTTACACGTGCAGCCTGTGGACTAAGTATACCCAGCGGGCATACAGCGACCTGCGCGTACAGTACAATAACGCATTCAGGGTGCTTTTGGGGCTGCCATGGCGATGTAGTGCGTCAGGGATGTTCGTGGATGCATGCGTCGACGGGTTCGCCGCGATCATGCGGAAGCGTTGTGCTTCCATGATGGCGCGCTTGCGCTCCTCCTCCAATGGCATCCTGAATGTGTTTTCAGACCGATGGGACTCGCCCCTTATAAGTAAGTGGATAAGTGTTCAGATACACTTATCCAAATAATGATGCAGTGTTGTTCATTATTGTATATTTAATTTAATACTAACATTAGGCTAAGTTATTTTATAATTACTAACAAAATATGGAATTTATTCTGAAATAAAATATTTGAATTTGAATTTGAAAAGAGGGGGGGGGGGGGTGAAAAGAATACTTTTAATCACGATAACCGATATCTACGCGGATGAAGGATATATCAAGGATATATCCTGCCCGTGACTTCATCCGCGTAGATATCGGTTATCGGATTATCGGTCGGCGTGGCTTTTGTACTGTCATAATAAGGTATACCTTAATATAGCGGACAGTACGAAAGTACCGCAGCGCCAGCTACGCCACAAGTATTCGAGTTTCTTCTGTGCCTCGGAAAGCATGTTAAAAGCCGTTGGTTCCGGTTGTCATATTTTTACGAGTCTGACAGATTTTGACAGTTGTCAAAATCTTCAATAGGGGATCGGACTGGGTCAAAATAATATGATCCTGTCTAGTCCGTAAGTTAGATTATCGAAAAATATTGAATACGTATTTTTTGTTTTATCAAATCAATAAAAAACTGGCCAAGTGCGAGTCGGACTCGCACATGAAGGGTTCCGTACCAAAACGGTATGCTATAATTATTATTTATACAATTTCTTCTGCGGCCAATGAAACTTGACCTCTGGATTGTATAGGCGCTCATATGATTCAGGGACCAAATTATATTGGTTAATTGCTGTTTCCATCTGTTGTTTCCATTCAAGTTCAAAATGATTTTCCTAGAAAGTCCTTATAAAGTTCTAATTTTCAGATTTTTTTCATATTTTCTAGACTTATGGTTCAAAAGTTAGAGGGGGGGGGGACACATTGTTTTTTACTTTTGGAGCGATTATTTCCGAAATTATTGACATTATCAAAAAATTATTTTAGTAAACCCCTATTCATTTTTAAATACCTTTCCAACAATATATCACACGTTAGGGCTGAAATTAAAAAAAAAAAACACTTCCCACTTTACATATAGGGGGGCTACCCTAATAAAACATATTTTTCCAATTTTTATTTTACCACTTTGTCGGCGTGATTGATACACATATTGGTACCAAATTTCAGCTTTCTAGTGCTAACAGTTACAGAGATTAAGCGAGGACGGACAGACGGACAGACGGACAGACAGACATGGCGAAACTATAAGGGTTCCTAGTTGACTACGGAACCCTAAAAATGACGAAGATAAAACGCGTCAAAGATCTTGGAGTGGGGCTTGAAACGTCACATGTGTCGTCAAAATGTACCTACTATCATATGACGTCACACGAGTTTTCGAAGCACTGTATGATGTATCGTCTTCATTTTAAGTTTACGTGAAAAAAGAAAAAATACGTGTCCAATAATTTTTGGAAATCTATCTGACGAACTAATTAGTTTTTTTATGTCCGATCCCCTATTATGAGATCAATGATTGACCATTCGGACACTATTGAATAGCAGGCCCCAGTTTTACTGAGCGGTATCGTAATAACGGTAGTCTTTCTGTGTAAAATAGTGGCATTCAGCTGAGGAAACCGACCCCAACATAGTTTTAAAATAAGTATAGTAGAAGTTTCTGTAATCTAAAATGTTATTGTGGTCCTATTTGCAGTAAATCTTGGTGCGTTCGCGGCTGGTGTTTGCGTGGCTTGGTCATCATCAGCACTGCCTCTGTTGACATACGGGCCTTTTGAGGTAAGTCTTATTAAAAAGTCTAAAATTCAATAAATCTTTACTTAATTAGAACTTCATACCCAGCAGTGCGGTTAGCGCTTTCGACCACTAAGCTAACGAGGTACCTTATGTACCTTATTATTATTTAAGATTACTGTAAAGAGACTCATCGATCTCGCAGTTAAACTGCGTAAGCAGTTTTGTGGGGCATTGTACTTAGTTGTAAGATTTTTGAAGTTGAATAAATTCATTCTATCTATCTATCTATCTAGGTAGTCAAAGGCAACAAATAAATTTATTTTTATAAGCGGTGGCAGTAACATCAGTACCTGGTCCCAGCTGCCATTATATATAGATCTTTGGTAGTCGTTACAGGTAGTCAGTGGCCTGAAAGTCAGACGAACAGTCTTACAAAAGGGTATCGTATTACCCAGTAATAACAGGGTTATGGATGTCAGAAAGGCAGTTGCTTCATGTAAAATAATTTTATTCTAGTTAAATGCTGCATTCTGTTAGATTGGAAGCCAATCACAACATAGTTGGTAAAACGCTAGGCTAGATAATGATGAGTGATAGTAGTAACATAGCATGGTACTACATTTCCAAGCCACCAAACATCTAGGTAGTTTCCTACAAACAAGTGTTACCCCACATACCTCTAGTTAAGGACCGTGTGTAAAGGGTTACCCGGTTAGATTTATACGCATGTAGTTAGCAAGGGAGGGGGGAGTGGTAAAGAGATCATAAATAATGTTTTCATTAGCGGCCAGCAATAAATTAGGCCGCGGTTAGGTAGCGGCCCCACTTGTCTACATTCAACTTCAACGGCGCGACCGCTGAAGTTGAATGTAGACGAGTGGGGTGACGCTACGTTTTAAACGATGGGAAATGTTTTTGGTGATTTTCATGCATACTGTTTTAATATCAGGTGTGTTATGTAACACCCCTGATTACATAACACACCACAACACAAAACTCTAGGCGCTTGTGCGTCCTGTCTCGGGGCTGTCGGTTGTTCGAAAAAGATACCGCGCCTTGACACAAAGGGCTACGAAGGAACATGGGTGGTTTTCAGTCAGTAGAAGTCAGTCAAGTAATAACATCACAGGAACTGATGGAGGCTACTGAAAGTGCCGAACTCGTCGCCAAATTTTGGGCCGACTCAATTTGAATTGTCATCGACACGCTAAAAATAAGAAGTAGAAGTCTGACACTCGCTAACCGCTCTGACCAGAGCGAGAGGATTTGGAGGACATTTGATAATTTTCCACCTCTTCTTCGTCTGCGGATGGGTAACGACTACATACCGAGCTTTTTCTGTGCCTCGGAAAGCACGTCAAGTACAAAAGGGTATCGTATAAATTATCCAGGCAGAGAGCAGCAAGCTTTTGATCCCGGCTATTATTTCGAGATCTTTGAAAGTAGTGACCAACCAAGAGAAAGAAAGAAAACACATTTATTCAGCATAGGCCATAAGTGTACACAACACACAATAAAATTAACAAAAAAAAACTAAATTGAAAAACAAAAGAGTGCGTGCATCTCACGGCTGCGCCAAATAGGACCAGTTCAGCAAATTGCCGAGCAGCTAGTGCCCGACGCGACGCTGGTTTTCAACTGGCCCTGAGATGGTGATAACACGAACGTGAAACAGTTTTGTACTCGAAATCGTGCTACCCAATATTAACTGGGTTGTGTAGACACTACACCCGTCTGGTCTGATGATTCTGCCTGAAGAACTAGGTTAACCCTTTTTGAATAACATTAATGTTCTATTAACAAACAGCTACTGTTTCTTAAAACAAATCACGATTGTAATTATTTGAATTACAAATCTTAAGTACTAACCAAACACTTGAAGATGATTTGAATCGTAATTGTGTCCATGATTGCTTTGAATATCAAGCAGAATTTATTAAGTTAACAGTAATCAAAATTGTTTTATATCTAGTTCTGACTTCTGCGTAAAGTCTACTTTTATTTATATTTAATCTCATAACATTTCTTAAGTATTCAAATCCTCGCCTTTATTAGACAAAACGTTGCCGCCGCTCTAGAAATTTATTCTGTGTGCTTTTACAAACATGTTCAACAGCTCAACCTAGAAGACTTGTAGGCTATTCAAATAAATGATTGATCTGTTTGGAAATCGCACCCGCGACAGCTAATCACTCAGGCATTGCGTCAACCGTGCCGTTATTTCTTCATGATCTTAATATTTCAATAAGCCTGCATGTAATCTTTAGTTCATTTTGTTTATTTAAAATTACACTCATAGCATAGTAATTGCATCTTGGTTTTGTACCATTAAAGCCCCTAGGTGAAGGTTGCGTGGATCCGCTAGATGCGAGACGCACGGGATCGGTCAATGTGGCGACACTTAGGGGAGGCCTATGTCCAGCAGTGGACGTCTTTCGGCTGAAATGATGATGAAGGCCCCTAGCACACGGCGTATTAGTAAGCGCGTATACGCACCTTTGAACGCAACCTTGTAACCTACAGCTAAGCACACGGGGCGATCGTGAAACGGGTGTCTACTGCCCGAATACGCGCAGATACAGAAGCGATCCCAAGCCGACCCTTTGTACACGCTTCAAACGAATAACACCTCTGCTACTACAATAAACTTGGTCACCTATTGGGTTCAAATTGTGTCAAACTAGCATCCATACGACATGAAGAAAAGAACGATTACACCAGAAATGGTTTGCAAAATTCAACTTTAAAAGTTAACATAATTTTATTTAGCATCTTAAATGTAAAAAAATACTCAAATTATTCACAATAAATAAAACGTCTACAGCTAAAGAAAAGAAAAAACAACAGAAAAAAGAAACAAACCAAAGCTTACTTTATACAAATGAGTAATTGGCTTGGTTAAGCAAATGTTGGAGACATCAAAGTAATACGGTATTTTGTACGCAACGAAATCTTTCCTCCATTTTGATGACAGCAGCGTTGTCAACTCAATTATGCAGATTTCAGCCAACTTGTAATCATAGAACAAAAGTTTTGAAACCAACTGAAATACAAAGAGACAGAGAAACTGGCTCGTGGTTTAAATTATTGTAAAGATTAAGATTTTTACTAATTAACTAGTCAAGGATTTATTCAAATTTCAATTATCATCATTAATTATTTTGAGAAACATTTTGTATGCTAAGGGCTCAATTAGATAGTTTTTGAATTTTATAATATTTTAGCACCTACTTTTTACTTACAGTTAAGTACACAGGCTAACAGTTACTGTTAGCCTAGACGCAATTATTATTATGAAAAGTCCATTTTACGCTTTTTAACACAATTCATATTAATTATGATCTGCTAAATTGACTTTTTTAGACGCCCAGAATAAAACGGCAATAGCAAAAAAGCAAAAACATTTTCTTCCAGCTTGCCTAATTTACAATCAGCAAATCTTTTGTGTGACCGCCAAATATTGGAACTGCGCCCAAAAAACCGCCCGTTTGCCTCCCACACAAAACTAACTCGTTACTTATTCCCACAACAAGACTATGAATCTTTTGCGCACGGTATAACTGCTTGGGCCACGAGGCAAACGGACAAAAACATTGTAAACATAGCAGATTTAGATAGATTTCAGCCGCGTTGGTAGTCAATTGAAGAGGAACCACTGGCTACACTCCCATTTTACCTAGTTGAATAACTGATTACGAAGTGTCTTCATAGTCCCTTGCAAAAGGATTTAAAACAAAAAAAAACCAATTCCTCCGGTTCGCAAAATGCGTGTTTTTTTATCTTGTGGTAGGTAAGTGCCTAACCAGGGTCATCATCATCATCATCAGCCTATAATGTTCCCACTGCAGGGACTCAGGCCTCCTCTCTAAGAGAAGAAACCTAACCTAACCTAACCAGGGTATCAGAGTTTTGTTTATGCCACCTATAGACCATGCACTGACTTGGCTTTTTAAGCCATCGAGAAATATCTTTTAGGCATGCTGGTTTCCTCACGATGTTATCCAACAAGTGTGTTGTAGCTTGGGAGAGAAAACAAAAGCAAAAAGTAACTGTTGAGAGCATGCTTTCTAGTCACCACAAAGAAGTGACACGACAGTTACTCACGCAACGGTAACAAGTGAAGCCAGCCAATTATGTGGTTTTTCCTACTCATCCGCTATTATTTTCTGATTAAATTCGTTGCGGGATCCAAGACACTTTAACACTAGAAAGACCGGTATTCGTGCCCTACCTAGAAAGACCAAGATCGTCATATTGACGTTAGGATATCCCTGTGGGACGTCAATTTCATCATTCATGATCATCATTTCATTCATTCATTTTGACGATAGTGGTCTTTGTAGGTATTACTCATTGTAATTCCAGAACTAATTAAGATAACAACGATAAATATCAATAGGGTGTTTAAAGCCACAAAATATTAAAAGTCACAGAGTGTCATGTTGCAACAAGCCGTAACTTTGAAAATATTATCATTTTACTTCACAAAATTGACGATTGAATTTAAAATTGAATTCCCTGCCAGAGTCTGTGTTTCCTGATAGCTATAACCTAGGGGTCTTAAGTCAAGAGTGAATAGGTTACTTCTAGGTAAGCGTGCTCCATCGTCGACCGCATCATCATTTTCCATCAGGTGAGATAGTGGTCAAACGCGAACCTATCAATAATAAAAAATAAAAAAAAATGACGAATGTGGTCTTTCTAGTGTTAATTGTTTCTCTGGGACATCGTCGAGCTTCATTGTCTCGGCGCTTTGATGTCGCCACTGTTGATTCTGGCTTTCAGGAGTTACAGTGGTTTAGGAATAGCGTGGCGGACTTCATGTCCCAAAGACAAAAGTGGAGCACACGTGTGTACGCTCAATGACCTATCAAGCTTTACAAAACCAAATTAAGTAGATCCCTCATTGTAAAGCTCAAAACCACCTTGAGCTTCCCGAAGCTCTTAAAAAGGTCAGGTTATGATCTTTTTGAGACAAGTACGCCACACTATTTTCAAATCACTGTAACTCAAAAACGCCAAAACAATGAAACTTGACGGAGTCCCGGAAAAACAATTGAATACTGGAATGCTATAGCTTAGAGAGCTTTTATGAGCATTGGTGGCCCAGTAGTGGCGGCCCCGACTTACGAACAGTAAGTCGTGCGTCCAGCGAAGCCCAGGCAGGCGAATTACTTTGCACCACTGCTCTCAAAACGGTGAAAATAAACATCGTTAGGAAACCGGTAAGTCCAAGAACCAAAAAAAAATCGAAGACATTTGACAATATCTGCCAACTCGCACTGGGCCCGCTTGGTGGATTAGATAGATAGATAGATAGAATACTCTTTATTATGTACACCAAATTACAAAAAAAAACAATAGTAAAACATTTTACAAGGGGTGACACAATGGGCGGTCTTATCGCTTAAAGCGATCTTTTAAAGACAACCTAAAGATGGATATATGGAAGAAGGAGAAACAATACTGCAGTTACCCTGTGGTGTACCATTTACATAATTATATACAATAAATATACACATATACATACATAAAACATACATACTTATATTAAAGCCCATCTCTCTCCTATAGAGCAGGCCGGAATCCCTGGAGTAGGAACGTTATAGGCTAAGCTAATGATGACGATGATGATAGCTTTATGCGTCACGCAAATTGCATTTCACAAGGCCATGAACGGGGCGAATTAAATCTTATTGTTTTTTTTTTTTTGGTTTGAATTTCGCTCCTAACACTATTTTTCTTTTGCTAAACGAGTTTATGAATTTTTAACCGACTTCTAAAAAAAGAAGGAGGTTCTCAATTCGGATGTTTGTTTTTTTTTTATGTTTGTTCGGGCATAAGTCCGTCACTTGCTAACCGATTTGAAAAATTCTTTTTTTGTTGGAAAGGGTATACTTCCCAAATGGTCCCATAATTTTTTTATCGAAATCGGACAAGAGGTTTTTGAAAAATCTACAAAACTTGAAAAAAATACTTCATTGTCCACATTAGGTGAACCACTAAAAAGTGAAAAATAAAAACTTTTTAACAAAAAATAAAACCGACTTCAAAAAAAAAGTCAAAAATAAATCAGTTTCTGAAGTCGGTGACAAAAAAATGAAATCAAACAAACAAAAGTCACCGACTTCAGAAACTGATTTATTTTTGACTTTTTTTTTGAAGTCGGTTTTATTTTTTGTTAAAAAGTTTTTTAATTAATAGTATGCTGAGCAAGGAGTCGTTTTAACAAAATTTTGCATAATGTTTCTGATATTATTTATGAGAGTCGCGAACTATATTGAGTTTATGTAAGTGTATTTTAATTTTGACTTGAAAATAAATCTGATTTATGAAACAATAACTTTTATCGGAGAGCAGAAATAAAAGACTGTGTTTTGTCAAAAAGAAAAGAAGAAGAAAGAGAAAAAGGGAAGGCTAGGCAGATGCACCTACATAACGAGCAAGGTTTTTTTTAATTAATTTATTTTCGCATAATCCTTTTTACTATAAAAAGTGTGATTCTATCACAGTAGGTATGATACCAGTTCTTCTGATCTTGCTCATTGCATCATTAGAAGTATCATGAATGAATCACGTAAGCCAATAAGTATTACATTGATCGACCCCATTATAGGAGACATGTCTGCTACTGATAATAACGAGACAATTTATAAACCAGTACTAGATATAAAATGATTTGTCATCAATTAAAATGTAGGGAAAGTTACATTTGATCATACGATGTTATATCAGGCTCCAGTCTTTGCTGACCTCTTGTCGTACGGAATGATGATTTCATGCCAGGTCAGTTGATACTGGCTATGGATAGTTAGTTCTGCTTTGTCGGCTGCAGCAGACAGTAGTAGCGATAAGGGTGTGGAGTTATCACAAGCGGCAACCGTTGAAAGGGATGTATGAAAAAAAACTGTGAGCTTTTGTGTTAGAGTTGAACTTATCAAGTGGATGGAAGGAGATAAGGGAAACATATTTTGGGCGTGTATTTGGGCCACATTTAAGTCAGTCGACTCAATTATTCTCTATCTTTCATCACTGCAGGACACCAAGTTGGTAATACGATACCTTTTGGTAACCTATATATACTGTTTGAAGAAAATCTGAGTCATCGATTCCAGAAGAAGAAGATCATAATTAGCAGCTTACAGCAATCCACTGCTGGACAAAAGCCTCTTCAATCGCACGCCATTAAACTCTATTCTCGATTCTCGGCAACTCTGATACAATTACTACATGGCGCCCTATGCCGAGTCATCATCATTATCAGCTTATAAAGTTCCCACTGCAGGGACTCAGGCCTCGTCTCTAGGAGAGGGATGGGCTATAATCCACCACGTGGGCCCAGTGCGAGTTTGTAAATGTCACATGTCTTCGAGTTTTTGGTTCTAAGATATTACAACCGACATGGGAAGATGTTTTCCTTCACCGTTTCTAAAGCAGTGGTTATGAAATAAATTGCACAAAGTAATGCACCTGACTGGGTTCAAACCAACGACTCACTGTTCGTAAGTTGGGGCCGTCAACACTGTGCCACCACTGCGCCACCTCTGCTCTTAAATAAATTAGCCCGGTAGGATTTTTTTGTTTTTTATATTGAACCCAGGACGTATTCGCGTATTCGCGTTTGCAACCACTTAACCAACGATGCAGTCTTTAGACAACATCGAAAGTTATACTTCATTGCTTTGATCAAATTCCTGAACAATCTCTAATGATTGCCTTTAGTTTCTTGTTAGTTGACTAAACGCAGCGGAACGGAAACTTTAAGTACACGAACTTTGCCGAACTACTCCGAGAGAATGACAGCATGCCGCATGCGGTGAAACCATGACTTATCAAGTTATGATATTGCAACTCCAAACACATTTACGTGCCATTAACTTTTATTTATACAACGACAAAGTTTATTTTGGCTTGTCCTGGCTGCAGATTTATGTTTGCAGTGTTGTTTTAAAGTCTCAAAGTGCGCAATGCAGGTGATTCAGTTAAATTTGGTATATGCTGTTATTCTTTATTTTTACGTATAATTGGGTTCAAACTCGAATGTTTGGAAGTCAGTTCCAATATCGAATTATCTTTGGACATGCAACACAAATATTCTCATTACTAAAAGTTCGCATGGAGTTTTCTGAAAAACTTGGATGCTTTTTTGTAAATTTTAGAAATTTCCCTCGAAAATTGTGACCGTGTCCTATGTTTTTAACAACAGTTCTGCAAAGTTCTTTCATACAATTTTCAGCTTTCTGTAAACAGAATATATAACTCGACTGAAAAGAAGTACAGTTTGTTCAAAGTCCACAATTTGCGATTTTATCTGCAACATTTCCATCTTGCTGGCAAACGGAACACTTGCTTACGAGAAAGCGCTGCGTTGCCAAATAATTTTGATGGTATCACGTTTCGCGTAGCTTCTTGGCGTACTTGTGGGCGCAATTGATTACATTGCTTATATCTATTTGACAGAAGTTTCAAGTACTGCTTGTTTATGCCAACGCAATACTGTGGTTTATTGTCGTGGGAAATTGGCAGAACCTCTGTGGTGGGTTGCTTCGTGTTGTTTTTATATATGAGTGATTTTTGTCTTACGTGTATTTGTGAGGTTTTTACCCACATCTAAACTCTTAATCGTCTTAATCGTTGGACAGACCTTATCAAAGCGTCAACACAAACCTCCATAGTTCAGAACTTTCGAGACGCGGCAGACCGGAATAAATGGAGGAGCATCGCGAGGGTTGCTTTGGCCAAAGAAAATGCAGAGTCATCAACCACGACCACTCTGTCAAGAGTGAACGACTAAGGAGGAGGGAAACTCTTAATAACCGCTGCACTATTGATGTAAAAGTTAAAGTCAAAGTTCTTAATATGTACCTATTCACATGTTCAACACTAAACGAATCATTATATTCTTGTCCTTGTTTCATGTTATTTAGGGTCAGTAGTCACTTGCACTCCTTTTTCCTTAGCAGTATAATACTGCTTATTTTCGAATTATAAATAATTAATTCTAAAACAACCACTCCGTGTATTCGGAGAAACCTCTTCCCCAGCCGGGTTTCCAGAAATAAACCTGGTAATCTCAAAAACTACACTAATTATTGTAAACAGAAAAGTCAAAATATTTCTTGCTGAAAATATACAACGCCAAGATATTTTCGAACTTCCATAATCATAATCATCATTTATTGCATTCATGTAGTTTACAGGTTGTTACAGGTAGGTATAATAGGTTTCATACATGAACCCTGCTAGGGCACAGCAATATATAATACATAATTTAAAGTGCTACAGTGTCACATTATAAACAAATCACTGTGCTTGAACGAATAATAGGTACTTAAATCAATTTTAACATGCTCATCATAATAATATTAGGTATGTCCATCATAAGTTATTTAATTAGGTAACTGTCATGAATAATAAGAATACAATTAATTGGTCAACATGTCCATTCATAAAATTAGAATAAGATAAAATTAAATTAATACAAATAGCGAAAATATTAATAATCAAGATAAAAAATAACATGACATAGAATAGTCAACATTTTAGGTGTTGTGTGTAATGTACAGGTATGAATGTCAAATGGGTGTCAAAAATTTACTTATCATCAAAGAATTCCTTTAAAGTGTAATAGGATTTTAATTTAAGGAATTTTTGCAGACTGTTTTTAAATTTGTTTTCGAACTCTAAGTCCTTAATTGAATTTGGAAGTTTATTATATATTTTAACGCACATGGCTAAAGGTCCTGAATGAAACATAGTTAGTTTTGAGCTTGGTAAGGCTAATTCATTTTTATTTTGACGTCTAACACTGCGTTGCTGTGGGCGAAGGTCCTTAGTGAGTGGAAACAGTGCCTGGTGTTTTCTTACAAATTTACTAACTTCCAAAATGTAGATACCAGTTAGTGTAAGGATCTTGTATTCTACAAAGAAATCCCTACAGCTTTCTGTGCTATCTATATTGGCTAGAATTCGCAAACATTTCTTTTGTAGAATAAAAATTCTTTCTCTGTCTACGCCATTTCCCCACAACACGATTCCATAGCTTAACCATAGCGTAAGCATAGTATGCTGTGAGAGCAGTTTTAAAATCGGTAGCTCTTTTAAGCTCCGCCAAGGCATAAGTAAAGCTGGCTAGTTTATTTGCCAATGTGTCCATATGGGCTTTCCAGTTAATATTGGTATCTATGGTCAAACCTAACAGTTTAAACTCGTTAATACATTGCAGCTTTATGTTGATAGATGAGTAGTTAATGTCCAGTTTGCGTTTTTGGTATGGTCTGTATTGCATTAGTTTTGTTTTGTCAAAATTTAATTCTAAGTTATGATGTTTCAACCATGCTATTATTTTGGATAGCTTATCGTCTAAACTTAAGTTTAGGTTTTCTTGGTCAGTATAAGGGAAAATTATAGAGATATCGTCAGCAAATAAAATACTTTGAGCGTCAATTTCTTTAGGGAGGTCATTAATATAAACTAAAAATAATAAGCATCCTAACACGCTGCCTTGTGGAATCGACATTGTTATTTTTGCTTTGTTAGATCTTACGCGTGTTATTTGGCCAGTGTGGGGATCGCTATGTTCTACCTCTACGTATTGTTCCCTATTATCTAGGTACGAGCAGAACCACTTGTGTGCTATTCCTCAAACACCTATTGCATATAGTTTATTGAGTAAAATTTCGTATGAGACTCTGTCGTACGCTTTGCTCATATCCAGTAAAATCCCTACTGCGTAATTTTTATTATTTATTATATTTAGAGCTTCCTGGATATACTTAAATGCGGCTAATGTCGTGGATCTATTTTTTCGGAACCCATTCTGGCTCTCATTGAAGATTTTGTATCTTTCACAATAAGAATAAAGTCGTTTTGACATCGCAGTCTCCAATATTTTTGAGAAAGTTGGTAGCAATGCTATAGGTCGATAATTACTTGCGTCAGTCTGGTCTCCCTTTTTGAAAATTGGTTTCACTATAGATACTTTCATAAGGTCAGGGACTGAGCCTTCATCTAAAGACTGATTTGTTAAAAAAGTCAGCGGTAACGTCAATTCTTCAGCGCATGCTTTTATAAGTATAGGCGGTAGCTCGTCATGCCCATAACTTCGCTTGTTCTTCATTTTTTTAATAATATACTTAATTTCGATAGGGTCAACAGGTCTTAGGAAAATGGAGTTTTCGCTTTGGATGGAGGTAGGACTACCAGTTGTACAAAAGTTCCCGCCAGTTTTCCCCACTGACACAAAATAATCATTGAAGGCGTTGGCAATGGTAGTCGCGTTTTCTGTCACATTATTCTGTACACGCAATTTCATGTTCTTTAATGACTTTTTGCTATTCTTATTTGTACGTTCTTTTATTATTTGCCACATTGTTATAGTTTTGTTTTCTGATTTGCTCATCATTCTTATGTAGTTTAGTTTTTTAGAGTGGGCTACTGTTCTCTTAAGTAATTTTTCGTAACGCTTATAATACCTTTCTAATATATTGTTATTTGTTGTAGTTAATAACGCTTTCAGTTGTCTTTTATGCTTACATGCTACTCTTAATCCAGTGGTTAGCCAAGATTTAGATGATTTCTTTTTAATTTTTACGATTTTCTTTGGTCTACACTGATTTAATATGTTTTGTAAGGTGTTATGAAATGACACATAGTTAGTATTTACATTTTGGTTTTCGTTTATTATTTTACTCCAGTCTAGCTTCCAGTAAACTTTAAGTTAAAATTTTCATTAGTCATGTCTAGACAAGAAATGAAACATCTATCCAAGCAACTACTCAGCAATCAAGTAGCTTTGAGATAGATTTTAGGCCTCAACCAGGGTGTTGAGCTTGCGCGGTTGCTAGAGTGGGTGTAAAATATGAAACGGATGAAATCTCCACTGTTTAAGTTCTGAGGTCCTTGGCAAAACTTCTGTCGGTGAAAGCGGTGATAAAAAAATTGTGTTTGTTGATTAAGCTTAGGAAAGTGCCAGGGTAGCCCGCGGAATTCAAACCAGCCAAGTGCGAGTCAGAATCGCGTATGAAGGATTCCGTACCATCGTAGCAGAGCGGAGGTTTAGTAATCCCGTTGGTTTTCCTCCGGATACGGAATCCTAAAGAAAAACCATATTTGCTTCTATTGTCCGCTACAATAACAGCTTGCGACACCAAATCGCGCTCGCCACCACGCAGTGCCCAAAACCTGCGCTTTCACCCTGAAAGACGCCTATATCAACAAGAAAACTTTACAATCGTTGACAAGGGCGTGAATGCCACCAAACTTCCAGACCGAACAAACTTTACAATATATGATACGGTAACCGACAAACTTGGCCGCGGTTTTACTTGTGCCGTAATTCTCAAACGAGAAGTGCAGTTTTCTGTTCAACTAGTTTCTTTCGAGATACAATTTAATACCGTTTACTTTTAAACGACTGCGTACTTAGGGGACTTTTAATTGGAATACTGTTCTTGGTCGGCCATTTGTATGTTTTATGCATAATGAATGCAGAAGCAATTAGTGAATACGTTGCAGGACTATTTGTTATACTTGCGGTTGGGTGCGACTTTCATTACAGCTGTTAGGTATAAAATTTAATGTCGCAGTTTTCGTAGCAATCGTTCGAATTAGTTTCTTGTTTGTTGTTTTCTCGAAAATAGTTGGAATTTAATTTTGGAGTTATATTAATACGTGTTTTTTTTTTTTTGAAAATAAAGGTACGGCATTCTTTGACTAGATTTAACACAACTTAATGCACATAGTTAAGACAATACACATAGACGTGGAGATGGCCGATGGAGCAAGGCTTTGACCGAGTGGTGGCCAAGGTTAGGCCAAAGAAACCAGGGTCGTCCTAAAGCTCGTTGGGTTGATGATATCGTCAAAGTCGCCGGAAACACGTGGACGAGGTACGCACAGAACCGGGAAGTGTGGCAGAAAAAAGGGGAGGCCTATACCCAGCAGTGGGTGATTCCGGGCTGATATGATGAATACACATGATAGTGCTTGTTCTTTTAGTTGTTCGTCTGATAGACCGCTGCATAACTACAGTTACTGGTCACTTATATAATTTTTTTTTGGATAGTGTAAATCATCAAATGACTAATCCATCTCTGGGCAGAGCGGTAGTAGTGTCAAACTTCTACTGACTAAAAACCACCCATGTTCCTTCTTAGCCCTTGTGCCGAGGTCGCGGTATCTCTCTCGAACAACCCGCAGCTCCGACGGGTTACTCATCATCTGCCTGGCTTTTTTCTAACTATGATGAGACTGGCTACCAATTTGAACGGATGCAGTTGTTCACTAGTATTTTACTTGAACTCGTCAATAAAATAACCAGAATCACCGAATTAGTCGATGGTTGGATAACAAAATGTTTCGTTTCCATAACTTGTGTCGAACGCAATCCCGATATTTATAATACCTGAGCTCCCTTATATGAAACACACAATATTGGAAACAGCTTAACTAAAGACGTTACATACTCGTAAACTTCCCACACAATTCTTTCTCCTAAATCCGTAAATAAATTCCCTAACAACGACGGTACAGTCAAACAAGCTAATAAGTATATAGTCAGTTAACATACATTTACTTTTAAAATTATACATATATACCTACATTTAGAGACAGCGTTTGACATCAGTCGCTTAATGCCTAAGGCCGTATACAGAAATAATGCTATTTTCTTTAATTTTAGCGCTACAGTAGTAAAATTTTTAGAAGGTAATTATGCACAATTGCTGCTAAATGGTGCAAAATTTTCAAAAATATTTATCTGTTACTTAACGAGTTCCAGGGTGGCTTCTCAATTCAGACGTTTAGATTGAGGAGCCACTTTTGCATTAAATATAACCAGTGATATATTGTGCTGATCTAGAATTCGTGCTGCAAAATCAGCTACATTGCTGCTAAATAATGGTGAGATCAGATTTTAACAATCTGATGTCGCTCCTCAATCCTTACGGACATAAAGATTTCTACCAGTATTAGCTTGTTCGGCAGTACACAAGCAACATAATCCTGGTTATAATTTCAGTCCGAGATTAATGAACTTCATAAATACACGCGTGTTTCAGCCACCGTCCCCGACCCGTGACGTAATTGCCGTTGAGAACACTACACCGAGCATACTTAGTGCTGAACACACTAAACTTACGGTAAGTTGGGTATATTATTATTATATACTTGTAGGTCTCTGGTATATATTTTTGTGTGTTACGATTTATTGTGTCTGGGAACGGAGACCTGGTTTTGGTCTTAATTATTATGCTGAGATACAGTGTAATGCTTGCTCAACTCGGTTTTGGCAAAATTGTGTCGTTGTTTAATTGACATGGCAAAGCTTCACTACTGTTTTCCCTAAAGGGTAAGGCTGAGATGTACCTAAATAGACCACCCACATCTTGCCAGTTGTTGCACGTAATAAGGGACGAGCTTCCCACATCTTGCCAGTTGTTGCACGTAATAGGGGATGAGCTTATTGCCATCAACCGGGCACAAATCTAGACTTCAGGGCTGGTACTGAGAAATTACTGATGGAAAAAGTCAATAACACTTTGCTGGATCCGGGAATCAAACTTTGATGACCTCGCGCTCAGCTTTCGCGCTTGCAACCAGTCAAGTAGTCAACAAAAATTACAGGACAAAAGAAAACAGAGAAGAGCTATGGTGGCTCAGTGCCTGGTCTTAACTTACGAAATACCAGGCTATGGCAGGTTATGGTTCAGAACCAGGCCGATACATTACTTTGTTTACTAATTTCATCACCTCGGCTCTCAAAACGAATTGCTATAATTCTTACATAATCCCTATTGGTTCACGTTAATATGGTAAATGCAAGTTAATAATATTTTATTTTGTATTTCAGCTAACAGCATCTGAAGCATCATGGGTTGCTTCTCTGCTGTGCCTCGGAGCGTTATGGGGCGCAGTGCCAGCTGGTCTTATATCTGAGTACTTTGGGAGAAAGAAAACCCTGCTTTATTTGGCACTACCTTTGGTCGTGTCATGGATCCTCGTCGCATCGAGGTACGTTTTTCATTTAAAGAATTAATCTTAACCTCGACTGTATTTCCCAAACTGTTAGGTTGAGATGTATCTAACAAGACACCCAAATTTCGTCAGTTATGATTTTAAGTCCCATAATTAGGGGGCGAGCCTATGGCACAAATCTAAAACTCAGTGTCGGTTACTGAGTCCGATAGTAAACCAAATTAAACTTTGTCCAACCCGAGAATTGAACCTAGTACCTCATGTTCAGCAGTCGCGTTTGCGACCAGTCAACCATTTCAAACGTGTAGACGTTTTTGCCATCTATATTACTGCTAAGAGATGGCTGAGACGAAGAACTCAACAGTATTTTTTAATTACTTCTTTCAGCTGCGTTATCTGACCATCCCTAAATCGGGCAGTAGTATGAGAGTTATTTGGTATTCAATGATGGCTATAGAGTCATTCCTTATTACAGGCTCCTTATCCATAACTCTCGTAAAATGGGACATTTCATAATAATTATGTAGCACTTCATCTATATAACACAATTCTTTTTCAGTCCAAACGTGTATGGTCTATACGTGGGACGCTTTGTCGGTGGAGTAGCATTGGGAGCCTTCAGTGTCGGCATCCCACCTTACATCGAAGACATAGCTGAAAAGCATATTCTCCCAACGCTGGCCAACTTCTATCACGTACACTTCAGCTGTGGAGTTCTGTTTGGATATATTATTGGTAAGCATTTGCTATATCCTCCGAAATTTTATTGCCGCTTACACAAAGCCGAAATTATACAAAACACTAGACTGAACCATGGGTCATATTTCTCATGAGACTAGAAATTATGTTTTTCATACTCCACTGTTTTTCTTCTCTGATTAATTTCGTTGAGGGACACAAGACAGTTTTTACTTTCTCTGGGATTTCGTTGGACTTCATTGTCTCAGCGCTTTTCTGGTTGTTGCTACAGTTGACTTTCAGGAGTTGCAGTGGTTTGGTAATAGTGTGGCGGAATTGTCCATAAAGATGATTCTGGAGACATGCACAATTAAAGCCAAAGTAGTACAAATGCGTGCACATAGCGTTTGCGTGGCAATAATTCTTGGAATTGAATAACAACAACTGCATGAACGCACACGCTGCGTGCATTTATTTTTAGTGTGCGTGTGATTCATTTTAATTTTGCATTATTTACTCAGAGTTGCTTACAATCATAATGAGTTCAGTGGTTTTCTTAAACAGGTTCTATATTACTTTTCAGGTCTGGTAGAAAACAGTTCTTGGCTGACAGTCCTCTGCGCCAGTGTCCCGACAGCTTTCTTCGTTGCCTTCATCTTTCTGCCTGAATCACCGGCCTACTTAATGTCTCAAGGAAAATTCCAAGAAGCCAAAGCAGCCTTACGCTATTTCAGAGGCATTGATAACGATATAGACGGTGAATTTAGAGAGTTGAAGGAGCACCTCAGAAGTTCAGCAAAGATCAGAGTCACTTTCAAAGAACTTTTCGGTACTAGGTCCACGGTCAAAGCTCTTGTTGTCTCTTTCGGGCTTATGATATTTCAACAGATGAGTGGTATCTTCCCCGTTCTTTTCTACGCCAAGAATATCTTCGAAACTTTTGCTATAGGTCTCAACCCACCTAGCGCTGCTATCATTTTAGGTTTCTGTTTCGTTTCATCCACCTACTTCTCCACCATGCTTCTGAAAGTTGTAAGAAGAAGAATACTTTTGATGATTTCATTCGCAGCTATGGCTGTGAATTTAGCCTGTTTAGGTATCTTTTACCATTTAAAAGCATCCAATTTGTCTCCAAGTAGTACATGGGTTCCACTTTTCACTTTATGTCTATTTGTAAGTTTCTATGCGTCTGGTGTTGGACCCATACCTTGGTTGATGCTAAGAGAAATATTCCCCCCTCACATGACAAGAAGAGCAACCGCCTTGACGGCTGGTTTCCATTGGTTCTTAGCGTTTGCTGTGACGAAATTTTATCAGAATCTGGTTGATATGGTGAAGCATGGTTGGACGTTGTGGGCCTTTTCAATTATTTGCATTGTAGGGATAGTATTTGTCTACTTTTTTGTCCCTGAGACAAAAGATCGGTCGTTGCAAGAAATACAGAATGAATTTGAAGGGATACATAAGAAGAGAAATCATACTCATGTCATAGAAGTACAAGCGGAAGCTTAGATCAAGACTGTTAGGATTTGGGCCATTTCTTTATCGACATCCAATGATCCAAATTCATAGATTTATTTGTAAGTTTAGACCCTCATTAATTTATAACATTTATTTGAATATGAGTGTATCCAATAACTCAAACAAAAACTTTAATTTTCTCAGAACAAAATAAATGTTACAGAATAATGAGACAATGTAAATTATTTTTCTTATTATCTAGGGGCTATTCACATTGTTAGTGACAGTGTTCGTTAAAAATAATTAGTTTTAGAGTATGTATGTATTTATTTTTACTTTAATTAAAGTAATGTTATAATCAAATCTGTTTCTCTTTATTTTATTTAATATTTATTTTAATATTTTGCAACGCCTTTTAACAATGTTCTACATAATTATTATGACTGTGAATACGAACAAACAGCATGCAATATTAGCAGCAATGGAATATTATGTCGGATAGTGCTTCATCCAGAGTTATTTCCTATATATCTTGTAGAAACTATGTCTTAATTATTTCTGCGCGTCCAAGCGTTTGTGCACTGTTGGAATCAAATTGTATAAATTATATTTTAATTTGGCAACTGGGTTTATCCGACTTACACACCCTTTTGGACCAATTGGCTTTGATTTATTCTTTCTGCAGCTTAAAATGAAGGAAAGTTGAAATATTTTTTTTTTACATCTCTCACGTAGAGGCTCACTTATTGGCAGCACGGTTGGCACAATGACTCAAGTAGATGACTGCTGCGCTACGTGTCGCGGGTTCGATCCCGGCACGGGCCAAATATTTGTATGGCCTACAGATAGTAGTTTCGGGTCTGGGTATTTGTGTATGTGAGTTTAAATGTTTGTGAACGCACCTAGAATACAGGAAAAAACACTTCGGGTGAGGAAACGTTTAAAAAAATCTGGTTAAGTGCAAGAAAGGGTTCTGGTACTTAGATATGAGTTCTTAGAACATTTGGTATTGGGACGCAGAAACGCGAAAACGCGCCTGTGTTTTTGAGTATATCACGAACAGACAGACACGCCAATATGCGGTGACAATATTAGCTTATAGGTTTTCCTGCTCAGTAGTTTCGGAGATAAGGGGGGGGGGGGGGGGGGGAATAGTCAGACAGACAGATACACGAGTGATCCTATAAGAGTCCCATTTTTTCCTTTTGAGGTACGGAACCCTTAAAATAGGTTAAATTAGGTAAATTTCTATAACATTCTACTCATTTCAACGCCAGTGGTGTAAAGCATCAGCATCCTAGAAATTGGTCATTTCCCCCGGGCAGGTATGTGGATATATTATGACCGTAGGAGCCTCTTGGCACATGTCATATCATGACAAACTGCCGTTATTTCCCAGGAGGAGGGGCAAAAGAAACAATTTTCCGTTAGATATAACTCTTCGAAGGTACACAATATTATGTTGAAATAGGTATAAGTTATGGGAAAAATTGAGCAGGTGTGTAATGTGAATGAAAGAATGCGCACTAAAAAGTAACCATGGAACATACTTACATCCGTATCTATAGTCAAGTAAAAGTATATTGCTTGAACTTAAGTAATTAATTATACAAACATTATTATATGCAATGGGCAAGAATTTAAACGAAGTTAGAACCGTCAATGAAAGCAAACCTAAGAATTCTAACCTTTGACAGTTCTAACATCAAGGAATTACTTAACTGCAGAGAAAAAATCGTATCTTAAACAATGACTTTTACTCAAGTAATCACTATGACTTGTTTATTGATACTGGTGTAAGTCTTTAAGCCGGAATCAAGCATAATGTACATCAAACTAAGTAGCCCTATGCAAAACTTATTGCTGGGCAACGATTTTTTATTTTTGAATGATTAATCACGATTTACGGTAAAACTCAACGTAAACTATAGCACTCGGCACGTAAGTTGAAACAAAATGGCGGTCGTTCGCGAAGCTACAATCATGAAAATAAGTCGACTGAGACCCGATAATGTATTACAGATTGCATCCCGTAAGTTGAATTATGATCTTGAATGCTCAGTTGCACATTTTCGTTCGAATCTCACTCTATTTTTGTCATTTTACCTATGCGGACGACCGCCATTTTGTTTCAACTTACGTGCCGAGTGCTATAACTCACTTAAACACTGTGCTGGTGGATGCTTTGAATAGTATACGGGTCATGGAGAAAATTAAAGTTTTAACCATTAAACTAGTAGAACTTTGACCAGCAAGGCCTATATACGTAGATAACAAGAAAGTTATACGTTCTTGTTTTCAAAAATTACAAATTTTGATAATTAAAATGTATTGCTTCCATTTCGGTACATTGACGGAGAAAACATTGATAAATGAACATGATCCCTAGTTGCTAATAACTCAAGAAAAATATGAATAATATAAAGAAGACACGTACGTATATTCTAAACGTAAAGCTATCAATTTCAAAATATATCTGGAACGGTTCCGGTATCACCAGCGAAAAATGTATCAGCACAAGTTGCAGTCCCGAACGATTTATGAACGCATGTGTATCCCAGCTTTATTCTTGTATTGCGTTGTAAAGGTACGTGTTTTGTCGTTCGATATTTTATATCTTTTCTGACTCCAGTGCGCATTGTACGGAACATATGTTTAACTTATTGCTGTTATGGAACACTAGACTTATGATTTCTTTCGATGCATGTAAATATTTATCATTATTTGCATACAACAAGTATTTATTGATAAGCAAAATAATGTGATCAGTGGTGGCCCAGTGGTAGCGGCCCCAACTTAGGAACAGTTTGTCATGGGTTCGCACCCAGGCAGGCGCTCTACTTTATTTTGTCACCACTGCTCTCAAAACGGTGGAGGAAACCAGCATTATAATATCTTAGAACCAAAAATTCGAAGATTTATGTGAATCTACCAATCCGCACTGGACCCGCGTGGTGGATTTAGCCCATCCTTCTCCTAGAAGAGGAGGCCTGAGTCCCTGCAGTGAGAACAATATATTGCTGGCTCAAAGTCACGACATCAGCCAGTAGCCGTGCGGTTAGCGTCCGGTCGACGTGCGGCAACCGACAGAAGTTCATAAAACGAGGCGAGCGGCGGTGCAACGGTCACTTTTTGCTTGGACGGCGCTCGGAAAGGACTTGCTACCCGACTATTATCGTGTGCTTCGCTAATGTTGGTTTATGTTTTTGCTCGTTTACTGATTATTCCATTTGCTAGTGCTATTTCTATTTGATTATCGTTTAAAATGTTTGTCTTGATATTTTTGTAAAAGTGTAATTCAAAAGATATTAAACATTGTTTATTTTGTTCACGTATTTCACTTCTGATTCCTAATAATATTATTATGCTGATGATGATGATGTAGTATCTATTTAGCAGCTGAATCTACAATGGATGGCATACTAGTTGGAATTCTTTTTCTTCTTCATGTCGCTGTATCCAACAGTTATTTTATTAACTTCATTTCCTTTGACCAGAACTCAGCTAGCTAGACTCTGAACTAGTCGGAATGCCATTCTCCAGTGTACTCAATAGTGGTTCACAAAATCAGTCTAAACGCAAAAGTTTTATTCTCGCGCAATCTTACTCAGACCGTCACACTTTTCATCGCTGAAATAGAACAGAACATTTATTCAGAGACAGACAGAATATCCACAAAAGTAACAATTCCCCGCCAAGCCTTGAGCCAGTACTGAATATGGAACACTTCGTTACGTATGCGGCGCCGCTCACCAAATGACACATTTCATCAGTGGGAGGAAGCTATCCAAGGAAATCGCCCATTACATGAGAAGCAACAATCATGGACGACTCTTAATGGAGTGAGGAGACGACGGAAGGATTCGCGTCGGGAATATAAATCAAATCATTCTGATGGAAGTTTTTGTTAGACTCTTAGTTGGCGGCAGGTAGGGAATTTCAATAGTTTGGGATTTGTGTCAAAGAAAAATGTAGACGTAAAATGAAAGAAATAACGTTAATTTTCGAACACAGTATCAAGGAACTATAAAAATACTTGCGCAGTGGCTAAGCGATTGACTGCTGGGCTACAGGTAGTTGACGACTCTACAGAGTCTGGGTATTTGTGTAGGTATACGCGAGTTTGAATATTTTTAAACAATCAACAACACAAGAGAAATTTCCATGACCGACCCATAGTCACACTAAACTACCACACCAGTGTGACTACGGATCAGGTTAAATTATCCGTAGTCACACTAGTATGACTATGGATAATTTAACCTGATCACAATAGGCTAGTATCCATAATTTACATATTTTTTTATTTTCATTATTTCCATAATTTTTGTACTTCATGACGCGCGCTCGCTTCGCTCGCATATTAAATAACACTAATATCTTCTGTCCCCGAAGTGCCGGGCCTCCGCCGGCCTCCTTCGTCGGCCTACGGCCCGGTGCCCATGCCGCCCATAAAGGATACTGTCGCGAGACGGTGATTCATCCACTTAGCGGACGACTAGCAACAGCCTATAATTTTGGTTATTTATCCGGCTAATCGGACGACTAATTAATTTTATTCATCCGTAGTCACACTGGTGTGACTCGTATCAGGTTAAATTATCCGTAGTCACACTGGTGTGGTAGTTTAGTGTGACTATGGGTCGGTCACTGAAATTTCAAGTAAGAGGCAATGTTTAAAACAAAAAGAATGTGTACCGTAACGAAAATTCTCAATATGCCACGAGTGTTACAAGATGTTTTTTGAAAGAAATCTATTAGCCTTAGTAGTATCATTGATCAAGCCACTCTCTTTCGAAACCACTGCAACTTCAGAAAACCAGAATCAATAGTGGCGACTACCAGAAAAGCCACGAGACAATGAAACTCAACGAAGTCCCAGAGAAACTATTTAACTGTCTTGGATCAGCAACGAAATTAATCAGAAAGGGCTAAGAAGAAACATGGATGGTTTTTAGTCAGAAGAAGTAGGTATTCATTGGATGGTTTCCCTTAAAACCATGGCAAAGAAAAAAGGTTAAACAATTTGCACCCAAGTAGTTTTACGTAACAAATTGCTAGAGGTTAACTTTTCATGCAATATTGCTTTCCGGGAACTGTTTTCTGCGCTTTTGAAACATAAAGTTCCAATTTTTTCTCAAAACATGTTGTGTTGATGTTCTTTTAGACATATCGATAGCTATTTTGTTTATTTTTCGATAAGTTTAAGTGTAGGTACTCGGCATAGGTAGCGATAGGGATGATTCCTGACTAAAAATATATGATTCTGTTTAGTCCATCAGTTAGATTAGGTATCAAAAATATTGGATACGTATTTTTTGTTTTATCAAATCAATGATAATTGACGAAGATAAATCGCGTCAAAGATTTTGAGTGAGGGCTTGTGACGTCACTCGACGACGACGACACACGTCACAAAAAATGTTATACTAATGTCTTACAATATGACGTCACACTAGTTTTCAAAGCACCGTATCGTTTTCATTGTTTGTTTACGTGAAAATAGAAAAAATATGTGTCCAAACTTTTTTTGGAAATCTATCTGACGGACTAATATTTTTTTTTTTGTCAACTACCCTAATTGTATGAGAGTTGTCAAAAATCGAAATAGGTGCGTGAATATTTTAAAAGTGATATTTCATACTTTTTTTCATATTGTGTCTATAAACTTTCCCTAACAGGTTTAATTCAGTATCCGTTTCACTAATAAATCGATAAACTGTACTGCAATTTGAAACAACCTGACAACACTAAATAGTACAAGTTCAAATAGCAAATCTGAGCCCAGAACGCCTCATCGATCGTCCAAGTCTAGTTGCAAAGCAAACATGGGGCCACTTTCAGAAATGCTAGGTCTCAACACAGTTGAAAATGAGCTTTATATTTTTCACGCCAAAGCTGAATTTGCAACAGAAACGATATGAGGTTAGACATCGAAGAGCTAGATGACGGGGGCAATGAAAATAGAATTTTATTCTGCTAGAGTCATGGTTTGAAATTGAATTGTAAAAGTGGTTAGCGTACAGGTATTTTAACTTGTAAATTAAAAAGAACTATAGAATGGATCGGTTGAATGAATTTAAAAGTCTGTGTGGCTTTTATGAATGTCTTTCAGGTATTTGTGTCAAATGTTTACCCCTGCCATTAGTAAGATGAATGGTATTATAATGGATTCCATTCCAAAGGGTGGAAATCTACTGTTATCGTGCCTTTGATGTGTTTGATGGGGTAGTTTTTACATGTTGTTTCTAGAGTTAGTGTTTCAATTAGTCTTGTGGTAATTACATACGAATATAATGGCTTGTTGATGAATTCAATTCTTAATGCCCTATGGAATTTGAAAAACGTTAGTACGAGTAGATCATGAAAAAATAGGTGCTATACAACAAAATGGGTGTAAGCCATAGAAGTATAGAAAAGTGTGAGCCTACAATAAATTATTATTGAATAAACGAAATATAAATCTCAAATCATAGTTATAAGTACTCAAATTTATACCTACTCATGTGACAAGTATCAAAGTCAAATAATAGAAAATGTTTAAAAAACAAACCTAGACATAGACGTACGTGGAAGGCCAAAGAAACGATGGACACAACCCAGGCAATGAATCTGCTAAACGCTCTGATTGTTAAGAAGCCGGATCTAGATCAGTTTATGAGTAGCAAAAAAGCTATGCTTAATTATTTCATACGATGTCTATGTTAGTGTGTGATGTTGACTTGCTGCACGCGTTGATGCAAACTGATTAAAAATAAATAGCAAGCAAAAAATAAGAGTGAAGTTGCGGGCAAAAGCTAGTAGCGAATAAGTTTATATAGGCATTTACAGACATGAAGATTCTTAGCAGATTCAAAATGACTTTTTCTCAAAATACACGAAAAGCTAAAAATGTTAATAACAACCGACATGACGCTTTTTCGTTGTAAATACTATGAATATGTTCAGTCTAAGAGATTTAGACGAATAATACTTTGAAACACAGAGCGGATTTCATAACATCCATTCCAGGTGTGTGTGTGCTGTTAGAGTTGTGACACACGATAAGAAAGATTGGTGGATGCTTTCGCATTAGAATTTTCAGGTAAGTTCTTGTGGCTAGAAAGTAGGAACAAGAAAATATTTTTTTTCTTGTAAGTAAATTTATTTACAATATTTACAAACTACAATTTACAGAACTAAAATAATGATAAAATATAATTATACAAGCAGCAAAAAGAGAAGAATTACAGGGCGACAAAAAATTCGTCAACATTGCTGTCAGGAAACGTGCCCAGAAGGCTGGCAGTATTACCACGTTGGATGGCAATGCTGATTCTTTGGCCAAAGAATAGGCTATATAATATTGTAAATTCAACAAATGAACAATGAACTAGATAGGTTCCGTCAAAACTGGAAGGAGGATACGCAGGTTCACGAGAAGTGGAAAGAGTGGAGGGAGGCCTTTACTCAGGAGTGGGACAGAGAAGGCTAGTAAAAAAAATCAACTAAAGAAAGCTTGGACAAGGGAAAAAATTTAAGTGTCGAATCTATTACTACTGCCACTGAAAATTAATGACACATACTAAGAAATTCCTGATGAAAAAGCTAAAAACAATTTGAGCGACCCAGACATTGAACTCAGAATCCTGCACTTGACATTCGCACTTGCGACCATAAGACTAGAACAACAACAAGTGTATACTACAACCCGTCGGGGCTGTGGCTTGTCGAAAGGATAACGCGGCTTCGACACAAGGGTGAAGAAGGAACATGGGTTTGGTTTTTAGTCAGTAGAAGTCTGACACTCCCCTTCGCTCTGCCCAAGAGGGAGGGGTTATTCGATGATTTTCCACCCACCAAAAAAAAAAAAAAAAAGGGTATACTACAAACAGCAATGTAAATGCATTTCTGTAAACAGTCGCCGATGGGGCTGAAAAGTTCTGGAGTGGCAACCGCGAATCGGAAGATGTTGCGTTGGAAGGCCTCCCACTAGGTGAACCGATGACCTGATCAAGGTTGCGGGGACCCACTGGATGCGAGACGCACGGGACCGGTCAATGTGGCGACACCTGGTGTAGGCGCCCAGCAGTGGACGTCTTTTGACTGAAATAATGATGATGATGATGATGAAACAGTGCAGGACCCAAGCTTTGAAACCAACCCAGTAGTAACACTAAATGCTCAAATAAGTTTCCAGCCGTATGTAGACCAGGTAAATGCCGCTACGCATCAAATTCAAGAAAAAGCCTCCACGGTAAGTCAGTTGCGGTATTATTCTGCTATATCTTAATGAAAAACAGTAGCTCATTTGAAACCGCATGCAAATGCTACATACAAGCCTGACATAAAAAGTAACGGTAATACGAGTATTGTAAGGAATATTTAATGCCGTCAAAGAAGCAAATAGATTTATTCATCAGTTAGGGCTGGATTGAAAAATGCAATGTTTTGTTATCTGTTTATTAAGTTCCTACTATCTAACTGTTTATCTGAGGATTGAAAAAAAAACTTTTTTGAAAAAAAAAAACAACCGATAACTAAAATCTGCTTCTGAAGTCGGTGACATTCAGAAGCAGATTTTTCTTCTGAAGTTTATTTTTAACTTTTTGGTGTTTTTGAAGTCAGTTGTTTTTTTTTCAAAAAAGTTTTTTATTTTTTCATTTTTAGTTTTAATGTCCTATAGAAATATTGACTATACATTTATAAAAAGAATCATCAAAATTGGTTCATAAACGACGAAGTTATTCGCGAACACACATTAACGAAAAATGTTCATAAATTAAGAAAAATCTTCATAAAATGAAAAGTACTAAGCCAAACTATACTAAATTTTTATGGGACCAAATGGCAACTATTCCGCATCAAACTAAAAAAGAATCACGTAAATCGGATCATAAATCGCAGCGTAATCGGTGTACATACATAGAAAAAAAAAAAAAACATACCAATCGAATTGAGAACCTCCTTTTGGGAAGTCGGTTAAAAATTGGCCCTGAGTATAATTATTAAGAAGTAAGGGAAAAGTGTGAGCCTACAATAAATTATTATTGAATAAACGAAATATAAATCTCAAATCATAGTTATAAGTACTCAAATTTATACCTACTCATGTGACAAGTATCAAAGTCAAATAATAGAAAATGTTTAAAAAACAAACCTAGACATAGACGTACGTGGAAGGCCAAAGAAACGATGGACACAACCCAGGCAATGAATCTGCTAAACGCTCTGATTGTTAAGAAGCCGGATCTAGATCAGTTTATGAGTAGCAAAAAAGCTATGCTTAATTATTTCATACGATGTCTATGTTAGTGTGTGATGTTGACTTGCTGCACGCGTTGATGCAAACTGATTAAAAATAAATAGCAAGCAAAAAATAAGAGTGAAGTTGCGGGCAAAAGCTAGTAGCGAATAAGTTTATATAGGCATTTACAGACATGAAGATTCTTAGCAGATTCAAAATGACTTTTTCTCAAAATACACGAAAAGCTAAAAATGTTAATAACAACCGACATGACGCTTTTTCGTTGTAAATACTATGAATATGTTCAGTCTAAGAGATTTAGACGAATAATACTTTGAAACACAGAGCGGATTTCATAACATCCATTCCAGGTGTGTGTGTGCTGTTAGAGTTGTGACACACGATAAGAAAGATTGGTGGATGCTTTCGCATTAGAATTTTCAGGTAAGTTCTTGTGGCTAGAAAGTAGGAACAAGAAAATATTTTTTTTCTTGTAAGTAAATTTATTTACAATATTTACAAACTACAATTTACAGAACTAAAATAATGATAAAATATAATTATACAAGCAGCAAAAAGAGAAGAATTACAGGGCGACAAAAAATTCGTCAACATTGCTGTCAGGAAACGTGCCCAGAAGGCTGGCAGTATTACCACGTTGGATGGCAATGCTGATTCTTTGGCCAAAGAATAGGCTATATAATATTGTAAATTCAACAAATGAACAATGAACTAGATAGGTTCCGTCAAAACTGGAAGGAGGATACGCAGGTTCACGAGAAGTGGAAAGAGTGGAGGGAGGCCTTTACTCAGGAGTGGGACAGAGAAGGCTAGTAAAAAAAATCAACTAAAGAAAGCTTGGACAAGGGAAAAAATTTAAGTGTCGAATCTATTACTACTGCCACTGAAAATTAATGACACATACTAAGAAATTCCTGATGAAAAAGCTAAAAACAATTTGAGCGACCCAGACATTGAACTCAGAATCCTGCACTTGACATTCGCACTTGCGACCATAAGACTAGAACAACAACAAGTGTATACTACAACCCGTCGGGGCTGTGGCTTGTCGAAAGGATAACGCGGCTTCGACACAAGGGTGAAGAAGGAACATGGGTTTGGTTTTTAGTCAGTAGAAGTCTGACACTCCCCTTCGCTCTGCCCAAGAGGGAGGGGTTATTCGATGATTTTCCACCCACCAAAAAAAAAAAAAATAGGGTATACTACAAACAGCAATGTAAATGCATTTCTGTAAACAGTCGCCGATGGGGCTGAAAAGTTCTGGAGTGGCAACCGCGAATCGGAAGATGTTGCGTTGGAAGGCCTCCCACTAGGTGAACCGATGACCTGATCAAGGTTGCGGGGACCCACTGGATGCGAGACGCACGGGACCGGTCAATGTGGCGACACCTGGTGTAGGCGCCCAGCAGTGGACGTCTTTTGACTGAAATAATGATGATGATGATGATGAAACAGTGCAGGACCCAAGCTTTGAAACCAACCCAGTAGTAACACTAAATGCTCAAATAAGTTTCCAGCCGTATGTAGACCAGGTAAATGCCGCTACGCATCAAATTCAAGAAAAAGCCTCCACGGTAAGTCAGTTGCGGTATTATTCTGCTATATCTTAATGAAAAACACTAGCTCATTTGAAACCGCATGCAAATGCTACATACACGCCTGACATAAAAAAGTAACGGTAATACGAGTATTGTAAGGAATATTTGATGCCGTCAAAGAAGCAGATAGATTTATTCATCAGTTAGGGCCGGATTGAAAAATGCAATATTTTGTTATCTGTCTAATAAGTACCTACTATCTAACTGTTTATCTGAGGATTGAAAAATTGGCCCTGAGTATAATTATTCAAAAGTAAGGGTTTGTGAAAGAGGTCCGCGGCCCCGGACACAATGACACAAAAATGGCTAAGATGGAACATGGGTGGTTTTTAGACAGTAGAAGTCTGTCACTTCCTTCCGCTTCGCCTAGAGCGAGAGGAGTCATTTGATGATTAGGTACCCAAACTCCAAAAAAAAGCGTATTATTTTAAAATATAATGTCGTAGATTGATGGCGCCATGGTGCAACGGACAGCGCCATCTAGTAATTTAATTTGGAACTAAATAAATGTTTACCGGAAACGCAAGCGCGCCCTACCGCTTGGACACGATCGTCGGTAGAGGGGATGCAGCGAGGATTAGCGAAAGGACGGAGTGTTCGCTCACTTGAACTCCGACAGTCTTGGCAGAAGCTCAGTAATACCAACGCACGTGTTTGTTTCTCGTAAAACGTAAAACCGTCAGCCTATTTAAATAAAGTCATTTGATTTAAATTCTGTTTCACTCGAGTATCCACAAAGTGCCCACATCTAAGTACTATGTCGGATCATGAAGAAGACCCGATGTTTCGCATCTCGGCCACACATGATGCGACATATATTATTTACCTACTCACTACGAGTAAGTATGATTATGATGAAAACTAATAATTTAATGCCGCTAAGACGACCCACCGACCAATCCTTGGTCTTAGTGGTCGCAAGCAGCACTGCTGAACCCAATGACATCTTGAGATCAACATAGTTTTTTTGGTATGTTCCATAAGAAATATCTCAGTGGCAGATCAGACTGCTAGATTTGTATAAAATTGCTGGGACAATAAGTTTCTCTATTACATGGTACCTAAAAACAAAACAAATTACGAATTCAATGAAATGAAAACGAGAAAATCGCTTTCGAATTTCCATACATTTCATTGCTCATTATTGCATACCTCTGCCTATATCTTCAGGGAGTACGAGTTCATACTCGTACTCCCTGAAGTATGTTGTGTTATGTTAAGACAATACCTACATACTTAAATCATTAACTCAAAAGATCGATTCTCACTAACACACGCAACTTAGGAAGAGTGCGTCAAAAAAAAAAAAAGAAACACAGTTGATTACAGTAATTTTCATAGAACATTACCGGAACGAGCGTGGCTGCTATCGAAATAAACACCATTAGCTAGATACCTTACACTTTGTAAGGAAAGACATGTATGGTTCGACTTTTAGTCGCAAGGTTTTCTTATTAAGTAGGTAGTAGGAAGGGACATGAACGCACCGAAGCGAACTGATGAATACCATTCGAACACATAAATTTTTCATCGATATTTTATTTTAAATCATTTGATCGTGTAGTTTGTGAGCGTCTGTTTGCATTTTTGTAGGAAACAGGTGATTGTCTTTAAAATTACACATGAAAAATTCCTATGTCAGTGAGCAGTGGGTCGACGGTATAATTTACTATCTTACTGATGTGAAAAAAATATTGATAACACTCAATAAATACAGTATCTGGGGGCCAATTCTCGGTTTTAGAGATGGTGTCGAACTCGAGAAAAATTTCTAATGACGTCATTTTTTCGAGAAATTTTAAAAGTTGCTATTCTGGGGATGTCGAATTCGACATTTGTCGAAGGCTAACGTTCGAGTTCATCTCGAGTGCTTCTGAGCAGTAGAGATGTAATGTCGATTATATAGATACGTCATTTCTGAGTGAATTTGTTGAGTTTTGGATTGTACACTGTTTTCTTTTCTTTACTTTTTAAATAAAATACGGCTTGGCATCTCATACTGGAAATTCGATTTATACTCTTTGATTTGTGCATTGTGTTTTCTTGAAACGACGACCTTCGCGCAGATAACAGACTCTGTAATATTTGTGTACCTATGATTGGACTTGAAACCACTGAAAGATGGACGAGTTTATTAGCATTTTTATCTCGGAGTTGTTGGAAAGTGGCGAGCAACTGGCCAATACACGGCGACAACAGCTATCCCGCCGTCGATATTTACGACTTGAGCGGAACAGAAGTCATTAAAAACTTCAGACTAAATAAAGATTTAATAAGGGTTCTAATACTTAGATCTATTGGCTCATGTAATAAACTGGATACCACTAAAATAGACCCGAAAACGAAGGTAAATAATTGTTTGCTTCATAATTCTATTAGTCACTGACAGACAGTCAGCTGTCAAACTGATTATTTTTACACTAAACGTTTCGTTTTACTTTGGCTTTGCACGGGACTTATTCAAATTTAATATTATATAAATTATGTCCTAATTTTAAGTGTTTCTCATAATTATGTTTAAGTACTTGTTTGTTTGTGAAACTAATAAATACTTTTTCTTCCTTTCTTTCTTTCTTTTATACTTAAATAATTAGGTTTAGTCAGCGTTTTAAAACAAAATCATTCATTCACTCATAGCTACCTAAAACGGAACGCGCGATTCTTCGTAATGGACGCTAGTATTATATTATCTGTGGTAATTGTAACATTAGCTTCACTCGAATCGACATTTTCGTGACATTTATTTCTATTTTGACTGAGAATACGGAATTCTGCTGAATTCGAAATTTTTTGGTAGAGATAGAGATATTTTTGATAGACATAGAGATAGACTTACGAACTCGAACTCGAGATAAATCTCTAAAACCGAGAATTGGCCCCCTGTCCGGCGTCGGATTCCTATATTAATATAACCCTAGCAGTAAAATTCGAAGTTAAAGCATTATTATTAAGCAATATCTGAAAAACAAAGAAAGCGAAGTTGCAATCACAAGGCATAACTCTTAGGAAAGTTCTGCAGTTTACCATTCTAAAGCGTAAAATTCTATGGAAAAGAATGGTCAAGAAACTCCATGGACAATTTAAAAATGTAAGCGCATCATGAAAAACTAGCTTTATCCCATAAACAGGGTGATATAAAAACACACGCTATCGGCAGGTGAGGCACCGGTGTTTACTTCCTCAGGTCAGAGCTTAGTGATGTCACCCCTTTCTTTCAGCTGCTTAGGTCATCGGTAATGCACTGTCAGTTAGTGTATAGGTATATGTCTAGCACGGTACTAGACCTAGAAATATAATCTTATTTTGACCTATATTGATACGTCTTAAGGACGTGTGTGTTTAGGTGTGAGTGTGGTTAGGTGTATAATGTTAGACTAACAGATAAAAAAGCCTTAACTAATTATTGAAAATTAGTTCTACAATAGACGACACGGTTGGCGCAGTGGCTAAGCGATTGGACTGCTGCGACTGGCGACTGGTTCGATCCCCGCACGGAACAAGTATTTGTATGGCCTACAGATAGTTGTTTCGGGTCTGGGCGTGTTTGTGTATGTGAGTTTCAATGTTTGTAAACGCACCCACGATACATGAGAAATTCCTAGTGTGGGGCAACGTTTAAAAAAAAAAATGAAATATTTATGAAAAACATATATTAGTTAATATAAAAAAATTTCTTACATATCAATAGAACACTAAATAAGTCTTGTTTTATTCAAAACCCGACTAATGCTAAAAATGCGATAGTTTGAGAGGATGTCAGATGTCTGCCTACTGCGAGCTTTGGTCGAGTGCGGACGTGTGCTGTGCTAATTCTCTATCTTTGCCGTGATTGGTTATTGAGTGTAAATTTAAATTCCTTGTCGCTCTCGAAGTGTTTAAATAGTCAGTTCACGCCTTTTGGGCGTTTCTAGAGTGAGACAAATAGTGGTCGCGTTGCTACACCTAATAATACTTAGTTAAATATTCTCGTGATTGGGTGAGATTCGAACCTCCGACCACCAGTGCACGCCAGTGGGGAGAGCGCACTTACCGCTGCGCCACCGAAACAGTCATTGACTACGGCGAAATAATCAACCGCTACGAGTTACGCCACGAGTGCTACGACTACGTCACAGCGCACTGTTAGTCACCTGTGCTACGAGACGCTCCGCTACCTACGAGTGCTACGTGAGGTTGGTACACAAATAAACTGACAGTGACGACCGTACGGAACAACAACAATTATTACAACCATGTCAGTTCGAAAGCTTCGTTCTCCACCATCCACACCTGGAACCCAAATGGACCAAACACAATCGGAACCCGACATCACACAAGCGATAAGCGACCCGGAGTTTGTGAACATAAATTCACGTAACAAGCGTCCACGATTGAATGAATCACCGCGGGCACAAAACCAGTTACAACATTTTGAGCAATTTAAGCAAGAATTTAAGTCAGAGATCAAGGAAATGCTTCTCGCTTGGAAGATCGACCAAGACGCGATTGCAGCAAATCAATCTGCGATGCAAACTGAGTTGATCACAAAGCTGGTTTCTGATATGTCTGAACTGAAAACACAAAACGTGCAAATGCAAAAAACTAATACCGAAATTCATGGAACAAACATTGAGATCATGAAATCAGTTGAGTTCCTCGGCTCTCAGTATGATGACCTACAGAAAGAAATCAAGCGCCTGCAGCAAGACACCATAGATTACAAGAAGCACTCTGAGTCACTGGAACTGGCTGTCAGGGACCTTCAATATAAGTCCCGGTCGTCTAGTATAGAAGTGCGCAACATACCTACCAAGGAAAAGGAAACGGCGACTGACCTATCAAAAATTATAACAGACATAGGAAAGTTAGTAAATCTACCTCTAACACCCACCCACTTTCGAGATATATATCGTACACCAGGAAACCGAGGTACCAGCAAACCTATTATCGCCGAATTCACTAACGTTCAAACAAAGTTCGACCTCATCTCACGCGTCCGAACCTATAACAATAAAAAGACGAATAAAGAAGACAAACTGAATACGCAGTTACTCGGCATATCGGGACAAAAACAAGCAGTCTATGTTGAAGAACATCTATCGAATACAAACAAAAAGCTCTTTTACCAGGCAAGAGAATTTGCACGATTAAGGCAGTATGCATTCTGCTGGACCTCTAACGGCAATATTTTTCTACGGAAGAAAGCAGGAGATAAACAAATTCTCATCAAATCTGAATCAACACTGAAGGAACTACAGGAATGACTAGGTCACAGATCATCATTAGTAAGAATTATCTCGCTAATCTTTTTTGTTTTAATCTTTGCTACACCTAAGTTATACTACATTTTTTTCACTAATTACCGACTTTATATTTATATTTTTCTTTTGTTAGTAAACTTAAGTAAAATGTATCATAACATCCAATATTCAAACCCAAACACTACACACACATACACACATTTTGTACTTCTTGTTCTTTTGTTTATGTTACATCGGTGTCTTAAATCACACAACACTAGTTTATATTACCTAACCATACAACACATATTATTATCAATCACTCCAGAACAATGTATCGTATCATACTATAGTAAACCGTTTCTCACTAATGGCTAATATTCTTCAATCTATTATTACAGCTGACTTAGATGAAATTGAAGTTGCGAAAGCATATAAATGTCCACCGTCGGATTGCTCTAACTTTTTGGTAGGGGCTAACCATCAAATCAAAATCTTCCACATAAATATTCGCAGTCTAAATAAAAATTTTGACGAACTATTAGTATTGATAAACTTACTCAATGTCAGTTGTGATGTTGTGGTACTTACTGAGTGCTGGCTAAGTAAAGTAGTGAATCTCCCTGTCTTGAACGGCTATAATTCGTATTATACAAAACGGACGGCTAACCAGAATGACGGCATTGTTATTTACATAAAAGATAACATAAATTGCACCATAAAAGAACCCAATTTTGTTAACGGAAATTGCCTAACATGTGAAATCACAAATAAACTTGCATTTGCGGCTATATATCGTTCTCCGTCATATAATACCAGAGTTGAGTTTGACAACTTTTTGAATAGCGTAGATAACGTCCTCATGTCATTAAAAAACTATAAAAATATTTGCCTAATCGGGGACACAAACGTAGACATCCGACATATTGATATTGAGGTACGCGCTACCGAATATTTAACATTAAACGCAACACACGGCTTGTTACCCGCCCACCGGATACCAACAAGAAATGATAGCTGCCTAGACCATGTGATGCTAAAAACGGACAAAACAGCCACATTACTTGTAATTGAATCGTATGTTACTGACCACCTTCCAATTCTACTAACAATTAATAACGAACAGCTCTCAGGAAAATCGGTGCCGGCTTCTAAAATACCCAAAATTGACTACACTAATCTAACAAATTATATCGAAACCCTTGATTTCTCGGAAGTACTGAAAACTAATGATCCTAACACAGCGTCTGACACTTTTACAGAAATATTAACCACCGCGATAGTTAGTCACACAAAAATAATAGCTATCCCTAAAAAAGACAGAAATATTCGACCATGGATTACACCCGGCTTACTACGGTGCATTCGCCACCGTGATAAACTTCACAAAAATGCAAGAACATCGCCTGATAACCCCATAATCCAAACCTCATATAAACGATACAGAAACTACTGTAATTGTCTACTCAAAAAACTAAAAAGGTTACACGAACAAAATGAACTACACAAAGTAAAAAACGACCCTAAAAGACTGTGGAATAAAATCAAAGAAATTACATACACCAAAAAACAAAGTAACCCCCCTTATGAGTTGTTAAGTGCAGCCGATGATAAACGCGATGCAGCCAACCTTGTCTGTAACTACTTTGTGAATGTTGGCCAAAAGTTAGCATCTATGATAAATACAGCAGCCCAACCTACCCCATCACCTCTCTCCCAAAGCACATCTCAATCTAACTCATTCGTCCTTCTCGAGGTGGATAATGCTGAAGTCGACTCCATTATCTCAAGCTTAAGACAGGACTGTGCCACTGGCTGGGATGGTATTTCCGTCAAGCTCATAAAACTGTGTCGGCATATCCTTGTACCACTAATTACACATATAGTTAATTGTTCGATGACCACAGGTACATTCCCTAACACGTGCAAAAAAGCCGTAATCCACCCTATACATAAAAGTGGGAGCAGAGATTGTGTTAATAACTATAGACCCATTGCTGTGCTACCAGTTATGTCGAAAATAATGGAGAAAATTATAAATAAACAACTAGTAAAATATCTAAACAAATACAACATATTAGCAAATAATCAGTACGGATTCAAAAAAGGAGTATCCACTGAAGATGCAGTCCTAGACCTATCTGAACTTGTAGCAAGAAAATTAGACAGCCAACATAAATGCTTGGGTTTATTCCTCGACTTAACAAAAGCGTTTGACACAGTCTCTGTTCCCACCCTTCTATCCAAGTTGCAAAGCATCGGCATACGAGGCATTGTTCTTGATCTCTTCAAAAGTTACTTGATAGACCGAAAAATATGTGTAAAAATAGGACCACATATTAGTGCTGATGAGACAATGTCATACGGAGTCCCGCAGGGTAGCGTTCTTGGCCCAACGCTCTTTCTACTCTACATCAATGACTTGTGCACTCTTACTTTAACATCTGCCAATATATTTACTTATGCCGATGATACGGCCATTGTTGTACATGGGAAAAACTGGGCCCAGGTGAAAAAGAATGCTGAAGGATCCTTGAAAATAGTCATGGAATGGCTCCGCAAAAATCTCCTTACCCTGAACCTTCAAAAAACAAAATTCATCCCGTTTTCTATTCATGCTAGCACGAAACCCCCAAACATGTACTCAATTAGAGCTCACACGTGCCAGGACACAGCAACTTGCTCCTGTATAGCGCTTCCCTCAGTGGCATCGGTAAAATATTTGGGCGTAATAATCGATGAAGGCTTGAAATGGACCAAGCACATTGAGTCTACTGCCGGCAGAGTCAGGAAAACCATACCTATTTTCAAGTCATTAAGGCATTCTGGTGACTCAGAAGCCTTAAAAATGGTTTACACTGCACTTTGCCAGTCCATCATCGGTTATTGTATTCTTGCTTGGGGAGGATCGGCCAAAACAAAGTTCCTTGAGCTGGAGCGTGCGCAAAGGGCGGTACTTAAGGTTATGTCGAAAAAGCCTTTTCGCTATCCGACCCATGAGCTTTACACCGAGCTTAAACTTCTAACTGTGAGACAATTATTTGTACTCCGAACCACAATCTCGAAACATAGCCAAGTTTCTCTCCCAGACTTTAACAAACGTGGTCACAGAATACTTTGCCCAATCCCGGGGCATAGAACTGCCTTCGCTAGAAGACAGCAGTATGTCCAGAGCTCTCTTGTCTTTAGAAATATTAGTAAGACCATCCAAATAGCAAGTTTAAGCAAACACGAAGCAAAGACTAGGCTGAAAGACATGTTGTACCTCTTGAACTACACTCAAACTGAGGAACTATTAACTACTCACACATAACTCTCAACTTTCCATCTAAAACGCGTAACACAATTCATAAACCACGCAAACAATGAATTGTTTCGTCTTACACCCGTCACTACCATACTCACATACATAGGCACCACATATCATACTCACATAACACAAAAAAACACCTATCTCCCAGTCACACACACACACACACACATACACACACACACTCACTCACTCACATACACAATGCAATAAATCATACGCTTTCCATACACACAAACAGAATTCCAACACACAGTAATTGTATATCCTTCAAATGTTATGTTATGTTAAGTTTTTCTTTTCTTTTTAAAATTTAATTTTACGTTTTTTTTATAATTAGTTTTTAACATAGTAACATGGTACTCTTTCGAATAATAATAAGCTTACCAGCTCTCAAGTTCCATAAGGTATATTGTGTCCAAGTGGCAGTAGAACACTGACTCTTAAGTCACAGGTTTCCCTAGTTTAAGAGTCAGGGTTTCAGCTTTTGTACGCCTTAACTATTGTGAACCTTGTTAAATATTAAGCATATATTGTAAGGATTTGTATCAATAAAGTATTATTATTATTATTATTATGTCTGAGTGTTTGGATCAAAAATTTCCAAATATTCACACACTCAGACATTCTTACTTACTCTTTCACGCAAAAACTGCGGACCTGATTTGTATGAAATTTTACGCACAGATGGTTTATATTCAGGTTTAACACGTAGGATAGAACATTTTTATCTCGAAAGTACGATCCCAATTAAACACATCAACACGGTCTAGGGATATTTCATACTCAATTAAATAACTCGAAAAGTACTGGCCGCATTGGAATCTTTAATACACCGATTTCTTTGTAATTTATCTCAGACTAATTCCAAATTCAAATTTTTGAAAATTCTTTTGTTTCGGTGGCATAAAAATGTCTTGATGTATAGGAGAGGGAATTTTCATTTGTGCGAAATTTAAAAAACATTACGAATTACGTTTAGTTACAGTTTTTTTTCATTTTTAAACGAAAGATAAAGTTAACATTGAGGTATTGTAGCCATGCAACGCCGACATTTGACGAGGGCGGAGATGTTACGAGCTGTGGGAATGCTGGAAGCTGGATCTGTTCAGCGTAATGTTGCTGAGGCCATAGGGACCCATCAAAATGTAATTTCAAGATTGTGGACACGCTATCGTGCCACAGGTGAAGTAGCGGAGAGGCACCGGGGGCCAAGTCGCATCACTACCCCCAGACAAGACCGATTTTTGCAAATTACTGCGCGAGCTCAACCAAATGCAACGGCGACTCAATTGGTCCAAAGGCTGCGAGTGGAACACCAAGTGCTTGTGAGTGACCAAACTGTAAGAAGGCGACTGCATGAAAGCAATCTACGCTCTCGTAGACCACTCCGGGTCCCACCTTTACGGAGAGGCAATCGTGGACGACGATTAGAATGGATTCGGAACCACGTGGACTGGGGCCGTGAGCAATGGTCCAATGTGCTGTTCACGGATGAATCCAGGTTCGGCTTCCATCCAGATTCACGAAGGACGCGTGTTTGGCGAGTTCCTGGACGATGGAGCCGTCTCCAGAACCCTCAGGAAGTTCACCCATTCCAAGGAGGAACAATTATGGTTTGGACAGGAATTCGTCTTGGAGGACGGACGGATCTCGTTTGGGTGCGGGGCAATATTACGGCAGAACGATACGTCCAACAGGTGCTGGGGCCCGTAATCTTGCCCCACAGAACACAAATGGGGCAAGATTTCCTGCTCATGCACGACAATGCCCGGGCACACACGGCGAGAACGGTAGCAGCTTGGTTACATACACATAATGTTAGGGCCTTAGACTGGCCTGCTCAATCGCCAGATCTAAATCCCATTGAGCATGCGTGGGATATGCTGCAAAGAAGAGCTCTGAAGGAAGTTCCTGAAAATTTGGCTACAGAAGATCAACTTTTTGCGCACCTAAGAAGGACATGGGACAATATTCCGCAGCAAGACATTGACAACCTTGTTCTGAGCATGCCGAATCGTTGCCGATGTGTTATGAACATCATGGGCGCTTTCTCAGACTACTAACTTCAAGTTTATAAACACAAATTAATTGATTTTTCTATTTTTTTCAGTTTTTACTCACAAATTAAAAGTTAATTCATATACGGTTTCCGTCTATGCTTCATTTTTTTTCCATAAAATCCTGAAATTTTAATCAGTACCTTAACCATTATTAAAAAATGGTAGAATATTAAATAACGTATATTTTAAATATATACATGTCATATAAATAATTAACACATTGATAGTAATTCGCTTTTTTAAAAATATCCCTAGACCGTGTTGATGTGTGTATTTCTAAACTCCACGCAATCGAAGCCGCGGGCAGAAGCTAGTGATATTATAATTTTAAGTCTAAATCATTATTTTCTTACGAAATTATGCCATATTTGGGCCTACTCCGTCCAAACTTTTGACAAACCCATTTACATTTTAATACACGAACACAACAGCAGTATACTAAAGTTACAATTATCACAATGTACTACAAACAGTGTGTTCGTTGAGTGACGTCTACATTCAGTCTGAATGCCTGATGTGTGGCGTTGTTGCTCCACAAAGTACATGCGGGATCGGACTTTTAATCACGGCGTATTATGAAGCGAAGTTTTCTCTTTAAAACTGGTTATATCAGAGGTTTTGACTTACAATGCTAGGGGGATGGGTGGTGTTACGCAAATAGATGAATTTAGAAATGAATAAATCCGTGGCTGGCGTGAATACATTGATAAGTCGACTTCCATGATTTTTTTTTTATTGGCTTATTACATCCTAGGCATTGGGATCTTGCATTATAGTGGTGTTGTAAACGTTTACAAAACCCCAAATAGGCTCTCATGGTGACTTGTACTGTTTAAGGAACCAAATATGTTTGTATTTTGCACTGTAAACAATTCCAGTGATATTATGTTTTATCTACTCGGTAAAGGAATGTGTGTGGGGGTGTAGAATAATATGTATGAAGATGTGTTGAGTAGTTTTCAAGAAGAGTGTTGAGTAGTTGTGAGTAGTTTTTAGGAAGAGTGCTGAAGAGGAAAAATAAATAAATTAGTATTAGTTATAAAAAAGAGACTAAGCCAAATAAGAGTCCAAAAGAAAATAAACTTAGATAGTTTGTTTTAGAATTTTGAAAAGAGGGAAAGCTTTGAATTTACGTTGGAAACAGTTGTTAGGGATTTAAATTTTGATTCTAAGGTGAGAAAAATATGAATGGTATATTATATCTGCCCAGGAAGTTGCGAAATTCTTGGGATTGGAATTGCGATCCATTCATATTTTAGTGACCACGAATGGTTTTAAAAACACATTCCTTTACCGAATGGTAATTGGCATCCATTCTTCACTTGTAAGTGTTTTTAAAACCATTCGTGGTCACTTACAAGCTGGGGTTTGGCTTACTCTACGACGTACTGTAGGAGAATATCCTATAGTCGTTACCTCTTACACACTTACCTCTTACACATTACTCTTTACTTATACCTCACTACTCTGCACCCCACACACTTGCACACCACTACGTTTGCCCACGGGTAATCGTACCCAGTCTTTGCTTGTCTATGTTCTTAAAACCACTCGTGGTCATTTACAAGTTGGGGGCTGGGATACTCCACGACAGCTACAGGACAATATTCTGTAGTTGTTTATACAAAACTTACAATATTTCTAATACTTCACTCACTACACTACCCTACACACAAAATTTTCCTCTTATGCACTCAGTCCTCTTATGCACTCAAGTACTCTTATGCACTCAGTACTCTTATGCACTCAGTACTCTTATGCACTCAGTCCTCTTAAATACTCCGAGTCCTCTTAAATACTCCGAGTCCTCTTAAATACTCTGAGTCATCGTTATATGATATCTCAACTTATACACTTATGAGTTTTCTATAGGCACGAATTTTAAATTGACAAATCGACTTATCAAGTTATGGCCGACCGAAGTATTTCTGTTTAAATTGTGATATAATGAGATGTCCAGTTACGACCAACGAAGTTCTCAACCCTAAATGTAATAAATATAGAACGTTATCACTATAAGTCCGTTACAAAAAAGTTAAAGCTAAATGAATATGTTTAGTTAACAACTTATATCGGTGCACACCGTGCACATCCCTCGCTCGTCTGTTGGTAAACAAACGTCAATTCAGAGTTCAGAAGCCACGCGCTCGCGATCCGGGAACAATTGTGGGTGCTTATAAAATTGATTTCGTTTGTTTTCGAGTGTATCTATTGATTGATTTATTACTCCAATATAAGTTTGCCAGTTTGCCAGTTTGACTGGCCTGTTGGTCTAGTGGTTAGTGACCCTAACTGCTATGCCGGAGGTCGTGGGTTCGATTCCCACCCAGGACAAATGTTTGTGTGATGAGCACGATCATTTGTTCTGTGTCTGGGTGTAATTTATCTATAATATGTATGTATTTAGAAATATATAAGTATGTTTATCAGTTGTCTAGTACCCATAACACAAGCTCTGCTTAGCTTGGGACTAGGACTTATTCCCTTTATTCATTATATTAACAAATTTTATACATTTTTAAATATTTCCTATAAAACAATAATAAAAAACATTTAAAAATATAAAAAACTGTAGCCCACCGGTATCGGGAACAGGGTCCAAGCTACCGGCGGTCAGGGCTCCAGAGAAAGGAACCTCCTAACAATGCGAGCCGTGTCCAGGAGTACCGCTTTCTGCATCAAGCCCTTGATCCAGCTGCCTAACGAGAGCCTCCTCAGGTGTTGGTCGAGGCTCTTGGCAATTAAACCATTGGCTGTTACGACTATCGGCACAATGATCGCTGAGTCCACATCCCACATGTCGACAACCTCGCGAGCCAAGTCAAGATACTTGATTTGTTTATCTTTCTCGGCTTTCACGAGGTTCCCGTCATGCGGGACGGTTATGTCAACAATCATTTTGGATTTGGATTTGGACGAGGACAACCCAGACGAAGAAGACTTTGAGGTCCAATAAAATCTTTTTTTTCTGTTCACTGATTGGTTCTTACTAATTTTACTTTGCTCAATTTTTATTAATTTTTAAAATTTGAATTTGTTCTATACACACGTGTATCTTTATGTTATCTTGTATCTTGTGTCTATAAATTAATTTGTGGTCCAATAAAACAGTGTTCTTTATTATTTTTTTCTCTTATTATTATTATTATTATTATTATTAATTAGTGCAGAGAAAAAAAGATTTGATGGACATGATTGACTTGATTGACGACTCTATTAAAGAGTTTTATAGAAAAAAATATAAAAACTGTCGGTGTCAAATCTGGATCAGTAGATGCAGAGACATCTCTGCATCTACTGATCCAGATTTGGACGAGGACAACCCAGACGAAGAAGACTTTGAGGTCCAATAAAATCTTTTTTTTCTGTTCACTGATTGGTTCTTACTAATTTTACTTTGCTCAATTTTTATTAATTTTTAAAATTTGAATTTGTTCTATACACACGTGTATCTTTATGTTATCTTGTATATTGTGTCTATAAATTAATTTGTGGTCCAATAAAACAGTGTTCTTTATTATTTTTTTCTCTTCACTGGTTGGCAAAAGAGATTTGGCTTGACCTCAAGACAATCATCTAATTGTGGTTCTTATTAATTATATAATGCTTAATTTTTGAAATTTAATTTGTAGTACACATACGTGTATTTTAGCGAATCAAATATTTTTAGAGTTCCGTAGTAAAATGGGAAAAAACGGAGATTGAGGTCAAGAGTAAGCCCATCCTTATCCTTACATAGTAACAAAGTCGCTATTTTTGTCTGTTTGTCTGTATGCTTAAATCTTTAAAACTACGCAACGGATTTTGATGCGGTTTTTTTTAATAGATAGAGTGATTCAAGAGGAAGGTTTTAGTATATAATTTGAACGACATCCACGCGGGTGAAGCCGCGGGCATCAGCTAGTTTAATATTTAAAAAAACCCCTAAAGATTCGTCATGTCTGTCCGTCCGTATGTCACAGCCACTTTATTCGGAAACTATTGAGACTACACAGTTGAAACTTGGTATGTAGATGTAGTCTTTAAATCGCTATAGGGTTTTTATACAAAACTAAAAAAGAATACAAGATTAAGGGGGGCTCTCCATACATGGAACTGAAACAAAAAAAAACTTTTTTCATCAAATCTATTCGTGTGGGGTATCTAAAGATAGGTCTTTAAAAATGACACTGAGGTTTCTGAAATATTTTTTTCTCAAATTTGATCGTTTGAAAGATAAACACTTCTAAAGGGGTAAAATGAGTGTCGTCGTCCCTCTAACTTCTAAATAAAAAAAGAGAAAAATCTAAAAAAAATATATGCTATAAATCGCAATGATAACTTCCAACCAAAATTTGTTTGAACGAGATATAGTAAGTAGTTTTTTATATATAGCACATTTAAAAAACCGCAAATATAACTTTGTCATTCATACAAACAATATGAAAAACAAACTTATCACAAAATAAATATTTCTGTCCCCCCTAAAATAAGAAATAATACAAATTTAAGGGGGTTTCCCTACTACGATGGTCCGGACTTCTTCATGTGCAAGTCTGATTTGCACTTGGCTAGTTTCTTTTTTGTTTTTTATCTGTTTACTATCTATCTATATAAATTAAAAGAACAGTCCTGGCTTACTGACTTACTCATCAACGCCCAGCCCAAACCCTTGGACCTAAAATGCTGATTTTCGGCACAGAGGTTCCCTTTATAATGTAGACTAGGAATAAGGAAAATTTTTGGAAATTCAACCTTATTCCTAGTCAAAATAGGGGACGAAAGTTTGTATGGAAAATCGTCATCTTTGTAGTTTAACCGACATTCACGCGGGCGAAGCCACGGGCACAAACTATTCCAATACTAATAATGGGTTTTTCATTCAAATAACATTGTTTACCTATTAATACTCCCTATTAAGTAGGTGAATAAGTTGATAACTGTTGGTTAATACGTTGATAACGCTGTGAATAAGTGGATAAGTCGGTGCATAAGTTGATAAGTCGTTGGTGAACGAATTGACAAGTCTATTATTATGCAATCTATGGGGAATTTCGATTATTTACTGTCATCATTGAAAAGAGGGCATAAAATAACCTATAAAACAACTACAACATTTATGTTAAACTAATTTACCGATTTACCAGAAGACGTCAAACCCTTTAAATGGCCGTCCTGACAAATTGCAGTTTTAGACTTATCAACATATTCACGCCAGCCACGGAAATAAGAGGGGGAGTCCTCGATTTACAAACAGTTAATCGTGGGTTTGAACCTAGACAAGCGCATTACTTTGTGCAATATACTTCACCATCACTGCTTTCAAAACGGTTAAGGAAAACATCGTAAGGAAACCAACGTGTCATAGAATCAAAACTTCGGAGACATATTGTGACATCTACCAATCTGAACTGGGCTTGCGTGGTGAATTATAGCCCACGACCAGTGGCAGTGGGAACATTATAGGCCGATTATGATGATGACCAATGAAACTGGGTAGATCGAACTTCGACAAAGAGGTCGCCCGAAGAATCCAACTCGGATGGGCAGCGTTCGGGAAACTACGCGACATCTTTTCGTCCAAAATTCCGCAGTGTCTCAAGACGAGGGTGTATAACCAGTGTGTGTTGCCAGTGATGACTTATGGCACAGAGGCATAGTCCTTAACTGCTGGCCTCTTATAGAAGCTCAGAGTCACGCAACGAGCCATGGAGAGAGCTATGCTCGGAGTTTCTTTGTGCGACAAGATCCGGAATGAGGAAATTCGCTGAAGAACCAGGGTCACCGACATAGCTCGCAGAATATGCAAGTTGAAGTGGCAATGGGCAGGCCACATCGCTCGAAGAACAGACAACCGATGGGGAAGAAAGGTTCTCGAGTGGCGACCACGAACCGGAAGACGCAGCGTTGGTAGGCCTCCCACCAGGTGGACCAACGACATCGTGAGAGTCGCGGGCAACCGGTGGATGCAAACAGCAGGCTGCCGTTCTTTATGGTGTTCTATGGGGGAGGCCATTGTCCAGCAGTGGACGTCTTATGATGCTGATGATGATGACCTAAAAGGAAGTGGCGCCGCTGACTGAAAATTTGTGTGGAAATCAGTTGTCGAGGTATGGGCATGTAATGCGGAGGAATGAGGAAAATGTTTCAAATGTTTTGAGTATAAATGTGTGATGGGTATAAGAGGCGAGGAAGAGAAAAGAAATGATGAATGGACTGTGTAAAGAATGATATGGCAAGAAAGAAGGTGTCAAATGAGATAATGAGTAATTGAGAAGTATAGAAGAAGAAGACATGCTGCGCCGATCCCAAATGAATTGGAATAGGGTCTTTATAAAACTTTTTAACAAAAAACAAAACCGACTTCAAAAAAAAAACATAAAAAAGAGAAAAATAAACTTAAGAAGAAAACTCAGTTTCTGAAGTCGGCAAAAAAATGAAATCAATGAAACAAAAGTCACCGACTTCAGAAACTGATTTTTGTTCTTAAGTTTTTATTTTTCACAATTTTTTTAATGGTTCACATGTAAGTTCACATGTTCATGGGTCATATTGTGGACAATGTAGCTTTTTTTTTTGAGTTTTGTTGATTTTTCACAAACCGCTTGTATCGGACAAGCGGTTCGATAAAAAAATATAAAGAAAAATAGAAAGATAAAAAAAATATGGGACCATTTAGAAAGTATACCTACCTACCCTTTCCAAAAAAATGATTTTTTCAAATCGGTTAGCAAGCGACGGAGTTATGCCCGAACAAACATAAAAAACAAACATCCGAATTGAGAACCTCCTTCTTTTTACCCGACTGCGGCGAAGCCCAAAAGGAGGGTTATTTTAGAAGTCGGTTAGAAATAATGATTTTTACCAGCCTTTGATTACTGGAGTAGTAGAGAAACAAATAGACTGTAAAAATCATTACCCTTCCTTTTGGCTATGCCGTAGTCGGGTAAAAATCTTGAACATCTTCGAGTAACAATAATACATAATTAACTAAGAAGATTACAGAGACATAAATGTAGTGATCCATGATATTTTCCTTGAAGTCCAGTGCAAATAATAAAGTAGTTCGTTTGTGTAAAAGACACCATTGACCACGTGACCGCACATTCCCTCAACAACATCCAAGTAATAAAGTAGCTAATCCGACGAGAGTGTGTAAATATCGCCGTGACGTCACAGTGCTCCCGTTAATACAACCACAGTACAGTCCTTCCTTAATTAGTTCACAAGTCACAGCAGCAAGCCAATAGCAACTTAATAACCATGACCATAAAGATCAGTATCATTTGGCAGTACCTATATTGGGTTAATGTACTGTCTAACGCAACCACTCGACAGGAACGTTTGAGTGAATGAATGAATGAATGAACGTGATAAAGGAGGGAATGAAAGTCTTGTGGGAATTGAAATTGGAGCGGCTTAGGGTTGAACGTCACCTCTGCGCTACAACATTTATGCATGCTTGCCTGATATGTACTTCTCTGACGCTCAGAACCATATTATTTTGTCAGTACATTAAAAAAAGTCCTGCGCTGCGTCTGTTCACGATAAACTCAAAAACTCCTGCACAAATTTTCATGCTGTTTTCATTAATGGGTAGAGTGATTCTCGAGGAAGGTTTTAGTATTTTTAACCGGGCAAAGCCGCGGCCATCAGCTAGTAGAACATCATTTTACGTAGCCTTGTGTAGAGATCGCACAGTATCCACTCAAAAGCAAATTTTTCCTTCATTAAGCTTCACTTCACAAAATATTTAAGTTTTCAGATTCCAGTTCTACTTTCATCAAAATAGTTTTCCATTGAAAAGTTCCTACTTTACGCGAAATTGATTTCCCGAAGGTGTAACAGAAATGAGGGATGAACATTCGACCCTTCATTTAGAAGGGCTGTCGTTGGATTTGCATAATACTATGAACCATTGCACCAACACTTAGGCACAATTTACATGGGGGTTTTCACCACGTTATTCTAAGTTGGACTGGCCTGTTGGTCTAGTGGTTAGTGACCCTAACTGCTATGCCGGAGGTCGTGGGTTCGATTCCCACCAAGGACAAATGTTTGTGTGATGAGCACGATCATTTGTTCTGTGTCTGGGTGTAATTTATCTATAATATGTATGTATTTAGAAATATATAAGTATGTTTATCAGTTGTCTAGTAGGTACCCATAACACAAGCTCTGCTTAGCTTGGGACTAGATGGCGTTGTGTGATAGTTGTGGAATATTATTATTATTATTAAGTTATGAAAACTTTTTACAGACATCATTAACGTCTGTGATCCCCGAAGTGTTAGGCATTATCATCAGCCTATAATGTTCCCACTGCAGGAACTCAGGCCTGCTCTCTAGGAAAAGGATGGGCTATAATTCACCACGCGTGCCCAGTGCAGTGCGGATTGGTAGATATCACAAATGTCTTCGAATTTTTTTATTCTAGGACATGTCGGTTTCCTCACAATGTTTTCCTTCACCGTTTTGAGAGCAGTGGTGGTGAAATAAATTACACAAAGTAATGCGCCTGCCTGGGTTCGAACCCAGGACTTACTGTTCGTATGTCGGGGTTGCAACTATTGACCCACCACTGCTCACTTAATAGTGTACTTCTAATAGGTGTACCTATCAGTGCATCCACATTTTGCCCGATATGCTCGTAATATCATACCATTTGAATGCTGCCTATAATCTAATACGGACTGTATCGATGAGGCTTATCAGAATAGTCAGGTGTGTCGCAACCGGTGTGCGTCTATAACCAGATGTATGAACGTGAACGAGGCATAAGGATTATATAAAGACTAGCTGTTGCCAGCGGCTTCAACCGCTAAAAAAAATTGTCCCACGGGAACATAAAATCGGGATAAAAGCTATCCTATGTGTTAATCCAGGTTATAAACTATCTGTGTACCAAATTGTATCCAAATCCGTTCAGTAGCTTTTGCGTGAAGAAGTAACAAACATACACACTCACGAACTTTCGCATTAATAATATTAGTAGGATAGGATATTAATATTAATATTATAATTATATTAGGGAAGTAGGATCGTAGCAGGTGGCTTTCTGTGGTTTCCCCACGGGAAACCGTACAAAAACAATTGTATTACTTCTCGAGTTCTTACGTTTCTGTGTAACCACAATATAATACATAACGCGAGCAAACCAACTTTTGGGGAAAACTAAATAACAACTAATTTTGAAATATTTCACGTTGTTCCGAACTTTTGGTTTGAGAGGATATTTGAAGGTTTCTCAACAATTTGAAGTTCAAGGAAAAACTGTGTTTAGCGGGATTCGAGTTACGAAGTTTTCGTTGTGAAACAACTTTAAGAAATCCTGTAAATGTTAAAAAGTTTTAGTATTGGTTCACGTTTGCTTATACGGAAAATTAGTTTAATTAAACTGTTGTATGGAATAAAGTACTCGTACCCGTAGAGCAACGCTGCAACGACTCACTTGTTTTCTGAGAAGAAAGTCTGTATTTGATAGGGGTCTGTCTCCACCGATCCCGGGATCCGATTTGATGTAACACGGATCCCGGCGATTTGTCTCCACAGATCCCGGGATCAGTTTCTACAAAAAAAAAACCACGGATCAAATCAAATCAATTTTATTCAAATCTCTTATTCAAATCTCTTATTCACCAAGTAAGCGGTATCGACGGACCAACCAAGCCAAGCGCGGCTGAACCTAAAGTTAAGCCCAAGTAGCTGTTTTTGCTGCGGGGTGTTCGAAAGAAATACTGCGGCCTCGACACAAAGAGCTAAGAAGGAACATGGTTGGTTTTTAGTCCTTACAAGTCTGATACTCCAAACCCCGCTCTGTCCAGAGGGCTCTGAGCGGGAGGGGTCATTTGATGATTTCCGACCCCCCCCCCCTCTCAAAAAGGCTTTTCATCTTGAATTTCGAGTAGTTCAAAATTACTTTTCATTTGATGATTTCCCACCCTAAAAATAAAGTATCTGTTTGAGTAAAAATTAAACTCCTACACATTATTATCATGTTCATTTACTAGCTACATTTTAGTATGCAGCCTGTCAAATCCTGCGGCTACCGCACTTAGTGGGATGCTCATCATGTGATCTATAATACTGGTATAGCAACCACGCTGCGGTCGTGTGTGCTTGCCGCGAATCCTGCGTGTAGCCCGCGTTTAGCCGAGCTATATGATAGGAAAATACCTCGGGGGTAGTTATAATGTGATATTAGATTTTAGACCCGAGTAATATAATTTATATGACAATTATTATGGCATTTTTTTTTTACAAAAACGGACCTTGAAGCAATTAAAATATCATTCGAAAAAACCAGGATAAGTCGTACTTCCCAAAATTGGTCCTGTTGTTTCTTCTAAGCATTAAAAACCGAGTCGGGTTCGAGTTCGGTTACTATCGCCGTACCGTGCGGTTGTGAATGTACCTACGTAAATAAAATGTCGAGTTCTAAAGTTGTTAAGTGTAAATCATGTAATATCGTGATTAACGAGTTGTTGGCGTTTGTACAAAACAAACTGGATGTAATGGACAATGAAAGCCTCATTAATATTTGTGCAACGGGTTTCTCCAGTGAAGATATTAACGAAGCAAAGTCGTTATTATTTGAATCTTTGTCGTCGAGTAAGCGTAAAATATCCAGACGTAAAGAAAAGCAACATAAGGATCTGGAGGACATTATAACGCTGTTTAAGAATACAGATCCCGAGCTAATCCCCATATTTGTGGCAAGAGAACTGAGCAAATTGCCGCCCGTAACGTTTGACCACATCGATGTTACGTGTTTACTTAAGGATTTAGTGCTGCTTAAAAGTGAATTAAAGCTTATTAAGAATAATTACGCGACTGTTGAGCAACTGCAAGAAATAAAAAGTGAATTGCACCATTGCAAATATGGTTCAATTGTGGGCATAGATGACTACAACGTTAACTCGCGTAAGCGGGGTGCATTTTGCATGGATAGCGGGCCGGTAGGAATATCACCCATGATAAACAGAGTAAAGGAGCCGACTCGGAGACATCGCAGCATTGACAGGTCGCCACAACAAGTGCCGTCCCCGTCATACCTGTGCGCGGTGAATACTACAGCGAGCGAGACTGGCGGTACAACCGAGCGCGACACAGAGAGACACAGTGTCGTGTTTGATGGAAATCAAAGTGATGCCTCATCGGACAAGTTGTTATCACAAACAGCTGTGAAGGAAGTACTTTCAACTTTGCCTACACCTGTTAAAGTGTCTGAGAAACCGTTAACTATGGCAGAAATGGTAAAGAAAGACGGGGATTTCAAGATAAATAAACCCGACCCGGGATGGACACTCGTTCAAAGAAATCGGTTACGAAACCGGTTTGTGAGTCAGTTAGGTACAGCAACCACTGAACCGCTTAGTAATTTTAAAGCGGCTGACACAAAAATACCCTTGTTTGTCTCTAATGTACATAAAGACACCGTGGAAGCTGATATAACTCGATACATTTATAATAAAACGCAGGAAAAAGTGACACTTGTAAAATTAAAAATGAAATACGATAGAGGGTATAACTCATTTAAATTGTATGTATCAAAATGTAAAATGCATTTGTTCCTTGATGACAAACTGTGGCCGGATGGAATAACGTTCCGCCGTTTTGTAAACATGAAAAAGGGGCCAGATGATCACAGTGATAATGGAACACAGCCGTAACAGCACACTGGTTACTTTTAACTGCAAAAATGTGAAAAGGAGTGTGGAGTGTGTGCGGTCTTTGTGTAAGCGAGCGGACTTGGTAGCACTTCAAGAGACCTGGCTGGTGGCTCAGGACCTGCCGTTTCTCGGCAACATCGATGATAACTTTAGTTATACCGGAAAATCAGCGATCGACTTATCATCTGGAGTGCGTCGAGGCAGACCGTTCGGTGGCGTCGCTATTCTGTGGCGCAAAAGCGTGTTTACAAAGGTGACAGTTGTGCATAGTGAAAGTGATCGTATTGTGGCGATTAGAGCGGATACAGGTACCAATCGTGAAGTTGTATTTATTTGTGTGTACATGCCTACCGATCAGTCTGACAACCTACCTTTGTTTACAAATTGTCTGGGGGAAATTAGTGCTATTGTGGAACAAAATAACGTGGAATCGGTATTTATTCTGGGCGATTTTAATGCGCATCCGTCAGCTCCGTTTTATGACGAGTTACTGGATTTTTGTAATGATAACAAATGGATTTGCGCTGACATAGAGAAGCTGGGTAGATTGTCAGATACCCACACGTTCTATAGTGATGCACATCATTGTAAGCGCTGGTTGGATCATTGTTTAGTCACGGAATCAGCCTGGCAAACCGTAACTAGCATTCATGTTGACTATGGAACGTATTGGTCGGACCATTTGCCATTAATTGTTAATTGTAATCTTGACGTAATTAAAACTAAGTGTATAATGGATAATTGGGTTTCTAATAATATTATGTGGGGTGACAGGGAAAGTAGTGAGATAAGAAGTTTTTCTGACATTTGTAATAATAAGCTTAAAAACCTTGACTTTCCGATTGAATTTTGTGTTTGTGCTGACAGTATGTGTAGTAACTTTGAACATAGATATATTATTGACAATTTATATGATGACATTGTAAACATTTTATCTGAGGCTTCTGTGCAAAGTAAAAGAGGAAGAAAGCTCAAAAAGGGTAAAACGGTGGTGGGGTGGAATAAACACGTTAAGGAGGCGCATAGGCAGGCTAGGGAGGCTTATCAAACGTATTTAGTATATGGTAAGCCGGACAGCGGGCCTATACATGACGCGATGTATCTTACTCGTAAAACTTTCAAATCTAGACTGAAGTTCTGTCAAAATCACCAAGACCAACTTAAAATGGATGTATTAGCCTCCCACGTTTCGGATAAAGATTTTAGAGCTTTCTGGAAAAGTACTAAGAGGATGGGTGGTAGGGTTAGCTTACCAGTGAGTGTAGACGGTTGTAGTGAGCCTAGGGGTATAGCTAACATTTTTAAAAACCATTTTAAAGTTGAGGCTCCTCTTCCCAGCGAAGTTGTGGTACCCAGGGTTGAGGCCGTGGCTGCCGGTGAGAACCCGATTGGTTTTTCTGCTCAGGATATTAAGAGCATTATCGATAACATGAAACGTGGTAAATCTCCGGGCAGTGACGGTCTCAGCATTGAGCACTTGCAGCACGCAGGTACACATCTGTGTAGAGTATTGGCTATGCTGTTTACTTTCTGCATACGTCACTCGTACTTACCACCGAAGATGACGGAAACTATTGTTGTGCCTATAGCAAAGAATCGTACTGGTGATGTGACTGATAAGTGTAATTATAGGCCTATCTCCCTGGCGACTGTGATGGCGAAGGTTTTCGATGGTCTTCTGGATGCTCAGCTCAGCAAGTATGTTAAACTTAACGATGCGCAGTTCGGATTTCGAGAAAATTTGTCAACGGAAAGTGCGATTTTGACTTTGAAACATACAGTTGCTTATTATGTTGACAGAAAGACACCCATCTATGCTTGCTTTCTTGATCTATCGAAGGCCTTCGACCTAGTCGATTATAATAAACTCTGGTCTAAGCTTGGGGAGGTCGGGGCCCCTGCTGAACTCATTAATATATTCTCTTTCTGGTATAACCAACAGAAAAACTTTGTCAAGTGGGGGAACGCATATTCTGATGAATATAAACTTGATTGCGGTGTGAGGCAGGGGGGGCTGACCTCTCCAAGACTTTTTAATCTGTATGTCAATCAGCTGATTGATGAGCTCAGCAACAGCCATGTTGGGTGTCACATAGATAACGTGTGCGTAAATAATATCAGTTACGCGGACGATATGGTGTTGCTGAGTCCATCTGTCGGTGGCCTACGGAAACTGCTCGGTATATGTGAGGCCTATGCTGAGGGTCACGGTTTGAAATACAACGATAGAAAGAGTGAGTATATGCTTATCAGAGGTAAGATTAAACAACCTGAACATATACCTCCAGTGTATCTCAACGGAGTATCTTTGAGTCGTGTCTCTCAGTTTAGGTATCTAGGGCATGTTGTGACCGAAACCCTACACGATGACGCGGATATTGAGAGAGAACGGAGAGCATTGTCGGTGCGAGCTAATATGTTGGTGCATAGGTTTGCGCGGTGTACAGCACAGGTAAAGGTCACATTGTTTAGAGCCTACTGCCAAAGCTTTTACACCAGCGCCCTATGGACCAACTACACGCAACGGGCCTACAATGCTCTCAGAGTTCAATATAACAACGCCTTTAGGATTTTGGTGCGGCTACCTCGTTTCTGTAGTGCTTCGGGCATGTTTGCCGACGCGAGGGTGGATGACTTTTATGCTATAATGCGGAAAAAGTCAGCCTCACTAATTCGCAGAATTCGAGGTGGTGGCAACGGAATCCTAAGGATGATTGCGGATCGACCAGTATCGCCAGTGGTGGGTAGGCTCATTAGGCTGCACGTCTCCTGATGAATTAATGTTTTAATTTTTTTTTTTTTTTTTTATGCGTCGTTTTATTTCAATTAATTTATATTTTGTTTGTGTAACTTGACAGATTTTATTTTAATTCAATTTATTATTTATTTGCATTTAATTGTCTATTTCAATTTAGTCTCAAGTTATTTTAATTTTTAATGAGATTCATCGGGACTATTAATATTAATACAGAAATTGCACTAACTTAGTCTTAAGATAATTTGTTACTAACAAAAATATGGATCATGAGTCTGAAATAAACACATTTTATTTTATTTTATTTTTTTTTATTATTTTATTTTATTTATTAAATGAAATAAGTGGCAGTGGGCAGGGCACATTGCTCGCAGAACGGATGCCCGATGGGGCTGGAAAGTTCTGGAGTGGCGACCGCGAACCGGAAGACGTTGCGTTGGAAGGCCTCCCACTAGGTGGACCGATGACCTGGTGAAGGTTGCGGGGATCCCGCTGGATGCAAGACGCACGGGACCAGTCAATGTGGCGACACTTAGGGGAGGCCTATGTCCAGCAGTGGACGTCTTTCGGCTGAAATGATGATGATTAAATGAAATGACGTTACATCACGCCTATATTCTCCGAAGGGTTAGGTGGAGGCGTACCCATTAGTACGCCCTCATTTCGATTTAAGTCCCATGTAACAGAGGGCGAGCCCATTGTCAACTGATGCTCAAGATTCCGTGGCTGTTATAGAGAAATTTCTGATGAAAAATTCAATAGCCCAAAACCTTCTGACATTCAAAAGTGCAGGTAATGGCTTAATTGAAGTAAATGCTTTGAGTTGAGTTGAAAAAAGCCGCATTCATATTTGTCTGACGTGTTGTGTTTTGATGAATCAAAAAGGTATCGGTTTCATACAATTAATATGGTTGCGTTCAGATTTCTCTGACGCAGTGTGTTGTGATAGCTTGTTGTGTCGCATCAGAAGCAATCCTGGTCGGCGTCAGAATGGCTGAGGTACAGAGGGCGGAGCAGCGACACGTCACAACGGGTCGGACTAGTGTGCACGCGCCAGTGTTGTGTTGTGACGCGTCGGATGCTCGTCAGCAAGTATGGACGACGACAACAACAACGGAACTGATTGAAAAATCGTCATTACACGTCATAATATAGATGTGAACAGTAGCCATAATGACAGAGAGCGTCACGACACAACACGTCAGACAAATGTGAATGCGGCTTAACTCAGCAGTCGCACTTCCAACCACTAGACCAAGGAGACGTTGAAATTTCTTTTTTTACTAGCCTTCTCTGTCCCACTCCTGGGCAAAGGCCTTCCTCCAGTCTTTCCACTTCACGCGAACCCGCACGTCCTCCTAAAATAACTTGTATACAATAATAAATATTCATCCCATTGATTGCTGAGCTACATTACCAAGCTTCCTCGGTATGCCTGGCTGACTTTCAATCAGGAAAGAAGGCAATGAAACGGAATAATACCTTAATCTGAAATACGGAATACAAGGTTCTAATAATAGCAGGTTTTTACAAGAGACGAGACACGCAGATTATTCGTTAGATAAAATCGGGTATTCATATAAATTCTTCGTTTTGTTTTTTTTGGAATTGATTTCGGTTTGAGAGAGAGCTAAAACTTGTATTGTATATTATTATTTTATGTGAAAGATACAGATTATTTTCAAAAATTTGCTTGCAAATAGATAAAGAAAAGCAATTCTTTGTCTATTTTCTGAATTCTATCTTGAGGAGGGAAGAATCACGTCATGTAATTAAGAAGTGACGATGGATGAAGAGAAAGGCGATGGCCAAGAAAGCGATGGATGGATTGTGTGAGGAATCTTAAGAAAGTGTACTGTGTTGTTATAACGCTCCACAATAATAAATAGTTTTTGTGCAGTTTTAGCAAAGTTTCGATTCAGTGTTGGTGATGAGTTTGTTCTTGGACATATGCACTATCTGTGAGTTGAAGAAATTCCACATAAACGTTATAAACAAGACCTATTTAACAAATACTAAGTGAACTTTTTGTCAATATACCCAACCGCACACCGAATACAGAGCACTTCACTTGAACGCGTAAGCGACGCCGTATTCCGTGCACTTAAGACCTTTTGGTCGCGAACTCTGCGTTACTCACTAGGTGTGGGCATTTGTTAGTGTGCGCTTTCAAGTAGCGAAATACATATTTATTTATGGTCGTGATATTTATTATTCGGACCTAAGGATGACTACATTACCTCCGAAATGGGGCTGCTGTGCTCTTAAACACGTTGATAAAAGCTTTATTCGATGTAAAGTATGTGAAAATGCGTTTCATCATGAGTGCCTTGGCTTGGAACCCACATGTGACCTGACATCGTGGTCCTGTTCTCAGTGCACCATAAAACCATCCGAAGGAACAAACATGGATATCACACCCATACGCTTTAATCCCAACATAACTGTGCGCACAGGCAAGAGGCAAGCATTGCAATCCCCACCAAATCCAGCAACTACTCCCGTCACGGAAGAGAGTGTTCGTGCTATTGTTGAGAATGTGATGGAATCGAAGATGAATTCTCTTTTAGAAAAAATCACATTAACCATGAGCAACTTGCTGAACAAGGAGTTAACCGACATACGTGAAGAAGTGGCTGGTCTTAGAGGCTCCGTAGAATTCCTTAGCGATCAATACGACGATATATTAAGGGAAAAAAAGCAGGGTGATGAAAAAATTAAAGATCTACTTGATAAAAATGAGAAGTTATCATCAACAATCAAAGACATGTCAAGTCGTTTAAACACCATGGAACAACACGCTCGTGCTAGTAATGTTGAGATTCAATGTGTCCCCCAGAAGAAAACTGAAAACCTTCTCAATATTGTAACTCAGCTGGGGAAAACCATACTGCCCACCATACACTAAAGTGCAGTAACAGCAAAATCACGATTTCGAGTAAAACGCATTTAAAGTTAAGAATTGATTTTAAAAAATCAACAGAATGTATAAGCAAAAAAATTTGAATGCAGAAAGGTTGTAAAGGCATAGGTTCACACGTTAAAGCAATAAAAAAAAATATATCTTAATAACTGAATTTATTATGGCCATTTATTCTTTTTGGTGCCTATTACTGCATAGCCTTTTTTGTAAAAAATACCATTTTAAACTTAGTAAAATGCAGCAAAAAGCCCTATTACTGCGTTTGGATCAGTTATTTTGTCAAGAAACCCAACTAACATGCAGTAAGGTCAAAAAAATACTGCATTTTAGTTAGTTTTTTAAGAAAAAAGTGTTCAATTTACTAGTGCAGTAAGAAAAATAGCTAGTTCACATTTTAAAGACCGTTTATTTCTTATTATTTAATCACAATAATTCAACTCACTTATGTAAAATTTACATATCAAAAATAAAAAAAAAACATCTAATTAATAAAGGACCCTGCGCAGACCCTGACAAAAGCTTGCACTGACTGGACGGGTCCACTCAAATCTGTGTGGTGCTTTCTTCAAAGGACCATCTCAGACGCTAATTTGCATAGTCTTCATGTGTGTATTATACCAAGATTATGTCTGTACCTTCAACATATTGTAAACCCAAACGATTTTAAAAGAGTGTCCATGAAGTTTCTTGCCATTCTTCTCATGAGACCAACGCTTTGGAATGGGCAACTACAGTACAATCACGAGTTATTATGCCTTGTGACTGGGACTGTAGCTTAGTTTATTTAGCTTCAGTAGTTTACTGCCGCACTCGGAGAGCTTCAGTGGTTGCTTGGGACGTCGCTTGGTAAAGGTTTTTGGCAGTTTTGTCATACAAAAGTATGTCAAGCCTTTGCTGGGTGGCGGCTTGAGTAATCGTTGGATATCTCTGAGTGCCGCAGTTAGTTTAATTCGACTATTCAAAAGTGCCTGTAACGGCCTACTTGAAATAAATGCTTTGAATTTTTGAATTTTGAATTTTTTTGAATTTTGAATGCACAACCTCCTTTGACAGTTTTCTCTTATTAAAACATTAACTGCACTTTAGCTAGGAATAATCATATCTGTGTCATTATGCTATCCAAACTAATCTGCAGTAATGCTGTATTTTACTGCGTGTTAGTCAGTTTATAATGATAAAAGAATGTTAAGTATTCACAACTAAAATGCGACAAGCTTTGATTTTACTGCATTTTAGTTGGGAGTTCGTGACAATAAATTGTATTTTCTTTATTTGCAGTAAAAATAGCTTGTATGGCGGTAAATTTTACTGCGTATTAATTTTTTTTTTTAATTTTTTTCCAGAAATATAAAACTATCTAAAGAACTGTAAAATTATATTGCTTACTGCATTTTAGTTATGAAACCTTAAAATTTAATCTGCAGTATAATTTATATACTGTATTTTAGTTGGGAAATCACGCCAAATTGTTAATTTTTTTCGTTTGCAGTAAGTGAAAACTGTTAAATAAAAACCATTCTAATAGTCTTAGAAATAAGTAAGTTAATTCAATAGAAAGCTTAAGAAACCCGCTTTCAGAATCACTAATAAAACGAAAAATCACAAAAGGGCTGTTACTGCTCTTTAGTCTCTGGTGGGCAGCATAGGTTGCAACATCAAAGAGGAAAGCATCAGTAATTGTACTCGGGTGATGAAGCTCAACAACAACACAAATCGTCCCAAATCAATTGTTGTACAATTTGCCACTCCCAGGTTACGAGACTCTTTCCTTGCGGCGTCTATAAATTTCAATAAAGCAAAGCCAGCCAACGACAAGCTAAACACCTCTCATCTCGAGCTTGATGGTGCGAAGTCTGCGATCTTCGTGACGGAACATTTGAGCCCGGCTAATAAGGCACTACACACGGCTACACGTCTCAAGGCTAAAGAAAAAGGGTATCGTTATGTTTGAATCAGGGGAGGACGTATTTATGTTAAAAAGTCAGATGATTCCGATACCAAGATTATGAAGGACATGGATTCGCTAAACCTAATTGTATAATGTTAAATATTCAACCAAAAGCTGTTATTATTAAGGCTATTCTCGGTTAAATTCGCTACCTTTACTATATATTACCAAAACACTCGTGGATTAAGATCCAAAACTCAAGAATTTTATTGTAATTTAGTATGTTCAAATTTTGATGCATTAGTATTAACAGAAACCTGGCTCAATAATTGTATTTATAGCAGCGAACTATTTGATAAAAGGTACATAGTTTTTAGACGTGATAGAGAAACTTCGAGTTTTCATGCTAAAAAGGACGGAGGAGGCGTCTTGGTCGCTGTATCGAGAAAGTACGCTGCCAACAGACAATGTTCTTGGGAAAGTGGGTGCGAAGACTTATGGGTCACTGTGAATGTAGCGGCTGGCTTAAAAATAGCTATTTGTGCTCTTTACTTGCCACCACCTGTGCATTATTCTATTTTGGAGCACTTCTTGGATAGCTACAATGCTGTAGCAGAAAGAAATGATTGTTATTCTATTCTTATTGGTGACTTCAACATGAGCAATATAGATTGGAATCAAAACTTTAGCAGCGGCACTTCTCGCACCTCCTCCGTTTTCTCAAGAACCAATTCTAAACTCAATCAGGCCCTTCTAGATTTTATCCATGTAAATAACCTCATACAATTTAACAATGTACGTAATATTAAGGATGGAATCCTGGACTTGGTTCTTGTAGACCGTCTTGAATGTACGGTGACTGAAGCCCTTAATAGTCTGACAAAGATCGATCCATATCACCCTCCTCTTGAAATTTCCTTGCGCCTCAAAGTGAATCATTGTTTAAAACCAGCACCTAATATTAGATTAAACTTCAAAAAAGCCAACTACTCTGCTATTAAATCGGAACTAGAACATACCGATTGGTATTCATTACTCTCGGATTCAGACGACCCCAATATAATGTTGGAACGATTCTATACGGTACTTTATCAAATTATTGACCAATTTGTCCCATCGACCTTAGTTAAAAGCAACTCGCGACCGCCATGGTACACAAAAAAGCTGGAGAGACTGCTGCGAGAAAAAAATAACTTAAGAAGAAGGTATGGTACGTACAAAAACCCTATGGATAAGATCTCTCTTCGTTGGTGTAGTAAGCGTTGTGACAGAATGGCAAGAGAATGTTACAACTCCTATATAAATAGCATAGAACAAAAAATTATAACGAATCCCAAGTTTTTCTGGTCCTTCATAAAATCAAAGCGGGGTGATGCTAATGCCTATCCAGCCTCAATGTCAAATGGTGTCATCAAAACTTGTAATGGCAATGAGATGTGCAACATGTTCGGGACCTACTTTGCTTCAGTGTATAGTCCAGCCTCCCAGGCTTCCAACTTAGTTGAAACTTCGCCTTTCTTTGAAAACCTTGTCTGCAACTCCGACAATTTTTCCTTGATACAGATTCCAAAGGATAAAATAGCCAAGCATCTCAAAAGCTTAGACATATCTAAAGGTTCTGGTAGTGATGAAATTCCCCCTAATTTTGTCGTTACTTGCGCTGACCAACTTGCAACCCCATTATGCTTGATTTTTAATAAATCTCTCAGCACTGGTATTTTCCCTAAAAAATGGAAGCTGGCCAAAGTGGTACCGATTCATAAATCAGGAGATGATGATTTGGTAGGAAACTATCGTCCTATATCCATCCTTCCAACATTTGCCAAGGTTTTTGAAGCAATGGTATGCCCTGACATACAAAACTATTTCAGGAAATATCTGTCGGTCCACCAGCATGGTTTTACTGCTGCAAGATCAACCTGCAGTAATTTAGTAGCTTTCGTTGAGGTTATTGCTGCTTCACTTGACTCGAACCAGCAAGTCGAAGCCATCTACACTGATTTTAGCAAGGCTTTTGACAAAGTTTCCCATGAAGTGCTGATTCAAAAACTTGCTGCGTATGGCTTTGCTGGTTCCCTTCTAAACTGGCTACACTCCTACCTTACGGATAGATCCTTTTATGTCGTGGTCAATGGCTATAAATCTGAAAACATGATCATAACCTCTGGTGTCCCTCAGGGTTCCCACCTTGGCCCCGTAATATTTATTATTTTTGTAAACGACCTTCCTCATTGCTTCCTTAACTCCACGCCATTCCTATTCGCCGATGATTTGAAAATTATCCGCTCTATAGATTCTCTAGCCGATTCAGCATTACTTCAGGATGACTTAGACAGACTCTTAAACTGGTGTAAGAACAACATTATGCAACTTAATGTTGAAAAATGTTCCCAAATTACGTTTACTCGCAAAGCTAACTTCATTGATTTTAATTATAGCATGAGTGGTACGAACCTCAGTAAAGTTGATGAGATCAGAGATTTGGGAGTCATTCTTGATCGTAAATTAACATTTGTTCCTCACATGGACAATATTATTAAAAAAGCTTCAAAGACACTCGGTTTTGTGTTACGTAACGCTAAATGTTTTCGCAAGCCTAAAACTAAGATTTATCTTTTTAACTGTCTTGTTCGTACTATATTGGAATACTGCGCGGTTGCATGGCGTCCCCACTATGCAACACATAGTCTTAGGTTAGAGAGGATCCAGAAAAGATTTTTAAACCAAGATGGTTTAAAAATCTTTTCTGGCTTATTCCGCGGGATTAAACAAAAGAATTCGGAGCTATGCAAAACGTCTTCAAAAATTCAGTATGACTTCTCTCGAAAAACGAAGAAATGATTTAGATTTAATATTTCTTTTTAAAATACTTCAGAATAAAATAGACTGCCCGCAGTTGTTAAGCAAGTTTAATTTTAACCTACCCCACAACTATCCTCGTCACCCTATAAAACTATTACGTCCCCCATTCCGCAAAACTGTATCAGGATCCAACTCCCCCATTCCCAGAATTTGCAGACTTCTAAATAATTGCGATGAATCAATAGATATTTTTTCCACAACACTTCACAAATTCAAGCGCCAAGTCCATCAAACTAACGTTATTTTTTATTATTTTTTTGCATTTCTGAACTGTCATTTTGTATTAACTGTGCTTACAGCCGTATCTATGGACAGGTCATGGTTATTACCTGAGTAAGGGTCATTGTTTAAGATACGTTTTTTTCTCTGTAGTTTAGTAATTTTCCTTGATGTTAGAACTATGAAACGTTGGAATTCTTAAGTTTTGCTTTCATTGACGGTTCTAACTTCGTTTAAATTCTTGCCCATTGCATAGGTACTCGTATAAATTTTTTGCACAAGTAATTACTTAGGCTCAGGTGTTTGCTTTGACTTGACTATAGATGCGGATGCTATTGCTATTGCTAGAGCTACCCACTGTTGTTTAAAGTGTTATTTCTGCACGATAATTGTAATTTTTTTTTTGTTATATTTTAATATATTTTTTTTTTGCATGCTGTGTCTATCGCACCATATTGTACACTATGCATGTATTTTTTTGTTGTATTATGTGAACAAACAGTGTAACAATTGTAGATAGGCCAATAAATAAATAAATAAATAAAATAAAAAGAAAAAGGATTAAATTATAGCATGACAGTTATGAGAATGAAAGAAAAGAAAAAATCGTATTGCGCTGACCCCAAGTAACATTGGACAAGAGCAGAAAGATGACGATCTAAAAGTCAAAATAAATACAATCAGAAAAGACAATGGGCAAAAAGGTATAGAAGTTGATCAAGCGTACAAGTTTGATTTTTTCATAATTTGTTGTCCGACAGAAGTCTAAGTAAGCGTCTAGCCGGCTGAAACATCTATCTATATAAATAAAGAGAGAAGTCCTGACTGACTGATTGACTGACTCATCAACGCCCAGCCCAATCCCTTGAACCTAGAAAGCTGAAATTTTGCACAGAGGTTCCCTTTATAATGTAGACAAGGAATAAGAAAGGATTTTTCGAAATTCAACTCCTAAGGGAGTTAAATACGGGTTGAAAGTTTGTATGGAAAATCGTCATTTTCACGCGGGCAAAGCCGCTGGCAAAAGCTAGTCCTTAATATTTTTTTCTCGTTACTTACATTTCTATACAACCACAAAGCAAATCAAATAAACTAAGCCACACATAGAGAATAATATAAATAATCTTAAAGGCTAGTCAAAGAGTGTGTCTTTCTATTCGTAGCACGTACTCCCTAAGTCCGACTAGTGTAGACAGGGGCCAAGTACATGAGAACGTAAGGTAACTTTGTATGGAACGGGCTTTTTTGTTGATTTATGTTTTTGGAGCAACCTGTATAAAGTATTTGTTCGGTTTGTTTGTAGGTGTGTAGATTTGTCCGAATAGAAACGAATTTTTTTGTAATTCAATTTCATCATCTGCCTAGTTTTTTCTTAAATTGGTTTCCAGTCAAAAAGGATGCACCTGAATATCAGTACTTTAACATCGAGTGACTACCTATTTTATCTCAACAACCCAGTTACGGTGCCCTAGAACCTGTAACGATCAAATAGAAAAAATAGCTAGTGAGTCTTCCAGTCTAAATGAAATAATTCCAAGAAAGAAAATGGCTGCAAGATGTTCGTTCCATAGGAGAAATTAGCCTACATAAATATGCCTTTGCCTTTTTATGTACAAATATTTCTTATAAGCCACAACTTAACGTCCCCTAAATTAGAATATATAATGAAAACACACGGAATAACTAGTGCTATGGATTTTTTTGGTAAATATAATATTATTATTTTAATTGACAGACGCTCTCCCACTGCTGGGCCTCCCCCATGGCTTACCATGTTTGTTTTCTTATTGCCTTCTCTGTCCAATCTGCTAAGAATGAGTCTAGATTGTCACGCCAGCGTTTCCTGGGCCTGCCTCGGTTACGTCGGGCGCCTTTTGGCATCCACTGTGCTACCACCTTCGCCCATCTGTGTGCTGCGCCGCGTGTCGCGGGTTCGATCCCCGCACGGAACAAATATTTGTATGACCTACCGATAGTTGTTTCGGGTCTGGGTATTTGTGTATGTGAGTTTCAATGTTTGTAAACGCACCCACGATAGCAGGAGAAATTCCTAGTATGGGGCAACGTTTTAAAAAAAAAAAAACTAGTGCTATGGATTTTTTTTGGTAAATATAATATTATTTTTTTAATTGACCCACGCTCTCCCACTGCAGGGCAAAGGCCTCCCCCATGGCTTACCATGTATGTTTTCTTATTGCCTTCTCTGTCCAATCTGCTAAGAATGAGTCTAGATCGTCACGCCAGCGTTTCTTGGGTCTGCCTCGGTTACGTCGGCCGTCTTCAGGCATCCACTGTGCTACCACCTTCGCCCATCTGTATGGCTTCATCCTACAGACATGACCCGCCCAAATATAAGTACGCCTAGTAAAATAATCTACATAACGCAGCCTTGATCTTTTTACCCCCGAGCCATCTAACCTGCTCCCGTTAAATAAATGCCATAATAAATTGTAAGGGTTAAATCTACGAAGGGTTACGCAAAGTAAGCTTAACTCGCTTAGAACTGTTAACCTTTAAGGTTCAAAATACACAGCGTGATTTGGAGACGTTTGGTAATGATAAAGGATTTTAATAAAAGAAGACAATATACAATTTATTTCTAACACAGTGTCCTAATGATTATTTTAAAATAATCATTAGTCATGGGTTGTAGTCGTTTCATTTTATTTTATTAAATTTATAATTTTAGTCTATTTGTGATCGTGAATCAACAGCGCCGAAATAAAGGGAACTCAAAACAAAGTTGTTTTTGAGTTCCCTTTATTTCGGCGCCCTATAAAACGGGTTATAATCCTAAATAGTATTAAAAATGCGAAAGTAACTCTGTCTGTCTGTCTTTCTGTCTGTTTGTCTGTCTTTGCTTCACGCCTAAACTACTGAACCGATTTGTGTGAAATTTGGTACAGACATAGTTTTTAACTTGAGAAAGGACATAGGATAGTTTTTTTTTTTTTGCGAGATAAACCAAAAATCTGCCGGAAGTCACTATTCCACGCGAACGAAGTCGCGGGCAAAAGCTAGTTATGTAATAATTATACTGTTTAGCATTGAACGCTAAACAGTTTATTACATATACCCCGGTTTCGGTGTAAATTTTAACACTTCTTGCTTCCTTTGTTTGTGCGAAAACCAGCCAGAAAGGTCCAGGCCACCTCACCACACGGGCTCAGCAGTACGGGTTGGTAGATGTCATATGGCTTCGAATGTTTTGTTTCTTAGACATACCGGTTTCTTCACGATTTTTTAAGAGCAGTGGTGATGAAATAAATTACACAAAGTATAATGCGCCTGCCTGGGATCGAACCCACGACTTACTGTTTTATTTTTATAAAATGTTGCCCCACACTAGGAATTTCTCCTGTATCGTGGGTGCGTTCACAAACATTTAAACTCACATACACAAATACCCAGACCCGAAACAACTATCTGCAGGACATACAAATATGAATTGTTCCTTAAGGGGATCGAACCCGCAACACGCAGCGAAGCAGTCCAATCGTTCAGCCACTGCACCAGCCGTGCCGTCGTTTGTAAGTCGGAACCGCCCCCGCTGTGTGAAACAGTTCATGATTTCGTACAATTTCGCCACCTCGTATCAACATATTATTTGGGGCTCTAAAAGGGTTTTTCTTAAAGCTTAGGATAAGACCCGGATCGCAGTTGATAACGGTAGAATTTTATTAAGAAATGTAAGTCAATAATATTTTATTTACTACATAAATCTGTGCTTTAGTTACAAATACGGGGGAAATAGTTACCCATTGAGGAAGTATACGTATAAGTATAATTTACACGAACTAATATTGGATCCAATGGGTTATTCCGTACTGGAAAAATCTGTTAAAAATGTTCTGCTAATATGTAAAACTACGTACGAATTATTGCTAACCGCGCAAGCCTAGGTAGCTCTTTGTTCAAAACTAATTTTAGTTAATGTATATTGATATTTTACTCGGGAGGAGCTCGTGGCTTAATAAGAACTGCCACTCGGGTCGATCTTTAAGTAAAGCTGTGCTTGCCTAGGTCGGTCTGTAGATGGCTGACCGCCCGACAAACCGAGTTTCCTCCGTGCCTCGGAAGGCACGTCAAGCTGTGTTGGTCTTGGCTGCCATATATATAGATCTTTGGCAGTCGTTACAGGTAGTCAGTGACCTGAAATTCTTCCTGATAATACCTAGTATTAACTGGGTTGTGGGGGTCAGATAAGCAGTCGCTTCATGTAAAATACTGGTATTCAGCTGCATCCGGTTAGACTGGAAGCCGACCCCAATATAGTTGGGAAAGGGCTAGGCAGATGATGATGTATATTTATTGATATTTTACAAATAAGTTGACTGCATCGTTGGTCTAGTGGTAGCAAGCCCGACTGCTGAGCATAAGGTGCCGGGTTCGATTTCCTGATAGGGCCAAAATGTTATTGGGTTTTCCTTAAGGAGTTTCTTTGTAGCAGCCACGGAGTCTGGATAAGTGTCCAGATAATGGCAATAGGCACGCCCGCTTGTACATGGGACTTAAAACATAACCGGTGAAGTACGGGTGTTTTACTATTAGGGTACACCCCTGCCTAACCCTTCGGGAATTACAGACGTGATGTTTTGTTATGTAAAAAAAACAAGTCAGTATAAAAACCCGACTGCGACAAAAAAACGACGCTGAAAAAGTATGAAACAAGATTTTCAGGATAGCACAAAAAGAAAAGCCGTAGTCACACGGTATTAAAGTGTTTAGGTTGGTACTTATAACGTGTGACTACTTTTTCAGCGTCGTTTTTTGTCGTAGTCGGGTTTTAGTTTTTAACTTTTTTTTATTTAAACAATTTTGGTGTTAATTTTTTTTTTACTTTTGACTTTTTGTCGGCTAGATGGCGTGATTTTAAATTTGAGCAATATTTTGGAAATTTACAAGTGAGGTCCTTTCAAATGATACCAAACACGGCGTATTTATAACCATTTTTATTTTTTAAGTCTTACTTTTTGTCCGCTAGAGGGCGCCAAATCGCTTTTTGTGACACGTCACGTAGCCTATGTTCAGCGGAAAATTAAGACGGTTCTAACGATACGTCATAATAATATGTCGAGTTCCGGTAAGTGATTAGAAGCTATGAGGGAACAGATGAAGATACATACATACATAGCCAGTCAAAATCATAACCCTCCTTTGGCTTTGCCGTAGTCGGGTAAAAACAGAAACCTTATAATTAGTTCTAAACCTCAGAATAAGAAAACAAGCTAACCTAATAAAATTAAATCTTCTTTTAAAAAACATCTCAATTTCAATAACGCAAAATAATAAAAACAAAACTTTATAAATCTGAGTCAAAGCAAGTGTTTTTTTGTTTCCAAAACGTCCATGTCTTTCGTAAATCTTGACATTTTATGTGCTTCGCAGTACGAGACTCTCGGTAACTTTGCTAACTTCGAAAGTGTCTTACAAGTTGAAAAAAGTAAGGGAAGACTGCCAATTTCACTTGTTACCGGGGCATGTATAAGCCGATTGGCTTTCATGATAAAGAAATTTTCTAAGAGAAAACTTGTAATGCTTTTCTTAAATACTTAATAATTATATTTTTGTAGATAATTATGTTGTTTATGTTATCATATCAATCAGTTCAGATTCGACTTAAAGCGATACGTAATGTTGCGTATAGCTTAAGGGAGCTAAAATAAAATCAAATTATAGTTTAATGGGTTTAACATGGTACAGGATTTTTAATAACTAAACTAAGTGATACCTACTAACTAAGCTACTGATGAAATTAGCACGTCATTCATGCAGTTCAAAGCGAATAAATCACTACCATTGTGAAGCAAGGCTTTCAAATTAGTCAAGCGACAGACTTGCAGTTACGTATGTAGTTTCACTTATCTATGAAACATAGCTCGGTTTTGCATCCACATTTCAAATTATCATACATAAGCTACCATTCAAGCATTTTTGTTGGGGGGTGGGAAATAATCAAATAACTCCTCCCGCTCTGGGCAGAGCAGTAGGAAGTGTCAGACTTCTACTGACTAAAAACCACCCATGTTCGTTTCTAGCCCTTTGCGTCGAGGCCGCGGTATCTCTTTCGAATAACCCGCAGCCCCGACGGGACCATTCAAGCTCTTTACTATGAGAAAGGAGCCAAAAACAAAACTTAATCAACTCAAGCCAAAAACAAACACAAATTGCTTCAAAATAGCAATACAACCGGTTTCAATAAGGAAGCTAAAACTCCTAACGCAGCTAAACCTTATAGTGTAGGACAATCAAACAACAGGGTATAGCCTGAGAGCCGAGCAAAGCGTTGATATAGCAAACATAGCCCGAGAGCTCTTGGAATCTATTTGCTCACTTTTTTTATGTGCGCAGAGGAAAAGTGTGGGAAAAAAGGGTTTGAAAAGCTGGTTGTACTTTTAAAACCAAGGTCATTGTTCAAGGTTGAGGTTGTTAAGACGAGTTTGTGTAACTGCTTGGTTGTTTTATCTAAAGGGCACGAAAGTTTGGTCCACTTTTAAAGTCAAGGTCATTTATCCAATGTCAATTGTTTAACTGCTACTTTGGTCATGTTTTAGAAGTGCAAATGTAAGTTGAGCGTGGGATAAGTTTACTTGAACGGAGATTTTGGCAGCTATACTGCTAAATATGACACCTCCTTTTCTCGATTTAGTGTGACCGCCTTGTGTCCTGCCCCTTATCTCTCTTCATAACCTCCACTGCTGCCCTATCCGACCAACCTCGGTCTATACTCTCAGAGTGAGAGAAGACGTAGTGTACCTTTGTTTGTAAACAGGCACCTATATAGGTATTAGTACATTTTGATACAAGTGCGGAAAGTTTTTTATCCATTATTTATTTTTATGAGTGGTAATTACAACCTAGCAGCTGTTAGGCCAGCATCGGAGATGAGTGAATTGTCTAAAAATTGCACACTTGGTTTTTTTCCCATACGGATCGTGATACCTACTTGCATTATCTAGGTATATCTATGTCTGTGATCACCACAGATATTAATAGACCTAGATGACTTAAGGCGAGGTTGCACTACTTTTTTTTTTTTTTGGTGGGTGGAAAATCATCGAATGACCCCCCCCCGCTCTTGGGCAGAGCGAAGGGGAGTGTCAGACTTCTACTGACTAAAAACCGAACCCATGTTCCTTCTTTGCCCTTGCGCCGAGGCCATGTAATCTAGTACAAAATACCGCGGCCCCGACGGGCGTCGGCCCTTGCGGGCCCCTCCTTGCTGACATCTCTTTGAGGCGCGCGTGGAACACGAACGCGCCGCCGACACGGTCTGTTGCCGTCATGACGACGGCCGGACGGCGAGCTAGCCCATTACTCACCGTCCACAGGCCCGCGTCTACGGTGGCCGGAAGCCATCACGTGGCCCCCGACGCCCGGAGCGCCTTCCGCGCCTTCCGCGGCGGCTGGGACGTTGAGAGGATCGCTCCCTCTCTCGTTCCGCCACCTCCTTCGCATGCATCACTGCTTCGCAGAAGGAGGCGACGGCGTCCCATTCCTCCTCGCCCCGGACCATGGCTTGCACCAGGGCCGGACGTGAGAGGTCACCGCCGCCGATCGCCGCTAGGTTGCACTACTTTGTTTTTATGTACGCACGACCTCACCCCCCGCCCTGCCGCGCGAGCGATATAATGCCTAAATTTTGACTGTTTTTTCTCTCTTGGAGAAAAATGATAAAGAAATTATACATTATGTGACCCGAGATAATACACATTTTTTACGACCTTTATTATGATATAAGTTTTATTTTTCAAAGCCTAATATAACTCAAGTAAAACGATTATTTAGCCATCATTTGGATATGTCTTTGCGATTTAATTGGATGCAGTGAAGTGTAAGTAATCGTGTATCGCATGCCCGGCATATCATGATCGAAGAGTCAACTATGTAATACATTTTTTTCAAAATTTAAATCCGTTCCATGTACGAGTAAAACGCTATTGTTGACGACGTTTATCGGGCTAACCTCGCCTTAAGACTTCGCGTGTCTAGCTTACGTACAAAAATCGTAAGTAGCCACTTTCGCGCTCAGTCTGCATCGGTGTTTAAGCGCTAGTCGGACGTCGGCGCTTGTGCAAGGCGGGGGCCGCCGTACGCGATTTTCATACGCTAAATAGTGCTTGTGACGTCATAATAGGTAGAAATGGCACGCTTGGTTTTCATACAGATCGTGATACTTGCGTTATCTAGATCTATCTATATCTGTGGTCCCAGTAATACAAAATACGAGTGTCAAGGGATGGGGCGGCAACTACAAAGTGTCAACCCGGGGTTTTCATTAGGCGTTGTTTGTTTGATGTTACAACTATCAGTCGTAAACGTTTGTCTGTGGTGTAATATCATTCCGTTCACTTTGGATATACTAGAGAAATGGTAGACTTGGTCTTAGGTTGAGCTTGTGGGGTATGAGCAGCATTATATTGTTGGTTATAGACCCTGCAATTTACATGACATAAAGTTACCTACACCTAATAATAAAGGTTTACCCGTTTTTTTAGCGGGTGGGGAAATCATCAAATAACTCCTTACGCTTTGGGCAGAGCAGAATTGAGTGTCAGACTCTTACTGACTAAAACCAATCCGTGTTCCTTCTCATGTTCTTTGCGTTTCAAGGCCACGGTAAATCTTTCAAACAAATTCCGCAACCCAGGGAGGCACTGGCCCTAGCAGCCCAATCTATTGTGCTGACAATTTAGTTAGCCACAGGTGTATATTTAGGATTATCATCAACTTTCTGCGCTAATCCCATTCTACTTGAGGTCAATGCAACGTGTTTTATTCTTCCATTTTCCCCTGTCAGATGACCATCCATCCATCTTTTCTTTAACCTTCCTCTCCCTCCCTCTCTTCAAAACATCTATCTTCTATATATCTATCTATATAAAAAGAGAAGTCCTGATTGACTGACTCATCAACGCCCAGCCCAAACCCTTAGACCTAGAAAGCTGAAATTTTGCACATAGGTTTTCTCTTTATTGTAGACAAGGAATAAGGAAGGACTTTTGGAAATTCAACCCCTAAGGGAGTCAAATAGGGGATGAAAGTTTGTATGGAACATCGTCATTTTCATCCGGGCGAAGCCGCTGGCAAAAGCTAGTTCATTAATATTCATCACTTTTTTGGTTGTGTTGAGGATGTTTCCATGATTCTATCCGTAACCCAGAGTGTGCTTAGTAAAAATTACGTACATTCAGATTTCATAGACGTTTTTTTAATGCACTCCAGAAATAATGCTCCATTAAACCTTTCTTTGTATTAAAAGTCAAATGCTAAGTGTTCATTTCCATTTTCCGCAAACCCAAAACAATATAAATAATAGAACTGGTAATAATCACCTCCATACTATATAGAGCTACAATGAATGAAAATTAGCTTTTAATGATGGCCTCGAAGGGCTCGATCTCGGCTTATTCGGCTGATATTTGGGTCATATAATTACGAGGAAATTGCTTTTTGTTTTGTTACAATATACGGAGTAGGTAGCTTTTGGAGTAATAAGGTGCATTAGTACAGAAGTCATCTTTTGGTCTTTTGCTGGTTCAAAAAGAGGTTTTTAACGTACATTCACATAATTATCATCAAGAAGGTCATTATTAGTCTAAAGTAGCGTTGTACAATTCCGACAATAAAACTCCAACCGCTTTAAAACTGAAATTATAAACAGGGTCAGGGTATCCTAAACAGGGCCAAGCGGTACTTCAAGCCTGTGGACAGCTTTCAATCAATATTGTATAAAGCTCAAGTCCGGTCCGGCATTGAGTAAATTGCTGTCACCTTTGGGAGGGCTCAGCCAAATACCAACTTGCCACACTCGACTCTGTAGAGCGCAGAGCCAGGAGGCTGATTGGTGACGCTAAACTGGTTGCCAAGCTAAATAGCCATGTCCACCGCTGCAGAGTTGCATGTCTGTCGGTCTTCTACAGACACTTCGGAGAGCGTGCGCAAGAGCTCCACGAGCTTATTCCACCATCTCCCTTCTTCCATCGAGAGACTAGACGTACTGCAGGTTATCACCCATACCTTGTCGATGTTCCACACATTCGTACGAAGCGTTTTGCTAAATCTTTAATTATTCGTACAGCCAAGGAGTGGAACTCCCTGCCTGCGACGGTTTTCCCGAGTTCATTTTGTTATAACCTCAATCTATTTAAGTCGCGAGTAAATAGGCTTCTTCTGCCTCATCTCTGCCCTTAGGGCAAGATTGAACTAAAGAGCAAGCCCATATAAAAAAAATGCAAATCATAGTACTTTTTGTAGAAGAATCGGAAGAAGTGGTTGCTTACATAACAGCTTTGGCACTACAATAATGCAAGTATACTACCAATTATGTCACTCAAAAACTCACCCTCCGTATCCCATAGGCAGAAACAACGCAATGCCTGCACGATATCTGTTTCTGCATTCTTCGATCTCAAATAAGGTTCTCTTTTTGCGCCACGTTACATGCTATGAAAACTCCATTACTTACTAATCCATGTTACAAATGCAAAAACTTTCAGTTGCGTGAACGAGGTTTAATTTTTCATTGGTTTGTTCCTAGTTTGATGGGTTCCGTATGAAAAATGTAGAGATTTCTTTAACAGTTGGTTTTTTATGTATTCAGTAGCGGTCGCTTGATGAGGTAATTATTAGATGATGCGTAAGTAAACAAACTATGTATTTTTCAACACACTTGCTCATAAAGTGGCTATAATTTCACCGCAATTAGGCACGTAATGACACCTATAATCAAACTGTGACTGTTTCATTGCTATTATTCACTAGTGAGTTATAGGTTTTTTTTTAAAATTTTATTGGTTGAGTTGCTATGTTCATAAAAAAGTTTCGATACAAAAAAGATCGTGTTCAATAGTAAAAATAAATTAATGTACCTAGTGCTTCCCCATTTCATGCAACTTTGAATTTAAATAGATAATTTCAACTAATACGTTTTTAATAAATGAATCTTTCACTCAAATAATATAACTTTTGTTTTCTCTGTAATAAAGAAAAAAAAAATCCCCATTTTGTCCGTGGCTAAAACTCTATCCGCGAAAAGTCAAAAGTATAAAAACCACATTCTTTTAGTCTATGGGCGATCGTCATTGTTACAGTAGTGGCGCCACTGGTCAAGAAAAAATGCATCGCTACGTCAAACTTAGTACATTTATTTTAGTTCCGTGTTTTCCCGCCTGCATAGATATCTTGGTAGAACTGTAGATGCGCGCGCATTAATTTTTCCAACTATTGTAAAAAAAAAAAACAGAACTTGTTTTAACTGTTGAAGTTGGTAGAACTGTAGATGCGCGCGCATAAATTTTTCCCGCTATTGTGAAAAAAAAAAACGGAACTTCTTTTAACTGTTGAAGATGACTTTTTAGGATTATTTTCTTCACAAGTGTGTTGAAAAACGTCGTATGATACACGTGTGTATTGATGATTACCGTCCTCGGCTTTCTTAAGACCCTCACCTGACGGCTCGGGTCTCAATGGCGCCTCTGCGGTAATCACCAACGTTACACACTTGTACCATAATGTACTATTAACAAGAAAAGAGTGTGTTTAGTAAAAATTGTGAACTAAAAGTAGTACTTACTACTTAAAACGGGATATTTAAGTCTTGACACTTATTTACAGTACCTGTAAGTTAGGGAGGTCCGATTATGCTTCAACTTCGTAGTTTCTTGAGAGGTAGTAAAAATATAATTTTGATCGAGTGAATAGTGGGTTTATGCTATCAAGTAATGCATTATAATAGTTGGGAAACGGCTAGGCAGATAACAATAAATACTGAAATATGAGACAATTATTTTGAAAATATGAAAGGTCACAAATTTTTCATTATTCTTCCCAATGTTTACATTAATAAGTGTCAACAAAACAACACCAAAACCACGATAACATCACCCCATTCACAAAAACTCATTCCAATCTCTTTCTAACCGAATAAACATGTATATTAATACCATTTGTATATAAATCAAAACACTCTTTCAAACACAATAATCGACTGCTAACTCCTCACGTGGAAACGAGCCATCAGAGCCATCAACGTTGTCAACGTTCTCATGAATTGTAAATATGTGAAAGGAATGAGAATGATGCGTTTCGCTTTGACTTTCGAACGTGGTTTACGGATATAGTCGAGATTGAAAGATTTTCCTCACACTAGGAATTTCCCCTGTACCATGGGTGGTTCACAGACATTTAAACTCACTTATTATACAAATTCCCAGACACGTAACAACTATCTGTAGGCCATACAAATATTTGTTCCGTGCGGGGATCGAACCCGCACGTAGCGCAGCAGTCAACTGATTGAGCCACTGCACCAATCGTGCTGTCAAGATCAGATCAATCGTAGAGTCTCATAATGCGCCTACCACGCACTCACACTTCACCACAGTCTTGCCTGCGCGATTACACGGTGCACACAGTACATCGCGCGTGTGGTTGGTAATGGTAATACAGTTTTACCAACCATACGCGCGATATACTGTGAAGTGTGAACAAAGAGCTAGTGTGGTGAAGCTTGAGCGTGTGGTAGGCCCATTCGATACTAGCATATTGCCAATGACTTTTGAGCAATAAGTGTGTTAGGTCGGCTTACATGACTGTATGGTATAGAAATAATTTAAAGCTAAAACTAAATAATACCAGCCGCTCGGGTTCATCTTCAGGTTGAGCTACGCTCTCCTACGTTTGTCCGTAGATGGGTGACGACCCATTACACAACAAGTTTCCTCCGTACCTCATAAAGCATATTTTTTGTTTATCATTCTTTTCAGGTAGTCAGTGGTTCAAAAGTCTGTCATTGTTGTTTGAATTGTTGGACAGACTTTTGAACCACTGACTACCTGTTTTACCAAAGGGTTATAAATAAATAAAATAAAAAGCCTTTTATTTCTTGCATTATAAATATACAGCTTAGTAAGTAATAGATCAAAAAGTTGTTTGGAAAAAGAAAAATGAATATATGCTAGTTTTTTTACAATCTATATCTTAAAACTATTGTTAAACTAATAAATTGCAAGAACCCCTCCTCAGGTGAAGGTGAAGGCCTCCTCTAAAGAAATCCATTTGTCTCTGTGTTGCGCTATTTGCGGCCAGCAGGGGCCAGTGATTTTGACTATTTCGTCTACCCATCTCGTGTAAGGTCTGCCTCTGAGGCGCTTACCCTGTGGGCCCTTCCATTTAGTTACCCTGCCGGTCCACCTCTCGTCTGTTAGCCTCGCTACGTGTCCTGCCCACTTCCACTTAAGTTTTTTAGCAAAGCTTAAAGCATCTTTGGCTTTGGTTATTTGTCTAATTTTAGTGTGTCGAATTTTTTGGAGCTTATTAATATTCAGCATGCTTCGTTCCATTGCGCGTTGGCAAGTAGTTATTTTGTTTTTTACTTTCGTAGTATATTTCCAGGTCTGACACGCGTAGGTAAGGCATGGTAGGAGGCATGAAGTCCATACTTTTGTTTTGAGATTAATTGGCATGTTGCTTTTAAATATTTCTTTTAAGGACCAGTACTTATTCCAAGTATTTTGTGCTCTGCGTTCAACCTCTTGTTCATTTTGTTTATTGTCGAAGCCAATTTGTTTCCCAAGGTATATGTATTTGTCTGTATATTTCAAAATTTCATTGTCTATTAATATTTTGACATTTGTGCTGTTTGTCATGACCATTGTTTTTGAAAGATTCATTTCAAGTCCCACCTCATTACTGGCTGCGTTTAGTGAGTCAAGCATAGTTTGTAAATGTACGTGGGATTCTGAAAGTAGTACTAAGTCATCTGCGAAGCGTAGATGGTTTAAATATTTGCCATTTATGTTAAGTCCTATTTTGTCCCAGTTAAGTTTGCTTATTATTGACTCTAGGATCGATATAAATATTTTTGGGGACAACGGGTCTCCTTGTTTCACTCCTCTTTTGATGGGAAATGAAGGGCCAGTAACTTCTAGTTTTATTTTGGCTGTGCTTCTCTTGTAAATATTTTTAATTACTTCTATATACTCTGGTTCAACGTCTTGCGCCTGTAGAGCAGTCCAAATACTGGAGTGGGACACGGTGTCGAAAGCTTTTTTATAATCTACGAACGCCATGTAGAGCGCTCTTTGCTTTTCCTTGTATTTTTCTATTATTAATTCTAGTGTGTGTATGTGATCGATGGTTGAAAATTTCTTACGAAAGCCTGCTTGCTCGATTGGTTGTTTTGATTCTAATGTGACGCTAATTCTTTTGTTTATGATAGAAGAGAACAATTTGTAAATACATGAGAGTAAACTTATAGGTCTGTAGTTAGCAATGTCTTTCGGATCTCCTTTTTTGTAGATAAGAATAATTTCTGATTCTAGCCATTGTGATGGTATTTCGGCAGTTACTAAGATTTGATTAAATAAATATGTTAAGGGTGGAATCAGTATCGCGTTTGCAGCTTTAATGGTTTCGTTGGTTACCAAAGGGTTACCCAGTATTATGTAGGTTGTGGAGGTCAGGTTTTTGCGTTGGTATCCCTACCACCCTGCTTAAATAAAAGTGTCAACCCCTAATACAAGAGACATAACAGTATAAGATACAAAGGTGGTGAACTGAAGATTTTATTTATTCGCCTAATACACAGATTTCATCATCATCATTTCAGCCGAAAGACGTCCACTGCTAGACATAGGCCTCCCCTAAGTATGGCCACATTGACCGGTTCCGTACGTCTTTTTTATATTCCAAGAAACCAAACTCCTAAAATAATTCAAAGTTTTGCGTCTCATTAAGTCAATAATAACTCCGAAATAACTCTCGTTAACGATTTCCTTAATAATATTCTATCTTTGTAACTTTCAGGGATGGCCGGAAAGTTTCTTATTTTATTGGCATCCTTCACCGTGACCTAGTTTCCAAGATTCCGGCTTAATTAACTGAGCAGATATTGAATTATCTATCTGTCTTTTGGGCTTAGTAAACAGGTTTGTGACTGAATGGGTTATTTAATGGTGTTCATTTGGTGGCATAAAGGTGAAAAGATTGAGAGTGTGATGTTGATAAAAAAAAAAATAGTGCATGGCATCATCATAGTGTTCATATATATATTTCTTCTGTACGTGTGTTTGTCACTGAACTCCTCCTAAACGGCTAGACCGATTGGAATGAAACTTTCTGTATTTGTGTTCAAGTGGATTTGAGAATGGATAAGATTTACAATTGGACCCGGTAGGTGGCGCTGCTGTCCGAGCAGGACGACGTCTGCCAGGTCCGCCAGTAATTTATTAAACTACAAAAGTGATGAATTTAAGTGTTGATGGAAGAAGGCCAAATAAAATATTAATGGATTGTGTGAGGGATATGAGAGAGAATGGAGTAAATGATGCTGTCACTCCAGACAGTGGAGAACGGAAGAGGGAAACTCGTTGACCCGTAGTAGAATGGGACAAATACAGAAAGAAGATGATGAATTTATTTTATTTTTATATTCCTTTATTGGCCAACCAACAATTGCTTACACTAATAATATTTTTTTTTTTTAATATTTTTTTATTGTTGTTATGAGAAATATTTAAAAATGTAATAAGTTTGTGTAAAGATATTTAAAGTATGTATAAATTATGTAAGGTTAGTGTAACAATTTATTATAGGTTAGCACCGCATGCCCCTTAAACAAAGTGTACCACAGTCCACAAGCACTGAACTTATTATTTAACTCCATTATCAAGTTCAAAAAAAAGTTCTTGATGGGATAGAAAACCATAATAAACAGTAAAACAACAGAGATACCTACACAAAAACAGTACAGTACAAAATTAAAATCAGTATCAAAACAAGAATCAAAACCAAAATCAAGATCAGAAAATGATGAGTGCTAAGTATCGATAGCGTCAAACTATTAAGTTTGTTTATTGTCAGAAAGTTAAAGCAAGTTGCTGTTTTAAAACCGAAGATATTTTTGGGAAGAACAGTCTGGAATAAAACTCTACAGTTTTTAATAAATTCTTATAATATAATCCTGGTTAGCAGTAGCAAAGCGGCTTTGTATCCCAAAAAAGTACACCGTGTTTCATTATATTTCGTCGCTTCATTCTTCAGATACAAATAACCATGTAGTGCCTTTATTCTACAAGGCTCTATTCGCACGTTTAAAGAATCGACTTTAGTCGATTGTCATTTTTTTTTTTGTATCTGTGGTGTGGACCTCACTAGCGTGGCGTGATATTCGTGCCGTCATTCCTTTTTCTTGCGAGGCATCGTTCGCACGCGCCTTAAAAACTAGTGAATATTACGTGCTCAGCAATCGTCATTAAAATGCCGAAAAGAAGAAATCTGGATAGAATTGAACGTTATCAACGTAAAATTCGAATACTAGAAGATCATCAAAGAAAATGTAGGTAATAGAATTATTTATTCGTCATCGGAAGAGTCCTATAAAAATTCAGGTTAGTAAACCGTTACTCTTAATAAGTGTATGATTGTGTGTTGGTGGAAAAATATTTAAGAGCAATATAGTTCAATCTATATTGTAATGCCTGGAGGTTGACCGTGTGTCATCACGAAGGTAGCTCACTATACCTACAGCCTAGAGATTAACCACGTGTTAGCACGCCTGGAGGTTGACCGTGTGTCATCACGAAGGTAACTCATTATACAGCCTAGAGGTTGACCGTGTGTCATCACGAAGGTTATCTGTAATTGTCCAAAAGACGATTACGTTAAAAGAAATAAAACGCCTGGAGGTTGACCGTGTGTCATCACGAAGGTAACTCACTATACAGCCTAGAGGTTGACCGTGTGTCATCACGAAGGTTATCTGTAATTGTCCAAAAGACGATTACGTTAAAACAAATAAAACGCCTGGAGGTTGACCGTGTGTCATCACGAAGGTAACTCACTATAAAGCCTAGAGGTTGACCGTGTGTCATCACGAAGGTAATCTGTAATTGTCTAAAGAACGATTACGTAAATAAAACGCCTGGAGGTTGACCGTGTGTCATCACGAAGGTAAACACTGTTTTAAGCTTTCACGGTTCATAACTATATTAACCAATAACAATCACGGAAGATATCCCGTAGGTGACATTTTAAATATTTTTATCACGAAGGTAATTTGTAATTAATACAAAATTAAATAAAATGCCTGGAGGTGGATCATGTTACATGTACCCTCATGACGGTTATTTATAATACCGCCTTAGTGTTCTTAAACTTCCTGAGAGATTAATCGTTTGTTAATACAATGTAAGAAGTCAAAATTACGTCTACCCTCAATTTTCAACTTTTATTATTTTATTGTTTTACACATTGAATGACGCCGATCAGACTGATATTTAAACATGTCACCCATGATGACACATGATGGCGAGTAGGAATCCACCCCAGTACCTGAATTGGATCCTGGTAATATCTCCGCCTTAGGCGAGACCATGGAAGAGACGCCAAAGTTTGTCGCCAAACCTAACGCCAAATTCCATTTCATTCCATTCCATTATTACAAGCCCTTAATTAAATTATGAAATTTCGGTCGCAGTAATCGAAGGTACCCGTCCGTATCCCTGACCATAGGGTAGGGGGGGGGTACAGCAGCAGCAACTAGGCCACGGCATAGCCGTGTAAAGGGTTAGGCTTGTTTCTTGACGATGGCAAAGACAAAGTTCAGGACATTACAATTTTAAGCGACAGGTGTCGCTTGCTGTACGATCTGCATTTTTATAAAATTAAATATATACCTAATGCAAGATAGTGATCGTGATAAATTGCTTTTTGGAAGCAAGCTTTCGTAAAAGATAAAAACCACGAAAGTGATCGAAAACCATGGTTTTCAAATCAAGAAGTCCGCTGCAATAGTTAAAAACTCCTACTTCGTAACAGGCAACAATCAATAATTGTCGTGCCTCTCCTCGCTTCTCGTCGAACAAGGGGGGGGGGGGGGGTAAGGCCCAAGGAGGACTGCCCCAGCACCGCGCAAGCCAAGCGCAGCTCAAAGATCACTGATGATCCATTAATTCTTAAGTGGATAATTATATATCTAACCACTCAAAACGTCCCGACCGCTTTAGCGGCTTTTACTGCCATCTACACTTCGAAGTTTCGAACGCAGTATTATCTATGAAAACGTTCAAAGAGGTTCAATACTGTTTTATACAGATGGCGCTGTATTAAATTACGAAGGGTATTCAATTTCATTATTAAAAAGTGAATCAATTAACAACTAAGTATTTCATTCTGTATCGCAGCAATGATTTAGTTTCCAAAATATTTTTGACTCCTGAACCTTTAGAGGACAAAAAGGTTATTTTAAATTCAAAGGTTTTAAATAAGTGTGTTTTACACTGCTCACTTTAAAATGGAGAACCATAACATTGCAGCTAGACTTTTACCTAAAGATGGATTTATGGCAAGTATTGGCATAAAGGAAACATAACTTTTAGTTCCTATTTATAAAGAACATCGTAAATACTTACGTTTTCAGTTTGATCATACATACGAGTTTAACGCAATGCCCTATGGTTTATCTGTTGCGCCTAGGTTTTTTCACGAAGTTGATGAACCAGGTTATTCACCTAAGACACAAGGGTCAGTAATATCTCTCGATGACATCTTTGACATCGGTAATACTTAAGATAAAAATGTCGTGACAACGTTAATGAAACATTGCTTAAATGCTTAGGTTTTGTAATTGATTACAAGAAAAGAAAAAAAAAAATGTCTTGAACCACGACAAATTCGTAAGTTTTAGGTTTTATATTTTATAGCGTCGTTATGTCACTGGGCCTGCCAGATGACAAACAAACAGGGATAATGCGATGATCATTATGTTGTCTTTTCTTCCTAGCTGTTAGAATACGGAACGAAAGTTAGCTAGTTAGTAGTTGATTGGTTGAGTACTTACTGCAGCTTGTCCTGCAGTAAGATATTTATATGGTTGGTTTATACACCAAAACTCTCAAACGTCAGAAGATTTAGCCCTTCAAAGGTCTCTCTGAAGTGACCAAGTGGTCAAGGTGACTTTGAAGACTTTGACCTAGAGCGGTGGAGACGGATTTTCAACTCAACTTAACACACAACGTATTGAGAAGAGATTACCATTTCGATTTAGAAATCTACACTAACGCTTTTAGAACAGGCTGGGGGCAGTCTATAACGGAAATCGAGCAAAGGGTGGCTGGAAAATCCAGCGGTATGTCTTAGAGGTTTGATGCTTTGCAAGCTTGCATTCTAACTGCTCCGTATTGCTTCGTGTGGAGAACACATCTGCTATCAGCTATATTAAATGTATGCATGGAGTTCGATTCCCACATTTAAATTAACTGAATAAATCTATTTGGCAATGGTGTGAGAAGCGAAATATATTTCTATTTGCGTCATACATTAACACATTTCATATTAAAAAAGTGAATCAATTAACGTCGTTGCGTCATACATTAACACACGACAATGTAGATGAAGAATCTCGGATTTGGCTTTCCAAAAGATAGTTAAAATTTTAGGTAAACCAAAAATCGATTTATTCGCTTCCCGCACAAATATCATAATGTAGCCAAAACTTTCCATGAAGACCGAACCCTGATTCCATAAAAGTCGACACTTTTACAGTTAGTTGGCAATCTACCTTTTTCTACGATTTTTCCCCCGTGTGCTTTAAGCCTAAAATGTTTGAGAGAAATTATTGACGACTCAGCCACTGGCATCCTAGTCTTTCCTTTTTGGCCTGGCTAATCTTGGTTTCCCTTGCTGAGAAGAATGCTCATGTCAGATATGGACATAGGGACAGGAAGCATCATACGGCGCTATCAATAGTCACCGAATCTGTCCTTTCATTTCTCCTCGGAAATAACATTGAAGCAGACGAGAAAATGAAACGTCTAGGTAGGTACTGAAAGGTATTTACAGGCAAAAGCCATCTCATCCCAAGTAAAACACAACTTGGGATCCAAAAATAGTACTGGACTACGTTTCCCAATGGTACTCATTGGAAAAACGTAATAATCTTGACCCTAATAGACTATCAAAAAAAAAAAAAAAGCATCTTTTGTATGCGTTCTGTACTTCAAATCGAGTACAATTTGTCTCCAATAATGGAGTGCAAAATATCCACAAATCTCCCACTGGTATCTATACCGCCGTATATACTGGTATCTATATGTATATATACATAAACATTACTGACATGATAAAGACTTCTGCAGCAAATCGAGAAAAAACCCGTTTTATCTTTACCCAACCTATTTCGTAGAGAACCCCAAAATATGCCCTGCAAAAACTCTCGTTGATTACCTTTAGGTAACATCTGCTTCACGAACTGAAGAAAACGATAGTATTTTGCTTATCGTTAAAAGACCATGTAAAAAGCATCGTCATAAACTATCAGTAGGTGGATTAAGCAGACCCTAGCGGAGAACAAGTCACAGTATTCAGTGCGCACAGCACGCGCTACGCCTCCACCTCGGCGGCGGCTTCCGCTGAAGTATACATATGTGTTGACACCATCCGGAAGACGGCTGGTTGGGCTAGTTCGTCTTAGACATTTTCTGGGTTCTAAAACCGACCCAATCAATTAATGATGAGGGAATGTATGCTCGATCTATCTGCGCCATAAGTAATTTAAATCTAGAATTATTATTAATTACTATAGGTAATACTTACCTACTAATAAATCAAAATACATATAGGTATTTATTGTTTTTGTCTGTTGTTCAAATAATGATTAGGAACTTAATAATTTATAGTTATTTACTATTAAGAACAATTTGTTTTTTGATATCAAAATAAAAGTTTTCTACTGTTAATATAAAACTTTACATAATAAAGTTTTATTTACTAATATGAGAACATATCTCTAAACATCTACATGGTTATTTGTATCTGAAGAATGAAGCGACGAAATATAATATAAGATCAAACGAACTTCTTGAAGTGAAGTTCGATCAATATTATATGAGTCGCTTCATTCGAAGATACAAAGTCCTCACCCACCCAAACCCATCGTAGAAAACTGATCTCTAAACAAGAATGACGGCACGAATATCACGCCACGCTAGTGAGGTCCACACCACAGATACAAAAAAAAAAATGACAATCGACTAAAGTCGATTCTTTAAACGTGCGAATAGAGCCTTGTAGAATAAAGGCACTACATGGTTATTTGTATCTTCGAATGAAGCGACTCATATAATATTGATCGAACTTCACTTCAAGAAGTTCGTTTGATCTTATATTATACAACAATACTAATTACTTCAAAAGTTAGAACTTCTTAATATTCTCCGGGAACTGAAAACTTTTTCCTTTTTCCACGAGAAGAAGCTACTTGACTGCAATTACGCCAGCTTTTGTTTCACGAATACAGACTTCTTAAGATCTTAGCAGACGTGCTTTTTTTTTATATCGGTGAGCTGTTGCTAACTGTGGTACTCTGAGATACGAGTATATAATGATTAGGTACTTAGGCCGTCACTTAGTAAAGATTTGACATACTTTTGTATGACAACACTGTCGAAACCTTTACTACGGTTAGTTGTTATTCGGGAGGTCGAATCCATCCATCGGTTGATATTCAAATGCCAGTCGCAAGTTTTCAGTAGGACGTAGTCATATTGTGCAGAAAATATTTTATAGTTGCGCCTTGAACATTGTGTTCAAGATTAAAATAAAATTACATTCTTCAACATTCAAATTCGAAGATATGAGACATCTACCAACCCGCTGATGGATTATATTCCATACCTCTCCTAGATCTATAGCCCATGAGAGGCATGAGAGGCCTGAGTCCATGCAGTGGGAACGTTATAGGCTGATGATGACCAAAACACAATCCAGGATCATCGGGAGCATAAATTCAAAATCACGGAATTAGTAATAATAGTAATAGTGTAAGTTCAGTTATAAACCGTGAAAGCTTTTATGCTGATTATTTAGAGTATTTTATCTAAGTTCATAAAATTCAATGTACTCATAGAGGAGCAAAATCACCGATGCTAAAAGTAGAACGTCTACTAAGGCCTTAATGCAAGAATTTAGTTCCTGGAAGACGATAATCATAAGAAATGTAGTTTAATTTACTGTAAGGGGATCAATTTTATTCTTTAGAAATGAATCTTTTGAGTGAAAACTTGAGACTCTGGTTTACTGAATGAAAATGAATGAAATGGTGGAAATGGTAAATTGTGCAGTGAATTAATTTACGCCAAATAGAGGCGCCCTACAAAGACGTACACTGACTTTATTTGTGAATTTTGTGATGTTCTTCAGAAAGGACAGGTAGTAATCGCAACTGGCGTGCGTTTATGACCAGATGTCTAAACGTGGACGAGCTAAAAGTAGTATGTAAGGATAGGTAGCAGGTTCATGACGGGAATGCGGGTTTCCGTCAGGGCTATGGGTTGTTCCCCGTCGGGGCTACGGCTTGTTCGAAAGAGATAATATCGCGGCCCTGACACAAAGGGCTAAGAAGGATCATGTGTGGTTTTTAGCCAGTAGAAGTCTGACACTCCCTACCGCTCTGCCCAGAGCGGGAGGAGTTGTGGCGACTAGCGACATCTATCGCAACACCTGCGTACTAACAACGATCGACGGAAATCCTACATCGCGCTATCAACATTATCCGCGACATAAGCCTTTAAAGGAGTTCCCGACTTACATAATGTCGGGCAGCTAGCTCACCGGACACAACACCCGTCCGGTCGGAGGATCCTCGCTTTTCAACGGAGGATGAAGGAACTTTACACCCTGTTCCTCATATCCCCCAAAGAGTCATAATTTGATGATTTCCCAACCCCAAAAAAAAGGATAGGTAGCAGGTGTCTCTCTGCGGTTACTTCCTGCTCCCATGAGAAAAAGGTGTAAGTTTATGTAAGTAATTCATTTAACTTAGTAATAATCAGACTAAAACTGAAACCTTAGATACCATTTTATTTTTTAGAATTTTTTTAAAAATATCTGCATGCACCGTTTGTTGCAGAGCTCGTGATCCGATTATAGCCCATCTGCTGAAATGTTCATAAAGTGCGCTCTTTTGCACACAAAGTCATCATGCAAAGCCTTTTCCCAAGTATGTTGGGGTCGGCTTCCAGTCTAACCGGATGCAGCCGAATACCAGTATTTTACATTAGTGACTGCCTATCTGACCTGTGTCAATAAACAAAGTGTTTAAAGAATATAATTAGGTACGTGGCCTCCTTCTGGCACCCAAATATCATATAATGGGGAGCTGCATATACCATTGTTACAAAAAGAAGTGCAAAAACTAGAAGCTAGATCTGGACTGAGAAACATACAGACTACATAATTTAAAAACCCTCGCCATGTCGAAAAAACATATCACAGACTATAAATAAATCCCCTGTTAACTGCTGTAAGTCCAAACAAAACATATATTTGAAGTCGTTTCACAAACAAAAGCGAAGGACATAAAATATCTCCATGTTTGTCGTAGACTCGAAAGAAAAACGCCTAAAAGTAAAATGGCGGCCGGATTTACGAAGAGTTATGGAGGTGATAATATTAAAGTTTATTTTGTTGTGGAATGAACAAAATTGTTTTAGAAGTCGACAGAAAAATGTTTTGAATGAATTTTGTTTTCTTTATTTTTTTAGCAGTGTGGTGTGGTGTCTACCACACTGCGCTCCGAAACAAGAATAACTGACGTTTTGCTCAAAAAGCTGCTAAGCTTAAATGCCACGGGGCTGGCCTTATCCACCGTATGCCTGTGTAGGTATGGGCTGTGGGCTAAAATAACCACGAAGTGGAGCCGGTCAGAGATGACGGGACTAGCTGGACTGAACCATCGCCTAGTTGTAAACATTAGACCTAGATCGATAGATTTGGCAGTCATGAGGACTATGAGGAGAGACCTTTACCAAGCAGTGTTATGTGGGATTCTCAAGTAAGGACTAATTATGCTAAAAAAAACAAAAAGACAGTGCTTTTAAATGATGTCCTTTTTACCTTATAGCCACATTTCACCATCAAGAGTCTATAATTTTTCGTTTTGGCTGAAATAAAAAAAGATCTATTTGACTTTTTTTCTTCTGTCAAATTGTTTCTACACTCGACGGTGTAATATATGAAAGTCCCGATGTAGGGGTCTGAAGGATTGTTATGTTGACAGACCGATTAAAAGCTTACATAAACAAGGATTGTTTTGAGTTTTGTTCTTTATATTGTACTAGCTTTTGCCAGCGGCTTCGCCCGCGTGAAAATGACGAAACTTTCATCCCCTATTTAACTCCCTTAGGGGTTGAATTTTGGAAAATCCTTCCTTATTCCTTGTCTACATTATAAAGGGAACCTCTGTGCAAAATTTCAGCTTTATAGGTCCAAGGGTTTGGGCTGGGCGTTGATGAGTCAGTCAATCAGTCAGTCAGGACTTCTCTTTTTATTTATATAGAACATTGTAACTAGAGGACCTAGCGAAGGTGACGATAAGGATTAATAAAGATAGGAAAGTCAACAAAGTGTAGAAGTGAAAAGCTGGTGTCAATCATGTGGTCCTTGAAGAAATAATATCCCTAAATAGCAGAATAAATCCATCTTCTTCTTCTTCTATCTGTGGCTATGAAGAACAGGATGTAAAACTCCTCGACACTCCATAGAAGAGGAAGGATCCTCGATATTTTATTTTATTTTTGTGTAAATAATTTATATAATGTAATTTTTGGATGAATGTTATCACGGTTTACGCACCATCTCTTCCTACCGATTTGTACGCCGCGATATGTGGCTAAACATGTCAGAACTTTTTTGTATTTCACTATTATCCTGCATGCAATGTATCATGTACACCATGTTTAAACAAATAAATATTACTTACTTACTCGGGCCAAGTGGTTTTTGTATGGTGGGCTAATGCTCGAAGATAGTTTTCATTTATAATGGTAGAATTACCAGAAGTAAGATTTTCTGTCCTATGTTGCTTTAGCACTTATTGTAGTCGCGCTATAAACTAAACAGTGTAACATGGATACAAAATGTCTATTACCCGAAACTATTTATTAATAACACAAAGAAACTGAAATGAAATGCGGCAGAAAAACAGTCTTAAACGTATTGAAATAACGTGTTTAATAAATTAATTAAACCATCGCAAATAAAAACAGGATGTATGCAGTTTATTCAGCGCAATTAGCTGGTTTACAAAGAAACCCGTAAGAACAGAACAACAGCTATGCGATAACGACCAGTCATTACTAAGTTTGTATTTGTTCTGTTGCTGTAGCTCCAAATGGATGTTGCATGAGCTAATAGAGAAAATGGAGAATTAATTAAGAATTTTTCTTTATTTGTTGCCTTATATGAAAAGCTGTTTATTTATAGTCACGTTGCCAGGAGAACTGTATTATCAAAGTCAATTGCTTTACGAGAACGTTACTGTTATTTGATTTATCAGTTATGAAATGTGCAATAAACACTGTCTTATAAAAAACCAAATATAAAGTGCATTCACGATCACTTACCCATGCTTGTATAATTATGATTATCTGATTTACATAACCATAATTATACAAAGTGTAAACGGACCCTTTACGAGGCGGTCACACAAGTAGTCTGTACATCAAAACTAAATAATTCTATGTAAAAATTATAATTGGGAGACAACTTTTTTTTGGGGTGAAAAATTACGGATTAACTACTTGAAATCCAAGATGCTTTCTCACTAACTATTAAAAGACAACAAAAAGTTCACAAAAGCCTTGATCATAAACTCCATTCAGCTTGCTAAAAGCATCGACAAACATCGTAACGACTATATACACGCAACTACGTCACATTCACAAATCCATTTACCTGATATACTTGAATTTATGTGAGTTGATGTAGTGACCAGCGATGGCATCCTTCTTAATATTGGTAAAATTATGCCTAAAATCTGGAAAGATAAATATTTGGAATTATAGCCAAAATAAGAATTTAGTTTTAGCCAAAATAAATAGAGTCTATTCTAAGAGCAATCGTTTTCAACGGAATGAATACTTATTTCTACACCTATCTGACTGCCTCGTTGTTCTAGTTGTCGCAATCGTGACGGCTGTGCATAAGGTCCTGAGGGTTCGATGCTCAAGAATTTCGTCAGGAATTTATCCAGGTAGTCAATTGCTTTCGAGTTTTTCCGTCAGGAATTTCTCAGTAGCACTCACGGAGTCTGAATTTGTCTCGCCCCCTATTACATAAGACTTACACATGATCATCATCATCATCAGCCCATAATGTTCCTACTGCAGGGACTCAGGCCTCCTCTCTTGGAGAGGGATGGGCTATAATCCACCACGCGGGCCCAGTGCGGATTGGCAGATGTCACATGTCTTCGAATTTTTTGGTTCTAAGACATGCCGGTTTCCTCACGACGTTTTCATACACCGTTTTGAGAGCAGCGGTGATGAAATAAATTACACAAAGTAATGCGCCTGTCTGGGTTCGAACCCACGACCTACTGTTCGTAAGTCGAGGCCGACACCACAATCATGCCACCGCTGCTCCCCACACATACACATGATATTACTGAAGAATTATTATTGTGGTACTAATGGGCACACCTCAGCTTAACACTCTGGGCTGGGGATTACAAGCATGATGTATGTTATGTTATAATCTACATAAATCATATATCTTCAAGGAGATTGAGAAAAAAAAATCGGTAACTCATATTATCAATCCCAATGAAACTTCAACAACTTCAAAATCAAGCCTGCTCACAAAACTGTAAATCGTAAACTCTATTCAGCCAGCTCTCTACTTTTGCATAGACACACGGTAAAACTATACATACGCGACTATATCACATTTCGCGGATCCATTTGGTTGATGTACGTCGCGCCTGCTAACATTACTTTGCAAATGTAGTCACGTTTTTGCTTAGAAACACATAGGTATCTCTGTTGGCACTGCCAGGTAATGGTAAGGACGTTTCTTTAGCTGTGCTCCGTTTTTTGGGGTTCTGTAAAATGGAACCAGTTAAAACGGCCTTTTGTAGTCTTATTTTTATAACTAGCTTTTGCCAGCGGCTTCGCCCGCGTGAAAATGGCGATTTTCCATACAAACTTTCATCCCCTATTTAACTCCCTTAGGGGTTTAATTTCGAAAAATCCTTCCTTATTCCTTGTCTACGTTATAAAGGGAATCTCTGTGCAAAATTTCAGCTTTCTAGGTTCAAGGGTTTGGGCTGGGCGTTGATGAGTCAGTCAGCCAGTCAGTCAGGACTTCTCTTTTTTATTTATATGGATAATATTTTGTCTGGTTATACCTTCAAGACTCTTGTATGACGTAGATAAATAATGATAAAATAATTATCATTAAATACTAGTCCTCCTGATCGTTTCCGGTCATGGCGGCTAATCTTAGCGGAGATTAGCCATGCAAGACCAACGGCCTAAAAACCCAATAACACTTATTACTCAACCTGGAAATCGAATCCGAGACCCCACGCTCCGCCGTCATGTAAACGGGAGATGAATGGTTTATTGTGGAAATTAATTTGTGTCCATTAAGGTCTTTTTTTATAATTTCGACGTTTTATTGTTTTTAACTGTGACTTTAAAAAATATGTCACGGAACTCTTTACTGTCCGTGGATACGTACTTGGCCGTTTTTTTACTATCTTACTACGAACAGGCTTTTACACTATGTAGGCAAAGGTTTATCCTTAAACGACCCCATAAGGGTAGGCAAGGCCCTTTTTTGACCACCTTTCTTACTTAATGTGTGTTGACAATATCGTTCTTTTGAATGAACAGAGTATTAACTCAAAATTTACGATTATTAACCTAAAAATGCAGTTCTACTAAAAATAGCAAAATTGAGAAAGCCATGAAGATAACAAAAACGTTATCAATAAAGAGAGCTTACAATATAATTATACATTATTATATGAGGTTAACCAATCATTTATAGAAATGGAAATATATTGATTTGAAGACTTCTAATCGCTCTCCTGAAAAATAGGCTTTTTCGATTTTGAGTTAATAGGTACCCTGTTCATCTGGACCAACGATATAGTAATAATAATAATAATATAATTTTTATTTCGAACAACCAGGTCCATATGGGTTAGTAAACAATACACTTACAGACTATGTTAGTGATAATACATTTGATGAGCAAATTACGTTAGCTGCAATCGGGGGATTGAAATGAAACCAAAGATGACTACTTAATCTATATTAAAGTAAAATTATACATTAATTATAATCTAACTAGCCTAATGATTCCTATTCGATGTTGGAATACAGAATGAAGTACTACTTTTATTCTGGTTATTAGGTGATCTTCGATACGTGCATCGGAGTGCTGACTCAGTTCGTTTCTTCCGTGTTGAAGCCTTGAAAGTATTAGACGCTGAGTCGATGATTTCCGATGGTTGCGCGGTACGAAATGCTGCGTCGGCGTGCTGGCCGTTCCCATTATGCAGCGGCGCCCGAGTCGCGAATCAGGGTCGAGGTCGTAGGTAGCGCTGTACATAACATCTCCACCCGCAGATCAGGAACTATTTTGGAACTTTGAGAGAAAATGTTTCTGGAACTGGTCCTCTGGGCGTGTGGTCCTCTTTCTCTCTCTCAGGCTCCTCGTTGGTGTGTCCGCTGGTGTCGGGTGCCTCGAAGCGTGTGCAGAACCATTCGTTGATAGCTCAGTGCTCAGTACTGTGCTATACTGGCAGGAGCGCTTAAGGGCTTGGTTCACGATGAGTTCTTGGATGGTGGATTGGTGGGTTATTTCCTTCTTACAGAGGTAGAAATTGCTGAACTTCGGGCATTCTGCCTCTATGTACACGGAAAAGTACCCGTTGGTTGCTATGAAGGGATATAGGGATAAGGGCTTGGTGGTTTATGATGGGGACTATAATTTAAGTAACTTATGCAATTCATAGGCGGTTTTTGAAATAATGGAAATTCTGAATACTATTACTACCTATCTGTTTTTTGTTGAAGTATGATCTGGGCCTGATGATTTCATAGTATTCCCTGAGCTCTAATAGGCTTAATATCTCATCCTTAATGTATATTTTCCTAACCTATTTACCATGGACCTAAGTGTCTAGGTCTATCATGGAATGCACCGTGCCTGATGCGTGTATGAAAGCTAAGATATTGTCTATTCTGACTAATTCTAACATTAAACCTTCTACTATCTAGTCGCATATATCTTAATAAAACTAGTCTAAACGTTTGGGTTCCCATCGAACTCCGGGACCATGCGAAGGGCCTTATAAATCGTGTCGGAGTCGTGGGTTATTTTTAACTACACTACTACCTATGCTATTCTCACTATAACTATCTAAATCTCTACCGTAATCCATAGCACCCCAGCGAGCCATACAAGATGCGGACTCCTGGGAACTGGAATTTATCGAGGGGTAAATTTTGGAAATTAAGTGGTTCTAGGACTAAGAGGGAAGCAACACAGGAACGATTCAAGTGTACTTACAAATTATTCATCTCTGGCTCTCTCGTGAATCGAAGTTTGGATTCTCCTCCCGAAACTGCAGCTGGACCGTAGATTCGGATATTCGATGAGGTACTTGGAAATACCGACAGCGACTATCGGAGTCAGCAGATTAACGATTTTTGGAAATCTATACCGCGCCGCGCACTGCCTCGAATATCCTACCGACTGCGCCAATTACGTTAGCTGCAATCGGGGGATTGAAATGAAACCAAAGATGACTACTTAATCTATATTAAAGTAAAATTATACATTAATTATAATCTAACTAGCCTAATGATTCCTATTCGATGTTGGAATACAGAATGAAGTACTACTTTTATTCTGGTTATTAGGTGATCTTCGATACGTGCATCGGAGTGCTGACTCAGTTCGTTTCTTCCGTGTTGAAGCCTTGAAAGTATTAGACGCTGAGTCGATGATTTCCGATGGTTGCGCGGTACGAAATGCTGCGTCGGCGTGCTGGCCGTTCCCATTATGCAGCGGCGCCCGAGTCGCGAATCAGGGTCGAGGTCGTAGGTAGCGCTGTACATAACAAGCAAGATACAATTGAAAAATCCTTCTACAATACTAATAAATTATTAAAATCATTTTTATGTCATTGTCATTTTTATGTCACTTAATTTTAGTTTTAGTCAACACCCCAATGTGATGACACAGAATAGGACAGTCAAATTTGTCCGCAAAAAAATATGAAAAAAAAATATGTTGAAAATGAAATAATATATGTAGGTAAATATGTATGTGTAGGATGTATGAATGAATATATGTAAATATGTTGAAAATGTTATGTTTTGTCACTTGTTACCAGACTGCGGCGAAGTAATGAAGTATAATAGGTTTAAGTGTTTGAACTGCATGTATGGGAGTCCGCTTCTTGGTTTTTCCATAGATGATCCGATAACTACATTACATTAAAATTTTAAACAAGAAACTGGACGGATTTTTGGCGCCAATTAAAATGACGAATTGGGACCTAATTGTCAAAAATTAAATGACAAATCAGTACCTAATCGAAATGCATCCCTTCATTCATCTTTGATAAATTCGTGGTTACCATGTTCAGCTGCTTTTACAAAATTTTGCACCCCTAACCACAAAGCACTAAAGCGTTATTGCACAAGGTGTACCTGTACATCAGCGTATCAACGAAAAAACAACGACAAAAGAAAGAAAATGTGTACGTTAGGAAAAAAGACGGAACGATTTTCATAACGGTCCATCGTTTTTATATAAAACTTGGCCGCGAAGATCTACATTCAATGTCACCCTTGAACGCACATATTAAATAACTGAGAGGAAACTACATTTTTGAAACAGACTTATGTACAGTCAGCAACAGAAGTAGCTTAACATTTCAGAGTTTTAATAATTTGATGAATATGGGGCTAAAACGGCCACTTCAGCATATTATTATTATTATCATCATCATCATTTCAGCCAAAAGACGTCCACTGCTGGACATAGGCCTCCCCCAGGTCACATTGACCGGTCCCATGCGTCTCTCATCCAGCGGGTTCCTGCATTATTATTATAATAGGAATATGAATTACGTTAAAATTCGTAAAATGGTCACAGACGTTAATGACATTAGTCAATGTTTGAGTGTCAAGCTCCAGTTGTGATGCTGGTGGTCTCGACTAAATAAAAGTTCTGTTTTGCGATATGAAGACTGTATAATCTGGTTTAGGTAGTGGTTACAAATAATAAATAGTCGATGTATGCGCACGGTAAGAGACGGCGAGCGAGTGTGTGCCCACATATGGTCAACGACCTAGCGATAGGTGGGGCGCTGCGGTGACGTAGGATCATGTGTCGCGATCCTACTGGCCGGCGCGATGTGACGATCCGGAACATATTCCCCGGGTTGAAGTAAGTGAAGGCTTCAAGATGATGCTGCTGAGACGGGAAGAGGGCAAATGTTGTTGTATGCACGTGTGATGGTGCCCTTCTTCGTCAGGATGTCGGCGACTCTGTTCTGCCCATCGGACCCTGGCTTCACAGCGATGACTCTGCCCAGCAGCCACAGAAGAGGAGGGAGATTGGCGTCTCTCACTAAAACCATGGTGCCTGTCTTCAGGTCATGCCCGGTCTGCCATTTGGTTTTCTGCTGTAGGAGAGATATATACTCGTTAGTAAACCGCTGCCAGAAATGCTGTCGAAGCTTTTCAATGCGCTGGAAGCGGTGAAGTCGCTGGATGTTGCAGTCGGTCATTTGAGGACTAGGAACTGACGTGAGTGGTCGTCCGATCAGGAAGTGTGAAGGGGAAAGGTAAGAGAGATCAGATGGATCAGTGGATAAAGGAGTTAAGGGTCTGGAATTTAAAATGGCCTCAATCTGAATAAGACAAGTTGAGAGCTCTTCATATGTCAAGTGAGTTAGGCTCATGACTCGACGTAATAAATGTTTTGTGGATTTAACTGCTGCCTCCCAGATACCACCAAAGTGTGGGGAGTAGGCAGGAATGAATTTAAATTCAATGCCTTTGTTTGCAATTTCTGACTCGATGTTATTGGATGAAGCTTTTAAGAAGCGTGAAAGCTCATTGAAAGCTCCCACGAATGTAGTGCCGTTGTCGGAGTACACGCGCTGAGGTTGGCCCCGACGACTAATAAATCGGCTGAAGGCCGCAAGGAAAGCTTCCTTGGTGAGGTCGGTGACCAGCTCCAGGTGCACAGCTCTGACTGCAAAGCAGACAAAAACACAAATATAAGATTTTGATAGCTTACATCCTCTACCACTACGATTGGCTATCAGCACTGGCCCGGCGTAGTCAAGCCCTGTATTCAAGAAAGGGTACTCGAGATTCGTCCTATCAGTTGGTAGGTTGCCCATGACGACCTGAACAGGTTGGGCTTTAAATCGAGTACAACGAACACAGTTACGCACTATCTGCTTAGCTAAGTTTCTGCCAGCTAATGGCCAATAGGTGAGCCTAATGTGCGCTAGCAGTAGTTGAGGTCCTGCATGAAGAAGTGTTTTGTGTTCTTTTTCGAATATGATTTTTGTTAAGACATGTTTGCTACATAATAAAATGGGGTGTTTTATATCGTAACTATAATTAGAGTTATTAAGACGCCCACCAACGCGTATTAAGTTGTCTGAACCGATGAAAGGAGAAAGACTAATCAATCGGTTCTTTTTATGTAAGGTCTGATTAGATTTAAGACATTTGTATTCCTCAGGGAACATTTCCTGCTGAGAAATCTGTAATATAAGATTCTGTGATGTCTGTAATTCTGAATATGTTAAGTTAGATGTGTTTTTATGATTCTGTGTTTTACAATTATTAATAAATCTTTGTACATAGGCTATGATTCTGATTATTGATGTGAATGATGATTTGTTATGTATTAAATTAGATATTAAATTACTGTGATATGATTTATTTTGGTCAGCAACGGTATGTAATGATATGTCAGGTAATATATGTATTTGTGTATTGGGTGAAGTGGGAAATTGTATTTCAGTCTGATTTAAGAAATCAGGACCCGACCACCAAAGACTGGACGAGCTGATGCAATCAGCCTTCACCCCCCGAGATGCAAGGTCAGCGGGGTTCCTCTTTGAAGGCACATAGTTCCACGTCTGGCCGGCCGTAGCTTCTTGTATCTCACTCACTCTGTTACGGACAAATTGATCGAGTCGACTGGGCAATGTAGACAGCCAACCTAACACGATCGTTGAGTCACACCAAAAGAAACAGTGATTAAACTCTAGAGTGAGCGATTTACGTACCTTCAGAAAAAGTCGTGTTCCCAGTAGCGAACCACACAACTCCAAACGTGGGATGGTTGTGGGCTTGATGGGAGCAACCTTGTTTTTGGAAGCTAAAAGGCGAACGCAAACTGTTCCGTCGTGTCCGACCGTCCTCACATACGTACACGCGCCATAGGCACGTTCCGAAGCGTCTGTGAAGGTGTGTAGTTCAATACAAGTGTAATGTTTATAAGATACCCAACGTGGAATTTGAAGTGAATTAAGAGCTGTAAGTGATTGAATGAACTCAAGAAACTGTGTTTTTATTTCTGTTGGTACTTCATCATCCCAATTGCATTTTAATAACCACAGTTGCTGTAAAATAAGTTTGGCCTGAACTATGCATGGCCCAACGAGGCCGAGAGGATCAAATACCTGACTTACTAAAGATAAGATGTTACGCTTTGTTATTTTAGAAACCGGTTTTAACACCATTGAAAAGAAAAGTATGTCTGATTTACAATCCCAGTATAACCCAAGTGTTTTACTAGGACTGTCGTTTAAATTTAATGTTTTGTTTTCATTGTCTGCATTAAGGTTTGTGACTGAATTTAATATTTGTGGACAATTTGACTGCCACTTACGAAGATGAAACTTTGCTGACTGAAGAGTGTTTACTACACCTTGGCAAAGTTTAATGACTGACTCAATTGAGTCACCACCACTCAAATAGTCGTCTACATAAAAGTCACGTCTGATAGACTGACTAACTTCTGGGTCTGAACATTGATCTGCAAGTGACACCAAGCACTTGGTGGCTAGATATGGAGCTGAAGACGTGCCGTATGTCACTGTATTTAAGGTATACTTTTTTATAGGGTCTGAGGAATTGAATCGAAAAAGAATTTGTTGTAAGGGACGTTGAGATGGCTCGACTAAGATTGCTCTGTACATCTTTTCGATGTCACCTGTTACAACAAATCTATGTTGCCTGAACCGTAAGAGTATGGATAGTAAATCTTCCTGTACGGTTGGACCTACGATCTGGATGTCATTGAAGGACTTTCCCGAGGTGCTGGCGGCCGAAGCGTCGAAAACTACGCGAAGTTTCGTAGTCGTACTCGACTCGCGGACAACACCATGATGAGGTAAATAATAGTTTGAATCTGAATTATTGTTTGTTTTGGAATGTTCTGTCATGTGATTAAGTTCAATGTACTCTTGCATGAATTGTAAATATCTATTCTTGTAAGTGGAGTCCCGTTCAAACCTACGCTCGAGGGAGAGAAATCGACGCTTGGCCAGCCCATAAGAGTCACCTAAGCACTCAGGCGAGTCCTTCAATGGTATGGTGACCACGAACTGTCCATTTGTATCACGACGTGTGGTTTCTTTAAAAAGTTTTTCACAAACCTGTTCATCTGTTGATAAACAGCTACCATTTGACACAGTATCGAGTTCCCAGAAGCGAGTCAGCTGATCAGACTCCTCATGTGTAAGAAAATGACAATGAGAAGGTTGTGTGTGACGCGGAGACTGTGTAACACAGCCTGAAATAAGCCAACCTAATTTTGATGACTGTAATCTCGGTTGATGTTTACCTAAATTAATTGTATCGGAACCTAAGACGTCCCAAAACACTTCAGCGCCTACAAGAATATTAATAGCCGAAGGTACATTGAATGAAGGATCTGCTAATTGAATACCTGGCGGAATGGTTATATATTTTTTATCCACATAAGAGCCAGGCATCGACTGTGTGATATTTGGTAAAACGAAACAGCTTATCGTCGCCTTATAGCTACCATAACATGATTGTAAATGAAGACGACAACTTTCTGAGGTACTAGAAACTTGTCCGTTAATACCTGTGACGGTGGACCTAGTGCTGTGAGTCACTAGACCAAGCTTCCCGCAGAGCTCTCGGGTGACAAAGTTGGAGGTGCTGCCATTGTCCAAGAGGAGCCTGGCAGTATGAAGTTCTCCATTGACGTCTGCCACCTTAGCCAAGGCTGTGGAAAGTAAAATTTGTTTCTGATTATTTGTTTCTGAAGAGGGTAGAACGACGTCAGCTGATAAAGCTACATTGTCCCCTGACTTATTTTCTGTTGATGACTCCCTATGTAAGAGGGTATTATGTTTATTTTTGCAATATTTGCAATGAGATAGATTGCAACGCTTGGCTGTATGGCCAGCTCGAAGGCAATTCATACAAACATTGCTTTCTGATGCTTTTTTAATACGAGCTTCAATGTTAAGGTCTCTGAAAGGTTGACAACTATATAAAAAGTGATTCTGGGAGCACATAGGACACTTAATGTTCTCAGATTTGTAATTAGGTTTAGATTTAGTAGTTGTAAGGTAGGTTTTAGATTTATTATTTTCATTTGTGTTTTTTGTAGATGTATTGTTTGTTTGTATTGTGTTGTTGTTGTGATTTAATGATTCCAGTAAGTCTGCTCTGTTAGATATAAATTTTAAGAAATCTTTCAAATTTGGGAATTTGTTTAAATTGTTTTTGAATTCTTCCCATTCTCGATTAGTCACAGAATCTAATTTCTTTGACATAATGTATATAACAAATAAGTCACAATGTTGTGTTGGATGGCCAAGTGTTTCAAGCGCGCGTAAGTTTTTATTTGTGACGTCAATCATATTGCGTAATGCACTAGATGATTCCTGTTGAATGGATTCAAGATTAAATAATGCCTGCAAATGGTTATTTACGAGAAGGTTCTCATTATCGTACCTTTCGGTTAAAATTTGCCAAGCAATAGCGTAATTATCAGCTTTAAAGTCGATACTTTTTATCACTAAAGATGCACTTTCGATTAACGCTGCGCGAAGGTAATGAAACTTGTTTATGTCCTGTATACTATTGTTATTATGAATAAGGGAAAGATACGTATCTCGGAATTCAAGCCAGTGCTGATAGTCCCCGTTGAAGTGAGGCAAGTCTATCTTGGGCAGCCGAACGAAGTCATGCTTGCAGCCAGAGCCGCGCCGCGCGAGATCATCGGTAGAAGAAGCAGACACGAGCGCGGGCGAAGAGGGGCGCGCGGGGGCGAGGATTGCCCTCGCGCGCGCCAGCGACGCATGGTACTGCGTCTCAAACTGCTCCCTCTCGCCATACATGTCGTCAACATTCTCCGACAGCAGCTCCAACTCGGTCTGTAACACGTCGAATTCCTTATATAGCGTTTCCATTAAAGCCAAACGACCTTGTAATTCGACCTCTTGGAAACTATCTAAGTCTGAGTTACTAGGCAGTAACCTTAAAAAGTTATTGAAATGCGTAAGCTTAGCTTTGAAACTTCCACGCTTCTTTATAAGTTCCTTTAGTTTTGCATCAGCCATAATAAATAATGGTAGGTGGGTAGGCAGTGACAAAGCAAAGGGTCAAAGTGCAAAAAAGGCAAAGAACAAAGAAAAAATGAAGAAAAGTTAAAGCAAAGTATTTAAAACGAATGAATCTGTTACGACAACTAACGGTAAATCAGCTGTTATGACGCGCTAGCGAGCCAGGTGTGCAAACCGGTTTGGCTAGCAAAAAAAGGTAAAACACTAATGAGTTTGTTTACGTTAAAACGTATTCAATGGTATGAAGTATCATTCATCGGTGCGATAAGCGAGCAATGAAGCTCAGTATGAGAAATAAACGTATTATGTAACGTTTACTTGATGAATGATTGCAAAGGAGTATGAATAAGCTATAGAATATGAAGAGATCAATATGTCTGATCCGTACTATGGCACTTTTTTAAATTCCTGGAAAAGGGAAAGTAAGAAGGCAGGAATTAAGGAGATCGGAACGGACTCACTCAGAATTATGTTCCTCCCTGGGTAGACTGTCTTCGACGTGTCCTCTACGACGTGTATGCGATCGCACGAGGTGCCCAGTCCAAAGTCCACAGGCGGCTTAGAATGATGTTCCTCCCGGGGTAGACTGTCTTCGACGTGTCTTCGACGACGTGTAGGCGATTGCACGAAGTTGGCAGTCCAAAGTCCACGGGCGACTCAGAAGAATGTTCCTCCCGGGGTAGACTGTCTTCAACGTGTCTTCTACGAAGTGTAGGCGATTGCACGACGTGGGCAGTCCAAAGTCCACGGGTGGCGTGACGCGACAAAAGACGGCGACTTTTTCTTTGTAGAACCACGTAGCTTGGCTTGAGGCTCGAAGGACCACTGTTTGAGTGTCAAGCTCCAGTTGTGATGCTGGTGGTCTCGACTAAATAAAAGTTCTGTTTTGCGATATGAAGACTGTATAATCTGGTTTAGGTAGTGGTTACAAATAATAAATAGCCGATGTATGCGCACGGTAAGAGACGGCGAGCGAGTGTGTGCCCACATATGGTCAACGACCTAGCGATAGGTGGGGCGCTGCGGTGACGTAGGATCATGTGTCGCGATCCTACTGGCCGGCGCGATGTGACGATCCGGAACAGTCAATTTTAAGAATTTTAACGAAATTCATAGTACGAGTATGTTCATTAAGTGGCCATTTTAAATCCTAACTATTATTTTTAATGTTTCAGAAGATTATTCTTTAAAATATTCCTTACTCTTCATTAACTGGTTAGTAACGAACGAGTAATATCTAACACGTTTTTATAAAAAAGCCTGCTTAAAACCATGAACAGAGTTAATCTACTTCTGTTGCTGATTGTACCCACTCCTCCAGTGCCAGATATTTTCCTCATGAACTTGGCCCAATATCAACTGTGTACAAGGTTACATCAAAACACCACGTTTGTAATCCCAGAGGGTTGGCAGATGTCTACCTAATAATACAGTTTCTAACAATATAGTTATGACCATCAAATAATTATGTAGACACGAAGCATCTTTTAAAAGTGATTATCTTTTATTGTGTTTATTAACGTTTTACATTTTTATGAGCATTGTATTTTGTACGTCATTATTAATACGAAGTAGGTTTTATTTCGAATTAGAAACCGTTATTTTTCAAGAAAATACCTTTTGAATATTATTGTGCTTATTGCATGTTAATGTTTGCTCTGCACTATACACCCACACATCGATAGTTGTATTAATAAAATAGCTTCCAACTGGGCACAAATCCAGAAGCCGAATACTGAGAAAGTCTTGATGAAAAAACCGACTTCAAAAACACAAAGACAAAAGAGTCACCGTCTTTTCGTGAAGCTTATTTTTCACGTTTTTTGTATTTTTGAAGGAGGTTTTATTTATTTTTTCCAGTTTTAGCTGTAATATCATCAGGTCAACCTAATAGTCTGAAATAATACAACTATCGGCCTAAGTATTGAACTTAAGACCTCATTCTCAGCAATCAAGCTTGCAACCACTAGTTCAAAACCAAGATTCACACTAAGATTTACCAATTACAAACCATCATACCAAATCAGAATTCCGAATAATAACATGCCAAACTCCGAACCAATTTCACAGAGTTATACCCTTCAGCAGACGGGTAGCCATTAACATATTAATAAGGACTGCGAATTCAGACAAAAACAATATCTTAAGGTCACGGCACAACTCTATAAAGTATGATTTATGAATTACTAGAGGTTGCCAGCGGCTTCACCCGCTACAACTCGAAAATTATCCCACGGGAAGATTAAATCGGAATAAAAACTATCCTTTGTGTTAATCCAGGTTATAAACTAACTGTGTACCAAATTTTATCCAAATCCGTTCAGTAGTTTTTGCGTGAAAGAGTAACAAACTCACAACCTTTCGCATTTATAATATTAGTAGGAATATGATTTATTGCCCGGGCATTTGGTGTACGGAGATTTTGGGCAAACCTTCGGGCAAAGTTCCAATGAGGAGCATGCCTGCAAGGTCAGGGAGTCGTGGAAACTCCTGAGACTGTGGACCTAAGTTTTATGAGTAACTTTTTTGTTGGTAGCTGGTTTGCGTTAGGATTGGAAAAAAAAAATGCTATGTTTGCTTCATCATCATTCATCATTTCAGCCGAAAGACGTCCACTGCTGGACATAGGCCTCCCCTAAGTGTCGCCACATTGACCGGTCCCGTGCGTCTCGCATCCAGCGGATCCCCGCAACCTTCACCAGGTCATCGGTCCACCTAGTGGGAGGCCTTCCAACGCAACGTCTTCCGGTTCGCGGTCGCCACTCCAGAACCTTCCGGCCCCATCGGCCATCCGTCCTGCGAGCAATGTGCCCTGCCCACTGCCACTTAAGCTTGGCAATTCTTCGGGCTATGTCGGCAACCTTGGTTCTCATGCGGATGTCCTCATTTCTGATTCGATCACGCAAGGAAACTCCGAGCATAGCCCTCTCCATTGCTCTTTGGGTGACCTTAAGCCTTCTGATGAGGCCCATTGTGAGCGACCACGTTTCGGTCCCATATGTAATCACTGGCAACACACACTGGTCATGTTTGCTTATCATGTTTGCTTATCTAAACTAATATTGTAAAGAGAAAAAAATAAAGATATTACTCAAAAACTACTCGGGTGATTTTAAAAATTCTTTCACCATTAGAAAACTTCATTAATTTCTACCGCGTAACATAGGTTGTATTATATTTCCAAAATACACTCAAACGAGGTCGCAAGCATAATATTCTACCAGAATATTATGCTACTTGGGCACTAGTTGCTCGGCAGTTTGCTGAACTGGACCTATTTGGCGCTGCCGTGAGACACACAATTTTATCTCTTTTTGTTCCTTATTTAATTTTTAGTTTTTATATTGTTTTATTGTGTGTACTTGTGGTATGTGTCAAATAAATTAGTTTTCTTTCTTTCTTTCTTTCCTTCTTCTTTCTTTCTTTACTTTTTCTAAATCGTGTGTGCCTTATCTATAGTGTCAGTGTTTTTATGCCGCCTATGGGCCTCTAACTTCGCTTTATATTTCCTCGAGAAATATCTCTCAGGCATACTAGTTTGGCCGTCGGGGCCGCGGATTTTTGTACTAGATGACGTGGCCTCGGCGCAAGGGCAAAGAAGGACACTCCCCTTCGCTCTGCCCCAGAGCGGGGGGGGGGGGGGGTCATTTGATGAATTTCCACCCACCAAAAAATAAATAAAAAAAGGCATACTAGTTTCCTTTACCAAAGCAAGTGATTATTATAATTTTTTATTTTAATTTTTCAAAGCCTATTGTGTCCCACTGCTGGGCAAAGGCCTCCCCCATTTCTATCCAGCTCTCCCGGTGTTGTGTCTCTTCTGGCCAATCAGTCACGAACGAGTCCAGATCGTCACGCCAATGTTTTTTGTGTCTGGCTCGGCGACGACAACCTTCTTCAGGCACCCAATGTGTTACGATTCTGGCCCACCTGTCTTGACCTCTCCTGGAAATGTGACCCGCCCAGTCCCACTTTAACCTCGCAGACTTATCGCCAACATCGGCGATACCTGTCTTGGAGCAATTATACAATACGCATTATGAATTCGAAAAAAATGTGATTCCTGTCTTGGGATTCGAACGCGGGACCTATGTCTTGTCAGTCCAACGTTCACACCACTAGACTATCACTGATATAGTTATTATTATGCTACTCAGGAGCACTTAGAATATTTCGTAATTTCATTCTTATTGTTTTCTTCTGAAAAAGTAAAATAATCTTTAAAAGTTTACATAATCCTAGAATTTCATAAAACCCTGAAAATTTAAAACCGGTTTCTGGGAAAATCCCGATTAAATTTTTCTTCGTTAAAATAAATTTAGTCAAAGTAGGTGTAAGTCTAACCGAAATTTTATATTAAAAAAGGCTCGATAACTTTATCAAAGCGAGGCTAAAGCAACAAGTGATTGATGTAAGTACCCGAGTTTCGCAAAATTTACAAAAAAATATGATAGGCGATATTACGTTCTTCGAACTTTCTAAAGTCATCTCATCTTTTATCAGTCTGCTTTAGTGATATTACGTTTTTGGTTGATGTGATGGTTTTTTTGCTAAGTGAGAGAATTTAAGTTAACTTGAATTTGTACGGAAACTGAACTAGCGGCATCTCGTGAATAGAATAGTAGGAAACACGATTAATAAAACACGGAAAACATACTACATACATTGCGAAAACAGCCTATAATGTTCCCACTCCAGGGACTCCAGCCTCCTCTCTAGGAAAGGGGTGGACTATAATTCACCACGTGGACCCAGTGCGGTTTGGTAGATGTCATTGTCAAATGTCTACGAATTTTTTGGTTCTAAGACATGCCGGTTTCCTCACGATGTTTTCCTTCACCGTTAAATATTACAATTATATTGCGATTTAATTCTTATTTAATTTCGTCCTCAGCCCAGCCCTAGTCACAGAGGTCGCGAACGCCATAAGATTTGGCAAACGCGTCCCCCTTCCCTCGATCAGACTCCATGACGCCGACCTTAGGCGCAGACATATAAATTATCAACGCCGTTATAACCGAACTTGGCTCTATAATAATAACTTGGATCTGATATAGAAATCCTTGAATGAAGGTGATTTGTGAACGAGCCAAACAGTCAAAGAAATGTTTTTCGTTTAATCATAGCTTTTAGAAGTAAGCTTTTTGTTGTTACTCATGTTTTCGTTTTTTTTTTTGGCTTTTTGCCCGAGATCTGATGTGCCAAATAAAGACTTTTTTCAGACAAGGCTAATATCATTTCGGTTACAGAACTAAAAATAACACTGACTAAGGACAAACCTACTTCAGAACATTAGGGCTACGTTGAATGGATATCTTGGATAGAAGCCAGGAATGAATGGAGAGCATTTTCAGAAAAAGGACTTTCTGCTTTTATAACTATAACGCAACTGTTAGTAGAAAGCAGCAGTGTATTATTTTAGTTGTCAGATTGATAACAACAACATTAATCAAATAAAAAAATTGTTATAAATTGTTATGTATTGTTTGTTGTAATTGTTGTTTGTTGTAATCGCGAAGTTAATTCACACCAAGATCTCGGTCTTATTAGGAAAACTACTCTTGTGTGAGGGAAAACTCAGTGTACAAATCATTTTCATTCAAACAGGAGGTTCCTTGCCCGACATAGGCTCAAAATATTATGTTGCCTGTAATCCCGAAGGGAAGGCCGTTCAACGCATTGGCACATGGCCACGTTTCGCCAATTATGTTAAAGTACCATGTAATAGGGGCGAATCTATTGCCATCAAACAGGCACAAATCAAGACACACCAAGTCATCGATAAGCCGTGTAAATCCCCTCCATCCCTCTCAGTTGTTAGTCCACGCTTCCCACTTTCCACTCATCATCATTTCAGACAAAAGACGTCCACTGCTGGACATAGGCCTCCAGCGTATACTTTCCGCTCACACTACGTGCGTGCTTATATAATACGCTTATACGTGCTTATATACACACAATTCTACTAACAACCTTTTCGATAGTTATGATTCCCAAACCAAAGACACATCCCAGTGTCTATTCTTCCTTAAATCGAAGTCCGATACAGCAGTACATAATAAAGACACATTCCCACGAAGTGCTAAAGTAACATAACAATAAGTTACAAGTTTAGTTTGCTCATCCCAAAGTACTTCACGTAAGTGCTACGAACCATTCATATTTTCTACTTCTCTTACTTTTCCTAAGTAGTTTTTCTTACCCTTATTTTCTATTGGAGTGCCCTTTTCAAAGTCTCTGTGTTTTTGTCCGTGGCTGAAATTATTAATGTGTTGTTTTTGGCCGCTTAATGGCGTGTAGTGAGTTATGGGATAGGTGGACTAAATGATGGGTTTACTCCATTCGATTGTTTTCTAAGAACGGTAAAAATATTTCGGACTCTTTTGGCCAACATAATAATATCGTTGGATTTACTCTAGGGAAGTGGTGTATCTAAAAATACGGAATGTGCAAAAAAATGAGGCGTATCTCATAAGTAGATAAGTTTTTGCACAGATGCAGATTTTGTCTAAAGTAGCAGAAAGTTGACGGGTTTAATAAAACTATTGCCTGTTGGTCCATAATTATGAGATTATTTTTATCATCAGGTAAACTTAAATTCGGACTAAATAAATAACATCCCCCAATTTGTTCCGTAGTTATACGTCCAACACAGACTTTTTAGTTTCGATAGGAAGTTAAGGACATCTCAGCTTTTTTTCTTCAAATTCAGTGGATCATTTTTCTCTCGAGCCGGTCCAACAAAATAACTAAAGGAAATGTGTCAGTGTTATAATAAGCACAATTGTAGCAGAAACACGATCACGATACGGCAGAAACCTTAAGTATTGTTTCACTTTAGAACATAGAGTTTAGAGTGAATGGAGACGCGGACGACCGCACCTTTATCATCATCTTTATTACCTGCGCACAGCCAAGGAGTGGAATTCCCTGCCTGCGTCGGTTTTTCCGAGTTCATATAACCCTAATCTGTTGAGGTCACGAGTAAACAGGCTTCTACTGGGTAAGCTCGTTCCATCGTCGACATCATCTCTGCCCTCAGGGCAAGATTGAAGTCAAGAGTAGGCCCATTTATAATAAAAAAAAATCAAATCAAATAAAAAATCTGCCTTATCTTTTCTCAACTATGTTGAGGCAGGTTTCTAGTCTAACTGGATGCAGCTGATAAGCAGTATTTTAAATGAAGCGATTGCCTATCTGACCTCTACTAGTACTGGATCATACGATACCCCTTTTTTTGGGGAGGGGTGGGAAATCATCAAATAACCCCTCCCGCTCTGGGCAGAGCGGAAGGGATATCAGACTTCTACTAACTAAAAACCACCCATTTACCTTCTTAGCCCTTGTGCCGAGGCCGCGGTATCTCTTTCAAACAACCCGCAACAATAAGATACCCCTTTGTAAGACTTTTGGGCCACCTGTTACGGTGCCCGTACCCGCGGATGGTTATTACGTAATTCGAATTGAAAATGAAATTCATAACTAGTTAAGTTGTTTTCGTCACGCAGTCAGGTAAAAATACTGCGATTAATAGATTACTTCTCATATTCGCTGCTTTGTTACTATTTCCATTCTTGTTATTAGACACGATGTTATATTAGCTATTTTTTTTTTTTTATATTTAAAAACGTGATAAAAAAAATGTTGTGTTTCGGAAAATTTAACATACGGTTCAAGAGCATTATCTTTCCATTTATTAATTACTCTTGGTTTGAAACCAACTTCGGACTTTCAAAGCTATGTGTGGGTGAAATTATATTAAAACGAGAACTTTTGTTCCTAATGAGCAGTTTTAGAATTTTGTTCGGGTCTAATTTCAAGTTTTGCTTCAAGTTTGGGTTTCAAAATGATTTATGTATTTCCGTTGGAACATTTATAAAATTTAATTCAGGTGTTGAGACTTAATTAATATGTCCATCAATAGGAAGATTGATTGGTATTGAGGAAGGTAAAATTATGTTGAAATTGAGGTTAGTAAAATAAAATTGACTATGAGGTACCTACCAGTCAGCGTTTTAATCTATTATCATTAGGAAAATGTTACACTTATATCTATATTTTAACATTATTTTGTTCAACAAACTTCTAAGTTTCAATAATTTATCATTTTGCTCATAATTGAAAATAGAGCCTCGAGGTTAGCCTAGAGACCTTAGGGTCTCTAGGCCATTGACCAAAACGCATTCCTCACTATAAACCTGTGTTCAATTTCCAGGTCTAACGTTTGTTTATTATTAGGTACACCTAGGTCTAACCTTTCGAGGAGTACAGACCTCATATTATGTTATCCTTACATAGTATAAAACAAAGTCGCTATTTTTGTCTGTTTGTTTGTCTGTATGCTTAAATCTTTAAAACTACGCAACGGATTTTGATGCGGTTTTTTTAATAGATAGAGTGATTCAAGAGGAAGGTTTTAGTATATAATTTGAAAGACTTCCACGCGGGTGAAGCCGCGGGCATCAGCTTGTGATATACAAAGACAAGTGGGTAAGTACGAACGTCTTAAAGCTCAAGTGACCCTCAGTCATAACCTTCATACTAATGCGTCATGAAAACTTGCCACGTACGGGTAAACTGACAGAAGTTCTCAGACAAATAAAATTAAGCTGTTTATACACAGGAGGACAGTTGAGTTGATTAAATAATTTTAATTAAAAAAGGTATGAGTGGACATGGAATTAGCATAGGACTGAGTAAATTGGGCTAAAATATGCTGATGGGGTTGTGTTAGTATAGTACTGGTTTTAGTCCAAAAGTCATGTGTTGTCTGTTTTCTGTATGGTATAGGTCAATCAATCATCATCATTTCATCCAAAAGACGCCCACTGCTGGACATAGGCCTACCCCAGGCGTCGCCACATTGACCGGTCCCGTGCGTCTCTCATCCAGCGGGTTCCTGCAACCTTGACCAGGTCATCGGTCCACCTAGTGGGAGGCCTTCCAACGCTACGTCTTCCGGTTCGCGGTCGCCATTCCAGAACTTTTCGGCCCCATCGGCCATCCGTTCTGCGAGCAATGTGCCCTGCCCATTGCCACTTAAGTCTGGCGATTCTTCGGGCTACGTCGGTAACCTTGGTTCTCATGCGGATGTCCTCATGGTATAGGTAGCCTAAATAAAAATAAAAAAATTAAAAGACATGATTTTTTTGTTTAGTTTGTAGCGATATTGTTAACTAAGGGCCCATACTTACCGGAGTTGCAGGTTCTTCGAAAGAGATACCGCAGCCTGGACTTTGAGAAGTGTTTAGAGGTCTGAAAGGATACCAGGTGACCTCTTCAGACCATCCATCTATCTCAATTTGGCACAGAATGCACCAAACACCTTGTATATCTCTATCTTCCTCAATAAATATTATACCAAATATTCCTTTTCAATATTTCGCATATTGTTTACAATTTCTATGTGAGAAAAATAAATAAACAAAATCCTAATGCAATCAGACCTCTTGCATCCAAAAGAGACCAATTTCTTTCATTGTGTTACCAGCTGCAAATATTATACTGGCATTCCACGAACAGCCTGATTTTACGTTCAACAGATGTAAACGGTTTAACATCTTTTTACTGCGAGAGCCAACAAAACCTTCGTTCTGAAGGATTTATCTCTGACAAATAAAATATAAATTTATGCACTTTTGATGAATCATTCACGCTGTTTACGTTCGCACATGTTAAAGAAATATAATATTTTACGTTGTTTACAACATTTTGAACATTTCATATGCATTTTCGGTATTTATGGCAAACATAAATTGTGTGCTTTGTGCATACAATTTATTTCAAGTCATCGATCAAAGAAAGGTATACCTGTGGTGTACTCAATAAATAACTATTAATTTATGGTAGTGCTATTTGGCTGAAAAAAATAAATGAACATCACGGCCCTTCTTTTCAGAGTTATTTACGTTACTCTGCCTAACGTTTGCACTCCAAGCTGTACAAAAAAAATACTTTTGCCAAACACTAACGCAGTTCCAAACTGTAAAGCAGTTCAATATAATAATACGTATCAGAATAATATCCGTTGTTGTTGTATATTGCACAAAATTTCCATGTCGGAAAATAACTATTGGGTGTTCACATAATCTTGAGGAAGATTGCTGAAGGCAGACTGTAAATGTTAGCCGACAAGAGTTAATTTTTTTTTTAAACGTTAGTGGCCCCACACTAGGATTGGAATGATATCAATGATTTATTAGATTGACGACAGTTTAGACCGAAAATCGTATATCTATCTGCTGCCTACTAAACAACGAATTGCCACTTATCTCCCCTAGAACTTCTAGAACGTAGTTTTGTGAAATTATAAGCATTTTCAGTAACAAACATTCGATTACAGGTATCATTGAATATAGTGCTATAGAACTAACGGAACATAGTCTGATAATTGTTTGTATTTATAGAGTACCAAACTCATGTATTACTGTATTTTATAATGTTTTGGAAAAACTGTTACGTCAGATTTGTGATAATACTCATAAGAAAATTGTTTTATGCGGGGATTTTAATATAAATATATTGAAAAGGAACCGGCAAACACTAGACTTCGAAAATGTACTACAAAGCCATAACTTGAGACTCGAAATAAAAAATCCAACTAGACTTCTCAGTAACACTTGCATCGACAATTTTGCTCACAACGCTTTCAGATGCAAAAGTGAAATAATTGAATTTGGATTATCAGATCATACAGCCCAGTTATTACATTTTCCGGTTAAAAAAACATGTGTGATAAAATCTTGGCGTATTAGAAGACGTGATTATAGTAAGGAAAACCTCATAAAATTTAAAAACTGTATTAACAATTTGACCTTTTCTGACATTTATCTGACAAATGACCCTAATGAAGCTTATGATCGATTTCTAGAATTATTCCTATGTTTCTATAATTTGTGTTTTCCTTACAAAGTTGTAACTAAATATTTGAATAAGAAATCTAAATGGATATCAAAAGGTATGAAGACATGTAGTAAAATAAAAAGAAAATTATTATGGCAGTATAGAGCCCAACCAACAAAAACAAACAAACATATTTTTAAACAGTACGCTGCTAAGTTTAAAAAAATAATTTACCTAACTCAGAAGTCACAAAATAATCATTACATAAATACTACACAAAACAAATCAAAAGCCACATGGTCAATTATAAATAAATCTAAATTTAATTTTCCCAAAGAACCCATTACTGAAATATTAAAAGATACGACTAAAATTAAAGATCCTACATCAATTGCTAATAATTTTAATGACTATTTCATCGACCAAGTAGCACAATCAGTAAATACATCTAATTTAAAAAATAATAAAGCACCTTTGAATCACAACATTAACAGTAACATTAATTCAATTTTCCTTGCCCCTACAACTCCAATGGAGGTTGATAGAGAAATAAAGCAATTAAAGAATACCCAAAGCGTGGGTTTTGATGGTATCTGCACCAAAGCTATAAAGCATGTGTCACAGTCGATTGCTACTCATTTAAGCTACATTATAAATCTATGCATTTCCATTGGAATATACCCAGAAAAACTTAAAACATCAGTTGTTATTCCACTTCATAAAAAAGATAATAAGCAAAATATGGGAAATTATAGACCGATAGCTTTGATCCCAATTTTCTCAAAATTATTTGAAAAAATCATACATAGTCGACTTTACAACTTTTTAGAAAAATTTAATATTTTGGTAAGTGAACAAAAAGGATTTCGCAAGGGTAAATCAATTAACATTGCTATATATGACTTAATCAAATCCGTTCTGACTGATATGGACAAAAAAAATCCAATATGTGCTATCTTCATGGACATGAGCAAAGCATTTGACTGTGTTGACCACAAAGTATTGCTTCAAAAATTATACTTGTACGGAATAAGAGGTAAAGCGTTCGACCTCATTGCTTCATATATTTCAAACAGAAAGCAAGTAACAGAAGTTACACAAATATGCCAGAGGACACGTAAGGAGATCAAATATAGATCCCACACCAGAACTATTGAATTTGGAGTCCCGCAAGGTACTGTTCTGGGTCCCCTATTCTTCCTAGTATACATAAATGATCTCCCTAGACACGTCGAACAACCAATGGTCCTGTTTGCGGACGATAGCACAGTAGTGATAAAATATGACAAACAAAATGATTATGAATATGAAATAAATCAAACACTTCATACAATAATTCAATGGTTAATTAAAAATAATCTTAAAATAAATATGGACAAAACAAAAATAATGCACTTTTACCAAAGAATCCAACCTAAAATTATTAATGTTAATTACGACGGACAGATAGTGCAGTCTGTAACAAGCACTAAATTCCTGGGAATTGATTTAGACCATAATTTTTCATGGAAAACACATTTAAATAATCTCTCTAAAAGAATTAACAAATCCTCATTCGCTCTCTACAAACTTTCTAAAATTGTTAACAAAGAAGCCGTCTTAACAGCATATCACGGACTTGTAGCACCGATATTAAGATATGGTGTAATATTTTGGGGCAACTCGGTAGACAAGGAATTTGTATTTAAAGCCCAAAAGAAATGTATCAGAGCTATGTGCCACCTAGATAATACTACAAGTTGTCAACCTTACTTTAAAGATTTAAAAATTCTTACATTACCTTCCCTGTACATATACGAATTAAATATATTTGTGAAATCGAATCCAAGCTATTATAAGACTGCATTTAAAAGCTATTACAGACAATTACGTGACAAAAAAAAGTTGGATGTAGAAATACCATATGGGGAAACGGCACTACTCAATAAAAGTGTAATTTGTATGACATCACTGATTTATAACAAACTGCCCGATGACATTAGGAAGTTGCCTATTCCTCTATTTAAGAAGAAATTACACACTTTCCTAATAAAAAAGTGTTATTATAATGTAAAAGAATATTTAGAAGATAACGACATTGTATTTTAATTTTAGAATTTATTTGTAAATTGACTAAATGTGACGAATATTAAAATTGCTATGACATTATTAATTTCCATGACATTTACTTATATTATTTATTATTGAACATTACTTTTTCGAATTCAATTTAATCAATCAATAGTCTATTAATTATATTTTGAATGACATAGTAATTTAATAAATTTTGATTTTTGATTCTGTCATAAATTCCTAACAATATATTTGCACACCTCATAAGGTTATAATACAGTGAACCATAAAAAACGTTTGTAACACCCTCACTACCTGTTTTATGCAAATAAATGATTTGTATTTGTATTTGTATTTGTAAAAAAGACAATAAAAAGTATAAATTCTTTTAGTGTTAAAACGCACAAACATGTCCCATTAATTATGTCCACAAGTGTAAACAGCTCTTTATGAAGAGCCCACACACAGAGGGTTAAAGATTAATCAAACTTGTTTGTAAGTTTGACACAGCTCTGCTTTAGATTTATGACATTCCATTGTTTATTGGGGCGATGAAAAATTTGGGATAGCTAAAGGAAACGGTAGCCGTATAATGATATATCATTTGTAGATGTTACGGTACAGTGAACATGTGGGTTGTTTTTTGGCCGAAATTGTATTATTGTAGGTTTTTCGCTTGTGTTCACTGGAGGAATGTGCCTCGATGGTCTGGTGGTTGAAAGTGCTATTGTGGTGTGTGAGGTTCTGGGTTCGATTCCTGGATCAGGTAAAGTGTTATTGGGTTTTAACATCAGGATTTTATCTATAATATGTATGTATTTAGAAATATATAAGTATGTTTATCAGTTGTCTAGTACCCATAACACAAGCTCTGCTTAGCTTGGGACTAGATGGCGTTGTGTGATAGTTGTGGAATATTATATTATTATTATTATATTATATACGTAGCCTGAACCTGTGCCCATTTGAATGCAATAGGCTCGCTCACTTAATTTAAGTCCCATGATAAGAAGGCGAGCCTATTGCTATCAACTTGGCACAGGACTCCGTGGCTGTTACTGACATTCCTGATTCAAAAAGCGGTCTGCCCAACCCGGGAATCGATCCCAGGACCTCATGCTCAGCAGTCACACTTGCGACCACTACACCAATGAGTCATTCTATATATCATACTAGGCAATGACTTGTTCTGAAATTGCAAACACTTTTTTGTGGCGGGTGGAAAGTCATCAAATAACCCCTCCCGCTCTTGGGCAGAGCGAAAGAGAGTGTCAGACTTCTACTGAATAAAAACCAGCCATGATCCTTCTTAGCCCTTTATGTCGAGGCCGCGGTATCTTTTGCAAACAACCCGCAGCCCCGACGGGATTGCCAACATCCATATAATGATATAGTTATAGTTGCTACAAGTAAAACACAGGATAATTAAAGCGCCTTAATAAAATATTATTCTTTATATTTTTGTTAACAAAATATTTGTAATTCAGAGATTATTAGAATGTTCAGGCGTTTTAATAATTCCGGCGGAGATTTTATTACTAAAATAATTGAAATATTACTGCCTAAAGCTGGATAATTTTCTTTGTGAGAAATTGATACGAGAACGTCTAAAAGTATCGGTAAATTTCACAATCTGTATTGGCAACTCTTATCTGCTAACTAGTTTCTCAACTATGTTGGGGTCAGCTTCCAGTCTAACCAGATCCCCATCTGGTTCAGTTGGTTCACGTCATCAGCTCAACCTATCCGATCACCTCAATCTCATTAGTGCTGGGTAATACGATACCCTATGATAAGAATGGTTCTGTTTCTGACTACTTGTCAAAGTAGATAAAAAGAAATTCAAATAAAAAGTCTTTCTCACATTCTGTTCCCAGAGAGCTAAATATTGGTATGAATGTTTGGAACATTATTATGAATGTATGCTGAAAAGTCCCCCTATCGATTCCGGACTTGAAAAAAAATCAAAGAACTAAGGTCGCAAAACTTTAATCTTGTGTGTCTTTCGCTCCTTTTAGCAAAAAGGTAAGATTTATCATAAAATCAGGTCATGCAAATATTGTAGCCCGTAATAATTATTTCCCGTCCTGTCCAAATTGATTCAGCCGATTCAAAAATTAGCTGAAAGAAATAAACTGACAGGAAAACAGATCGACCCTTGGCTGTTGATCATAATATTATATCACTTTTTTGTTAGCTGTACTTCAACTTCGTTTTGATTGTAGTCCCAAAATACTACTCCAAATTAATTATTACATTAAAAGTGGAATACGGGACCGCGTAGGGTGCTTTTCCACCAGAGATGTGCTATGCTACGTTGCTATGGATGCGTTTGATATCCACCAATCATATTCATTAGTGCAAATAGCTTAGCACTGGTGGAAACGGATTCAACTAGGATATGTTTTTTATATATATGGAAGGATGCGTGCGATGGAGGTGTGCTAAATGGATACGTGCTATGGATGCCTGCTATGGGTCGCCGCGAGTGGTGTAGCTATGTGCAGAGAAGAGTACCTGGAGTGTAGGTCTATAAGTATAAGTACGACGGGCTGGTGTCCGCAACTCCACGTCCGATGCGCGTATTTTGCGTGCAGGTGGGAATATCACTCGATCCACCCTAGCTCCCCGAGAAAAGCCAGCAGTCCCTTGGTGTTACTGGCAATCTCGCGGAGAGTACCTGGGTCACCGAAGTACTTGGTCCTATACCGGGCAACGCCCGGACAGTGCAGAAGCACGTGGGCGGCTGTTTCTTCTTCCTCCATGCAGGCTCGACACAGAGGACTATCTGTGACACCTATAACAAAGAGGTGCTTATTAAAAGTACCGTGTCCAGTGATAGCAGCCGTCACTGTGCGTAGTTGCAGCTTAGTCAGCCGGAGCGCTTGTTTGGTGAGGCGGGTGTCGATGGCGGGTAGCGCCTCCTTGGCCTGCCTGCACTCACCGTGGTCTAGCCACAGCTTGGCGTGAAGTTCTTTGGTACGTTTCCTTACCAGCGTGCGAAGATAGCCGAACGGGAGTGGCACGATGGGTTCCGGTCCCACCACCGCCATGCTCGAGCCCCTTCGAGCGAGCTCGTCCGCTGCATCATTGCCTCGGGAGCCGCTATGTCCTTTAATCCATTGAATGGTTACATTATTGAGGTTACCAACCTGGTTCAGGCGTTGATGGCACTCGTGTATTAGCCCGGAATTGACCGTGGGGCTCCTTAATGCCAGCAGCACTGCCATGCTGTCTGAGAGTATACGGATGGAGTGATCCTTTACCTCCCGAGCCAAGATGGCAGATGCCGCCAGGGAGATACCCAAGCATTCTGCCTGAAAGACAGTGTTGTGGGCCCCCAGAGGTACGGCGATGTGGATATTGAGATCCTCCGAGAAGACCCCTGCTCCAGTACCAGTACCTGTTTTGGATCCGTCCGTGAAGATCCGTACTTCTGCAGGGTTAAGTCCCTCGCAGCGGTGGTCTTCATGGAGTTGGATTTTGTATTTTTTATCGAATACGTACTGTTTGGGTACTCGATCGTTAACAGCTTTCACCAGGGGGAGCTCACTTTGGATTCCCTCTAGTGTCGCAGTATGTTGCGTGCATTTCTTACCCTAGAGTTGTAGCGTATTGAGGCGCAACGCCGTCATCGTTGCTTCCTGCTGAATGAACAGGTGGAGCGGCGGAATTCCCAGTATGGCTTCGAGAGCTGCGGTCGGGGTTGTCCTCATGCAGCCTGTGATTGCCATGCAGGCGAGCCTTTGCATACGTTGCAGCTTGCTTATTGCTGTGATTAATTTGGTACGGGGCCACCAGACCACTGCCCCGTAGGTGATCATGGGTCTGATTACCGCGCAGTAAAGCCAGAGTATAATTTTAGGGGATAGGCCCCACTTCTTACCTATCATTCTCCTGCACTGCCAAAAGGTAAGGCAGGCCCTGCTTAGCTTATTGTCAAGATGACTGCTCCAATTTAGCTTGCTGTCCAGGATGACCCCCAGGTATTTGACCTCGTTGGTTAACTGGAGCTCAGTATCAAATAGCTTAGGTAGGCAATGAGGGCCTAGGGTAAACATGACTAGTTCAGTTTTTGTGGGGTTCACTGAGAGATCGAACTCAGCACACCATCGCTCAACTATACGTAACGCCTGCTGAGTGAGGTTGCAGATTGTCCCTGTTACCTTCCCTGAGATGAGGATGGCGAGATCGTCTGCGTACCCAATAGTGTAGAAGTGGTTAGCATTGAGCTTCGTGATGAGGTCATTAATCACCATATTCCAGAGAAGAGGCGACAGCACTCCTCCTTGGGGACAGCCCCTGACTATCACTGCTGACTGCTGCTCATCACCGAGGCGGACGACTCGTTTGCTAAGCATATTGGTAATCCAGTCTATCAGTACCTGTTCCACCCCGTGTCGGGAGAGAGCGGCGCTGATGCTGGAGAAGTTTGTTTTGTCGAAGGCTCCTTCGATGTCTATAAAAGTACCCAGGCAGGTGCCCTTCTGATGTATCGCTTCCTCTATCCGGCCAACCACTAGATGAAGAGCGGATTCAGTGGACTTACCCGCACTGTATGCGTGTTGATTTGCGTGAAGAGGTATTGCTTTTAAGACGCCATCCCTCAGCTCTCTCTCGCATATCTTCTCCATGGTTTTCAAGAAGAAGGAGGTCAGGCTGATCGGTCGGTAGGATTTGGCGTTAGTATAGTCACCCTTACCTGGCTTAGGGATGAATATGACTTTCACTTCCCTCCATCCTTTCGGGATGTATCGAAAGGCCAGGCACGCCCGCAATATGGGCACCAGTCTTTCAGCAACAGAGAGCCCCCCCCCATTGCAGTAATGCAGGGAACACCCCGTCCGGACCGGACGCCTTGAAAGGATGGAAGCACCCGATCGCCCACTGGACTTTCTCCAGCGTGATCATCATGTGAGCATAGTTCCAGTCGTTTCCTGTTGGAGTTTGGTTTACCTCAGTCCAGTCAATTGTGGGTGTGAAAACGCAACCTGGGAAGTGAGTTTCAGTAAGGACGCGCATCGCCTCTTCTGGAGTAGTGGTAAGCGTATTGTCAGGTTTTCGGAGCACTGCAGGTCCATCAGAGTTCTGCTGTGCTAGTATTTTCCTTACCCTGTTTGCTTGCTGGCAGGATTCTATTTTCCCGCAGTATTTCCTCCAGCCAGTAGAGCTTCTGTGCCGGATGCATTTCTTGTAGCTGGATTTGGCCGCCCAGTAGACGTCCCAATCCTCGTCAGCATAGGTGTTCATGGCTCTGTTAAGGGCTGACCTTACCTTCCTGCGCTTGCGTTCCAGCTCGGCTCCCCACCATGGTTGCCTGCCTGGTGTTGTGGGCGGAGTGGTTTCTGGACAGGACGCATGATAACTGTCTAATAGTGATTTCGACAGGTAACTTACTCTTTCTTCAATCTGGCCCGAGTTCTCAAGGGTCGACCAGTGCTTTGTTGGCGCAAGCTTGGTTTCAAGGATGCGAGTGAAGGCAGCTCGATCCGTGTTGCGTGGGTTGCGACGTGGCAGTATAGGTGTCACACAGACCGGGATGTCGAAGCGGATCCACCTGTGGTCCGAGCAGGAGGCCTCTTTCGAGACCTGCCACCCGGTTGTGATGGCCGCTGCGCCCTCCGATGCCAGAGTTAGATCTATGATCGTTCGGCTGCGTCTGGTGACGAAGGTTGGTTCGGAACCTGTATTTAGAAGGGTTAGGTTTGTCGTAAACAGATAGTCAACTAAAGCCTTACCTCTTTCGTTCTGCGTGTTCATGCCCCACAGAGGGTGATGAGCGTTTGCGTCGGCCCCTATGACCACCTCGAGCCGTGTGCACTCACAGTGCTTTACGAGGCGGGCGAGGTCATGCGGGGGTGGCTCCTCTGCCTCAGGCATATAAGCCGAGACGAAAGCCACCTCTACTTCCGTGTCCCCGCGCTGTAATAGCAGCCTAGCTGCAGAGATATCCCTGCAACAGAATTCCGTAAGTGGCTGTGCTTTTAAGTTACGCGTTGTATAGATACACGATCTCGGATTATCGTGTTCTGAGCTAAATAGAAGCTTACCCCCAAGATTGGAGAGTCCTTGGCTTGTATTCTACCCGCCCTGATCCACGGCTCCTGGATCAGGACTATGGCCGTATGTTGAACCTCCAGCCACTTCCGAAGCTGAGCCGTCGCGGTCTGACTGTGGTGGAGGTTTGCCTGCAGGACTTTACAGGTCGCCGAAGTGGACGCCATCGCTGGTCGATCCTTCCTCGTCTTCCCCAAGCCGCAGCCCAGCAAACAGAGAGCCGGCGTCGAAACCGCCCTCCTCCAGGTCAGAAGCCGATGACAATAAATTGTCATCAAGCTCCCCACCCGACGAAAGGACGGTCTCCACATCGGCGACTGTTGGGGCCACTGGCGCTGCTCCCGCAGGCTCAACCATGGGTGGCACCATTGTGCTCGTGGAGGGAGTTGCCGCTTCCACCCTTGTTACCCCCGATGAGGTAGCTTCTTCGGCCGGACATTCTTGAGGGACGTTAACAAACTTACACGTTACAAAACGAGTGTAGGCCTATCGATACATTGCATAGCTCGAGCTGTGCATCTTTATAGCACATCTCGCACCGCTACAGTTGAAACGGACCATTTCCACTGATACTAAGCTATTAGTATCAGTGGAAATGGTCACATAGTTTCACAGCATACACCCTCCACAGCACATCTTTGGTGGAAAAGCAGCCTTATAGCAACGCTTAGCTTTTACCATATATACCTACTCTAAAAGAGTAAAAATAAAATAAACAAACTACTACACAAATACCGACATATTTCTTTTAAAAAGCCATTCCCGAAACGCAGCCAATCAAACATCACCCGGTACAAAACTGTCGATGTAGATAAGGCACTATCTCCAATCCAAATATTTTACGACATCGACGTCGAACGGTAAATTGGGCTCTCGATAAAATTCCGAGAGTATGAACTGGATCTTTATGACGACTTAGATTTACGAGGCACCGTGTCTTTGGTATGCTATACTTATACTGTTTCATGTAGGGAGAATATATTGAAATGAGTATATCTTATGAATGAGTATAATTTTCTTAGACGCACGGGACCGGTCAATGTGGCGACACTTAGGGGAGGCCTATGTCCAGCAGTGGATGTCTTTCGGCTGAAATGATGATGATGGTATCTTATTGGTAATATTTAAAGAGCTAGTGGGATTTTGAGAACAGGTGTATGCTGTTAATGTTCTGAAAAGAGCTGGATCTTCAATATGATGGGCTCGCTTGCCAAAGTAGGTCTGTAGATGGCTGACCATCCTGTTCATACCAAGTTTTAGACATGATTTCCTTTCAGTTTTTCTGTAACAGACTTTCAAACTTACCCTAATATAATTATTATTCCTGTCACTCCACACATTCATCACAGCATTCTTGTCTCCGTTCTCTCTTTTCTCATAACGAAAAACTGGCCAAGTGTAAGACGGACTTGCACCTGAAGGGTTCCGTACCAACGTAGTAGATATTGATAGATTTTCCATATTTCTGTAGGTATTTTTTTCAAAATTTTAGTTTCGGTCATAAGGGGGGGGGGGGATGGTCGAACAGACAGTCACACGAGTGATAATATAAGGGTTCCGTTTTTTCCTTTTGAGGTACGGAACCTTAAAAACCCTAAATAAAGATACCAGACCTACTTTCAATTTATTATCTAAACAGTTTTCACACCGCAAAATATTATATAAATAAAAATATCATCGCAACCAAGCTCATATTATATTTCATGTGCTTCCCTCGGTTGTCGTGTAGTGGCTACAAATTTCCACAAAGTATTCAGCAACGTGAACGACACGTCACAAAAACGTCCCCTCGTATGAAAATATGATATGCTTAATCAACGTTTTAATAAAATCGAGTATCGTAGAATTCGTAGATTCAATTTTAAAGGTACGACTGATTTATAATTCAATTAACTGTAATACTGACAAATTCTTAGCGGAGGTTATGATTAAATAAATGGTTGGCAAGTCTGCTGAAGTTTAAGAATCTGCGGTTAGCGGTTGCTACGAAACTTATTTTTTTTCATCGGTATTCAAAATAATTAATTTTCTATCATAAACTAACGCAAAAAGTATCAATACAGTCTTAGTTTCCAGTAAAAAATACTTAATAAAAACCCTTTCACAACTGTGGTTGGTGTCGGCTTCCAGTCTAACCGAATGAACCAGAAGACCAGTATCTTACATGGAGCGAGTGCCTACCTGGCATCTACAACCCAGTTAACACTGGGTAAGACTGGTTGTCAGATTTTCAGGCCACTGACTACCTGTAACGACTGCCAAAGATTTGAAAATAGCTGCCGGGATCAACGGCATAACGTACTTTACGAAGAAACTATGTATAATAATAATAATAATATTCCACAACTATCACACAACGCCATCTAGTCCCAAGCTAAGCAGAGCTTGTGTTATGGGTACTAGACAACTGATAAACATATTTATATATTTCTAAATACATACCTACATATTATAGATAAATTACACCCAGACACAGAACAAATTTTAATGATCGTGCTCATCACACAAACATTTGTCCTGGGTGGGAATCGAACCCACGACAACAGACACTAGACCAACAGGCCAGTAAATGTATGTAATAGGTGACCACCCATCTACGGACCAACCTAAGCAAGCACGGCTTAACTTAAAGATTGACCCGAGTTACAGTTAGTATTAACCCACAGGATCCTGACTGAATAAAATTAAACCGCTTTAAAAGGCCATTTATCCCAAGCACTTTGTACATTTGGATACATTTCAAAATGTACTAAAAATGAACGAAATAATCGATTTAAAGTCAATTAGTACTAATTACGGGAAGTTAAACCTTCGGCTGTCTGCCACTGAATCCGCCGCTAATATTACTGAATATTTAATGTAGGTAGGTATACCGAATTAGAACATTTAAAGGTATGTTTTTTTATGGATGGTAAGGGGTTTGAACTTTTTTGTATGGGAGCTGGCATATGAACCCACCGCCATTTTGTTTTATTTTTTTCGAAATCGCGGCCTACGATGAAAGTCGTATGTATGGATAGAGGACATAAAGACAAACAAAACATGACAGTAACTCGGTACCCCAAAGTGTCACGTTACCGAGATATTTGGGGGTAAAGATCGACATAAGGATACAATGACCAATAATAAAAATAGACCTTTTACGTGTCTGTAGGCGTTGATTATTATTATTACTGTTTATTAAAAGAGAGTAAGTACTTTACATACTACTAGGAGCACGAAAAAACTATTCTTTGCCATACCATAGCGTTTCATTGCGATAAACCGCGATTTTCTCGTGCGCATAATAACTAACAACCTAAGAACGATTATTTGCATACAATTCAACGCCTATACACGTAAAAAGTCTATTTTTAATGATTGTCGTTGTACACATATTTTGACGATCTTTACCCCCAAATATCTCGGTAACGTGACACTTTGGGGTACCATGTTGTATGACATTTTTTGTTCGTCTATATGTCCTATTATAGTCATACCTACCACTTTTATCATTGACCGCGATTTCGAAAAAAAGTCAAAATGGCGGGCAGGTTGCTAAGCCACATCGCTTTATCAAATTACCCCTCCTGCTTTAGGCCTCCTTCGGAAAGCACCTAGGCAGCAGGACCAACGGGTCCTAGCTGTCAATCGTCAGGCCAGTCACACGTAGTCAAGCCCGAAAGTCAGACAACCAGTCTTGCTTAAAGAGTGTTTTGTTTTAAGAGGTATAGTATACCCATTACCCAGTAAAAGCTGGTTCTGGAAGTCTAGGTTTAAGTCATAGAATACCAGTATTTTACATGGAGCGAGCTTCATGTAAAATATTGGTATTAAGCTGCATCCGGTTGGGCTGGAAGCTAACCTCAATATATGATACAATACGTAGTTGGAAAAAGTTTAGGCAGATGATGATCAAGCTATCAGATTTGTTTAGATATATCAATACACATCACGTGCGACGAAGTTCTGTAGTAAAGTTAATTTAGCCCTGTACATGAACCATCTAGGTACGTCTCATGTAATCCGAGCACATCCCACACAAACTACGTAACACCTTAACTTGATCACGTTGCTCACTCATTCATTCATTACTGATTGACTTCGTTCGTTTCGCAATCAATTTACGGCTACAGTCTAAAAGCAACCTTATTACTTAGAACAGAGACTAGCATAATTTTTTGGGGTGCGCCAAAGTTCACCTAAAATTTCAACTCCGATAATTTTTTTTTTTTTTTTTTTCCTGGTGAATCCGCAATCAGTCCTCAACTATAAGCGGATGTGATCTGTGAGGCTTGTTGTGTAGTATGCGTCTTCCAGTAAAGTCCGCTACCATTAAATGTTAATACTTAGAGCCGATCCTCTTGGCTTAGGTCTAATATTACTTTCCTCTTGAGGCGTCTTGTGTACTTCCGATTTACTAATTCACTTGCCAGCTTATTAGGGTGTGTCAATAGCTTTTTTTTGTCCTTTGTGCTGTTTGTACTTATTTCGTCTTTAACCGTGTTGATGTTACATGCCTCATGGATTTCAGCATTAGTTATGAACCATGGTACTCCTGCCACCGATCTCAATATGACATTTTGGAGTCGCTGCAACATGCTGATGTTGCTATTGCAAGAGCTACTCCACAGTTGTATCCCATATGTCCAAACCGGCTTTAGGACAGTCTTGTAGATGAGAAGCTTGTTCTCCATTGATAGTTTTGAGTGTCTGTTTAGCAACCAGTACAATTCTCGGAAGCGAATGTTCGTTTCGTCTCTTTTGGCTTTAATGTGTCGTTTCCAAGTGAGTTGCCTATCAAGGTGCATTCCCAGGTATCGGACATTGTCACTGTGTGGTAGAGTGTAGTCATTACTAGTCATCAAGGCGAACTGGAGGGCAATTCCCTTTTCTGAGAGTAAATGTCACTTGGACAGACTTGCTTGCACTTGCTTTGATTCTCCACTTTTTCAACCATTTATTTATTTGATTGAGTCCTTCTTGCAAAGTTGCTGATGCCTTCTTTGGATCTGGACTGCTGGTTAAGACAGCGGTATCATCAGCAAATGTTGCTGTAGTGATGTTAGGTTGTAGGGGTAAGTCTGCTGTATATATTACATAGAGTATAGGGCCCAGCACTGACCCCTGTGGGACTCCTGCTCTAATATCAAGTAGTTCTGATGTCTCTTCACCTTCTTTTACTTGGAAAACTCTTTCTGATAAATAAGAAATAAGTAAAGGAAGATAGCTGTGAGGTAAGGCTTTTTTGAGCTTTAGAATTAGACCTTGGTGCCATACTTTGTCAAACGCCTGCTGGATGTCAATAAAGGCCGAAGAGCAATACTCCTTTTGTTCCAAAGACTCTCTTATTTTCTCATATACTCTATGGACTTGTTCTATCGTTGAGTGTCGCTGTCTGAATCCAAACTGGTGATCAGGAATTGCATTGTTTTGTTTCAAGATAGGTGTGATTCTGTACAGCAACGCTTTTTCAAACAGTTTGGACAATACAGGTAGTAGGCTTAATAGGCCTATATGAATTAATGTCATTCTGAGGTTTACCAGGTTTGTGGATCATCAAGATTTGTGAAACTTTCCACTGTTTTGGAAAGTATTGGGTTCGCAGGATGCCATTAAATAGGTAAGTCAAGAACAATAGCGCTTTCCTTGGGAGCTTTCTTAGGATCTCTTTAGAACTCCGATAATTGGAAATCCGAAAATGTTCTTCCTAACATTTTTTATCCTAACGATCGCAATTCCTAAAGTCTCTGTCTCTAATGTTTTAATTCCGAAGCATTCAACTTCCTAATGTCAGTAGCAATAAACATCTATTACACTATTATTTGTTTTCCTATATTTTCTCAACATAACCATCTTTTACACTATTATTCAAAGTCATATCTTTTTTTGTTTATATTACTTTTTATTCATAATAATCAGTATTATAAAAGGTCCCATTAAAATAGGTGGAAAATTTTTTAGAAATCATTTAGACCGCTAAGATAAGGACAATAGTAAAAAAATATATAAGAAAAAGACATTAAAATACCTACTATTACGTAGCCGAGCGAACGAAGCGAGCGGTGCCGCGGCAGCGGCCGGCGAGCGCTACTTGGAAATTGGTCGCGAAATTTTTCTAAGTATTTTTTTCATAGTGCCCCCAAGACGACACTCTGACCTGAATTTCATTCATTTATTTCATTTCAAGACAAAAATCAGTGAAACGACCTTTAATCATTCTAAACAGTTGTATGAGTGAAAATATTATGGTAATTATGTTTAGGGATAAAAACGTTAGGATAAAAAACAGTAGGAGTTGAAATATGTTTACAATAACGATTTATGAATTAAAATTTTCGGAAACATGAGTGTTAGGAACATCGCCAGTAGCATTACAAATAGTAGGAATTCAAACTTTAGGATGAAAAATTTTAGAAGGAGTGATCATTCGGATTACAAATCGTTAGGAAGAACAATTTCGGGTAAAAAACTTTAGGTGAGCCAATATGGACCCAATTTTTTGACAAGTTTCTCATTTATGGCAATCCAACAACAACCGTATTGCAACGGATATAAGTTTGACTTTGATTTTGATAGCAATGCAAGGGTGGATGATAAGTGTGGTAACTGTGTCAGGACTGTACTGTTCTTTCTTTTTCTTTTCTTTTTTTCTTTTCTTTTACCACTGATTAGGTAGCAAAAATATAGTCAGCATCTTTTTCTGGCCTTTTTTTTTGGTGGGTGGAAAATCATCGAATAACAGAGCGAAGGGGAGTGTCAGACTTCTACTGACTATAAACCAAACCCATGTTCCTTCTTCGCCCTTGTGTCGGAGCCGCGTTATCCTTTCAATAATCCACAGCCCCGACGGATCCACAGCCCCGACGGATCTTTCTCTGGCCCTTATCCGACTTTATTTGGGGTCAGCGCAGTGTATGTTTTCTTCTTCCACACTTCTCTATTAATCGTCATTTGATTAGAAATCGCCTTTCCTGCAGTAGCATCCTTTACAAAGTCCAACCATCATCATTCATTCAAAATCATCACCCATTGACAAAAATACAGTATGCTTACATTTGCAGTACGGTTGCCGTTCTGTTACAAAAATAAGTCTGTCAAATAAAAAGTGACATTTTCTTATGACTGTCTGTCTGATGTAACTTTTAGGTGAATTGACTGTACGTTCTCAGCATAAACTAATGGGCCTACCACACGCTCAAGCTTCACCACACTCTTGGTTCACACTTCATAGTACATCGCACGTATGGTTGGTAAAACTGTATTACCATTAACACAGGTTTAATTTTACGTGCTTTTCCGATGAAAGCGAAAAACGTACCAATGGGGATACGACGTCAGTGCGAGATGTAGAGAGTAGGTGTCGATGTTTTCCGAATGATTGAAATTAAAGTGTTTCGGATATGAAAAAAATCAGAGGACACTAATAAACTTGAAAGTCGTCATTTGCGTAGCCTGTTCCCAACTGTGTGGGGTTGGTATCCGGTCGGTGCGGCCGGTGTTGTGCCTGTGGCGGCAGCTTGTCTGGCCACTGTAGCCCACTTGGTGCTGGGTGATGTGGTACCCCTTTGGGGAATGGGTTGTCAGACTGTCAAGCCACTGACTGCCACTGACTGCCAGTGACGGCTGTCGGGGGTCTGCTGGAGCCAGTCGCGACTGGCGGCTTGACGTGTTTTTCTTAGCGCGGAGAAGGATTGCTGGGTGATGGATGGTCGCACATCTATGGACCGATCTAGGCGGATAACATAGCTTGAGGTTCCACCCGTGTGGCTGTGATTGTTTAACCATGAACTCCTCCTCGGTTAAATTCAATGAATTCAAACGTAATGCTAGCTAAACATGAGATAAGGTTAACAACGGTTACAGTAGAGCAACGAGTATCCAACTGTTTGGAGCTTGAAACTAGCAGTAGCATAATAATTATGGCGTACCTACTGGTGTACCTACAGGATGGATGTAACGAGTTGAGCTCCGAAGAGCAAACCGTGTATCGCTCTAATAAGATTGTGATTTAGTCTTCATACTATATCACGGCAAATCCTATCCATCCATCCAACTAAAAGACTACTCAGATGTGAAGTGTTGACTGATGAAATCATGAAACATAGTTTAGTTTAGTTTAGTGCTTTGGGCAGAAAGCTTTATTGTGACTTGTAAAATTCACAGAACAGATTTAATTGTGAGCATAATATCACTAATGTAAAGTCATTAATGTCATAGTGTGATACAATATAATGATTGGTCATGAAAACAACCAATGTTCATTGTTTCTTAAGACTAAATTGAGAACTTGAATCTCAATCTTAACAAAGCTTTACAAAGCTTGATTATTGAAGCGGTTTCATTAAAGTCTGTAATGTAGAGACCGATTACTCTTAGCTTTCCTAACACAGGATAAGCAACATGAGTGCCGAATCATAACAATTCGGAACTGTGTAACGCGATCACCGAATGTAAGAGAGCCATTGTTAGTGCTTTATGCTGAATCGCACTTGACTTCGTCAATGTTTACGTCGAAGACGCCGCGTTGCTGTCGGCATCGATAGAGCAAAGTTGAAACCTAAACATTGGTCTCGACAAACTCACTAGTCATCCATTTCTGATAGCATGGTTGGCGCAGTGGTTGAGCGATTGACTGCTGTGCTGCGTGTTGTGGGTTCGATCCCCACAATATTTGTATGGCCTGCAGATAGTTGTTCTAGAACTGGGTGTTTGAGTGTCTGAGTTTGAATATTTGTGGACGTACCCACGATACAGGAGAGACTCCTAGTGTGGGGCAACGCTTAAAAAGAAACGAAAAGAAATGTATTCGGTTTACCAAATAAAATAATCTTGGATTAGTTCACACTAGTGAATCGGTAACGAACTAACAATGTCTTGATTGATGGAGTGATGATACTCAAGTGACATCAATGCAAGGCTGTGTTGTTGACATTAGTGTGGTAAACACTAAAGTAGAAACTGTAAGTCACTATAGAAAACATAGCGCACAAAATAAGCTCTGTATGATAACAACAGGATTGTTAAAAGTTACCAGCTAAGATGGCTTAGTTGGTTTTCAATTGGTGATTTTGTTTTGATAAATATTGAAAGGCAATAATCAAATTAAACCTTCTTCTTAGCGTGTCGATGGCGGTCTGAATTATGTTGGCCTGGAACTGAGCTACTAATTTGGCGCTTTTGGTAGTGTGCATCGGTCCCTGTTGTGAACAAACAATAGGACATGCAGGATACAATATTAAGTGCCACATTTGTGGAACAGCAACTTAATTAAACTCTAGGGCAGGTGGATATTCAGGTTTTCCTTGCTGCGACCAGCCTGGGGCCGGAGTCTATTTAAAGGCTTCCAGGTGGGAGAGTAGCAGACGATGAAACGAATGGGTTAGGCAAGGAGCTAGTTAGCTACCTTTCCGCAACTTTAATCTTTAGACTATTCACCAGTGAGTGGGGTGAATGACAATCCTCAGAAAACGGTTTTGTGCCTTTGCGATATAAGGGTGTTTAAGTGTAAAGGGTATCGTATGACTGAAGCCATTTCGGCTCTTTCGCGAGAGCTTGCCACTGTACTGTGAGCTTCTGGCAGCGCTATTCCTGCCAGTGGGTACATCATCTGTACCGAGGCCGGTTTAGAGCAACCAGTAGTCCGCAAGACATGCGGCGAAGCACACAACTTTGAAGAGATTAGTCGCCGTAAGAGACTAGTCGCCGAAAGATACTATAATAGTCGCCATAAGAGACAAGCAAGTTCGCAACTTCTGCTTGATGTTAATGCAGTACTGTTTTTACTATTTTACTATTACAGTTACTGACAGTCAATGATCTGTTCAGAGAAACTTAAAGATACTATGAGAGTAACTGTGCGGGATAGACATTTCACCCCAGACAATGTTAAGTCTGGGTCCAGCCTCTTGTTTTGAAGGGGAATAATGCAAGATTGTGTTTGCTATGGCTGGGTTAGAGTGAATTAGCCGATGAAAGAAATATGTGGCTTATTCATATTCACTAAGAACATTATTAACAAAGCGGACCTCAATCTCCTCAACCTAAAGCTGTAGCTTGGGAGGTGAGGACAAGGTCGATTGCATAGAAGAACCGGGACGTGTACGAAAATAAAACCGAAGTAAGGCTACTTTTTATGTTAGCGAGTAATAATTTAATGGTGAAGCTATGAGCTAAAATGTCTACGGTGAAAAACGTCTTATTGGTGCGTTCAGAATAGAGATAAGAGAACGCTGGAAAGTCAAGTACCTTTAACGTAAAACTGAGTCAAATGTGTTGATGTTGTAATTAAATCTAGTAATGGTGTGGTCGCTGAGTGTGTATGGTCATAAGGATGACTATACGATTGTAATCACTGGGATGATTACGGGGCCCAGTCACTAAGATGAATTTGGGCGGTAGTGGTCACTAAGATGACTACTGATGTAGCCACAAAAAGGATGGCTAAGGCACCTGGTCACTGGGATGACTATGGTCGGTAGTGGTCACTGTGAGGTTTACCGCGTAGCCCCCGCAAGGATGGTTACGTAGCCTGGTCACTATAATGACTATGGTTGGTAGAGATCACGGGGATAACTACTGAGGTAGCCACAGGGATGGTTACGGGACCTGGTCACTCGAATGACAATGGTCGTGATGGTTACAGGGATAACTATCGGAAGCCACAAAGATGGCTGTAAGAGCAACCACCATTCCTTGAATTCGATTTTAAAGACTGATTTTTGAGAAATTGAGAGATTTTGAGATTTATTGGTTCTAGTTAAAGAGTACTTGCACTTTGTTGGGCTGACTATTCTAAGTCGTAATGTTTGAACGAAAAAGACTATGTAAACAAATGATGTGACTTTGAGGTTGACGTCTCATGTTATTGAGATAATCTAGCTAGAGTGATAATATTGTAACAAGAGAAGTTTGAGAGTTCCTCTTGGTTAAGTCAGAATGACCGAACGGTGTCCTGCGATGGGAATCTCTGGTATTGCAGGTTTACACACGAGGACGTGTGTCATGCAGGATGGCCGTGTCGGATCTTTGATGAGTATGCACTTAAATTTAAACACAAGCGCCTTTGTTTGGCGTTGTGCGGAGTCTGGATGTAGGTGTCGGATACGGACCTCAGTCCCATGGATCGCCAGCCAGTGATCGTTCGGGCATGGTCGCGACACATACTATCTAGGAACTGCTCGGTGTTTCCTTTTAAGTACAGTAGTGTTAGTAATTGACTGTACAGTAGCTGTGTACAAGTTAAAGGAGTCATTATTTCTCTCATTTACCCGTAGATCCCTTTCTGTGCCCACAACTGTTTGACACTATGTATGTCATTTAGTACTTCCTGACTAGCGTCCTATGTACCTGGATGCGACATATAAAAGGATACGAGTTGGACACCTAGCGACTGTGGTAGCGCGGACGGCCCGCGCCCGCCGCCGCCGCCGCGCCGCGACCCGCGGTGACTTGGTAAGCATATTTTTGAACGGACAACCACGTAACTTAACAGACCTATAACTTTGTGATTTTTCAAGATACAGTTTTGAAATTTTGTACATGGATTCTTTACATAAAAGTACTAGACACGTGTTTCAGGTTTCGCATAAACAAAAACTAATGTTGTAGAGGCCCATGGGTGCCACAAATATTGACGTATAAATTTTTACACTCGTCTGAGTCCAGGCCAGAGATGAAGTTCTAGTGGTTCTACTAGCACCGTCCGCCCTGATATGTTGCGTCTATAGAAAAAAGAAAATTGATTTAGAAACTAAAACGATCTACTTCAAAAAATAAAATCTATCAAATTCACCCACCAATACCTATCTGCTAAATAATGACGTCACTAATTCAATCTCACTAATTAATAAATCTATTTACGGCACCAAACTTCACGTGAACGTTTCCGAGTAAACAGTAACACTTGGATGACGTCACAGTTTGTTTAAGACGGCTACCTCACCTGTTCACGTTTGTTTTAAACTCCCTCAAGTATACCGGATTGTAGTTTCAGGCTACAGGTAGTCTGTAAATTAGGTTCAAAGCTGGAAGATAAAAGTTGTGGTTTTTTGCTAAAAATAGACTTTGTAAGAAGAGTTTTCTCAGGGTTGGATATTTTGAGTTTACGTACGTTAAATAGGAAAAAAGCACAGAATTAGGAAAACATAACAAGAAATAAACAGGAGTACCTAAAATAGTAAAATATGGAATTGAAATGATCCTATCACGGATGAGTTTAAACCGCTTACGAATCGCCTTCCACTAGTCGTAAAACCTATTTTAAAGGTAGTGGTGCTTCATCTCTAACTTAAAGAACATTGTGATTTTCATCACAATTGATTTATGTTCCCAAGCTCACCTGTTCAGGTTTGTTTAAAACTCCCTCATGTATACCAGATTGTAGGTCCAGGCTACAGGTAGTCTGTAAATTAGGTTCAAAGCTGGAAGATAAAAGTTGTGGTTTTTCGCTGAAAATAGACTTTGTAAGCAGAGTTTTCTCAGGGTTGGATATTTCAATGAGTTTACGTACGTTTAATAGTAAAACAACATAGAACTAGGAAAACATAACAATAAATTAACAGGCGTCCAAGCCACCGGGTGGTCAGGGCTCTACAGAAAAGAACCTCCTAACAATACGAGCCGTGTCCTGATTTGCTTATTGCCACAGATATTATAATGCTTATTGCTTATCATTCTCAGCTTTCGCGAGGTTCTCGTCATGCGGGACCGTTATGTCAACAATCATTGATCGAGGCCATGGAGGCAGCGGGAAATGGTTTTGTAATTGAATTAGTGTAGTGCAATTGTTTTGCATTGGTTTGCTGTAAAGAATACAGGTGGCAATTTGGGAAAATAGTTAGGTACATATTAGTTATTGGGTTTTCTTTCATGTTCTGTAGCAGCCACGGAGTCTAGATTTGTGACCGGTTGATGGCAATAGGTTCACCCCTATTACAAACACATAGGTACATAACATCACGCCTGTAGTCCAAAAGAGCTTTGGCAGCGGTTTACGTAAAGAGAACACCTACATTTCGTCAGATAAAACAGGAACTTATGCGTCAAAGATCTCAGCATAGTGCTGGAATATTAAAAAAAAAACACAGCGCTGACTGGTATTGTGATACCACAGTAATTAAAAAAAAAATTGTCACAACAGAACTACAACTGTCACTACTATTAACACTATAACATAGTTACAGTCACTCAATGTATGCACTATGCAGGTGCAGAGCATAGCTAACTTATATTGAGTTGGCACTGCACAGTAAACAAACACGAGTTTCAAGAGGCCATGGAGGCAGCGGGAAGTGGTTTTGTAATTTAATTAGTGTTGTGCTATTGTTCTGTATTGGTTTTCTGTGAGGCTATTAGACTAAAGTATTTAAAAGGGTGTCAAAATGCCAAAAGACACTGGTTTTTATTTATTTATTTAAACTTCATGTACAATAGTGGTACATTGAATTGAATTGAATTGAATAAGCTTTATTTAATTCCATACACATGCATACAAGTAACATTAAAAATTAGTAAAAATAAACATAAACACTAGTTAATCGTATATAACAACAATCCATTCTTCTCATTAATAATCAACACACTAATAATAATAATAATAATAATAATTAATAGTACAATCAAATCAATACTAACAACAATAAGAATTAAATATACCGAATAACTAATAACAACAATCGATTAACTCCATCATATTAATAAAAACAATAAACAATAATAATAACAATCGATAAACTGTTCAATCAAATCAACAACAATCATTAGCAATCAATTAATAAATAACTCGAACAAATTAATACATACTAGCAATAAATAAATAAGTATTAATAATCGCCAACCAATTTCATCAGATTGATAACATTAAAAATCATTAATAATAACAAACAATTCATAATTCCATCAAATTAACAATAAACAAAATCCAACATAATAATCAATAACAAACAATAAATAATTCGATGAAATTAAATTAATGGCATTAGGTAATAACTAGCGAATAGTTTTCACTGTTACTTTTGTATGGACCCCCTTCGGGTAAAAGCCTCCTCCAAAGATTTCCACTTCTCCCTGTCCTTAGCCCTCTCAAGCCATTCTCGACCAACTGCCGCTACAATTTCGTCTACCCATCTAGCACTAGGTCTGCCTCTCGCTCTGGTACCGCGAGGTCCCTTCCATTTTATGGTTTTTAAAGTCCATCTGTTATCAGCGTACCTGGCTACATGACCTGCCCAGTTCCACTTTCTTTGTAGAGAAAAAGTTAGTGCGTCTGTTATGCTGGTTTTTTTACGGATGACTATATTTTTCACTCTGTCTTTTAATTTTAAACCCAGGTAACTTCTTTCCATTCTTCTTTGAGTGGTCTGGATTTTATTTCTTGTTTTGAGGTCGAACGTCCAAGTTTGGCAGCCGTAGGTGAGGCAAGGTAAGATTTCTGAGTCCATAACTATCTTCTTGGTAGGCAATGGGAGCTGCGATTTAAATATTTCCTTATGAGCCCAGTACTTTTTCCAAGAGATTGCTACTCTACGGTCTACTTCTTCTGTATTTCTTTCTTTGCTGAAGGAGATCTGTTTGCCTAGGTATATGTATTTTTCTACGAACTCAAGAGGGATGTTATTTACCAAGATAGGTGTCGTGTGGTAGTTAGTCATGACTTTCGTTTTGTCTAGATTCATTTCTAATCCAACTGTAGTGCTAGCCTGCTGAAGGTCGTTTAACATACTGTTTAGTTGAACTGAAGATTCCGAGAATATAATAATGTCGTCGGCAAACCTGAGATGGCTCAGAAAATGTCCGTCAACATTTATGCCTTGCGTAGACCATGGTAAGTCCTTCATAATGTACTGAAGAACAGCTATGAAGAGTTTTGGGGAAATCGGGTCGCCTTGCCTCACCCCTCTATTTATGTTAATTTTTTCCCCCACTCTATCTAGTTTGACTCTACTTGTACTACTGGCATAAATGTTTTTGAGGATACTTATATAATTTTCCTCTATATTCTGTGACCTCAATGCTTTCCAGATGCTGTCATGTGATATAGAATCAAAAGCCTTTTTATAGTCGACGAAAGCTATGTACAAGGGTCTGCGAAATTCTTGATATTTCTCTATCACCTGGTCGACTACTTGAATATGATCAACTGTACTGAAACCTCTTCTGAATCCCGCTTGTTCCAACGGCTGATGATCATCGATAACCGAGTTTATTCTAACTAGCAAGCTGGAGGCAAATAACTTGTATAGACACGGCATCAGGCTTATTGGACGATAGTTCCCTATGTCGGCCGGGTCGCCCTTTTTATACAACAGGATAATTTCAGATTCGGTCCATTTGCATGGCACACTTTCTTCGAGTAGTATTTTGTTCCATAATAGAGTGATTGGAGTTAATAGTAGAGTCCATGCCAACTTGATACATTCATTTGTTATCCCGTCTGGTCCCGGGCTTTTCTCTGATTTAAGTTTTTTTTATTTGTAACAGGATTTCGTGCGCTGTGAACTCTGGAGTTGGAAAATCTTCTTTGCTATGGTTAATTGTACTTGTTTGCTTTATAACCTCTGGTTGACTGTAAAGCTTTGCGTAAAACTCCGTGGCTACATTTATGATCTCCTCTCGGGACATACTTTTAGTAGAGCCGGGATGTAATGAGGGAATCCATGCCTTTGCTCTATAGTTCTTTGTGGGCTTTTTTGGTGGATCTAGAGTTGTCAAGGTGTCTTTTTATAGTATTTATTCTATAGGTATCGTAGCATCTTCTTATTTCTTTGTTGGTAGTTTTATACGAGTTCTTTAAGTTTTTCTTTTTCAGTTTTGCTTAATTGTGGTTGGTTTTGTAGTCTGTTTCTTTCCTTCATGAGCTTTAGCGCCTTTTCGGATAAAATGGTAGACTTTTGTGTTCTTTTGGTGGATTTTACACTTTTTAATATAGAATCGACAATTTTTTGGCAATATTCTTCTGCATTATAATCTTGATGCGTAGTTATAAGTTCAGGTATATAGCTGCTTAGATTTTCGCGGTAAAGCTCTTGCTCTTCAGTCGTTTTTAGTTTAATTGTTGTGTTTGAAAAGCCACGTCTGCTTTTTCTAGTAGGTTTCAAGTGAATTGTAGCTCTTAGCAACCTGTGGTCCGATCCGAAGGGGAATGACGTTAGCACTTTGTAGTTGGCAAATAGGTGGGGTTTTGTGGTCATGATGTAATCAATTTCATTTTTTGTGTTTTTGTCTGGAGAGATCCATGTCCATCTGTTCTTTGGTTTTAAATTAAACATTGTATTTATAATTTTTAGGTTATACTCTTGTGCATATTGTATGAGTCTCTCACCGCGAATGCTCCTGTTTCCATAGCCATATTTACCCGTAACTGAATATTCATGGTCTTTGGGTATTCCGATTTGTGCATTGAAATCTCCCATGGAAATGACATATTTCGTGGAGGCAGTGTCGTGAGCTTTCGCTAAGTCTTCGTAAAAACTATCGATTTCTTCTTGAGATGAGCTTTCTGTGGGTGCATACGCTTGTATTATTGCAAAAAGAGTATTTTCTAATTCAATTTCTAGTACACAAACTCTCTCTGATATTCCGGTAAATCTCCTGATATTTTCTTTATATTTTTTCCTGACTAGGAAACCCACCCCATATATACCCTTGGATTGACCCAGGTAGTACATAATGTAGTCGATATCTTCGATGATATTTTCTCCTAGTCGCCGCACTTCACTCAATCCTAGTATGTCGTGGTCAATGTCTTGTAGTGCTGATTTTAGCTCGATAAGTTTGGGTTCTGTAGATAGTGATCTTACATTGAAGGTACTAATATGGAAAATGTTTTTCTTGTGTTTACTTTTCTTTGGAGGGTTTGGAGGGTTTTTGGAGTGGTACATAGGCGGACTTAATGCCACAAGGCATTCTCTACCAGTCAACCTTAGGGTCAAATAAGACAGCACTGTGGTAGAGTACAAAAAAATATATAATAATAATAAGGAGAAAACTATTTTGTTTTATAAATTGATATACATAAATAGGTACATACTAATACATATTATTATAGATACAGACAGAATATAATAAACTAATATATATTATAATACATACAAAACAGTCTAAGAGATTTGATTATTAGCAATTTAGTCCGATTTTAAGAAGTACTTCCGAACTTGCTCTTTTGAAAGCCATTTTGCTTTCGGCCTTTTTAATCCCAAGCGGTAGCGCGTTCCAAAGCTTTATAGTTGAGACAGCCTATGAAGAGGACATAAAGCCAGTACGGTGTGAGGGAATTTCAAGCAATAGGTTCTTGGACGCTCGAAGGTTACGACTGTGTGAGCTGCCCAGCACATTAAAATATTTTTTTAGGTAATTGGGAGCACATGGATCCTTTAAAATGGTGAAGAGCGGTTTTCTCCGCCATTATGATTATATTTATGCTTTAGATCATTCTGGAAGCCAGTTACGTTGAAAGTGAAAGTGCTTCGGATGGCACGTAGAAGCCGGTGGTCTCGGCCGCCAAATGGCGGTCGTCAAACCATGTCAGAGACTCTTGAGGCGGTTTAGAAACTCTGACAATAGGGTGTGTGGGGTCGTTAGACCATACTGCCTACACGATATAAAGAAGAAGACTCGATGAAAGCCTTGTGGTGAGGCGTGTAAATAGCCTGCACCTTTGTGAAGAATGTAAGAAAATTTGAAATTAGAATCTATGGCGGATGTGTAAAAAAAATAAATTAATTTCCCTTCTGATGAATCCTCGACAAACCAATACAAGAGAATTATTCGCAGCAAACATGCCCACGTACCTTGACAATCCAGAGATCCCACTCAGACCCAGGGAGATGGGAAGATACTTCGTTCATGCGCACTTGCAAGTATGGGCTGCCGGCCGGCGAGCTAAATCTTCGTGGATCCGCCGGTGGAATGGTGAAAACTCCAAAAATCAACACTGCACTATAAGTTCTCAATAAAGCACAGATGCAGGTCCATTTATTTTACGAGTATCGTCCAGATTTCAACAAAAAGGGATTTTTTAAAGCGGAGCGCGTCGGAGCACACACCGTCTTGTTCAAACGGTCAAGGGGAGCTGTCAGCTCGCTAGTGCCATCTATCTGTGTGCCCTTGCGGAAAAAACTCAAGAAAGTCTCGATATATGGGCGCTGCACAAATAACAGATGGCGCGAGGATTCATCAATTGAGAAGTTAAAATATTTAATTTGAAATCCTAACATATTTTATGATATGGAGAAATCCTAAATTATTATTATTTTATTTTTTATATTAAAAAAGGCATTGACGCTTCACCATGCTCGGGGGCTTTGGAAGGACGCAAGTGCTTTCAGAAAGGAAGTGAAAAAATTATAAGTATTTACTAACCTAGATTATGATCAGAAAAACTTTAAGCTTTACGACTGAATGCGAGAAACAAACGATATAAGTTATTTAAATATAATATTTCCTAAACCTTAAGACTATGAATTTCGTGTAAGAGTTAAACTTTATTGCGTTGGAATAGGATATAATTTAACGACGGCACGTTTAAAGTTACCGAACTTCGTTTTTACCATTGCAACACGAATGACATTATCCGTGCCTTTATAAACCTCAGTTATAACTCCTAATGGCCAACTTAGAGGAGCTGAATTATCCTGTCCCACGAGTACGACAGTCCCAACTTCTACGGGTTTGTCCGGAGTTGCCCATTTCTGCCTGACTTGCAGCGTATGCAGATACTCTAGGTGCCATTTCTTCCAGAAGGATTGGACCATACTATCTAACAACTGTTTGCGCTGTGATAAATTAATGCGCTGACCAGACAAATCGGCTGCCGGCAAGTACTGCAGTGGAGTCGACATCAAAAAGTGAGCGGGAGTAATAACTTCGGGATGGGGATTGGAAGACAAAACGCTCAGAGGGCGCGAGTTCATAATGCACTCTATTTGAATGAGTACAGTTTGTAACTCCTCATAAGTGAGAAGCTGACTTCCGATCACGCGATAAAGATGCGTTTTTAATGTTTTGATATTCGCTTCCCACATGGAACCAAAATGTGGGGAGCGAGGTGGAATCATTTTCCACATTATGCGGCGGGTTGATAACTCATGTAAAAGAGACGAATTGAAACTTGAATTTAATAAGAATCTATAAAGCTCATCTAGTTGGGCCTTAGCACCAACGAAATTAGTGGCGTTGTCCGAATAAAGACAAGATACTGGCCCTCGACGCGAGATAAAGCGTTTAAACGCGGCTAAAAAGGCATCAGAGGTTAAGTCAGAGACTAACTCTACATGGACGGCCTTGGTTACTAAGCACACGAATAAACAGATATACGCCTTCTGGGCGTGCTGGCCTCTGCGTCGAGTGAGGGTTATGCGTATGGGACCAGCATAATCCACTCCAGTGTGGACAAACGCCTTCGCTTCCGATACTCGGTACTCAGGCAGGTCTGCCATCACTGGAATGGGATGCGTCGGATTTACCCGAAAACATGTGTTGCATTGTCGCAACTTGGACCTAATGACAGTCCTGGCATCTAGTATCCACAATCGCTGTCTTAGAATAGACATGAGTAGTCCCGGTCCAGTGTGACAATTCATCACATGGTAATGACGGATTATTAGATCCACGATATGATCATGTTTGGGAAGTAAAAAAGGATGCTTAGCGTCAAATGGAAGGTGCGACTTCGAAAGCCTTCCTCCAATGCGTAGTATTCCCTCTTCATCCAAAAAAACAGCTAAACTTTGGAGTCTCTTTGAAAGCAATTTCCCAGATTTAATGAGCTTAATGTCATTTGCAAAGTACACAGATTGCACAGCACATACTATCGCTCGTTCCGCAGCTGACAAGCCCTGAATAGAACGAGGTTCACAATGAACCTTTGGTCTAGCAAATTTCAATATATAGGAAACAATGCGCAACAATTTATCCCATGATGAGGTACGTTGAGCAAGTTGATATAGAAGGGGTTGTTCTACTTGCGTGGTCACTGTTAAGACATTTACCTTGTGCTCGGGAAGTTCCCCACAATTAATAGGAGAAAACGGTTTAACGGGCCAATCCTCAGGAGCACAACGAAGCCAAGAGGGGCCGTCCCACCAAAGTTCATGTGACATTAACTGGGAAGGAAGGATGCCACGAGATAGACAGTCGCTTGGATTCTCAACACCTGCCACATGGTAAAAATGTTGAGAACCCAAGTTCTCCTGACATTGAGCGACTCTATTGCTGACAAAGACTGACCAGCGGTGTGGAGAAGAGTGTATCCAAGATAAGGCTATCATGGAATCCGAAAAGGCGTAAATTCCTGCAATAGGAACACGTAAAGCGTAAGTATCGCGAACAGTTTTTACCAATTTTGACATGAGCACGGCGGCACACAGCTCCAGGCGTGCAAGAGTTGTGACTTTGGTAGGTGAAACCTTTGATTTCGCACAAATTAAGCGGACTATGACACCAGATGGACTAGTAGAGTGTATATAAATCACACACCCGTACCCACCCATACTAGCATCAGCAAACGCGACTATACGAACAGAACAATCATCGGTAACACCCACATGGCGTGGTATGCGTAATGTATCTAGCAATGGAAACTCTTGCATGAGAATCGAGAAACGTTTAAAAATGTCGTCAGGAGCGGGATCATCCCAGCCAATATTGCTCAGCCATAACTCTTTGATGAGCAACTTGGCATAGAAGATCACTGGGGCAACCAAACCGAGAACATCAAATAAGCGTGCGACTATCGAGAGTATATTTCTCTTAGTACATTTCTCAGCCACTCGAGCGGAAGTGAAGAAGAAATTATCCTGAGAAGGTTCCCACGAAAGGCCTAGAACCTTAGAAACATCACTCCCAGCGTGAAAATCGAGTGACTTGCGATGCGAGTCAGGAAGACTGTTTAAAAGAACGGGTGAATTGCTACACCATTTAATAAGGTCAAAATCGCCCGATTTAAACATCTTTATAAGATCATGCGATAGCTGCATGGCGGTATCTTCATTATTCACAGAATACACCAGATCGTCCATATAGAGACTGGTCTCTGCTACTTTAGCAGCTTTGGGATAATGCGGACAGTCAGAGGCCAGCTGTCGCACAGTGCGCATAGCTATGTATGGACTCGACTTAAGTCCGAAAGGTAAGCGATTAAAAGCAAAGGTTAGCACAGGTTCGTTCTCATTGAATCGAAACAAAATGCGTAGGTATTTACGCTGGTCAACGGGTACACCAACGCGTAAATACATTTGTTTAATATCCGCATTTATAGCGATGGGAAATAATCTAAAATTTATTAAAAGAATAAACAAATCTGTTTGTAAATTGGGACCAATATGGAGTACATCATTTAAAGATAATCCTGTATGAGTCCTAGCGCTAGCATCCAATACAATGCGCGGCATCGGTTTGTCTGGCCGAACGACAGCGTGATGAGGGATATAATACCCGTCATCGGAAATGGCAGATTCGTCGACTTGACTTAGGTACCCACTGTCAATATAATCTTTGAGCACTGCATTATAATTTTCCCGCAACATCGGCAATTGGCGTAGTTTCCTTTCAAGCGCAATAAGTCGACGGTACGCGGCGGTGCGGGAGTTACCCAACTCGGCGGGATCCTTACTAAAAGGTAACGCGACGGTATAACGTCCCACATCGTCCCGTGACACGGTCGAGGAAAAAATATTCTCACATTCGGTTTCCTCAGGAGATAAAAAACGTTTATTCTCAACTTCTTCCAATTCCCAGAACTTTTGTAATAAATCATTGAGAGCCAATGCCGTGAAAGGAGAGGAGTTAAGTAAATTTAAATTATCACTATTATGCGGAAAATCACCCATAAAGACATACCCGAATGTGGTCAATAATGCAGGTGGGGCGCGTGAACCAAATTCGACCCTATTCCCCAAGTAAATGTACGGAAACAGTTGAGCGCCCAACACTAGGTCAATATCCCCTGGAATATTCCAGCTTAAATCAGCGAGCGGAAGCGCGTGGAAGTCTACATGGCTATCCCAATTAACATGGTGCGATGGTAGCTGGTCCGTAATGCACTCAACTACTAACGCGTGAATAGTATATTTTTGATCCGGATATACACGAGACTCGATATCTAAATGTACGTATCCTATTATCGGTCGCGATACAGAACCAACTCCTTTAACAAAAGAATTACTCAAAGGAATTATCAGTAAATTAAGTTTTCTACAACAAGCTGTAGTTATTAAATTATTCTGCGAGCCATTATCAATTAAGCACCTCACTATTGTTTTGTGACCCGCACTGTCACTTTTAGCTCGCGCATAAACCTGAGCTGTCGATAACAGAACTATCGCCTTAGCCCTCGCTGCATCAGCTGCCAATAACACGGCCGAGTTGTGAGCCGAAGACGCTGGCGTCACATCACACGAATCAGACGCAATCACCTGTTCGGGAATATCGACCTTATTACTATGAGCATAAGAGCGCGGCACCGCGACGGAAACCGGGGCAGGCAAAGACGCACCGGGGGACGAGAGGGGCGAGGGAGGCGCGACGGACAGCGGCGCAGGAGGCGACGCGACGACTACATTGCAATTCGTAGCTAAAACGTCAGCTGTTTGCGGTTTATTTTCTTTAACAAAATGCAATAGTGTATGATGGCGTTTTTTACATAAATCACAGACTGACGTTGACTTGCAGTTACTCAATCCGTGCAATGTGCTCAGACAATTCGCACACCCACGTTTGGATTTAATAAACTCGAACCTTGCTCTAGGAGTCAACGCGGATTTAAACTTAGCGCAGTTGTACAAATGAACATGAGCGTTATCATTACAATACGCGCAGCACGGAACCGTCATCGCAGGTAAACAAGCGGACGAGTCACCTGACTTGCTCACAACAAACGCTTTTGTCTGTGTGCGTGACTCGCGTGGCGCGGAAGCGGGGTTTCTACTAAAGTTTCTCGCGTTCGATTGAGACAAATTCGAACGTGCCAATATCTTTGCCTGATCTTGAACGAAGCTTATCAATAATTTCGTTGTGGGAATTTCAATATCTCGAATGGAAAGTTCAAACGATTGAATAGTCTGTGAATCGATTTTTCTCATTGCGCAGTGCAAAAGAATAAAATCAGCAAGATCCGTAATCTCAAGTTGTTTCAAGGCAGAAATAGATGCACTAAATGTTTCTATGAAAGAATCGAGACTGTTAGCGTTAAATGAACAACTTTTTAAATCCAATATATTATTTAAATAATGCGTACCTAGTGAGCGCTTCTCTTGATATTTTTTAACTAAACTGTCCCATAAGAACTTGTAAGTATCACCCGTAGGCACAATTCCAGCAGTAATCTTCAATGCGTTGTGCGTAAGTCTACCTACCAAGTACTGCACACGCTGTGAGTCAGTCAGCTGATCATTCTCATGAATATTCGACTTGAACGACTCGTAGAAAACAGGCCAATTCTCGGTTTTCCCGTCGAAAGACGGCAGCGCGATAGGAGGCAACTTTATTTTTAGCGGTTCAAAAAGAGTCTTATAGTTACTACTGGATGTTGATGGTGATTGATTACTGTTTATTTTGTTCCTAACACGTTTAATATGAATGTACAAATCTTCAAAGGACTCTAAACAAGCATAATCGACACTTGTACCAGGTTTTATACTAATGTTTATTTGATTAATTTGATCAACAAAAGATTCAAATTTATCTCGAATGTCATCAATTGTCTCTGACTCAGTCATAAAACTTTCATTTTTTCTTGAATCGAACGACGATATATTTTTTGTTAAATCATACAACCGATTAATGCGTTTAAATAACAATCCTTTCTTTTCATGGAGAATAGTTAGTAAATCTTCCGGCTTCAGTTGTTTATCCGTCATTTCGTTAGATAACAAACGACAACAATAACAGAAAAATACCTTACAGGCGGTTTGCAATATTATCGCACCTACCAACTATGAGTGGGTATCTATCTAATTACAATTATTGTATTATAACGCTCAAAGCCGAGATGCGTTGGTAACTACCTACTTATTTTCATAATATCAAAGCGAATTTTTAAATACGGATACCTACATAGAATGAACTTTACCAATAAATACGTAATGTCGTTCCATGTAAATTATGTACTAAAATAATTGAACAGATTTACCAACAACTACGTAAATTCTATTGTCAATTATGATGCGTTTTATAGGCAATGATTTACCAAAAGTTTACGTAAACTAAATACCTATTGTGCGTTATTGAACCTATATGATTTTTACCAAACAATTACGCAAAAATCTAGGTAACGGTTTTTAACCCGGTTAGAAGGACCAAATAATATGGTGAGGCGTGTAAATAGCCTGCACCTTTGTGAAGAATGTAAGAAAATTTGAAATTAGAATCTATGGCGGATGTGTAAAAAAAATAAATTAATTTCCCTTCTGATGAATCCTCGACAAACCAATACAAGAGAATTATTCGCAGCAAACATGCCCACGTACCTTGACAATCCAGAGATCCCACTCAGACCCAGGGAGATGGGAAGATACTTCGTTCATGCGCACTTGCAAGTATGGGCTGCCGGCCGGCGAGCTAAATCTTCGTGGATCCGCCGGTGGAATGGTGAAAACTCCAAAAATCAACACTGCACTATAAGTTCTCAATAAAGCACAGATGCAGGTCCATTTATTTTACGAGTATCGTCCAGATTTCAACAAAAAGGGATTTTTTAAAGCGGAGCGCGTCGGAGCACACACCGTCTTGTTCAAACGGTCAAGGGGAGCTGTCAGCTCGCTAGTGCCATCTATCTGTGTGCCCTTGCGGAAAAAACTCAAGAAAGTCTCGATATATGGGCGCTGCACAAATAACAGATGGCGCGAGGATTCATCAATTGAGAAGTTAAAATATTTAATTTGAAATCCTAACATATTTTATGATATGGAGAAATCCTAAATTATTATTATTTTATTTTTTATATTAAAAAAGGCATTGACGCTTCACCACCTTGCTTCATGAGTTTTATCAATTCAATCAATTTCCCATACTACACGAATGCATTTTCATATCAGTAAACCAGTTAAATTGTATTTTTAGAAAAGCCAATGTTTCCATTTGAACATATTGACAGATGGGCTTTTACGTTTCACTATTTAAATTAGTATTTTTTGGTATCGCAGTTTTAAACAAAAAACTAAAATAAATAAAAAATGAAATAAGGATGTCCCTGTTGCTGACATGTATGTATAAATATATACGGGGACATTTCAAAGACCGCTCATACGTATACGGATTACTGCTTTCATTTAAATTGGTGTATTTTCTGTATCAAGTGTAACATAGATTTTGTGTGGCTGGGATTTATAAGAATAGAGGATCGGACAAAAAAAAACTAATTAGCCCGTCAGATAGATTTCCAAAAAATATTAACCACGTATTTTTTCTTTTTTCACGTAAACAAAAAATGAAGACGATACAGTGCTTCGAAAACTCGTGTGACGTCATATGATAGTACATTTTGTACCTTCAATTGACGTTTCAAGCCCCACTCCATGATCTTTGACGCGCTTTATCTTCGTAAATTTTTATTGTTTTGATAAAACAAAAAATACGTACTTATCCAATATTTTTCGATAATCTAACTGACGAACTAAACAGAATCATATTTTTTTTAAATCAGTCCGATCCCCTATTGTCGCACTTATGCGACAGTGGGCAGGGTACATTGGTCGTAGGATGAAGACTTTGTGAAATTATAGGTATATCCTCTAATATTGGCATAGGCCCTCTATCATCATCTACCTAGCTTTTCCCAACCAGGTTGGCTTGCAATTTAACTGGGTGGAGCTGAATACCAATATTTTACATGGAGCAACTGCTTATCTTACCTCCACAACCTAATTTGTACTTGGTAATACGATACTCCTTGCTGGTAAGACTGGTTGTCAGAGTTCCACGATATTAGTTAACTAAACATTCTAATTCAATAAAAGTAGGCGAAATTGCTTTTCAATAATTGGCGACTGGCCTGTTGGTCTAGTGGTTAGTGACCCTAACTGCTATGCCGGAGGTCGTGGGTTCGATTCCCACCCAGGACAAATGTTTGTGTGATGAGCACGATCTTTTGTTCTGTGTCTGGGTGTAATTTATCTATAATATGTATGTATTTAGAAATATATAAGTATGTTTATCAGTTGTCTAGTACCCATAACACGAGTTCTGCTTAGCTTGGGACTAGATGGCGTTGTGTGATAGTTGTGGGATATTATTATTATATTATTTAAAAAATGTGGGGGAATTTTAGGCTTACGCTGACTAATACGGGTACATTTTGCACTACTTATTGACTCATTATCGCTGTTATACTTACATAACAGCTCCTGTGCCCTAGCCAGTGTTTTGTAATACTGTGAATCAAATTCAGCAAGTCTCTGACTTGAGCTTTAACATCATCTACTAGACATTCCAATCGCAACTGTACCTCATCGTAATGCTCTACAATGACTCGATTTTATTGATAAATAAATAAATAAAATAAAAATAAATAAATAAAATTATTATTATAATAATTCCCACTTAAAGTAACCTTAAATCGTTTCTAGCCATATCCCCCAGAAGTCAATGACAGTTGACTATCGACGTTCCCCGACAGTCACGGACGTCACACGTCACCGACACGACACGTAATGGAATGTTTCATTAATTCAACGTGTTACGTGTGTCTCAATCAACGCTGATTGATATGAAAGACCGCTCACATGTAGGTACGGATTACTGTTTTCATATAAATTGCTGTACTTTTTGTGTAAAATGTAACTAACATTTTACATTTTTTGAAACAAACCTACGACATGCAGCGCATCAGTCATTAGCCGCGTACTGACTGAGCGCACAGCCTCGTGAGGCAGCCTCGGGCGTATGCCGCACGACACGATCATTTTCAGTTTTTCATTGTTTTCCTCGGGCGAGGAACGTCCTGACCGACCGCATGAATTGCCTCGCGCGAATGCCTCGCGGGGATGCGCTCAGTAAGTGCGTGGCTAATCAAACGCCACTTAACTCGATTCTCAGTAATTAAGCATACTCCACGATAAACTTAGCTTAGAATATCTGCAACCAAAACTCAACAATCAGTAAGTACAAGATACAATATTGATAGCTCAAGCTTTCAAGGATTCTCCTCAAGAATATAATTATATTAAAACCGCGAAGTTAGTGGGGCGTGCTAATGCTCATTTAAATGAGGTTGTATTCCGATTTTGCATATTAATTCATGATTTGATTTGTTTACAAAGTTTGATACTTTGCTTATGAAGTACGTAATAGATTCAGTCGGGAAAACTGATAAGTATGGTAACCTTAATACTTCAGTTCAGGGAGTTCAGACTTTAAGAAAAGATTATTTTGTATGCTTAAGGTACAAGTTGGTAGCCGTCTGCACGCAGCAGCAGCAGACGACATGTCGTCGCTTCATGTCGTCACGACACGTCGTCGCGTCATGTCGCTGCAGTCATGATTTCGAACCCGACTGCAAATAACTATTAGTCAATAACTCTAAACACGCTCGACGTGTCGTTGCTGCGGCGTCAGCGGCACTACTGATCTGCGGTCGGACAACACTGACGTCTGCCACTCGACGACGCGTCGCGAGCTTCATGTCGCTAACTACGGAGGGAATTTCATAGAAATACGTAGAAACCAGTAGTGTCGCCGCGTCACGTCGTCTGCTGCTGCTTTATGTGTTTCATTTTCGGCCGAGATTTTCACCAACTGTGTTTCAAATATTTTGCCTGACCTGGAATTGGTCCCAGGACCTCATTCTCAGCAGTCGCGCTTACTACCAAAATAAAATATCAAAATCCTACATGAGCACTTTTAAAACTTCGACGAAAAGATACAAGGTCCGGGTTGTTTCCTATGAACATGAACTGGCAAGAAAAGCCATAGTAAGTTTTTATTAACGTAGACGCGGGCCTGTAGACGGTGAGTAATGGGCAAGCTCGCCGTCCGGCCGTCGTCATGACGGCAACAGACCGTGTCGACGGCGCGTTCGTGTTCCACGCGCGCTTCAAAGAGATGTCAGCAAGGAGTGGCCCGCAAGGGACGACGCCCGTCGGGGCTGCGGATTATCGAAAGAGACGACGTGGCCTCGGCGGCACAAGAGCGAAGAAGGAATATGGGTTGGTTTTTAGTCAGTAGAAGTCTGACACTTCCTTCGCTCTGCCCAAGAGCGGGGATTTGATGATTTTACACACACCAAAAAAAAAACAAAAAGGCACAAATCCATACTCCGTGGCTGCTATTTAAAAAATCATGGCAGAAAACCTAATATCACGTTGCCCAACCCAGGTGCTAAATCCACCACATACAGACACACACACACACAGTCACACAGTCGTGCGACTCTAGAGCGAGTTATTCCGGTCTGATTCCACACGGTTTGTGGGATCAGACCGGAATAACTCCACTGCCAATTTTTTTTTTAAATTCCTTTCTGATCCCCTTTCTTTAACGAGGCAGTCTGATAATGAGTCAAGATGAATGAAAATGAATCGAGGTTGTTTACCACCTCACACCTTATATTATGTAAACTTATTAACCTATTTAAACGAAGCCTCATTTGAATAGACTTGTATCACTTAATACATCTTTACTTGTACTTTAATACGAATGAATTAAAAGTATAAACGGCGTACCCTGTCACACTCCCGTTCCCATATGAATTGTTCTATTTCTTCGTCAAACATCTGGTACAAAGTCAACATCTTGCTAATCGATGTAAAACTGAGAAACATTATTCTACGGTCCGTACGAAAAGGGTAATAACTCGAATTTCGTGCCGAATTGAGTAAAGTACATGTTCGGAATTTGCAGGATGAGATGTAAGTTATGGAATCAGGCGTTACTTTGCGGTAATCCATGACATTAAATGCTATGAAACTAAATATATTTCATAGCATTTAAGGATGAGATGTATTTAAAATAAGTTCTTTTTAATCAGTTTTTACGTATCTGCAACGTGGCTGGTTTTAATACTAAGCTTATCTGCAATATCTAGGTCTGAGGGATGTTTCCTGACTAAAAAGAAAATACAGCACTTACATTGCTATAAACAAACAATTAACACGCCGTTGCTATGGAACGCCTCAGAGCGAGGTAACGCCTCAGAGCGAGGTAACGACTCATGACGTCATCTTTTTTCGTTCGTGCAGCCAGCCATCGAATTATAAGACGTTATCACGTCAAAAATATAATTCTGTTTAGTCCATCAGTTAGATTATTGAAAAATATTGGATTTTTGTTTTTCAAATTAATAAAAAATTACAAAAATAAAACGTGCCAAAGATAATGAGTGATCATGACGGGTTGTGACGTCACTTTATGGTAAAAAATGTACCACACTGTGTCACACGAAGCACTATATCGTCTTAATTTTTCGTATACGTGAAAAAAGTAAAAATTTGTGTCCAATATTTTTTGAAAATCTATCAGACGCACTAATTAGATTTTTTGTCAATTACTGAGTAAAGTAGGTACATGTTTGGAATTTGCAGGACGAGATTTATATATATACAGTTTTAACGTATCTATGACGTAGCCGGTTTTAATACTTAGCCTTTTTTTTTTTTTTTTTTTGGTGGGTGGAAAATCATCGAATGACCCCCCCGCTCTTGGGCAGAGCGAAGGGGAGTGTCAGACTTCTACTGACTAAAAACCGAACCCATGTTCCTTCTTTGCCCTTGCGCCGAGGCCACGTAATCTAGTACAAAAATCCGCGGCCCCGACGGGCTTAATACTTAGCCTAACTGCAATATTATAATCTAGATCGTAACAAAACAAAAATAAATCTTTACCCGCGTTTTCTCGAAATTAGGTTCAACCTAGTTTAGCACTTTTCGTAAGGACGGCAGTATTCTGAACGTGTTATAATATAATGTACTCGTGTCGTCAAATGTTTCAGTATGTGTTCGTTTCCTACAAATAATTGTGCGCTGACAGATTGAAGAGTTGAACGTAAATGTTTTCAGTGTGAATGGTGCTTGTCGCTTTGTTTATTTCCGTTCTCTCTTATAAATTGTAAATTAGATTTGTGTTACATAAGTGTTTGTTTGTACGAGAATTAAATTGGGAAAGGATTAGTCAATATTATTTTATTATCTGTCATACATCTATTAGTTAGGGGTGCTGTTGGGTTAATAATAACTGCCGCTTGGATCGATTTTTAGGTTGATCCGTTGATGGATGACCACCCATTACATACCAAATTTCCTCCATGTCTCCGAAAGCACGACAAGTCTGTTGTATTTTTTGAAAAAGTTTTTATTTCGTACATCGGAATGAATAAATTAATCCAAATGTTGAAAACAGTCTTTCAATTCCGGCACTTGAAGCAACTGTAGTAGTGTGAAGCTGTGTCAATAAGTCTACAGTTTGGCCATTAACTTGGGTTTTAAATGACAACCACCATTCTAGAGGTCCAACGTGATTCACTACATAATTTTCAAACAGATACTTATGAAACGAATCCATCTTTGCCCTGTATTTTACAACAAGGGGCATCGCTTCTTTGTGATGATTATTTAATATAATTATATTTTGGGTATTCCCCTTATTTTAAGAGAAGTTTAGGTGATTTCCCTACTAAAAATAAACGTCGGAACATACAGGATGTATTGAATTATGATCAATTTTTGTCACGCAGTTTTTAAAATAAGTACCTAGTATAAAAGTGAATTATATCAGGCTTAATCACTTAGAAATGGATGATAACTAACTTAGGAAAAAAAAACCGGCCAAGTGCGAGTCGGACTCGCGCACCGAGGGTTCCGTAAAAAAAATATATTATGTGATGTAACTAAAAATTTATGGTTTTCGTAATTATTCCTTTATCTATGCTATAAGACGTTGCTTCGTACCAAATTTCAAGATTCTGAGTTCACGGGAAGTACCCTGTAGGTTTTGATTCCCTTGCGAGTGTCGAAAATTTGCGGCATAAACGGGAGTATCTTGATGTAACTAAAAATTTATGGTTTTCGTAATTATTCCTTTATCTATGCTATAAGACGTTGCTTCGTACCAAATTTCAAGATTCTGAGTTCACGGGAAGTACCCTGTAGGTTTTGATTCCCTTGCGAGTGTCGAAAATTTGCGGCATAAAAGTTGACTTAGAAGTTTGATTTTTTCACAGCTCCAAGAGACCATAGACTTGAGTATTTGATATGAATTTCAGCTTGATACCTCCACGCGTTCCTGAGAAAAAAGGTCTTGACAGACAGACAGACAGACGGACAACAAAGTGATCCTATAAGGGTTCCGTTTTTTCCTTTTGAGGTACGGAACCCTAAAAACAAAAAAAAACACCTGTTTCAAACCTTTTAAACTGTTTGTTTTATAAAATGTAAAAAAAACTGTTTTTTTTTCCAACCCTGATTGGTACGCACACAGTATCTATTCGTTAAAATTCTACGTATCCGTATATTTTTACTGTTCCGTCGTCTAGTATTCAATGACAAAACGGAATATAAATTTTTTACGGAACGATATTTTTTACTGTATACAGAATACTGTCCCATCAATGATGTGTGAAGTCGCTCATACAACTATTTACATACGCCATCGACGAAAAAAAAACGTACACGATAAAACGGAACAGATAAACACGAGACATATTGTGTAAACCGGCCGATACCAGTACCTACTTAGGTACTAGGGTACTAGGACGTTAGATGGGTAGTTGCTCCATGTAAAATACTGGTAGACAGCTACATCCAGTTAGACTGGAAGCCGACCCAAACATAGATGCGAAAAGCTAGTCAGATGATGTTTTTCCCTAAATCTATTTTAACCATTTAACCCTATAATCGATTAGGGTGCCAAAGAGAGGATTTTGGACATAATTGGTATACCCTATATCCTGTGCCTTCAAAAATTTTCTGCAAACTGCTTAATCATTCTGCCTATATCTAAAGATGTACGTCAGAAACAATATCGCGCCACCGTTTGGCGTCCTATTAAAAACCGCTCAGGCCGCAATCATTAAATAAAAAAGTACAGAAGATTAACGCCATACAAAGAGCAAAATTAGCATCAAGTCACTGATAGTCGAACACTTTTTAACCTTATTTTTATCCACAAATTCGGTAATACGTGGATCTAAAACAAATTTTGAGCATTCGCTGTACGTAAAGCGTGAATGTCATCAACTGGCTACCTTATGAATGCCGACTATGGTGTGTTTTATCACAAGGACGTGGAGCTAAGCACTGACAAAGAGAATCTTAAATCCAGCAGTGGGTAAAGTCAGACTGTGGGTATTGATAACTAGCTTTTGCCAGCGGCTTCGCCTGCGTGGATGTCGGAAAATATCAGAAATGACGATTTTTCATACAAACTTTCATCCCCAATTTAACTCCCTTAGGGGTTGAATTTCAAAAAATCCTTATTCCTTGTCTACATTATAAAGGGAACCACTGTGCAAAATGTCAGCTTTCTAGGTCCAAGGGTTTGGGCTGGGCGTTGATGAGTCAGTCAGTCAGTCAGGACTTCTCTTTTTATTTATGTAGATATAGATATAGATATGATGATGTTCGATTCGACATACAGTTAAACCAAATGTATAATTATCATCATCATCGTCATCTTTCTACCCTTATCTCATTCTATTTGGGGTCGGCGCAACACGATTTTCAAACCGAATGTATACCCGAATGCATTGTACTACATCTGATTATTACAATATTATTGTATTTATTTATTTAAACTTTATGCACAAACGTGGTACATAGGCGGACTTAATGCCACAAGGCATTCTCTACCAGTCAACCTTAGAATATTATTTATGTAATCCTACAAAATAAACCTTTAAAATACCACAGAAAAGTTATTTTTGTCATTTCACTGAATCAATTTTGGGATTTGTTCAAATCACTAGATTTGTTTATATGGATTTGTCAAATCACTAGATTTGATAAGAGAAATGATAAAATCGTGTTGTTATTTTAACATCCTCCGTGATTTGATTAAATCCCTTAGGGAATTGACCAAATCCCTGTTTTTGTCATATCCCTGCGACATATAAATAAATACTAGAAATTATTTGGACCGACTGCTTGTGTGTCGTTTAGGGCGTCAAACTAGCCGTTAAGACTGGAAAAGATCCACAGATGTCAGCCGGAGAAAGCGGTTTCACGAATCGACATGGACAGGTCTCATATTATTGTAATGGTAGGTCACTCAGGTACGAGCAGACCTAGACAAAGTGTTTTTTTTTTTTTTTTTAATCTTGCTCTAAAGTGTTTTATTTACAATATTTACAAACTACAATTTACAGAACTAAAATAATGATAAAATATATACAAGTAGCAAAAAGAGAAGAATTACAGGGCGTCAAAAAATTCGTCCACATTGCTGTCAACAGGAAAAGTGCCCAGAAGGCTGGCAGCATTACCACGTTGGATGGCAATGCTGATTCTTTGGCCAAAGAATAGGCCAGCCCTCTGGTCACGTGAAGAGTCGACCAACCGCTTGGCAATTTCCTTAAAAATTAGGTGAGCACTCGGACCCCAAGGCCCCAGTGTTTCAACCCCAAACGGCTCAAACACATAACTGCTAATTAAGTTGTTGTATTTGCGCCGCTTGAGGTTTTCAGCACCTGCAGCAGCCGCCCCAGCACAGCTCACCGTGCTAGGAAGATGGGATGGCGCAAGGGTGTCGACGCAAGTTGCGTCCCACACCAAAGGCCTACCCAGCTTCCACGGCATTATGGTCATACCATCTGGTCTCTTCCCATCGACGCGTGCCAACCCATTGGGTTCCAAAACAGCAGGCACACCGGCGGTGGCCAGAGCACGTCGGATGAGATCATTAATGCTGGCGTGCCGCGCAATTCGACCTGCGCTCTTACTGCAGGAAAGGCCATGGTGTCCGAGGCTGTCGACTACTTCACCACATTGACAGCGATGTGGAGCCCCACACGGAGCACCCAAACGCAAACATGTAGCGAGCCGGAAGGTTGTGTCACCTAGCATAGTGCCTATATTAGGTGACGGTAGTGCCTGAAGCCAGAGGCCCGACTCCCACTCACCCACAGCCAGCAGGCGGGCACGCTCAGCAGTATTGGTAGACGTATTAATTAGGTTATTCCGTACCAACCTGCAGAGCGGCTCATCCCACTGTCTCTGGGAAAATGGGTTCTCGGGCCGATCCGTGTTCGGGCAAGCCATTCTCCAGGCGCTCTCTGCATCAGTCAAGCACGGCACTTCCGAGTCAACCAGGGAGAGGGTTAAAATTTTCCTGGTTAGCTTTTCAGTGCTGTGGACAGACGACAGGAACGCCGGTAAGCTTACACTAGAAATTTTGCGGACGCCGAGGCCACCAAAACGAATTGGAAGGGTGGCTTGCTGCCACGCTCGGTCGTCCAAGGCCACATTAAGAATGGAAGTTAAAGTCTGGTGAATAATTTGGTCAATTTTGTCCAAAAGTTGTGGTTTCTTCCAAAGAGGAGAAGACCGCAGAAAATACATAAAATTTGGACCGAAACAACAGTATCTGATGAGGGTGAAAGCCGAATGTAGGTTAATATTGGAGAGTCTATCCGAAATATCATGAAAATGTTTAATTTTGTCATCGATGAAAAATGAAAAACTTTCTTCTAAAATAGGGGAACCTAGGAGGTACAAGGAACTTTTTTCTAAAATTTTTATTTGTGGGGCTATTGAATCAAATTTGTCTATTGTCGATTGTCTGTCGGTGATATCAGGGAGGTAAATTTCGCATTTAGAGGGGTTAAGGTCCAGGCCAATAGATTTGAACTGTTTTTTCAGGAGTTGTAGGTCATTTAGAACCGTGTCAATATCACCTCCTAGCGTTCCATCATCTAAATACCATACATTAAATTTTGAATTTAGTTGTTGAATAATGGGATGAATAGCCAAACTGAAAATGACAGGCCCGAGAGGATCACCTTGTTGGCAACCAACTGCAGATTCCAAAAACTTGTCCTTATATAATAATTTTGTAGGATGCCTATAACATTGCCAAATAAAACCATAAATTTCGGGTAGTACTTTTTTGACTTCGGCCAACAAAGTGTCCCTGTTCACGGAATTGAAGGCATTTTTGACGTCAACCTTGAGAATGACCTCACCTTTCTTTTCATTTAAAAAAGAGGATAAGGCATGTACGGCAGCTTCACAGCCCCCTCTGGAACCAAACCCAAGTTGAAGGGGCTGGAACTTGGCTGCAAGCGGTTCACTGTACAGCTTGCAGCAAATTTTGGCTGCCATACGCCTGTAGGTGCAACAATTTTTCAATCTTGCTCTTGACTTCAATCTTGCCCTAAGGGCAGAGATGATGTCGACGATGGAACGAGCTTACCCAGTAGAAGCCTGTTTACTCGCGACTTAAACAGATTAGGGTTATATGAACTCGGAAAAACCGACGCAGGCAGGGAATTCCACTCCTTGGCTGTGCGCATAATAAAGGACCCAGCAAAGCGCTTCGTTCGAAAGTGTGTTTAACCTTGAAGCATTATCCTTGCGGATATCATCATTTAGCCATGAGGGCTTTTAAAACATGATTGTATATGCATAATGTTTGGACCGATGACCTGGTGAAAGTTGTGGGGATCTGCTTTATGCGAGACGCACAGGACCGGTCAATGTGCTGACACCGCTGGTCAAGAGGTCTGTGTCTAGCAGTGGACGTCTTCCGGAAAAAATGATGTTGACGCATGTAAATGGTGCTGATAGTCGAAAAACTTTTTAACAAAAAATAAAACCGACTTCAAAAAAAAAAACACAAAAAAGTGTAAAATAAACTTTAGAAGAAAAACCAGTCTCTGAAGTCGGTGGCAAAAAAATGAAATCAAACAAACAAAAGTCACCGACTTATGTTTTTATTTCTCACTTTTTAGTGGTTCACAATGTTCATGGGTGGGTCAATGTAGTTTTTTTTTGAGTATTGTTGATTTTTCAAAAACCGCTTTGTTTCGATTTCGAAAAAAAAATTATGGGACCATTTCGGAAGTATACCCTTTCCAACAAAGAAAGAATTTTTCAAATCGGTTAGCAAGTGACGGAGTTATGCCCGAACAAACATAAAAAAAAAATATATACAAACATCCGAATTGAGAACCTCCTTCTTTTTTAGAAGTCGGTTAAAAAACAGGCTATGCCTAGTTCGGCTACAGACGCTAATCTCTTTGCCCTAATTGAAATTGTTGCCACTGTAATTTTACTAAATTTTTGACAATAACTAATTACTACTTATTTTCGAGTCTTGTTTAGAGTTAACCTTCTGTACCAATTTATTATCTACCACAATATTTCCGTTTCATTTGCATACGCCCTTGCTCACCGAATTTAATACCTTGCCGGAGTACGAAAGAATAGCTGCTCTTATATCTAAGGAATTTAAATAAAGTTTGTTTTGATACTTTTATAAGTAACAGGTTGATTGTTTCTGAAGGAAAATGAAGATTGTTTAACTTTCCAGGAAAAAAAAACTTTTAACTTAATACTTAGTAGATTATACACCATGGGGATAAAAACCTCGTTAGGTTTTTTTTTTTTTTTTTTTTTTATTTGGGACAAGCCCGCCACACTATTCCCAAACCACTGTAACTCCTGTTAGCCAGAATCAACAGTGGCGACCACAAGAAAAGCGCCGAGACAATGAAGCTCGACGAAGTCCCAGAGAAATGATTTAACTGTCTTGGATCCCGCAACGAAATTAATCAGAAAAGAATAGCGGAGGAGTAGGAAAAAACATAGTTTCCACTTCCCTCCATATCAGCAGGAGACAGAACAGAACAAGGCCAATAGGCACACAGGGACGTATACAACTGAGATAAGCCCAGTTGCCTAGCACCACGGATATTATTGTCATTAATATTACTGGGTCCTAAGTTGTGAGCTGTTATATTTGATTCCAATTATAGGTATGACAAAATTGCTTGAACGCACGGAAATTTGTTCTAGTTTCTACAAGGTCCGTATAGTAAATAACTCCGGATGTAACCTGTACACTATTTAACATAATATTACGTTCATTCTGCCAAAGACTACACTCCCATAAAATGTGATGTGCCGTTCGTGAGCGGCTGGCCAGGACATGGCTGGAGGTGGATCACTGTGTCGCCCAATTTCTCACAGGTCATGGTAACTTTAAGAGTAAATTATTTTCCTTCAAGCTTGTTGAGTCGCCTTTTTGTCAATGTTCTACATCTGACAGCGAATTTGAACAAACTCGTTAGGTATATGTCACGGGTGATATTTTGATTCTGAGGCTCACGAACGAAAGAGAAAACCCCGCAGTAAATGTTGGTACATCATCATAGTCAGCCTATAATGTTCCCACTGCAGGGACTCAAGCCTCCTCTCTAGGAGAGGGATAGGCTATAATCTATAATAATATATAATAGGCCCAGTGCGGGTTGGTAGATGTCACACAAATGTCTTCGTTTTTTTTTTGTTTCTAATACATGCCGGTTTCCTCAAGTTTTCCTTCACTGTTTTTGAGAGCAGTGGTGATAAAACATAACTGGCTAAACGTGAATGTACTATTAGTTGCACATCTGCCTACACCTTCACCGCCTTATGAATAAAGATAGTTAAACCTGGTTTAACTTACGCTTGGTTTATCTCGCATGCCGTCTCACTTCAAACATATTCAAAAGAAAGTGACGGCATGCGAGATAAACCAAGCGTAAGTTAAACCAGGTTTAACTATTTTTATTAATAAGGCGGTCAGAGTTTACAGGCGTGGTCTAATCACAGAACGTTTTAAATATAGACCCCCAGTTACGTTGTCACCAATTAGCCAGACCCCATGTTATCCCCAAATACCGGTTCCATACGTAAGCATAAATATTAAACGAGAATGGGTCCATCGCTGCCATTTTTAGCAATATGAGTAGGAAAATGTACAAACTCACAACTCGGGCCGCGCCACCGTTCAAATGCAAAGTTTTCAATATTGCAACAATTTCTCTTCCCGCTGCTGCGGCTGTAAGCAGATCTGATATGTTTTAGACTTGACGTTGAGTTAGTATTATATTATCAGCATGGCTACTAATTTGGTAGTTTACTGATTTAAAAAAATATGATTCTGTTTAGTGCTTCAGTTAGATTATCGAAAAATATTGGATACGTGGTTTTTGTTTTATAAAATTAACAAAAAATTGACGAAGGTAAAACGTGTCAAAGATCATGAGTGGGGGCTTGTGACGTCGTTTTCAGTAAAAAAAATTACTGAAATGTGACGTCACATTTTTGGAATTCTGCCGCATGCGGAAATACCAATGATGAAGTCAACAGCACGTTATTCTGTGCATGAGGTTCTACCTTGATGATGATTACCTACTGAAGATCAAAGTTCAGGAGAGTTTGTAACTATACTAGTTAATTTTATAATCCATGACAAAAAGATGACGCCATAAAACAACGCTATAATAAATATAGATTTGAAGAAAACCAGCAGCTTATAATAATTTTATCATATCCTCGCAGCCCTAAGAAAACCGTCGCAGAATTCCGTCGGGATTCCGACACCGCACTCCCTGAATCATAATACGGGTGACACGAAAATATGCGGGTAATGAATTCCAAACATCGACCCTTCTTGTGTTCAGAGATCGAATAAGCTTGCTCGTTGATATTTTGTTGTCTTTGGCTGGCTGTTTGCCAAATTAGATTTATCTGACCTTCTGATCCCTTTGAGATCTTTGGCTCTGGTGGAAATGTACCACTAATATAAATACAGCAGTTTTTATGACTCTGAAATTATTGACATTATCAAAAAAATATTTTAGTAAACCCCTATTCATTTTTAAATACCATTCCAACAATATATCATACGTTAGGGTTGAAATTTAAAAAAAATCACTTCCCACTTTACATAAAGGGGGATAAATATACCCTAATAAAACAGTTTTTTCGAATTTTTATTTTACCACTTTGTCGGCGTGATTGATAAGTAACACAGTCATAATAAATATTGGTACCAAATTTCAGCTTTCTAGTGCTAACGGTCACGACACGACGGACGGACGGACAGACAGACATGGCGAAACTATAAGGGTTCCTAGTTGACTACGGAACCCTAAAACAACTTAAACCCATTATACCACAACATACTTAATGTAACATCACACCTATAATCCTTGAAGGGTTAGGTAGAGGTATAAGGTACACCTCTAATTATAGTGTTTTGTCGCGAAATGATTATAATTATCTTGACTTTAATAACAAAGTAAAATATGAATTCTGTTTGGTAGCAATAAATGTTGTTAAGGTACTTTTGACTCCTGTGTATTCCCACGACAATTATTGCCGGGAGCGTCTTGATTATTCAATTTTTCGTCCATGAGAGAAACTTAAGCTTACTAATTTGGGATTCGCACAGCATGGCTTATTCTGCCTACTGATGGATTGTACACCACATGATTACGGTGCCCCATACAGCTTATACTATACTAAAAAGTTTGGATCAGCTGTTCTGCCACCAAAACACTCCCGTCCCTTCTATTTCCCTCCAGCTCTATGTACTCCAACGGTGCGAAATATCGGTCGGTGTCGGCCGGCGCTCAGTATTGCTCTTTTATTACGAGCACGCCGCATTGTGGGCACCCCTGCCCCGAATCACAACCAGGGGTTGACGAATTCGGTAAACTTTATAACCGAATAGGTGAGCTGTGTTCCAATGTTTTTCTTTCTGGATTTATTTCGACGGCCTTTGTTCCGAGTGAATAGGGCTGTACCAAAATGGCCTCCCAGGGGCGCCGTTTGAAATGGCAAAGGGATTATAGACGGATAGAATTCGTTATGGGTGTTTGTATAAGATTTTTGCTGAAGAAAATGTTTGTTCTGTGGATTATTTTTCTTTTGAGACTGATAAGATAATGTTAAAAAAGTTGGCATTTGTAAATTGAGTACACTTGATTTTTTCTTTTGGTAGGTATTTCGCAGTTTGTTAACAGATTTAAAGGTTTAGAGTTTTTTTTTAAGGATTAAGCTAGGTTTAAATAGAAGTAGGTCGTTTTGCTCCAAAAACAAAACAACTTTTATAAATACTACTACTTTATAGAAACAGGCGTTAATGAAATTGAAATTTGATTTATAACTCTCAAAATAATATAAAATATTTAAAAAGAATGTCCATTCATGTTATATTTCCAAACAAAATTCCAAATCAGATTTTGGCGCTAAAATCACAACGTTTTGTAGTGAACGTGTGAATAGAAAAATGAAAGAAATACAAAATGTTCAGAATTCCTGTTTTTATTATTTTATTGATATACGCACAGGATATACGGAACTCGAGGGAGTACGATGTTTTGTGATGATGTAAATAAGTTATTAGGTTATGGTATAAAACTTACTTAAACCAGTAAGATGCCACGAACTCCTCAATAACTTTGAGGAGCTAAGTGCCACTCGGGTCGATCTTGGGTGGTCAACTGACCACCCATTACATAACGAGTATCCTTCGGACCTCGGAAAGCACGTCAAACTGTTGGTCCCGGATGCCATTATATTATGGATCTTTGGCAATTAACTGGGTTGTGGAGGTTAGATAGGCACTCCATATAAAATACTGGTATCCAGCTGCTCCGGTTATACTGGATGCCAACCCCAACGCAGTTCGGAGAAGGCTAGGCAGATAATGATTAACCAGTAAGATGCTAATACCTGGACAGCTCTATCCAGCCTCGTTCAAGTGGGTGTTTCGTCGTTTCGCACCACGAGTGGTTTGGACCGCGGTGTGAAACGCCGAAGAGCTCTTAGGGCTCGTTTACGAAGACGCGGGGCGTCGCGCGGTGCGTGCAAAAGGCTCGTCTCGTATTTTTTTATTAGTTTACTGAGAGACGGGTCCACCGCAACAAACGCTGCATTTTAAACTAACGAGCGAATAATCACTTCTCGTAAAATCGACGTTTGAAATCGTTAACTTTTTCATACATCGCCAAGCGTTTGAAATAAAAACGCAGCACGCGCGGCGCGACGCTTCGCCTGTACGTAAGCATGCACTTAGGAATAGGCTGTTTCGGACCGCGGTGTGAATCGACCATGGGAGAATTTAAATGGGTTTATTCGTGTAGTGTATAACAATAGTTGTGGGTAGTTTAGTACATAATATTAGGTGGTGGGTAGTCCTAGTTTGGGCAGTTGGAATATACGGAGCACTCGTACCAGACATCCTTGCAGTTTTCTTTATTCCTAGCTAATATCTTACAATTCGAACCGCGAATAAAAAATCTAATCTTATTTCACTGAAGTAGGTACTCCTGCCAACCCTAATTACAATATTTAACAATCTCATCCACGCGAGTGACGGATATATTCGAGCTCGTAAACACGCGCTGTAATACCCGGCTTTGCCCTAACGAGTTCATTGAACTTATGGATCATAGAAATTGTACGCGTGTTTCATATTTTCATGGAATATTTATTGTTTTATGTTCCTACAGATAACTGCAATTACTATCATCATTATCTTGTCCTTATCCCAATTCATTTGGGTTCCGCGCAACATGTCTTCTTCTTCCATATTTCTCAATTACTCGTCATATCAGACACCTTCCTTCTTGCCATAGATATTATCATGATTTACACAGTCCATCCAGGCCCGGCATTACTAATAGGGGATCGGACTGGGTCAAAATATAATCATATTATATATATATAATATGATTCTGTTTAGTCCGTAAGTTAGATTATCGAAAAATATTGGATACGTGTTTTTTTGTTTTATCAAATCAATAAAAAAATGACGAAGATAAAACGCGTCAAAGATCTTGGAGCTTGAAACGTCACTTGTGTCGTCAAAATGTACTATCATAATGACGTCACACGAGTTTTCGAAGCACTGTATCGTCTTCATTTTAAGTTTACGTGAAAAAAGAAAAAAAAAATACGTGCCCAATAACTTTTGGTAATCTATCTAACGGACTAATTAGTTTTTTTTTGTTCGATCCCCTATTCCCTTATAACATTAGCATTATTATCATTCTCCCTGTTTTATCGCAATGTAATAGCAAATTGGTGTCAGTACAACCTTTTCTTTTGGGCTTCTAATTCCATACTATTTTATCATCATCTTAATCATCTTAGTAATCATCCAATTTCCTGCCGGAATAACCATTACTCAGTTCATAATTTATTGAACAAAAGGAATTATTTTAAAAAGACTTGTCTACAGTCTAATTGAGGTACTGGTTCAATTCAAACCAATCCTTTCAATTTCTGAACATCCACCAAAAAGTACAACAACGATAATCTCCTAAAATTCGAAAAGATCGTTTTATGTATGACGATTGAAACGGAAAATATGCCTTGTAAGGAAACCGACTTGATACACAGGAGCTCAATGTAATGAAGCATACAGTCTGTGACAATTTGCGAAATCTGACGCGAGGAGTGAACCAATGAAATGATGTTTATTGACACGGGAGAGCGAAAGGGTAGAATAAAAAGGATGTTTTGAAAATGTACACCTAAAAAGATAGTGTTACCTGTGGGTAACACTATCTTTTAGAAGCCTTAGTATGGTTCAGTAACTTTAACTGGTACTCGTGTTAAGAAAATTTGAGCTTTGTAGAAAGTCTGCTTTGTGTACAATTTATTTATTTTTTTAAACTTTATGCACAAACGTGGTACATAGGCGGACTTAATGCCACAAGGCATTCTCTACCAGTCAACCTTAGGGTCAAATAGGACATAATTGTGGTAGAGTACAAAAATAAATAAATCAGGAGAACACTATTTTGTTAACATAAATTAAATTAATATACCTACATAAATCGTACATACTAATACATATACATAAATATGGAATTAAATAAACTAATATATATTATAATACATACAAATAGTTCATAAAACGAGGAAGCAAACAATAATTACCATGACTTTACACACTTAATTAAGAGTAATTCAGTCCGATTTTAAGAAATGCTTCCGCACAGCTCTTTTGAAAGCCTTTTTGCTTTCCGCTTTTTTAATGCCAAGGGGTAGCGCGTTCCAGAGTTTTATGGCTGAGACAGCGTAAGAAGATGACATGAAACCAGTACGGTGTGAAGGAATTTCAAGGAGTAGGTTGTTAGAAGCTCGAAGGTTACGACTGTGTGAACTGCCCAACACTTTGAAGTATTTTTTTAAATAACCGAGAGTACATGGATCCTTTAATATAGTGAAAAGCGTGCAAAGAGATCTGAGGGATCTTCTGAGTCGGATAGGCAGCCATTTAAGCTGAGAACGGTATGAAGAGATGTGATCGTATTTACGAAGGCCAAAAATAAACCTAATGCAATTATTGAGAAGACGATCCAATTTGTTTAAAAGTTCTTGGGAGAGATCAGAGTAACAAACATCAGCATAGTCTATAATGGGAATCACCAGTGACTGGACCAAAGTTATTTTAGTGCTAGATGGTAGAAAATGTTTGAATCTATAGAGAGACCGCAGTGAGTATGTGACTTTCTGGCTAACCTGAGCCATCACCTGCTTGTTCCAACTAAGTGTGTCGTCAATTTACGCATTGTTTCATCATCAGCCTTAATAGTATTCCCACTGCACTCATGCTTCCTTTTCTAGGAGAGGGATGAGTCAAGATAGGGTAAGAAAAAAAACTTATTTTGCTGTTAATTATTATATTATTCGTGTTAATTATTATATTATTCGTAGTTACAATTCAGTCCTTTAAATACGACAAATTCACATTAAAATTTAAATTCTTCAAACTTTGGTTCATCGGTAGGATCTAACTTCCTGTTGGCAATCAGATTTTTGTACCAAAGAGCTGATAATCTGGCTGTACGCGTCCTCTTATCATCTTCAAAGTCAACTTCGAAAAGACCGAACTTTGCCCTAAAAATTAATAAAATTAAGTTATATATTAAACTAGCGGACCTGGCTGAAATCGTACTGCCCGGACAGCAGCGCCACCTATTCTTGTCCAATTGTGAATCTAAACCATTCTCGATTCCACTGGAACACACACAAGATATTTCATCCAAATCGGTATAGCCATTCAGTGACATACACACATGTTCAGTAGAAATATATTATATATCAAGGAGATGTTATATGTTAAGCTGCACTTGCCTACCCATTACATACCTCCTCAAGCCATTAATAGATCTTTGGCAGTCGTTACAGGTAGCCACCAGAGGCCCAAAAGTCTGACAACTAATCTTACCAAGTGGTATTATAAATTATCCAGCACTAACTGCATTGCGGAGGTCAGATAGGCAGTCGCTGCTTTCGGTTAGACTGGAAGACGACCCGAACATTCTTCGGAAAAAGCTAGGCAGATGATGATTCTTTACGATGACTTCCTTCACTGTTTTGAGGGCAATCGTGCCACTTTTACTTAAGTTTGGTTTATAATTTAGCATTGCTCGCTGAACGGATGGCCGATGGGGCCGGAAAGTTCTGGAGTGGCGACCGCGAACGGGAAGACATTGCGTTGGAAGGCCTCCCACTAGGTGGACAGACGATGACCTGGTGCGGTAAGGTGCTGGTAAGGTTGCGGAGACGTGTTGGATGCGAGATGCACGGGACCGGTCAATGTGGCGACACCAGGGAGAGGCCTATGTCCAGCAGTGGACGTCTTTTGGCTGAAATGATGATAATGAAGATGATAATAGTTAGTTCAGATACATTTAATAACTTACTTTAATCCAGAACTCCATTCAAAATTATCCATTAGACTCCACGCGGCGTAAGTTTCAACATTGCAGCCATCTACTTCAATAGCATCCAACACAGCATCGAGGTACGCTTTGTAGTAATCGATCCTGTCATTGTCATCGTTACCACCATAATTACCGTATCCATTCTCTGCGATGATCACTGGAGGATTGTTGTATGAGTTCTTCACCCAGTTAAGAGCTTTTCGGATGCCATTGGGGATTTTCTGGAAGAGAAAAATAATCTTTTGTTGAGAACTTACGGTTATAGTTTTTTTTTTAATCCAATTAATTTAAAAACTTCTTTTGGTTTTAAAAATATGAAAATTCAGAAACTGGAAATTCTGATAGCTTGTATTTACCGTAAATGATTTTAAAAAAATGTTTAATTGAATTCTAAATCAAAGTTGACATTGAGCCTCTTTAAAACAGAATCTAACGTACTTAGGAAAATGCTTGAAAATTTTTGCTATCTTCATCATTCATTCATTCATTTTTTGTTCCAAAGGGTCGGCTTCCAGTCTAACCGGATGCAGCTGAATACTAGTATTTTACATGGAGCGACTGCCTATCTGACCTCCACAACCCAGTTAATACTAGGTAATACAATACCCTTTGGTAAGACTGGATGTCAGAATTTCAGGTCACTGACTACCTGTAACGACTGCCAAAGATCTATGTATATTATGGCAGCCGGGACCAACAGCTTAACGTGCTTTCCGAGGCACGGAGGAAACTCGGTATGTCAGGTGGTCATCCATCCACAGACCGACCTAGGCAAGCACAGCTTTACCTAAAGATCGACCTGAGTGGCAGTTCTTATTAAGCCACGAGCTCCTCCTAGTCCTTTGTTCTAAAGTATTAGAAAATTAATTAAGAGCAAAGCCACTTAAACTAACCGTAGTGTGTATCATCGGCGCTAGGTCATAACCTCCGTAGTCCCCAACTGCCCCGATATCATCTTCATACGAAGGCACTGGGAATATTCCCTCCGTGTATTTGTCCGTTGTATAGAACTTGGTAGAATAGTGATTGAAACCGTAGAAATCACTTGCACCTAAAATTATTAGAGATAAGTTAATATACCACATTATTATTCATCATTCTCTTTTTCCAATTTATTTTGGGTCGACGCAGCATGTCTTCTGCTTCCATACTGTCTTCTCTATAGCTCGTCATCTTTGCAGACTCCTCCTTTCTAGCGATAAATCATATTTCACACTTCATAGATCAATGTGTGCTTACGAATGAATAGTTGTGACTTGAATAATTCGAGTAAGTAAAAATCCAAAAGAATAGCATAATTATGATCCGCTGGACTGAAAAAGAAGTGGAGGAAATTCATAGTTTGAATTAGATTTTTCACAGATGCAATTCTCAACCAAGTTATTGACTAAATGAAGCCGTAATGACTGCTAAATGAAAATGCACCGTTCTATTTTTACCGCGAGTGGAATATCCAACAATGCAAAATGAACTACGTCGTCATCATATTTTTTTCCATTCTCATTCAAAAAGAAGTAAATTATAGCATGACGATATCATTTACTCCTTTTTCCTTCGTACGACGTAAAGGCACTACAACTGTGGCTGGACCACGACGAGTGCAGGCAGGCCAAGGAGGCGCTTCCCGCCATCGACACCCGCCTCACCAAACAAGCGCTCCGGCTGACTAAGCTGCAACTACGCACGATGACAGCTGCCATCACTGAACACGGTACTTTTTATAAGCAACTCTTTGTTATAGGTGTCACAGATAGTCCTCTGTGTCGAGCCTGCATGGAGGAAGAAGAAACAGCAGCCCACGTGCTTCTGCACTGTCCGGGCGTTGCCCGCTATAGGACCAAGTACTTCGGTTACCCAGGTACTCTCCGCCGAGATTGCCAGTAACACCAAGGGGTTGCTGGCTTTTCTCGGGGAGCTAGGGTGGATCGAGTGATATTCCCACCTGCACGCAAAATACGCGCATCGGACGTGGAGTTGCGGACACCAGCCCGTCGTACTTATACTTATATAGGTATCTTTAGGCACACTCATTTTTATTCAAGGCACTACAACTATTAAATTGCACTCACCTCTTATGAACTCGATTTCTGCCTGGCACAACTCGGGCAGCCGACTCCTTGGGAAGCCCTGCTCTGCACTCTTTTCCGCGATACGCTTAACCGTCCCTTCAGGGAATCCTCCAGTGGATGAGAATATCGGGTGACTGTAGAGACCGACTTCGAAGTCTAGAGCCAGGTTACCTGCTTCCATATCCGCGGGAGAATCGCTGGCACCTTGTCGGAAGTCTGTGGCTATTGTTATACCACATCTACCTGTAAACCGAAAATAATTAAATGTTATTTTAAAAGGAATATAATTATTTAAATATACAACAATTTGTTTGTGAAATAAACTTGCCTTTCTGCTTCTCTCTGTATTCTTTGTCGTAAAGGTGCCAGGCCCTAGCATGAGCCAACAGTGCATTCTTCACACCGATATAGTCACCGATACCCGCCGAAACAATATTTGGAGCAAATCTGGCCTGTCCGTATCCAAATATCAGAAACTGCTTCGGTTCATTCAAAGTTATCCAGGTTTTCACTCGATCTCCTAAAGCGTCATATAGTACCCGAGCATAGTCTTCAAACCAGCCTGCAATTAGAGGGTTGGCCCAACCTCCTAAATCTTGCAAACTTTGTGGCAAATCCCAATGAAACAAAGTCACTACTGGTTCGATGCCATTCGCCAACAATTCATCAACCAGCGTACTATAATACCCTATACCATCTTTGCTAATTTTATTTGCGAATCCACTAGGGAGAATTCTAGGCCATGAAATGGAAAATCTGTAGAAGTCAACCCCCAGGAATTTGAGCATCTTGATATCCCTCTGATAAAACTCGTATGATTTACAAGTGTCATTTCCATCTGTACCGTCTTTGATCAGTCCAGGGGTATGACCATACGTGTCCCAGATGCTTGGAGATTTGTCTGAAAGAAACAGAAACATTGAAACTTTTGGGAAGAAGATTGCAGACAATGTTGAAAAAGTTCTTAGGGTCAGCTCATAACTTTCTTTCTATTTCTTTGGTGAGTCCTCTTCTACATCTACACTAATAATATTGTAAAGAAGAAAATTTTGTATCATGATCATCATCATCATCAGCCATAAGACGTCCACTGCTGGACAAAGGTATCCCCGATAGAACGCCATAACAAAAACGAACGAAGTTTTGTGTGTTTGCAATAAAGTAACTCAAAAACAATCCATGAATAACATAATTATAGGCTATATTAGTTAAAAGTTTAAAAAATAAATATTAACCCGTGTGAACTCGGGACAGGCTGTTAGTGTTAAATAAAGTTTTTTTTCACCTTCAAGGGTAAGTTAGAATACATCGTAAGTAATTTCAACGAACCTGATGCATTCCAGCCACCTTCAATTTGGAACGCCGCGGTTGCAACGCCGACCTTCAGTCCTTCGGGTAATTTTCTCATTCTTGCTTTTGTACTATTTCCTTTGCAAGCAGTAACTAGTGATACTGCAAACACTGCAGTTAATATCTGGTACAAAGATCTGTGAAAGACCAAAACACTTCGTGAAACAAGAGCGAGGAGATGATTAGATAAGATACAGTCGCATTTATTACTGTGTTGTTTATTATTAATTATAAGTAGGTATATGCAAAAGAGTGTAGGTACATAAACTATATACATTATAATTTCAAAGTAAAAGAAAATAGTTGGTCTGAGGATCGCCTTATAGGGATAAAGAGTTTTTAACTGCACAAGATTTCGACTATTTCAGTATGATAAGTAAAGAAAGATGATAATAATGCAAGCCCGCCACACTATTCCCAAACCACTGTAACTCCTGTAAACCAGAATCAATAGTGGCGACCACAAGAAAAGCGCCGAGACAATAAAACCCGACGAAGTCCCAGATCAGAAAAGAATATCGGAGGAGTAGGAAAACATTATTTCCACTTCCCTCCTTATCAGCAGGAGACAGAACAGAACAAGGCCAATAGGCACACAGGGACGTAAAGGTACAACTGGGGTAAGCCTAGCACCACCAATAAAAGAGGTTATTACTCGTACTACTAATTAACGCCTCATAAAGATCCAAGGAAGATGACTGGAGGAATTGGCGAAGGAAAACATTTAACGCCGAACAAAAGTGGGATGTGGGCAAAAGAATAAAAAATTAATAAAATAAAATAAACTTTTTTAAAAGACTTACTTACCTCATTGTGTGTTGTTGTCTAAACTGTAGAGCCTCTTACTTATTATAAATACCAATTTTAACCTAGTCTAGATATACAGAAACGTTTGCGTTTTATCACTGTTCAAATTGGTACCTATATTCCAATTTTTTTCTAGACCGAAAAAACGGCAAGGACCGAAAAAGTAATGTTTATCTTTACCTATTAATGAAAGAACATATTGTTACTGCTAAATATCGAATAGTATGTATATACATATAATAAAATGGTAGGAAAGTCAAAACTGTACATTGAATATTTTTTTAAAAGAATACTTGGGGTGTGATCTATAATCGATACCGAAGTCAAAAATATAGTTTTTAGAATTTTTGTCTGTTTGTCTGTCCGGGATAAACTCAAAAAGTACTGCATGGATTTACTTCAAATTTGGCACGAATGTTATTAAGAAGTCGGGTCAACACATAGGCTACATATTATCACGCTATCACCTACGGGGAACGAGCAGTGAAGCTTTATTTCTTCAACGCATTCTGTAACAACGTGTAATCTATCGACGCATATTTGAATGTTGTGATTATGTTAACCATGCTATTAGCTAGCTTCACAATATAAAAATCACGCAATATAAGTAACTTAGGTCAATAAACATAATTAAAATTAAATTAATATATTTAAAGCAGCGCCATCTATGAGATTTCAAAAACATCAAGTCGAATTACATGTGTAAGCCCTTTTTGGATACAAATAATTTAAAGGGGTTTGGCTAACTTTGTATGGGCTAGTGGCGTCATTTTTTTTCTGAGCGGCCACTTTTAATTTTCATGTTATTTTGTTGTGCTGTGTCAAATACACATACATGTTAAATTATTTTTGTCCTAAGTCATTTCTAAACTGAGATATTTGAGTTTGAATATTATAAAAATGTCTTCTTCAATTACTGTTCTGCGTAAAGAAATCTTAGTTATGGTGTTTAGAAGGTTGATATTAGAGCTGGCTTAATAATAACTGCTACTTGGGTCGATCTTTAGGTTAGGCCACGCTTGCCTAGGTGGGTCTGTGGATGGGTGGGTGTGGATTATATACCGAGTTTCCTCCGTGCCTTGGAAAGCACGTTAAGCTGTTGGTCCCGGCTGCCATATATAGATCTTTTGCAGTCGTTACTGGTTGTCAGTGACCTGACTCTGTCTGACAACCAGTCTTACCAAAGGGTATCGTATTACCCAGTATTAACTGGGACGTGGAGGTCAGATAGGCAGTCGCTCCATGTAAAATACTGATATTCAGCTGCCTCCGGTTAGACTGGAAGCCGACCCCAACATAGTTGGGAAAAGGAATAAATAATACAAGAGCAATATTGCATCCAGCCCTTGTGTAGCAGTTTCTACGAGAATGTACACGTAAATGTCCGTCTAGATGAATGTGTAATACGAGTCCCGCCGACACGATTCAGACTTCGCTGGCTACAAATGCAAAATGCACTGTTAATTACATCCATGGTGTTATACATCCAAATCTTAAACATATAAGAGTCTAAAGAGGTATGCTGGGTCTGTCACAATACACAAACGATCACAATGTCAAGTCTTTATAATGCATCAGCCCATAGATAACAGACATCGAGCCATGCAATCTACGTACGTATTTAATTTATTTTGATTATTTTTTCATCGTTGGCCAGCACTAGGAACTTCAGTCTGCTGTATCGTGGGTGCATTCACAAACATTTAAACTCAAACACACAAATACCCAGACCCGAAACAACTATCTGCATGTCATACAAATATTTGCCCTGTGTGGGAATCGAACCCGCGACACGTAGCGCAGCAGTCAACTGCTTGAGCCACTGCGCCTACCGTGTGGTCTGAATTCTGAAAAAAATACGACTGGAACCTTAAACAGTGCAATAGACTGTAATAACTTCTTCGATTTTAATGAGCAATTCAAAACCAAATATCTCCGTTCCGATTAGATTTAGAGAAATGCATCCATAATATTTTTTGATCGCTTTAATCTGTTCTTTCAAAATATCCAAGTTTCATTACTGGCCGCGCAACTTCAAAACGACGCCAACTTTAGTCAAACCCCTTTGACACTGTTAGCGAGGTTAATAGTTGCTTTTAAAAGTCATAGATGGAGTTGTGCAGTTTCTTCTTAAAAATTGTATCGTATGTATATAATTCGTTTCAGAGATGAGCAATACAATTTAAAAAAATGTGTTTATATAAGTTTTAAGCTGCTTCATCTATGTCTTATGAAATTCATCGAGTTTGTCTTTATGTAATAATAACAAACAGAACTCAAAAAGAACTGCAAATCCGGTAGCTTTGTGGGAGAAGTATCGCCATCATCTGTCTGAAGTTTTTTTTGAGTTTTGGGGCGTGCTACTGGAGACGAAGTCAAAGTAACTGATGAACGCGTGCTGAACACCTGTCTCACAGTTCACTTCAAGACGTGGTCATTGCTATTATCTATCTACTATCGGCGGCAATCCACTAGTCGAATTGGGTTACCAACTCCCCAATCATCACCGCATCAAAACCGTGGAAATCGGGAGTATAACGCTGAGACAAATTACGATCCGGGCGAAATGACTACCAAACTAAATTACCATGTCGCTTTGTTCTCTTCAGAGCAAAAACTAATTTATGACATCTTTGAAAAATGTTTTTCTTGGATGATCTTGGTGGAACAGGAAAAACATTAGTTACCACTGGCATACTTGCAGAGGTCAGGAGGCAAGGCAAAATTGCCATTGCTGTAGCGTCGTCGGGAATCGCTGCCACACTGCTTCCGGGTGGCAAGACAGCACATGCCATGTTTGAAACTCCCATCGATTTAGAGAGAGCCGAAACGCATGTTTGTGGTATGTCACGTACCTAACAGTGATAAGGGACACGTGCTCAAGGATTGCTCTTTGATCATATGAGATGAGTGTACGATGGCCAATAGGAAGGCAGTTGAGGCCGTGGACAGAACCCTGCAGCATCCACAGGAACGAACATTTGATGGGTGGTGTCACAGTTCTGTTCAGTGGCGATTTCCGACAAACACTTCCCGTGGTGACGCGGGGATCGAGAGCTAACGAGATGAATGCTTCGTTAAAACGATCTTCGTTGCGGTCACAAATTCGTACGCTACGCTTGACCATTTAGATGAGAGCTCGGCTCGGCGGCAATGCACGTGCTCAAGAATTCTCCAACGTCAATCTAAGTCTTGGCGAAGGCACTCGACCAGAGGAGAGGGTTGGACAGGTGGTCCTTCCAGAGTTTCTCGGTAGATTTGTATCCAGCTTAGAAGAACTCATTCGCTGTGTGTACGGGGACATCAGTCGTATACCGCACTTACTTTTCACCCCCTTAAAGGTTAAATTTCCAAAAACCCCTTCTTAGTGCTCCCCTACATTATAGTAGGAAGCCGTGTGCAAAATTTCACATTCCTAGCCCCAGTAGTTTTGGCTGTACGTTGATATGTCAGTCAGTCAGTTCTCCTTTTATATATATAGATATAATATACTCTACTTTTATGTAGAGCAGAGAGCCAGCCAGGCGGTGTGGAGGCCTAGCTTTGGATATGTCAGTCCAGCGCAGTGGATGCACAGTTTGAAGCCAGGTTAGGTTGGCACGTTGCAGGTGTCGAGCGAAATGAAACGAACACCCATCACACAGTACAAATACTTATTATTGTCCAAAGTCAAAGTCAAAAGTCAAAGTCAAAGTCAAAATTCATTTATTCAAACTAGGCTGATAATCAGCACTTTTCGAAGGTCAAAATTTACTTTACTTTACTTTACTACAGTGAAATTTGGCTAACTGGGACTTGGATAAGTGAGAAACTTCTATAACTTTACTGGAACTCATACTGAGACATGAGACAGATTTGGACATCTGAGACACATTTAACCAGGTTTCACTGTATTTACATTTATATAAGACAGTCCGCCAAAAACGCCCACCCATCGACACTTCCTAGTGTTTAGCTGGAAAGAAGAAGTGGCGGAACAAACTCCCCAGCACACATCTGTCTGTTAGGTTGGTTAGAAGAACCAGACTCGATACAATAGCAAGGTGTCAGTTAAATTTAAGATTTACTACAGACACAATCATTATTAAACAAAAGTATATAACAATAAACAGTGTAAAAATAAAATAATAAATACATAACATAACAGTAAACTAATTTTGGAGAAAGAACACAAATAACAAACATTGTCTTGTGTTCAACTCAGCGACCAACTATTCTTATCATCTAAGTAGTCGTTAATAGAATAGTAAGCTTTTAAACAAAGATTAGATTTAACTTTGGCTTTAAACTCATTAAATGGCAAGTCCAGAAAAGAAGATGGCAGTTTATTATAAAATGTAATCCCGAGCCCTACGAATGAATTGTGAACTTTGTGAAGCCGGTGAAAAGGAGCGCGTAGTTTATGCTTATTTCTAGTGTTAAAATTGTGGATATCACTGTTTTTAGTGTACAGGTGGATATTTTGTCTAATATATAAAATGTTGGCAAAGATGTACTGAGAAGCAACAGTGAGAATACCAATCTCCTTAAAAAAATCTCTAAGGGAAACTCGGGCACCCAGCTGATAAATTGCACGAACCGCTCGCTTCTGCAGTACAAATATATTTTGAATATCAGCAGCTTTGCCCCACAGCAGAATACCGTAGGACATAACGCTGTGAAAATAACTAAAGTAGACTAACCGTGCTGTATCAACGTCAGTGAATTGTCTTACTTTTCTGACGGCGTATGCGGCTGAACTAAGCCTTCCCGCTAGGCTTGATATGTGTAAACCCCATTGTAATTTTGAATCTACTGTTATGCCCAGAAATATAGCAGAGTCGGCAGTTTCCAGCTCCTGATTGGCGAGGATAATACTGGGACCTAGATTTCTAACATTGGGTAAAGCGAACTTAATTATTTTAGTTTTCTTGGCATTAAGAACAAGGTTGTTTGTTGTGAACCAATCCGTGACCATTGATAGCGCGCTATTTACGTCGTCAAAATCGTGTCTATTCCTATCTACTTTAAAGATAAGAGAGGTATCATCTGCAAATAGTACAACGTCACAAAAACCCTTCAAATAATATGGCAGATCATTAATATAAACCAAGAATAAAAACGGACCCAGTATTGAACCTTAAGGTACACCTAGCCGAACCGGTAGCCCGGAAGATTTCGCGCCATTTACGTCTACACATTGGAATCTATTTTGTAAATACGAATCTATCACATTAAGGGCCTCATTTTGAACACCGTAATGACGCAGTTTCCGTAAAAGCGTGTCGTGATGTAAGCAATCAAAAGCTTTAGAAAGATCGCAGAAAACACCGATTGCATTTTGCGCTTTCTCCTATGCGTTAAATATGTGTTTTAGCAAAGCAACACCTGCATCCGTAGTCGAACGACCCTTTGTAAAGCCATATTGATCATTATGAAGGAGTTTATTTAAATTAAAATGTACTAACAACTGTTTGAGAATTAATTTTTCAAAAATTTTGCTAAAAGCAGGTAAAATAGAAATTGGTCTAAAGTTACCAATATCATTTTTACTGCCGGATTTAAATAGAGGGATGACTTTACTGCTCTTCATAAGATCAGGGAAAGTACCCAAATCAACGCATTTGTTGAAAGTAACAGCAAGACAGGGGGCTACGACGTCGATTATGTTACTTAAAAGTTTAATAGAAATGCCCCAGTAATCACCTGTGTTTTTAGACTTAAGTGAATTAAAAACGTTAACTATATCACGAGGTGTTACATGTTCGAAACAAAATACGTTACCACATTTAGACACGCTGCTATGCAAAAGATCTTCGGCCTTAGACGGCGACGAACTCAGGTAACGAGTCGTCGCTATAGGTATGCTGGCAAAATACTCATTAAAAGCCTCGGCTACGTCGGCTGCTTTATTAACTAATTTGTTACCCACCATGATCTCAAGGTGATTATCTTGTTTAACAGATTTACCTGTTTCATTGTTAATGATTTTCCAAGTGGCTTTAACTTTATTATTAGATTTTTTAATGGTCTCGCTTAAGAATTTAGATTTTGCAATAATACAAATCTTTTTAAATAATTTGGAATAATTCTTAACATACTCTAGAAAAGTTGTATCCAGCGAAGAATATTACAGTTACACAATATATAATATGTGTGGGGGAATATTAGGTGACTTTTCAAAGAAACACCAGAAAAATGCTGATAATTAGTCAAACGTGTATTGCTTTGATGACGAACAAAAATGGAAGAAAAAATTACAAGCAAGTACATAAAATCCTTACATCTAATTACAAACTATTTACTACGCAACGTTGATTTCTTGCTCATTCCAAACGAGCAGGCGTTTAGCTCGAACATGCCCCCGGACGTTGGAAGCAGCAGAGGCGCTTTCAACCAAGCGCAGAATCAACGGGCAGTGGGCAAATCCTATTGAAGGCTCTTCTGACGACTCCAGTGGATGTTTGTCCAGTTGACGTCTGCCACACGAACAATTCCATCTGATCCCGGATGAACGGCGACGACTCTCCCCAATCTCCATTTCAGAGGAGGAAGATGGTCCTCCTTTATGATGACCAAAGAACCCAACTTAAGCATATCTTTGCTGGTATGCCACTTGATCCTCTGCTGCAGCTCGGACACAAATTCTTTACTCCAGCGAGCCCAAAAATGCTGACGAAGCTGCTCGATTCGTTGGAAACGAGACAATGAAGCAGTGGAGTGGTTCTGTACATCTTGCTTCGTGTAGCGTGTGCTCAAGAATTCTCCAACGTCAATCTAAGTCTTGGCGAAGGCACTCTACCAGAGGAGAGGGTTGGACAGGTGGTCCTTCCAGAGTTTCTCGGTAGATTTGTATCCAGCTTAGAAGAACTCATTCGCTGTGTGTACGGGGACATCAGTCGTATACCGCACCAACAGAATTCTTGGGTGTGTGAGCGGGCCATTTTGACGCATAAAAATTATCAGGCTGCAGCAATTAACGAATGCATTCTCTCGGAAATTGAGGTGAATGAAGTGGTCTACATCTCTATAAACACTGTCGTCGAGCAAGATAACGCCACACATTATCCCGTGGAATTTCTGCGCATACCATCAAGGTGAAGGACGGTGTCCCGATTATGCTTCTTCGGAACCTATCTTCTCCGAAGTTGTGTAACGGGACCCGCCTTGAACTCATCTCGCTACACAGACACACCATTGAGGCGGAAATTCTTACGGGTTGTAGCAATGCAGTATTTATACCACGCATTCTCCTCATACCTCATAACTTCCCGTTCCAGTTCAAGCGCGTACAGTTCTCCATGAGTGTTTGCTTCGCGATGACCATCATTAAGTCGCAGGGGCAGACATTGAGGGCAGCGGGTGTCGACGAGAGGACGTGCTGCTTCTCACACGGGCAGCTGTACGTAGTCCTGACTCTCTTTACATTTTGGATGCGGAGAGCCAAACCACTAATGTTGTTTATCGAGAAGTCCTATAAGTATGTATTTTTTTACCCTATTCTGTATTCCTTATTCATTATTTTCTCCATCTGCTTCAATCACAACTTATGACTTAATTCAGCAGAATCACCGTAAAGTCATTTGTTCAAAGCAGGCTGCAAATCAGCCCTTTTAGATGGACAATTTTATAAGAGACAGTCTCCCTCTGTTACTGCACTTTCTGTAGATATGAAATGTAAAGAAGAAACGGGTAAATGAATGTTATTTTAAAAGGTATAATCGTAGGTATTTTTGGTACTGTATAGCGTTCACGCAGACGACGTCGCGGGCAGCAGCTAGTTACAAGATAAAAATTCTGTGTAGGTATGTAAATGTAGTCATTGCCAAACTTTGCCGCTCTAGAGAGGCTAATTTAAATGAGTTTCTTCACAGTTTAGTAGCGTTTAAAGACCAGCGCAGATTAGGCCGCAATTGACTGTAACGCAAATTGCAGGTGGGTCGATTATCAGGCATATTTTTATGGTAACGGACTTTGCTCGAAAGAAGCACCACGGTCCTAGGACGCAAACAGCATTAGAAGGAACACGGATGAGTTTTAGTCAGAGTCTGACACTCCCTTTTGCTCCGGAGCGATACCAGTTAAATTATAACTTCCCATACTTAAACAAAAATTACGTTCGTAGGTGCTGCAATGTGTTGCACTAAGGCCGACTATGGAGTACTTCATAAAAGTGATTGATTCAAAGCGACACTAGAAAATCTACTACAGCGCCATCTATGACTCACATTAAGAACTACCATATAAATTCTAAATCACGTAGATAATTTTTCCGTGACTTAAAGATAAATAGAAAAACCTACAATAACTGTCAGGCAGTAGGCAATCAGATACAACACGAAGGAAGGATCCTTCCTTTTATATGAAGGATGAAGAAGTTCACACCCTGTTCTTCTTATTCCCAACACATCAAGCTAATAAAAATAGCAAATCGACGGTCCCTACGTATATGAAGACAAGTCGAAAATGGCATTTTTTTATGGTATAATTGGCTTTATATTATCTATGCGCACATACTGACATTCGATTTTTGTTTTAATTGTAATCTTTAAACGTTTTGTTAAAAACTGTAAGCATACGATGATGATAATGATTACCTAATTAAAATAACTGTATAACTTAGTGCTAGAATTGTCATGGTAGGTAAGTACCTAATTATATCTTATGAGTTACTAGCTTTTGCCCACGGCTTCGCCCGCGTGGATGTCGGTTCAACTACAAAAGTGACGATTTTCCATACAAACTTTCATCCCCCTTTTCACCCCCTTAAAGGTTAAATTTCCAAAAACCCCTTCTTAGTGCTCCCCTACATTATAATATGAAGCCGTGTGCAAAATTTCACATTCCTAGCCCCAGTAGTTTTGGCTGTACGTTGATATGTCAGTCAGTCAGTTCTTCTTTTATATATATAGATATAATATACTCTACTTTTATGTAGAGCAGAGAGAGAGCCAACCAGGCGGTGTGGTGGCCTAGCTTTGGCTATGTCAGACCTGCGCAGTGGATGCACAGTTTGAAGCCAGGTTAGGTTGGCACGTTGCAGGTGTCGAGCGAAATGAAACGAACACCATCACATAGTACAATACTTATTATTGTCCAGCGAAGAATATTACAGTTACACAATATGATTCCCATTAAATTAAGGGATACAGAAAAACAGCTAAGCATAGTAAGCAGACATGATGCGTGGGCTATTCAGAACAGAGAGAAATCATATCGTGCCCTAGCCGGGTTTCATGTTGGAACCAAATTCATTGTAACAACTTTTAAACACATGAAAGCAATAAACAAATTTGAGTTTGAGTTTGTATTTATTTACCTTGTTTTACAAATCGTATAAAAGAACAAGTATTATAAATACAACGAATAAGTGTCGTAGATGCGGACATCTATACATATCTTTTTGTACGGTGTTTTAAAATGCGTGCCACTCGGTGCGAACGCGGTCTTGTCAGACTTATCGCCACGGGAGTTCCCGTACCTACGTAATTTTAAAAGACATGTCTTTTTTTACATTACAAAAACTATAGTCCTACATGACCTACATCGAATGACTAAAACCACGTATAAAGTGATATGTCTTGAAGTACTTTTTATATCCATGGGTGAAGATTTCAGGATGTTTAACGATATTATTGATTTAAAAATACAAAGTAACATAATCCTGCATTTACATAAAAACATTTTTATTTAATTTCTATATCAGACACTGTTTTTTTTGTTTCCTGCGTATAAAACGGTATCATAGACATGACTGACATGCTTCTTTTTTATTATCGGCGTAGAAACGGTCATCTATCAGTATTTTCAAGAAAACGTAAAAAATAGAATATGTGTTAATAATAATAATCTTTATTTATCAAAAAACATACAGAGTTTGAAATACAGTTTGCTAATAGCAATAAAAAGCTCTTAAAACTGCTAAAATATTGTAGAAAGAAAAGTAAGAATATTGTAAGAATATTGTAGAATTATTTCTATAAGGGCGTGTTGAACACAAATTACGCTCTCCTGTAAATCTCGGTTTTTGACTTGACCTTATGTACGAGGGACCGTCGAAATTTATTTAATAGGTTTTCAAACTTCTAGGGTCCAAGTTTGAAAATTTGACAGTTTCAAACCAATCAGTAAATTGGCGCAATATTGAAATACCGTTGTTTTTATGAGCGCCTAACCTAACCACGAAATAAAACTATGTATGTTAAAATGTGTTTTTTACAATGGGAGTATGTCGGCTCTTGACCTCGATGTGTGAGGAAGCGTGCATGTGTTTTGCCATTGAATACACGTTTTTGCTATTTAAATAAATATAAATGCTCGGTTTTGCTTGTGAATAGGTCTAGATTAAACAAGCATTTATTATAATTACCAATATAGCAGTTTTACTATGAAAATTAAACCCTTATTGACTTTACTTATTTGAAAATTTTCTTCTAACTCGCTATATCAAGTGGCCGAGCCCTGTGCTACTTTCATCCAGGTGACTCCATGATATTTCAACAACACAACTACAAAAGAAGAGGCATCGAGTAAAGCTATTAGCAACTGCAAATCAGTGGCGTGCAGTGGTCCGCCACGGTGGGTAGGCCACGAAATATTGACAGCAAAAAAAAAATTGTCACATTTATAACATTTGAAAATAAGCCTGTAAAAGTTATACCTAAATACAATTCAAAAACTCACCACATTATTCAAGGTTCAACTCATGATTTTTTATCGATGCAAACAGAAGAAAGATTCGGCCACCTCAAAAAACTCATCCAAGTCGTGAGTGGGTTATAGTTACAAAAGTACAAAACACGTCACTTGCAAGATAATATCCGAAGCGGCCTTCACACATCTACCTTTAGATACAACTTGCACCTTATCATTACTTATACGATAATTGAGAAAACTTATTACCTTTAACATCTAGCAAACACACATTATCAACACAAACTTCACAAGTAAATACCTACCATTTTGTTATTATTTGTTAGGGGAATAAACAAATAATACACAACAAAGCTAATATTTACACTACTGTTAATAATGGTATCTACTAACTGACATTATCTGTACGTTTTCGGTTTCAAAACAAATCGCGCTCTAAATTGCTTGTCACAACAATGAAACAATAATGGCTGACCGATCGGCCCTGTTAGGACAAAACGCTGTAATCTGTAAAACGTCAATTTGAGAAAAACGGGTTTACAAGTTTACATCTTTAACTCGTTACCAAATTTTATCCAGTATAGATAATAGTATAATTGTTTTTATAACTTATTCGTCGTAATATTTACTAAATTTCATTTCAACATCATATTATCGTATTTTATAAACATACCTCACAAATATTAAAAAATATGTTTTGTTACAACAGCATGTAGCTAGCCAATATTCATCTTTGTTGTGACATAACAATGTAATCATTGATTACTGCGTTTTGAAGTGATAGACTTGTTTACTGTTTTATTGTAATCTGCATTGACTCAGACCAAAAGTAAAAATAAATGTATTCTAGATATTTTAGACATTGTAAAGATTAACAAAATGTACTCTTTCTAACAGGTACTTATTTGTAAGGTAAAATAATAAAATGAAAAGTGGTCTTAAGTACGTTATTTATTGTAAAGTAGGGAAAAGACAAAGAAATTAGTAAAAAGTAATAAAAATAGCTTAGGTAAAAGTTTCTGAAGCAGATTCGTCCAAATCTTCGGTGATATTTTCATTTACCAGCAAATCTTCATAAAACCGAAGCCTGGATTTTGGCATAAATTTTAATAGTTTTAATAAGTCATCCTTCTTTTTTCGTGAAATACCCTCTGCTTCTGTTCTTCTTGCAACATTCTTAAACATGTCAACTTCTTTTCCTACAGTACTCATGATTTCTTTCTTAAATGTTTTAGACAATATATCAAGCTCCTTGAAATCATTAGCTTGGTAATTATTTTTCACAAACAATTTAGGTTTGCCTCTTCGGAATTTAACAATTTTAAAACTGGAAATGTTGTAATTCCTAGGGAAAACAGATTTCAATTCGCTTTTAAATAGCATAACTTCTTTGTGGTCATGTACAAGAGATGTCAAATTTTTTCGAGACTTTTTAAACGTCTCAACGTAGTCGTTTAAATCATATAAATTACCTGACTTGTTCATTTTATTAGTGATGGCACCATGAACACTGTCAGCTGACATGTAAGTGTGACCAGGCTCCAGATATTCAACTTTGATGGTTTTGTTTGATGTCATTCCCACAATCGTTGATTAGTCTCAGTAGCGCCGAGTATTAAATTTTGTTTTTATTTTGCGCGTTGCAATTATCTGCATATAAAATTACCGTTTTATAATCTCTGCAATACATTTTTAGAAACAGAACATATGCGGTTGCTACATCAAATGCTTTTCGACCAGATTCACCTTCATGCCACAACATCGCCGTCGCCGGCTTATTTCCTTTACCTATTCCGGCAAAAGTTTCATTGAATAGGTTCAGTTTTCGGCTAAAGAAAAAATCTTTATTATTTAGTTGTGGCATGGTTATACATTTTTGCATATCTACTGTAAATATCGCGATCCCCGAGTTCTCTTTTTCAGCATCCTTGCTGTCCGCATTCATGTGAGCTCTTGAAATATTTTTATTGTCCAAATGCTGCGGATACTGAATGCAAACTTCACAATTACATTCATGGCATGAATGGTCCTTGACGTTTTCATCTCTAGGTAGCTTAGGTTTAGGGTGAGCTACATCATGAGCCTCACACTTTGGACATTTATCCTGTACAGGTTGCTGAGATGAAATGTTTTTCATTTTAATCCTCTTGTGGAATGCAGACCAGCTACATGGCTGCTTGTTTTTACGTTCCAAGTGTTGTTTTAGAAATAGAAACATTTGAGAGAGCGTCAGTCCAGTTGGCAAATATCGTCTGTTGGGTGCATGCTCTAATCTATAATGAGATGATGCCGGATGGAATAGTTCAATGAAGTCATCTATCTCTTTTAAATATTCATCAGAAAAAGAATGTTTTGGTTTGTGTCGACCTCTCAAATCGGGCGCTGCTGATACCTTCGCCGAAACTGGAGTTTTAGACATCTTGAAATTTGCTTTCAATACAGCTAGCACTGCTTGATCATTAGTGTAGCCTAAAGTCTATCTTCAGGATCTTTAATACGTTTATTTTTCGGAGGTGGCGGTTCAATAATTTCATCTTCAGTTACTTCATCTGTTTGACAATTTATGTTTTGAGGATTATTTTCAAAATAATTAACTGCTGTTGACATTTCTTCGTCTTCAATGATTCTATCCTCTTCCAGCTGTAAACTGAAGTGATTGTGTTCTTCTACAGGGGGTATCGTGTCATTATTATTTTGGGATTTGAAATTTAAATAATATTCGTTTGTTATTCTAGTAGGTGTAACATTTCTCATTTCCACAAAATCAGGCTGTAGATGCGTTGGTGGTAAATAATGTATATCTTCATTTATTTCATCCAGGTGCCAATTTTTACGCAAAAATATTTTCCATATTAGGAACTGCTGCTGACATGTCTTCGTCTTCATAAAGTCTGTTTTTCAGATTGTATTTTTAAAATTTCAGTAGATTTCTCGACAGGTAGTATTGAGTCTTCATTATGTTCCTTGTTTGCTAGTGGTAAGTCGTCCTTATTATGTTTAGATTGGTTATTGTCGTTTTCAATTATCCCAGTAGGTTCCATTTTTTTATATCTCGTTTCCACATAGGTCATAATTGTAGATGTAACGTCGTTTTTTACATTAGGTTGACCAATTGGGATTTCTTCGTATTCTTTACAGTTCGATGGTAAACGAAAGTAACTATTTTGAATACTGTCCTCCTGAAACAAAACATGGAGAATCAAATTAAATAGTTACAGGTAAAAGCATTCTAACATAAACAAAAGTTAATTTCATTATAAGGTTTAATTTTTAAGAGGTTAATGTGCTCCTGTTGTATGCCTAACCTAACAAATTAGAACGGAATAAGAGAACTTTATCAAAATATGCTGATTACACGCGACAGCTCGCGAGTGGCTTAACAGCTGTTACAGCTTGCAGTGCTCGGCTGGGTTAAAAAAATTCTATGCCTTGGTCCTTTTTTGTTCTATTCCTATTATTCAACCTAAAAAGGGTGGTCAGCCAGATGTGATCATTGCAACACAACCCGAGTTTGTTAGAGCTTTTTTGTTTTATTACATACCAATAAACCATCGACCAATAGTCGATGCAACGCGTTCTAAAAGCTAACTGTGGTCATCATGTGCACAGGATTATGTTTTCAAAATGATCAGATTTAAATTCCTCTAATGATACTGAGGTTCGCCAAGTCTGCGTCTGCCCCAAACCGCACTCTCGCACTGTCGCGTAGGTAGGTACTTTTCACCGTCCGCAAATCTCACAAATATATAACGTACCAGCTTCTCCTAGCGGCTTCGCCCGCGTGATCCCTACGGAACATACTCCTGGACTAAAAAGTTACCTATATGCTATTCCATACTATAATCTACCTCTGTGCCAAATTTCATGAAGATCCTCTCAGGCGTTCGGATGTTATGTTACGCAGGAACTACCTACTTAAGTGTCATCAAGTAATTAAATTATGTTTACCTATCAAACAAATTTAAACACACACTTACCTGTTTACTGTATGAATTATTTCCAAGGCCTGCCAAACTGCATATCTTCATAATGCGTTCATATTTCGACATTTTGTAATAACTAAGTAACTGTCAAACACCCAACTGCTTAGAGCGATAGATGAACACTAAAAAAATACAATACAGTACGCGTGACGAGTGCTGGCTCTGCTTTTTATTATTATTTTGACAAAACGCAGCAAACAAAGCTTGCAATGTTTTACCAAAATAAAAGGACGCGTATGGCCGCACCCGCGCGCTCGCACCTCCTTCTGCCTATCACGGTAAAACGCTGCAATCTAGAGTACAGCGTTTAGCAAAAACAATTCTTCCGAACTTTAGGTTACCGTGAAGTGAAACATTGAGTTATTTTGTCAATGGAAACCGTTATTCAACAGTAGATCGAACCCGTACCAAGCTAACATCGTGTAGATTATTTTATGATGTATTACCATAAAACAATGTAACCCGGGTTGCAGTGTTTTGTCGTAACAGGGCCGCGATAGAAAAATACTACCAAATAAAATTGCATCATTTTCATATCGAGTTTGTTCACAACAGCGGACAACAAAATTTTGCAGGATTATAGGTACGAAATCAATCAATGAAATGTGTTGTCAGTGCTGCACTCTATCTGTGGACGGAAGAGCGAAGACCGCAAACGCGCGAAATTCAAATTTCTTAATTTCCTTACATTTTTGCAATTTGTAGGCCAGTGCTAGGTTGTATGTTGATTAATAAAATATGATTCGCGGCTGTAAGACGTATGTATTCAGTATTCAAGCTAGCACTGGCCTGCAAATTGCAAAAAACTTTAAAAAAAAAACAAATTTGAACTTCGCGCCGGAGTTCGCGGGCTGAAGATGGCACGCATGACGCATCCAATCGTAGCCTTGTGTTGTTGCAGCCAATCACAGGCCAGCTACACTCGCAGGAGCTGACATGCATGTGTGCGGTTCATATACACGAAAATATGCACCGATCATTCATCGATGTGACGCTGTGTGCGTAAAATTATGAATGGGTTTTAGGCTACTCGAATGCTAGCCTAAGCAAGCCTGTAAATATAAGATTCGTACGCGAAAAATTGCTCTAAGTATTTTAACAGGAGTTTGAACTTTTTTATTATTATTTTGTACATGGTGTTATTTTATTACATGGTTAATTAGTTATAAGAAATGCTCAGTTGGTAAGGTAGGCTAAGCCTAAGAGCCTTAATAGAGCGCACGCCACTGCTGCAAATATGTGACTGAAATAAGCCACCAAAAAAAGTAAAATAAAAATAGAGTTTCTGATAGAAGAATTTGAACAAAGTACTAGGTACTTTTTTTTTTTTTTTGGTGAGTGGAAAATCATCGAATGACCCCCCCCCCGCTCTTGGGCAGAGCGAAGGGGAGTGTCAGACTTCTGTCTAAAAACCGAACCCATGTTCCTTTTTTGCCCTTGCGCCGAGGCCACGTCATCTGGTACAAAAATCCGCGGCCCCGACGGGCAACGAATTCAATTACCTATACTGTTGTATGAAACAAACATAATAATTCACTGTTCCGTTCAGATGAACGAATCTATCTCAGTCACCATTCGCAACCTGTCGGTGTCTCACTTGCCTTTATTGTACCTTGTGCATAATTTTAAATACAGTCCACTTTAATTCCATTTTTATGTGGCAGTCGCTGGTACCTAATGAAGCCACATAAATTGAAATATATTATTCACAAAACAAATGGTAATAATAATAATAATATTCCACAACTATCACACAACGCCATCTAGTCCCAAGCTAAGCAGAGCTTGTGTTATGGGTACTAGACAACTGATAAACATACTTATATATTTCTAAATACATACATCCTTACATAGTATAAAACAAAGTCGCGTCTGTTTGTTTGTTTATTTGTTTGTTTGTCTGTATGCTTAAATCTTTAAAACTATGCAACGGATTTTGATGCGGTTTTTTTTAATAGATAGAGTGATTCAAGAGGAAGGTTTTAATACCTTTTTTGTACCCGTGCGAAGCCGGGGCGGGTCACTAGTTTATAGATAAATTACACCCAGACACAGAACAAATGATCGTGCTCATCACACAAACATTAATTGTCCTGGGTGGGAATCGAACCCACGACCTCCGGCATAGCAGATAGGGTCACTAACCACTAGACCAACAGGCCAGTCAAAGTGGTAATTTTCAGTTTTAATGATTAGTAAACTAAGGTTGTTAATCATTTACGGTAATTGTTTTCTGCATTAGAGGCCCCTTACGGGGAAGTCACTTCACGCTCAAATAATTTTCGTACGAGGGAAAAGCATTGATGTTTAAGAAGACGTGTAAATACACACTACAAAAACTCATACTTTTCTCTCATTGGGATACAGACCATAGAACGCCACCTACTACGATCCTTAAATACTCCTTATATCTCGTCCACGTTCATACATCTGGTCATGCACGCCAGTTGCTAGTACTATGCACCTGTCATTTCTGAAGAACTTCACCAATAACGTCAGTACATGTGTTTCTAGCTAAGGTATACCCTCCAGTTACAGTCGTTACCATTAATTAAAATACTGGTAATCAGCTGCGTCCGGTAAGAATGGTAATTGACTCCAACATAGTTGGAAAAAAACAAAAGCTAGGCGGATCATAATGATAGAACCCTCGTTTATAAACGAAAAGTCCAACACTAAATCAAAACTAATACTAATCCCCACTGTCCAATTAGCTCAACAAAGTCCCAGAGATACTTAACCATGTCACTTTGTCCCTTTTATGAGGCTTAATCATAACCGCCGAAATGTGAATTAACTGTTAGTACACCACAGCCCATCCCTTCAAAATTAACAGTTGTAAAGTTATAAAATTCTATTCGATACGACACAGAATCACTGCCGCCGTGCAGCCAAACGATCCACGTCGCAATATGCTGTTTGCACATTTCCATATCCTTCATATCAATTCCCTACGCTCCGTTTGTGATTTGCAATTGTGCATATACTCGGAAGATATAGATGGAAACGATCGTTTCTGCGGAGATTCGTTCTATACACTCGTATAGACCGAATCTCCGTAGTACGGAGTTTTGTAAATACAGTGAAACCTGGTTAAGTGAGACCTCAAGGGACCTGAAAATTTGTCTCACTTAAAGAGGTATTCCACTTACCCAGTGTCTCAGATATCCAAATCTGTCTCATGGGACCTCAGCATGAGTTCCAGTTATAGAGGTTTCTCACTTATCCAGGTCCCAGTTAACCAAGTTTCACTGTTTAAGCAGTAAGACTTGACATTTATTATGGAAATTTAACGTAACATGAAAGAAGTGTTCCTAAGGGCTCGTTTACGGAAACGCGGGGCGTCGCGCGGCGCGTGCAGAACCCAGCAACCCAGGAAGGACCTCGTGTACATCAGTTGCGTTTGCAACCACTAGACCAATTTATAGTCAAGTTTAAAATAATGCCTTCTTTAACAATAGCTGCAATGAGTAATCCCAAGATTAATTGCCGTAGAAACTATGCCAGGCTATGTATATAGGCGAACTTTGAGTGAGGTAGCTAGAAAAGGAAATCAAATAATCCAAGGAAACTTTTGAATCCTAAATCTCAGATCATATTGGGTACGAGTCCAGAGTGATAATATGAAGAACTTAAGGCTGCTTCGTTGGTCGAGTGGTCGCATGCACGACTGCTGATCATGAGCTCTTCGGATCAATTCCCACTTCGGGCAAGGATTTTTTCAGTAGCCATGGAGTCTGGATTTGTGTACATTGGACTTATACCTACATAACTGGCGAAATGTGGGTCTACCAGTAGTTAACACCTCTGCCTAACCCTTCGGGGATTACAGGTATGATGTTTTATTATGTTTCGTTTGGAAATGTGGTTTCATACGTCTACCCAAAAATATACTCAAGTTTTAAGTAAGTAGTCACAAAATTGTGACTGCAAAGGTCGTGCGGAACCCGGAAAACTCATAATATTATCTGATAAATGATAAAAAAAAAAATTATTATAATTTTTTTAATTAAAAAACAACCGACTTCAATAACACCAAAAAGGGAAAAATAAACTTCAGAAGAAAAATCAGCTTCTGAAGTCGGTGACATTTGTTTGTTTGATTTGGCTTTTTTTGCCACCGACTTCAGAAGCTGATTTTTCCAGCCTTTAGGCACGAGTCAATATTACTTAATTATCATCCTATTCGAAATATAGGTATAATATTAGTAAACTTCTGCCTAACCGTGCGGAGATTACAGGCGTTACGTTTTGTATAATCACTGGTACTTGTATCATCATAAGAATAGTGTAGGGCAACGTTTTAAAGGAAAACAATGGATTGCACTCCGGGAGTGCCAGCAAAAGTGAAAACTTGAACATTACCGTTGTGCATTTTTGAATATTTCGGAATGCTTAGAGAATAATTTCACACGAATTTCTTTATTTATCATTACAATGTTCATTTATTGAGCTATCGTACACAAACATTGACATATTTTTCACTTTTTACCCGACTGAGGCGAAACCCAAAAGGAGGGTTATTTGACATTTGAGACACAGGCACATTCGTGCAAGCGCCCTGCGCCGTCTTACGATCAAGTCACGTGTCCTCCTGATGCGAGTTTACAGTTTTTACCCGACTCAAAAAAGTGCACAACACCGCTAAAGAAGTTTTCACTTCAAAAAGTAGTCGTATTTGAACCCAAAACCTTTCAATACCTGAACATCCACCAAAAAGTACAACAACGATAATCTCCTAAAATTCGGAAAGATCGTTTTATTTATGACGATTGATACGCAAAATATGCCTTGTAAGGAAACCGACTTGATACAAAGGAGCTCAATGTAATGAAGGATACAGTCGGTGACAATTTGCGAAATCTGACGCGAGGAAAGAATCAATGAAATTATGTATCACGTCGTGAGAGCGGAAAGAGTAGAATAAAAAGGATGTTTTGAAAATGTACACCTCGTAGGTAACATTATATTTACACATACATTATATTATATTTTAGAGGTCCTACTACGGTTCAATAACTTTGAGCTCAAATTTTCGTAACACGAGTACTGGTAGTCGTGTTACGAAAATTTAGAGGTACACGTGTACAATTTACGCATCGTTTAGGACAAATACATGTGATCATTATTGTGAATTATTATTTATATTATGAGAATAATAACAGTAAAATTCGTCATCACCAGGCTATAATGTTCCCACTACAACTATTCAGGCCTCCTCTCTAGGAGAGGGATGGGCTATAATAATCCACCACGCGGGCCCAGTGCGGGTTGGTAGATGTCACATGTCTTATAATTTTTTGGTTATAAGTCGTGCCGGTTTCCTCACGATGTTTTCCTTCACCGTTTTGAGAGCAGCGGTGATGAAACAAATAACACAAAGTAATACGCCTGCCTGGGTTCGAACCCATAACTAACTATTCGTAAGTCGGGGCCGCCACCACTGGGCCACTGCTATAAAAAAAATAAAATAGATTATACAAGTTAAAAAGAGTTATTAAAAAAATTATAAAAAAAAATTAAGTTCAAAAATCTAAAACCTGACTACTAACAAAATGAAAACAAGAACATAAATTCTTGTCTGATATTCTTCGTAGTCGCATGCCACTGATACCAGATGCACATTCATGGCGTTCTCATTGATACAGAAGTCAGCTGTTAATTGCCATAAGCAAGGTGGCATGTGACTACGAAGAATATCAGACAAGATTTTTTTTTTATTTTTTTTTTTTTTTCGAAATGGCATCTCGCAGTTCAGTCTAGGAGACTGGCTTCTGCTTAACCGGACAATTCCCTGTGGATGCCTTGAGACTAAGGCCTCCAGCCAGGGGCAAATAACTTATATACTAAGTGACTAATCGCTAAGGGCACCCCCTGTGGGGTACGGACCTCGGCTTAGGACGTCACTGGTAGAGGGCAGCAAGGGGACAGGTTGGATCTGGGTTAAATTAATTAGGGGCTGGTATATACTATAATATAATACATATTTGCAATGCGCTTGTCAAGACCTTTCATTTGATACCAAACATGTTATGATTATCTCAATTTTTTTTTTTCGATGTTATAATCTGACATTTTACTTCCGTCATAAAAATATTTGATAAAAATTAATAAAGCCTATGACACCCGGGCTATTCTTACGAATCTATTGACACCTCATTTATTTAAATCCGATCGGTAGTTTAGGCGCTACGGTGGAACATACATACATACATAATACATAGACTGTCAAAATCATAACCCTTCCTTTTGGCTTCGCCGTAGTCGGGTAAAAACAAAACTCATAGTTTAAGTTGAGAGCACCTTATTTTTGTCAGTTTTTTCTCATTCAAATTTCTTATTTTTTTTTTTTAATTTCTAGCTATTTAGTGTAGTACTTTAATTATTTCGAACTCTCCAAATTCACCATACCTCCACCAAGAAGAGAATATCGATGTATAATTCATACAAATCAGCCAGCAGAAATGCAGTCAGGTCACCCATAACTTTTCGATGTTCCACACATTCATATGAAGCGCTTTGCTAAATCTTTCATTATTCGCCCAGCCAAGGAATGAAACTCCCTGCCTGCGTCGATTTTCCCAAATTCATATAACCCCAATATATTTAAGTCGCGAGTAAATAGGCTTCTTCTCGGTAAGCTCGTTCCATCGTCAACCTCATCTCAGCCCTTAGGGCAAGATTGAGGTCAAGAATAAGCCCATGACAAATAAAAAATAAATAAAAAAAATCGGTTCATCCGATACGGAGTAACGAGGGACAAAGAAACGGACATACATTACATAAGATCTGCTAATATAATCGTTTTAAATAATATTATCTGTAAATTGACTATATTGATGCCTGCCTGCCTTATTTATGCCTAGAAAACGCTGGCGTGGCTTTTGACAAATTGGACGGAGAAAACCGCACGGAGGGAAGAGTGGAAGGCTATGGGGGAGGCTTTTGCCCAGCAGTGGGACAAGATAGAGTAAGAAAAAAAACTTATTTTTCTGTAAATTATTATATTATTCGTAGTCACAATTCAGTCCTTTAATTACGAGTATCATCATATTTACATTAAAATTTAAATTCTTCAAACTTTGGTTCATCGGCAGGGTCTAACTTCCTGTTGGCAATCAGATTTTTGTACCAAAGAGCTGATAATCTGGCTGTACGCGTCCTCTTATCATCTTCAAAGTCAACTTCGAAAAGACCGAACTTTGCCCTGAAAATTAATAAAATTAAGTTATATATTAAACTAGCGGACCTGGCTGAAATCGTACTGCCCGGACAGCAGCGCCACCTAATCTTGTCCAATTGTGAATCTAAACCATTCTCGATTCCACTGGAACACACATATTTCATCCAAATCGGTATAGCCATTCAGTGACATACACACATGTTCAGTAAAAATATATATATCAAGGAGATGTTATATGTTAAGCCGCACTTGCCTACCCATTACATACCTCCTCAAAAGTCTGACAACTAATCTTACCAAGTGGTATTATAAATTATCCAGCACTAACTGCATTGCGGAGGTCAGATAGGCAGTCGCTGCTTTCGGTTAGACTGGAAGCCGACCCGAACATTCTTTGGAAAAAGCTAGGCAGATGATGATTCTTTACGATGACTTCCTTCACTGTTTTGAGGGCAATCGTGCCACTTTTACTTAAGTTTGGTTTATAATTTAGCATTGCTCGCAGAACGGATGGCCGATGGGGCCGGAAAGTTCTGAAGTGGCGACCGCGAACGGGAAGACATTGCGTTGGAAGGCCTCCCACTAGGTGAACAGACCGTGTTGGGTGCGAGACGCACGGGACCGGTCAATGTGGCGACACCAGGGGGAGGCCTATGTCCAGCAGTGGACGTCTTTTGGCTGAAATGATGATGATAATAATAGTTAGTTCAGATACATTTAATAACTTACTTTAATCCAGAATCCCATTCAAAGTTATCCATAAGACTCCACGCGGTGTAAGTTTCAACATTGCAGCCATCTATTTCAATAGCATCCAACATAGCATCGAGGTACGCTTTGTAGTAATCGATCCTGTCATTGTCATCGTTACCACCATAATTACCGTATCCATTCTCTGTGATCATCACTGGAGGATTGTTGTATGAGTTCTTCACCCAGATAAGAGCTTTTCGGATGCCATTGGGGATTTTCTGGAAGAGAAAAAAAAATGCAAAGATTTTTTTTAATCCAATTATTTATAAACTTCTTTTGTTTCTAAAAATATGAAAGTACAGAAACTGGAAATTCTGATAGCTTGTATTTACAGTAAATGATTTTGAAAAAAATGTTTGATTGAATTTTAAACCACAGTTCTCTCCTCTTTTAAAGCAGAATCTAACGTACAATAGGAAAATGCTTGAACATTTTCGCTCTCTTCATTATTTGTTCATTAATTTCAGTAGAAAATTAAATAAGAGCAAAGCCACTTAAACTAACCGTAGTGTGTATCATCGGCGCTAGGTCATAACCTCCGTAGTCCCCAACTGCCCCGATGTCATCTTCATACGAAGGCACTGGGAATATTCCTTCCGTGTATTTGTCCGTTGTGTAGAACTTGGTAGAATAGTGGTTGAAACCGTAGAAATCACTTGTACCTAAAATTATTAGAGATAAGTTAATATACCACATATTATTCATCATTCTCTTTTTACCCGACTGCGCAAAGCAAAGAAGGGTTATGTGTTTATCAGTCTATGTATGTATGTATGTATGTTTGTTCCTATGTGGCACTGTAGAGGCCAAACGCCTTGGCCGATTTTGATGATTTCCGTACGTCAATCGATTCGTCTTGACCTCGCGAGTGTCACTAAAAACATTACAATAAACAATACTCACTAAAGTAACAACTAGTCGCCATAATTGTCAAAATGAAAAAAAAAAATTTGACGCACCACATCAAGTGGGGTATCGTTGAATAGGTATTTGAAAATGAATATTAGGTTTCCTTTATCATTTTTCATTTTATAAAACCGTTTAGGATATATAACGATTTAAAGTTATTAGAACAAACAATATCGCATTTCTTACTTATAACCGGATTTTTTTACGTGTACGGAATGAATATAAAATCGAATCGAAATCTACCGTCTTATAATAGTAATAACGAAGTTAATGAAAACTGACTAAAAAGTGTTAAATAAAAAAATGTAGTTAAAAAACTAAAAAACCCGACTGAAAAAACGGAAAAGCAAAAAACAAGCACATTTTAAATTAAACAAAACTTGGAAGCAGGCGGGGTTCATTTGAATATTAAATTATGAAATGAAAATAGAATGGACCCCGCCTGCTTACAAGTTTTGTTTAATTTAAAATGTGCTTGTTTTTTGCTTTTCCGTTTTTTCAGTCGGGTTTTTTAGTTTTTTAACTACATTTTTTTTTCCAATTTATTTTAGGTTGACGCAGCATGTCTTCTGCTTCCATACTGTCTTCTCTATAGCTCGTCATCTTTGCAGACACCTCCTTTCTTTAACATTTCCTTTCTGAAATAATTATGATAAATGGCTAGACCTCAGGGCTAGACTAGCCATTTATCATATTTCACTCTTCATAGATCAATGTGTGTTTTAATGTATGTTTGTCCTCATTTTAAGTGCTACTTATATGTTTACCTTTAATTTTTTTGTCAATTTGTTTTTGTCCTGTGGGAAACCAATAAATCATTTTTCTTTCTTTCTTACGAATGAATATACATAGTTGTGACTTGAATTCGAGGTAAAAATCAAAAAGAATAATTAGTATGATCCGCTGGGCAGAAAAAGAAGTGGATGAAAAAAAAATTGAATTAGATTTTCGAACCTAACCTAACCAAGAAGTTGACTAGATAAAGCCGCAATGATTGCTACATGAAAATGCACCGTTATATTATTTTTACCGAGAGTGAAATATCCAACAATGCAAAATCATCATCACCATCATCTGCCTAGCCTTTTCCCAACTATATTGAGGTCGGCTTCCAGTATAACCGGATGCAGCTGAATACCAGTATTTTACATGGAGCGACTGCCTATCTGACCCCCATAACCCAGTTAATACTAGGTAATACAACAATGCAAAATATTGAGACGTTAATTTTGGTGTTTTCAAGTGAAAACAGGCATTAGCAATTTCCACTACATATTCCTTAAATTGCCCTGATTTTATCGGTAAAGTTCTTTGACTACAGTTAAGTGCCGAATTGTATCACTAAAATGAACGACGTCGTCATCATATTTTTTTTTATATTCTCATTCAAAAAGAAGTAAAATATGATAGCATGACGCTATTATTTACTCATTTTTCCTTCGTACGACGTAAAGGCACTACAAATATTAAATTGCACTCACCTCTTATGAACTCGATTTCTGCCTGGCACAACTCGGGCAGCCGACTCCTTGGGAAGCCCTGCTCTGCACTCTTTTCCGCGACACGCTTAACCGTCTCTTCAGGGAATCCTCCAGTGGATGAGAATATCGGGTGACTGTAGAGACCGACTTCGAAGTCTAGAGCCAGGTTACCTGCTTCTATATCCTCGGGAGAATCGCTGGCACCTTGTCGGAAGTCTGTGGCTATTGTTATACCACATCTGCCTGTAAACCGAAAATAATTAAATGTTATTTTAAAAGGAATATAATTATTTAAATATACAACAATTTGTTTGTGAAATAAACTTGCCTTTCTGCTTCTCTCTGTATTCTTTGTCGTAAAGGTGCCAGGCCCTAGCATGAGCCAACAGTGCATTCTTCACACCGATATAGTCCCCGATACCCGCCGAAACAATATTTGGAGCAAATCTGGCCTGTCCGTATCCAAATATCAGAAACTGCTTCGGTTCATTCAAAGTTATCCAGGTTTTCACTCGATCTCCTAAAGCGTCATATAGTACCCGAGCATAGTCTTCAAACCAGCCAGCTATTAGAGGGTTGGCCCAACCTCCCAAGTCTTGCAAACTTTGTGGCAAATCCCAATGAAACAAAGTCACTACTGGTTCGATGCCATTCGCCAACAATTCATCAACTAGCGCACTATAATATCCTATACCATCTTTGCTAATTTTATTTGCGAATCCACTAGGAAATATTCTAGGCCATGAAATGGAAAATCTGTAGAAGTCAACCCCCAGGAATTTGAGCATCTTGATATCCCGCTGATAAAACTCGTATGATTTACAAGTGTCATTTCCATCTGTACCGTCTTTGATCAGTCCAGGGGTATGACCATACGTGTCCCAGATGCTTGGAGATTTGTCTGAAAGAAACTGAAACATTGAAACTTTTGGGAAACAAGATTGCAGACAATGTTGAAGAAGTTCTGGTCAGTTCATAACTTTCTTTCTGTTTCTTTGGTGACTCACTAGTAATATTATAAAGAAGAAAGATTTGTATTTTTGTACTTATGTTTGTAAAGAATAGACTCAAAAACTACTGAACAGATTTCAAACATTAGTTCACCATTAGAATGCTATATTATTCCTGAGTAACATAATTAAGCTGCAAAATTAAAAGATTTTTCAAATGACCGACCGCTACCGGCTACCGGGACAGGCCGCAGCTAGTGTTAAATAAAGATTAAATGAAAAATAAACTAAATTTTATTCTTCACCTTAAAGAAAGATTCAAAATAAGACGTAAGTAATTTCAACCAACCTGATGCATTCCAGCCACCTTCAATTTGAAACGCCGCGGTTGCAACGCCGACCTTCAGTCCTTCCGGTAATTTTCTCATTTTTGCTTCTGTACTATCTCCTTTGCAAGCAGTAACTAGTGATACTGCAAACACTGCAGTTAATATCTGGTACAAAGATCTGTTGAACACCAAAACACTTCGTGAAACAAGAGCGTTGAACTGCAATTAGTTGAATAATAGATTTGTCGCGAATAAATTTTATCAGACCACTGTTTGTTTCATATTTTAGTAGAAGCGCCGTAGATAGGAGATGATTAGATAAGATACAGTCGCATTTATTAAGTCTGTGTTGTTTATTATTAATTTTATTATAAGTATATGCAAAATAGTGTAAGTACATAAACTACATTATAATTTTAAAGTAAAAGAAAATAGTTGGTCTGAGGATCGCCATAGGGATAAAGAGTTTTTAACTGCACAAGATTTCGACTATTTCAGTATGATAAGTAAATTGAACTGTGCGAAAGATGATAATTATGCAAGCCCGCCACACTATTCCCAAACCACTGTAACTCCTGTAGACCAGAATTTTCCTGTGGTCGCCACTATTGATTCTGGGCGACCACAGGAAAAGCGCCGAGACAATGAAACCCGACGAAGTCCCAGAGAAACGATTTAACTGTCTCGGACCCCGCAACGAAATTAATCAGAAAAGAATAGCGGAGGAGTAGGAAAAACATAATTTCCACTTCCCTCCATATCAGCAGGATAGGCACACAGGGACGTATACAACTGGGATAAGCCCAATTGCCTAGCGCCACTAATAAAAGAGGTTAATACTCGTACTACTAATTAACGCCTAATAAAGATTCAAGGAAGATGACTTGGCGAAGGAAAACATTTAACGCCAAACAAAAGTGGGATGTGGGCAAAAGAATAAAAAAATAAATAAAATAAAATAAACTTTTTTAAAAGACTTACCTCATTGTGTGTTGTTGTCTAAACTGTAGAGCCTCTTACTTATTATAAATACCAATTTTATGTTAGTTTAACCTAGTCTAGTAAGACAGAAACGTTAGTGTTTTATCACTGTTCAAATTGGTATATTCCAATTTTTTGTAGACCGTTAAAACGGCAAGGACCGGAAAAGTAATGTTTATCTTTACCTACCAATGAAAGAACATGTTACTGCTAAATATCGAATAGTATTACAAGATAAAAATTCTGTGTAGGTATGTAAATGTAGTCATTGCCAAACTTTGCCGCTCTATAGAAAGGCTAATTTAGATGAGTATCTTCACAGTTTAGTGGCGTTTAAAGACCAGCGCAGATTAGGCCGCACTTGATTCTTACGCAAATTGTTGGTGGGTTTTTTTCAGGAATTTCATGGTTGCGGATTTTTGTTCGAAAGAGTCACCGGAGCCCTAGAACGCAAAGAGTATTAGAAGGAAAACGGATGGGTTTAAGTCAGAGTCTGACACTCCCTTTTGCTTCGGAGTGATGCCAGAATTATAACTTAACTACCATCTAAATTCTAAATCACGTAGATAATTTTTCCGTGACTTAAAGATAAATAGAAAAACCTACAATAACTGTCGGGCTTTAGGAAATCAGATACAACACGAAGGAAGGATCCTTCCTTTTCTATGAAGGATGAAGCAGTTTACACCCTGTTCTTCATATTCCCAACACATCAAGGTATTAAAGGTTTTCAACCTAAATAATCTAAGGTCCAAGTTTGATTGAGAAAATTTGACAGTTTCAGGTAGCTCGGTGGCGTCTGTAAATTGGTGTAATATTGAAATACCGTTGTTTTAATGAGCGCCTAACCTAACCACGAAAGAAAACAATGTTAAAAGGTTTTTTTACAATGGTAGTATGTCGGCTCTTGACCTCGATGTGTGAGGAAGCGTGCATGTGTTTTGCCATTGAATACACGTTTTTGCTATTTATATAAATACTAGCGGACGTCCCGCGGTTTCACCCGCGTAGATCCCGTACTCGTGGGAATACAGGGATAAAAAGTAGTCTATGACATTCAGCAATAATGTGGCTTTATATTGGTGAAAGAATTTTTAAAATCGGTTCAGTATATCCCGAGATTACCCCTTACAATTTAACAATTAATATACAAATGCCATATATAGATCTTTGGCAGTCGTTACAGGTAGCCATGACCTGAAAGTCTGACAACCAGTCATACCAATGGGTATCGTATTAACTAGTATTAACTGGGTTGTGGAGGTCAGATAGGCAGTCGCTTCATGTAAAATACTGGTATTCAGCTGCTTCCGGGCAGGGCAAAGGCCTCCCCCCATGATTTCCAAATTTTGCGATCCAGGGCCAATGTGGACCACTGGTCGTTTTTTCTGTTAAGCTCGTCCCGCCATCTCCTTCGAGGTCTACCACGTCGCCTTCTGGCTGTGTCAGGGTTCCAGAACGTGGTTGTTTTGGCCCACAGCTCGTTGGGCATACGGGCATTCTACTTACATAATATGTATTAATCAGAGGCCTCAAATTCAATTACACTGTAACCAAACCAAAACGTACCAAGTTTTACATCGATGCAATTTTCCGTGACACTTTAAGCGGTCATTCTGTATTCCATTCCGAAATAGGTACTATTTCAAACCTACTGGACATCTACAAAAAAAAACGAAACATATACAAAATAATTTGAAAGCGATTATGCATGACTTTAGAAAAATTCAACAAAACGATAAATTATATTATAACTGTGACATACCCATTGAAGATATCGTTGTTATCAACCCTCTTGCTAACAGTTCGATTTTGGCAAAACAGATATTGTCAAAACAAGTGCTGATTATCTTGATAAATAACACTTTAGGGTAAATGGTTATTTCCAAAGGTTTTGCTATCTTTTCAGATAATTTTGGTATCTCAAAAGATAGGAGATTTGACTTTATCGCATATGTAATTGAATAACAATACCTATGTTTTTTCGTTTGTGTACTTGAGTTTTTTATTGATATTATAGTCCCCAACGAAGCTGTCCATTATCAAGTGTTTGTTGTTTGACGGCATAAATATACCTCAAAAACTACATAGATATCTTAAAATTATGTACTTATACTAACTTGTAGGTAAACTAAGTTTTTAAACTAACATTGTCATAAACGCTGAAAACCGACGATATTTCGTCCTGACATATTAATATTGTCTATAATTGTCTCCTTAAAAAAATCCACCCGCAATCACCAGACATATCAGTGACACTTAGATATCAGTATGACACAAAACAAACACGCAAAACGGCACGGTTGGCGCAGTGGCTGTGCGATCGGACTGCTGCGCCGCGTGTCGCGGGTTCGATCCCCGCACGGAACAAGTATTTGTATGACCTACAGATAGTTGTTTCTGGTCTGGGTATTTGTGTATGTGAGTTTAAATGTTTGTGAACGCACCCACGATACAGGAGAAATTCCTAGTGCGGGCAACGTTTTTTAAAAAAAGAAAGGAAGACAGAAACAGTAACCATGGTAAATATATCCAGTTTGCAGTGTTAAAGATAGTAATGTAAAGTAAGGTTTCTAAAAATTTACCAAAAAGATTTTCTCCGGTTTTTTTGTTGCCCCTTACGGGAATTTTCGTGCGAAGGAAAGCAGCAAATGTTCAAGAAGAAGTGTATTATTACCGGCACGGTTCTTGAGCGCTCGGCGGAAGAGTGGGGATCGCTGTGCGCATCGTACATTTTATGACAAATAAAACACACACCCGTTTATTATTTATTGGTCGTGAGGTAAGTGCAGCAGGAGTAAAGAACAAATCCTGAGTGACGGCTATGACGCGATGCGCTACGGGCTAATCATTGCACTTTCCCCGCCCCGCGTCTCACTTCATACCACCAAAGGGACCCAATAACTCACTTTTGCGTCAGCGCTCAAGAATCGTGCCGATGATAATACATACATACATAATCTCATAACTTTTTTACCACAACCAGCTACGATTCTTAAACACTTCTTTTGCCCCATCTACATTCATACCTCTGATCATAACGCTGGTTACAAGTACTACGCACCAGTCCTTCTACTAAAAATACTAGTTCTAAAAGTGTAAATGAATATTATACCACCATTTTTTTTTTTTTTTTTTGGTGGGTGGAAAATCATCGAATGACCCCCCCCCGCTCTTAGGCAGAGCGAAGGGGAGTGTCAGACTTCTACTGACTAAAAACCGAACCCATGTTCCTACTTTGCCCTTGTGCCGAGGCCACGTAATCTAGTACAAAATACCGCGGCCCCGACGGGCGTCGGCCCTTGCTCTTTGAGGCGCGCGTGGAACACGAACGCGCCGCCGACACGGTCTGTTGCCGTCATGACGACGGCCGGACGGCGAGCTAGCCCAATATTATACCACCATTCGCTCGCATATTATAACCAGTCCATGTTCCTACTGCAGGGACCTAGGTCTTAAATATCGTGAGTGCTCACCGTTAAAAACAACACTGGCTAAGTGCGGGAAGAAAGATATCTTCGATTTCATCTGGTTCTGTGACAGAACTCGCTTGTTTTAGGTTATAATTCTGACAAACTAACAATCAGTCCAAAACTAAATCAAAACCAATATTATAATCCCCACTGTCCAATTAGCTCCACAAAGTCCCAGAGATACTTAACCCTGTCACAAGTAGACACCATCTGACGATAGCCAGGACAGATTAAACAGAAATGCTAAACTTGGGAGAACACCTGCATCTTGTTCTGAAGAAACTTGGACGGTTCTGGTTATAATAAAATAAAAATCTACGAGGGAAAGTAATTGCTTTATTGATGAAACTTTGTATAACAGGGAGTGCTTTGAAGTTTTGTGTTGTGTATTGTTTTTTTGTTGTCTTTTCTAATGTCGTTTTAGTGAGAGTTTAAATATTTTAGTGGTTGTCGCTACTTTTTTTTAACCGACTTCCAAAAAGGAGGAGTTCTCAATTCGTCTTTATGTTTTTTTAGGTGGCAAAAAAAACGAAATCAAACAAACAATTAATGTCACCGACTTCAGAAGTTGATTTTTCTTCTGAAGTTTATTTTTCACTTTTTTGTGTTTTTGAAGTCGGTTTTTTTTTGCAAAAAGTGTGTATTTCAATATATTATTAACTCGTGTGGTTACCTTTTCCACATTCTATCTATAAATACAGGACATTGTGCCAATGTTACGGACATTAGAATTTGACAAACAAACAGTTTTTTCTACCTAAAAAATAATTCAAAATTAAACAAGGCAGTCTAAGCCTCGTTTGTTAAGGGGTCGCAATAGTACATTGTTACATTAGGGGTGAAAGTAACTTATTTAGTCCCCGAGACGGGGTTTGGCGCCTGAGCGCAGCGAGGGCGCTAATAGTTCGAGGGACTAAATAAGTCTTTAACCCGAGGTAAACACTGTGCTTTTCATTACGAATACAAGGAAAGTTGATGGAAATAGGCTTGCGCCCAATTACCTAAATCGAAAGAAAGAAGAAAGAAAAAGTACCGTATTTATTGGTTTCACACAGGACAAAACAAATTGACAAAAAAAATAAAAAGTAAACATTAAGAGATCGGTGGATGGCAATAGGCTTGATGCTAATTACATCAGTTGATGGCAATAGGCTTGCTCCTAATTATATTGGTTGATGCCAATATGCTTGCTCCCAATTACCAACCTAAATCGGTGAATGGCAATTGGATTGCTCCTAATTAGATTGGTTGATGCCAATAGGCTTGCTCCTAATTACATTTTGTTGATGGCAAAAGGCTTGCACCTAATCACATCAGTTGGTGGCAATAGGCTTGCTCCCAATTACATCAAATAATTTGACAGCTGTCAGTAGAAAGCGATTCTCCCTAGGGCTGAAAAGTAGTACTTTCAACCCGCTCCGCAGGCATGTTATGACCTACTTTCAGAGTATGAGTAATGAAAACACTTTTGCTGATCATGAGGAATTGATATGGACTCACAGGTCAGACACAGTGAACGCCAGTTATAAATGTTTAAACTGACATGGTCACCAACACTATCATAAACACTGAAAATAGAGTCAATCAGTGTTTGTGTTAGTCCGTAAAAAGAGGGTGTCCCTTTAATGACGCTTAAACATAATACAGCCGAAATGTGAATTAACTGTTAGTACACCACAGCCCATCCCTTCAAAATTTACAGTTGTAAAGTTATATAATTCTAATCGATACGAAACAGAATCACCGCCGCCGTGCAGCCAAACGATCCACGTCGCAATATGTTGTTTGCACATTTCCATATCCTTCATATCAATTCCCTACGCTCCGTTTGTGATTTGCAATTGTGCATATACTCGGAAGATATAGATGAAAATGATCGTTTCTGCAGAGATTCGGTATATACGGAGTTTTGTAAATAGATGCAGTAAGCCTTGACGTAAGTAAGTAAGCCGACGTAGCCCGAAGAATCGCCAGACTTAAGTGGCAATGGGCAGGGCACTGATCTGATAAATGATAAAATTAAATGACGTATGGTGGATCATCCCCCACTTTCTCTTACAAAGAGACCTTGCTCAAGCAGTGGGACCATTGTAGGCTGGCTGACACAATTTGCAAGTGCCATTTAAATTCTGAAATACATAAAATCAACCATCCTTAGCACACGTACCCAAATGGCTTCAGAATATTCGATCGCCAATAACCATAAAAGAATAAGCGTATAACACAACAATATTATATTCAGCACCTTACGAAACATGTTCCTATTTCGATCATTTGGGCCTTATTCAAGCAATTCAACGTGCGAAGATAAAGCAGACTCACATAAAACAGAGATGTTATTAGAAAAGTAATTTCGGATGTGGATATGGATATGGGTTAAATATTATATCAGTTTCGGTTATGGATATGAAATTTTTACAGATTGTCTGCTACTTTCGGGTAATTTCGATTACGGATTTTAGTTATTTAGCTGTTAGAAATACTAATACTAAATATCAGTACATTATAAAAGTAAAACAGGCTGTTAAACCATCCGTCAAGGCTGCGGGTTGTTCGAAAAAGAAACCTCGGCCTCGGCACAAGGGCTAAGAAGGACCATGGGTGGTTTTTAGTCAGTAGAAATCTGACACTCTCTTTGGCCTGCACAGAGCGGGAGGGGTTATTTTGATGATTTCAAACACGCCAAAAAAAAGGCAAACAAAAACATATATATTGCTATGCAGACTCCGCTCTTATTCAGAACTTTGAAATCGGTTACGGTTTATTTTTTCGGATATCCGATAGTTTCGGTTACGGTTACGGAGCTCCATAACATCCCTGACGTAAAATAAGAAACGTACGTGACTGTCGAATGGATGCCATGTTGGATTTGTATTTGCTCAACTTTTTATGTGTGGAGTATGAAATAAAACGTTTTGTTTTATCTCGTTTTATTGCGTGCCAATTACGATGTTACTTTTTCAATCGAATCTTGTGTTAAGGACAATAATAATATAATAATAATATTTATTCAGAAATTAGAGTTGGCACAGTTTATGCAATTTAAATCTTAAAAATAATGTAGGTTTAACAGAATTCGATGCCTGTACTAGGTTAAACCTGTATCACAGGCGGCATATTTCTAACAATTGAAATTTGGACAATAGATTTCTTAATAATATTTAACATTATAGTTAATTTTTAAAAATTAACTATAATGAATTAGAGTATAAAAAATTACGAATTTTTTGACGCCCTATAATTCTTCTCTTTTTGCTACTTGTATATATTTTATCACTATTTTAGTTCTGTAAATTGTAGTTTGTAAATATTGTAAATAAAATAAACAGTAAAAAAAAAAAAAAAACATTATAGTGAAAAAACATAATAGTAAAATTTTGTTAGTATGAGTTACTATGTAATAACGATATACCTAAAGTACTTTAAAACAATTTGTAGCAAAGTTGTTAATAATTATCATTGTCAGCAGTATTTAACAAGTAAATATTGCAAAATAACACTGTTCAGGT